>OX387347.1:21592500-22315833 GCA_947563465.1 Archips xylosteana | reverse complement strand
ATAAAAGTTACAACTTACAATGCGAACTTATTTTTTTTAACGTTTAAGGTTCTTATAATCTTAACGACCATCATAATAATAAGGACATTTGGGAGATTGCATCGGACAATGCTCCACGAATTTGGCAGTCTTTAACACAAGGTAGGTATTATTTTTCAAGTTTGAATAATGTTGACTTCAATTTCGAAATGAAATCGTCTTGCACAAATGGATAAAATTGACATATAAACTAATCAAATTGATAAAGTTGCAGGGAACCCCTTAATTGAGGCAAACAAAAGCCTAATTCATTGCCAGCCAGACCATATAAAGACATGTTGTTTTTTACGACTGACTCTAACCTAATAAACACAGCTATTTATTTTATTGCTAATATGATTGCTAACAATTTTCTTAAGTACGTCTCATCTTACATAAGTACAATATTGTATTGTCGAATTACGTTATTTGTTATGCACGTATTACGAGTAGGTAAATAGTTATACATACATTACCGGATCATCTTCGAAATGTGTTTTAACATGATCGTAAGTCACTATTAATACTTCGATTACATGAACAGACGAACGTATCACTGTGATAAAGTCCACTCCAACAGCATGATTATGGTCCCAAATGAACCATCACGGAAAATAGGACTCAAAAATAAGCTTAAAATATGATCGTAGGCAAAATCGACCTAGAAATTCTTATTTGTAGGTATGGCTTAAAATATGAAAGGTTATTTTCACTCACAAGACAATGTGACAATCAACCTTATTGTTTTTATTCTGACGAAGATACTGGCAGTGAAAATAGAAAAGCATTTACTTGGTCGACTATTATACACGACGCCGTATTTCTCGACCCGGAACTAATGGCAATGTCATAAGTATTTGAAATATCAAGTAGTTCATTATTTTCGTTCATCCAGGTCGTGGTTTAACCGAATTTCGTACTAAGGAAAAACGGATAATTCGTCAAAAAAAAAACAGTTTTTATAAGAGTTGGAATATTTGATGGTAAGAGCTAGAAGAGCATTTAATAAAATTATTTGTAAATTGAGAATTAGTAAAAAGATGTTGATTGTCAAGAGTGTTTATTTGAAGTAACTAAGGAGCACATAAAAAAAGAATAATATTATAAGCAAGTCTACACAACAGAGGTTACTATCTACAACAGCCGCCCTTAATCGAAGTTGTGCAAGACAAACACACAAACAATAAAACATAAATATAAAATTAAGTTACCAGACCTAAGCTAATTGTACATCGTTTGTGTACTATAGGCCCTAGTGGCTTTGTTAGCACATCAGCAGGCATATCACTAGTTTTCACATAATCCAACATTATAACATTATCGCATAATTTTTCCCTAATAAAGTGAAAACGGGTATCAATATGCTTCGTCCTGCTGTGGTGGACGGGATTTCGAACGAGATTAATGGCACTCTGACTGTCAGAAGCTAAGTTAACTGATGAAAGTTTACCTGTTATCTCATAGATAAATCGACGCAAGTAACACGCTTCCTTTGTGGCAGACGCTAGTGCCATATACTCTGCTTCCGCCGAGGATAAGGCAACAGTAGGTTGCTTTTTCGACTCCCAAGATACAAGCCCTCCACTCAACTTGAAGGCGTACCCAGTGTATGACCTTCTATCTATCGTGCAGTTCGCCCAGTCAGCGTCACAATAACCTTCTAAGGGTTTTCCGCTTTTCCTGTAAACCAATGAATAGTTTAGAGTACCCTTTAAGTACTGCAGAACCCTTTTAGCAGCATTCCAGTGTTCCTTCGTATAACACGTATTATACTGACTTAAGTAGCTAGTGGCGTAGGCGATATCGGGCCTAGAGTTTACCGAAAGGTACATTAGTCCTCCTATTAAGTTTTGGTAAGGATAAGACTCACCAACTTGTCCTTCAGTTCTCCTTTCCATATTCTTTTTAACTAAAGGAGTGTCCACTGTCTTGCAATCATTCATATTAAACTTATCCAGTAACGATAAGATATAATTTCTCTGGTTTATTCTTACACTATCGGAATCATATTCAATTTGCAAACCTAAATAACATTTCAAGATTCCGAGATCTTTCAGAGAAAAATATTTCGACAAATCCTTTTTGACAATGTCAAATGTCAATTCGGATTTATAGAAGACTATTATGTCATCGACAAATATTCCTAAGATTATGAGTTCTTCACCAAAAAGTTTCGTATATACGCAAGGCTCAGATGGAGTTCCTGTAAAACCTATTTTTATAAGCGTTTCGTTTAACTTTTTATTCCAAGCTCTCGGCGCCTGTTTAAGGCCGTACAAGGATTTATGCAACAAACAAACCTTGTTTTCCTTGCCTTTTTCTATGAACCCAAGGGGTTGCTCCATAAAAACTTCTTCTTCTAAGTTTCCATTTAGGAACGCGGTATCAACGTCTAAGTGTTTCATTCTTAAACTCATCTCTGCAGCTAATGCAAACAAAGTGCGGAGAGAAGAGTGACGAATCACTGGTGCAAACGTCTCGTCATAGTCTACGCCTTTAACTTGATTAAAACCTTTGACGACAAGTCTGGCTTTATATTTTGTGACATTACCATAAGCGTCCTTTTTAAGTTTGTAAACCCATTTACATGGTATGACCTTTTTGTTTGGTCTATCTACTAGATCCCATGTTTGGAGTTTTATTAGAGAGTTGTACTCATCAGCCATTGCATGGTGCCACTTATCAGCATCATCAGCATGAGTAGCTTCATAATATGTCGTAGGTTCATTGGCATCAACCGTCGGCACATTGTAAGTAAGAAAATCTGGTGGATTTCTGTTTCTTGCGGGATACCTCCGCTCCGAAACTGATTGTTCCACTTTCAAACTTGGTGGCCTTTCGTCGACACTAGGAAGTCTCAGCTCATAGAATGATTCTGATTCTCTCATATTTGCTGATTCTTCAGCACTTTCTACATTTACTTGTGGAGTTGTCTCAGCTATGGTGTCGATACTGTCAACACAATCGAAGAATTGACCATCTTCATGTTCAGGTTCGTGATCTTCGAATAACAATATGGAATCTGACTGTACCCCAAGTTGAGACTGTCTCTGCTCCTTCAATCCTGTAAAACAATTCTCAAAAAAGGTTGCATCTCTGGACGTAATCACTTTTCGTGGGTTAGCAGGATCCCTAAATATATAAGTATTTGGATTTTCTGAATAACCGACAAAAATCGCTTCCTTTGCCTTTACGTCTAACTTTTTCCTGTGACATGAAGGTATGTGTACAAGTGCTCTGCATCCAAACACTTTCAAATGACTAAGGTCATTTCTACAACCACACCATCTGTCCTCCGGAATTTGACCACCTAAGGCTCTGTGAGGAGACCTATTCTTTAGGTACACGGCAACTTGGAAAGCATCTTCCCAGTATGCTTTTGGCAGTAAGCTTTCTGCTAGCAACGTCCTCGCCTTCTCGGTTATTGAGCGTTGAGTTCGTTCAGCAGCCCCCACTTGTTGAGGACTGTAAGGCGTCGTCGTTTGATGTTCGATACCTTTAGAGGCAAGATAATCAACGAATTCCCTATTAACGAACTCCTTACCCCCGTCAGTCCTAACCGCTTTAATTTTCTTATCTAATTGGTTCTCAACAAAGGATTGGAAAATACTGAATTTCTCTTTAACCTGTGTCTTGGAAGAAATAAAGTAAGCAAATACCTTTCTTGTAAAGTCGTCAACTATGGTTATCATATACCTGTTACCCTGAAAAGAGTTAGTTGACAAAGGTCCCAATAAATCCATATGGATCAGTTGTAAAGGAGAAGTAGCTCTATTATATGATACCTTCTTAAAAGGTTTTCTTGCCTGTTTTCCTTCCACGCAAGCGATGCAATTGCTTTTATCTACTACTGTAAACTTTACACCTACCTCGTGATTCTTGAGTTGGGTCATGCCTATACGACACAGGTGTCCTAACCTCTTGTGCCAGAGTTTGTAACTAATATTCTGACAGTCAGAGTGCACATCCTGCGTCAAATGATTACTTGCCACATTCTCGGGAACATTAACAGTACCATCTACAACGTACAGTCCACCACAGGGCGAGGCATGAAGTACCGAATCACCTGTAAAATGAAAATTATCAGATTTATAAAAGTTACATCCATTTTTATCAAAAGTACAAACAAAACCCTTATCAACAGCTTTCTGCACAGACAGTAAGTTGGCTTTTAAATCAGGGACAAAAGCAACATCGCTGATCTTGTTGATTACGTTATCGGGTGTGTTTATTGAAATGTCTCCTATGCCGCAGCATTTAATCTGCTCTCCGTTTGCGACAGTAACACTACCTTTGTTTTGTATCGTAATGTTCTGAAACCAATCTTGTCTGAAACTCATGTGTTTAGTACAACCAGAATCTACATAAAAAACCTCCTTGCTTGAGTTGCCAAAAGTATTGAGAGCTGTAAATGTGGTGTTCTTAGCATTCTCCGTATTGGCTTTCTCCTTCTTGTTTCGCAATGGACAGTCGGGTCTCTTATGACCAGGTACTTTACACTCGTAGCAGACTATTTCCTTCTTCTTAGATTTAGGTTTCTTCTTCGCATGAAAGACGGAATCTATGGATATAGCTGCATCTTTAGACATTTCGTTCAGCAGTTTTCTCTTTACTAAGTCACTAGTCACGTCTATATTGCAATTTTCCAAAGCCATAATGAGAGGTTCATATTTTGGGGTGAGACCTCCCAAAAGTATAGCAGCAACAGACCTGTCCTCTATGACTACATCAATATCTGCAAGATCCTGTGCGGTTGATATCACTGCATTTATGTACAGTTCAATATTTTCAAAATCTGACAGACTCAACCTGTACAGTTTTCGCTCTAAAGCAAGTCTTTTTCCCATTCCCTTATCCTCAAAAGCCTGTTGCAAAAGTTTCCACGCTTCGGCTGCAGTTTTCGCACATCTGACGTGAGTAGTAGCTGCACCGTCTATTGTTAAGCATATTTTTGCTAGAGCTTTCTCGTCGTTGCGTACCTTGATCGAAGCAGGGGTCGTGTCATCTTCCGAATAACCACTTATTGTTACCCACAAATCCTCGTGTAAAAGGTAATTTCTCATCTTAAACTTCCAAGTAGGATATCCATCTTTATTCCTCAGACAAAATGATGGAATCGAAGATGAATTCGACGTAGAGGGATTCGACTTATTAACACTCGAAGCATCTCCAGTTTCTTGTGGCATTTCGACTAGTCAAAATTATTAATCACGCAAAAAAAAAACTGATTCAACTAATTTACAAATTCAATTTTAAACTCTTCTGCATTTCGTGCTGATAACGAGTTGGAATATTTGATGGTAAGAGCTAGAAGAGCATTTAATAAAATTATTTGTAAATTGAGAATTAGTAAAAAGATGTTGATTGTCAAGAGTGTTTATTTGAAGTAACTAAGGAGCACATAAAAAAAGAATAATATTATAAGCAAGTCTACACAACAGAGGTTACTATCTACAACAATAAGCCATAATAATTATCCTAAATCATGGCATTTTTCCTCACTCAAAAAATCTGCTTGTGGTTTAAAAAACTAAGAAAACTAAGAAAATATATAAGTATATAGCGAAACACTAAAGATTTAACAAGATATCTTGTAAAATTAGCCCGAAACATGTCGAGCTAAACTCAATCATAGACGTGAGTTATCCGTATTTTTTCACTACAAGATATCTTGTTGATAAAGTTAGTTTAATTTGCATACCTACTTGTGCTGTGAGGTCTTGGTTGCCCTTGGCTTGGAACGATAGGTATGTACCTACATACGTGGATACTCTGGCCCCGTCCTATCTAGCGGTCAGGTAGCGTCAAAACGACGCACAAATAATGCTTTTTTGAAATATAAATAAGTATACTTTATTGAATCAGGCGTTACTTTGCGGAGGTCCATATTAATGAACTGAAACAATTACTTTGCTCACCCGCGATTTTGCGCTTTGGTTGCGGGTGAGCAAAGTTATTATTTCAGTTCAAGTATAGGTATACTTGTAGTTGAAACTTTTGGGCCATTGTCGTTTGACGCAAAAAAGCATGGGACAAACTCGTCGGCGTCTCTGACGTCCCAAAGTGGGCACATACTTCACCCAAAAGCTAAGCCTCGAAGTGCGGAGTGGAAATGTGGTATGGCAAGCGAACTGGGCACTTTGGTCCTAGCAGGTTCCCTTTTTTATGGTCTAGAAATTTAGTTTTTTTATAATGATAGTACAATTAGACTGTAAACTACATTACCACAAACTTTTGTGTTTATAAAATATTAATTACTTAAAATAGCTTTATTTTATTTACCGTTACTGTTACGGTAAGGTAAGGTACGTCAGGACTGAGACCCAGTCAAATTTTTATCGGTTCACAGACAACTCGCGCCGTTGTAAACACAATTACACATCTCCGTTTTATTGTAACACTGAATGGTAAACCGTTTTATAGGTCAAACGACATTGACTTTTTATTTGAGATCGCCTTTTTCTTCAGTTACGCTCTTTAAACCCGTAACAGAAGGTTAACCTGTACTTATGCTACTCAAGCAACCTATTTCCTTGCGTATATAAACATCTATAACGAAGGTTCACAGCAGATATCAGTGTCACTTCTAAAAGTTGCTGCAAATTAAATTTTGGTACTTAACTGTATTCTCGGATTGCATTAAGTAAAGTACTTACCTATGTGCAGTACCTCTACCATGAGTTACACTAGTTTACAGTGACCGTACTCGCTAGCGACGGCGTGAATGATTTGTATGGAGAATTGTGTACAGCGCCTCTAGCGGTCACTTACGGAAGTACAATTCTCCATACAAATCATTTACGCCGTCGCTAGCGAGTACGGTCACTATAAACTATTGTAACTCATGGTAGAGGTACGGAACGTTATACGTACTTAAGTAAGCATTATGCTTATAATACTCTTTATATAATAATAAATAAATAAATAAATAATATTAGGGGACAATCTCACACAAATCGACCTAGTCCCAAACTATGCAAAGCTTGTACTATGGGTACCAGACGACGATAGACATACTTATATGGATAAATAAATACTTAAATACATAGAAAACATCCATAACTCAGGAACAAATATTCATGCTCATCACACAAATAAATGCCCTTACCGGGATTTGAACCCAGGACCTCTTGCTTCGTAGGCAGAGTCACTACCAACTAGGCTAAAGCGGTCGTTATATATTTCCATTCAAAAAAACAACAGTATCCTAATTCACCTGCAGTTTGAACTCTGACCGCGACAAGCGTTTGGAATGTAACCTCGGTTACGGGGTCGGCGTCGTTGTATATTTACATACATAATATAATTTGTCAATTCATTATTACTGTATTTATTAATTCATTAGTACCTGGGCGACTGAGCTCTGCTCGGGCAGAAACTCGGTACCAAGCGTTTTCCCAGAGATAAGACCAAGCTAGAAAGAAGCTAGATCAATTTTTCATCCCCGAAAACCCCCAAATACCAAATTTCATCGAAATCGTTGGAGCCGTTTCCGAGATCAAAACACCGGAGGGGGGGGTGAGAGGGGGGGGGATGCGGGGGAGGGAGCGCGGGGGTATTAAAGGGGGGATGAAAATTTCATTGATTTTGCCGTAGGATGCACCGTTTTCAAGATATTTGACAAAAACACCGGAGGGGGTGAGTCACGTTAAACTATCGTCCGTAAACCGGCTTTTCTTGTTCTGTGCTCCCAATAGGGAACGTGCACATAGACGGTGCTGCCAACTGGTGCCATAAGGGTGCCATCAATTTGAATGTTTTACCTTGATAAGTTTGTTTTACTGTCCGCATAGTGTCTCTTCTGTCGCATTAGTGCGGCCGCCTATAGTTACTGCACGTTCCCTATAATACTTTTTCTAACAAAAAAAGTAACTTTTTCTCACAAAAAAGTAACTTTTTCTCACAAAAGAAGAAACTTGACGTTTTCTCATGAAAAATAAACTTAAAAAAAAACTAAAAATGTTGAAAAAAAACGTGGAATCGAACCGAGGTAGGCTGGATCCGCGACCACCCGATTTCTAATGTGCCATTATGATCTGCTCGAAGTCGGCGAAATTTAGCTTTATATTCTAATGCATACAAAAATAGCCGGAAAACACGAGTAAAAGCGATTTTCTGAAAATGAAACATAGCTAGATCCGTTTTTCATCCAAGAATATACAAGAATTGCTCGTTTAAAGGTATTAGATAGATAGATAGATTATAATAATTATACATAATATACAGTCAAGGAAACTGAATCGCGTACCAGGGTGGAACCTTATCACAACCAATTTCACGATGCTCTCTTTGGCAGATGTATGGGATGTCGACATGTGAATGAAAAGTGTTCACCCTGGTACAGTCAACCAATTTGATTCCTAGGCCACTATAGAACCATATCAAAATGGGGTACGTATCAAAATATATAAAGTTTAAAACAAATAATGGACGAAATACATAATCGTCGTAATATATCGCCGCCTCCGGCGAATAAAATGATAATCGCAAAAACGTAACTTTTCAGGAAAAATAAAAAACACATTTTTGCCAATTACTTCTAAACAAGTGGATGTAAACTGATGATAGTCAGCGTTACGGAAAGCTAATTTTTTAAGAATTCTTCTTTTTTTAGTGTCACTTATATAATACATATTATAAAGGAGTTATTTAAAAAATTAGAAGTTAGTGGAAATCGATCATCATCTGTGATTTATAAAGTCGATTATCATTTTATTCCCGCTTTTTCAAGGGTTAAAAATACGTATTGTATGGTTGTTTTATCATTTTATTCTACTATTTTTACGGTTCGATTAGTAAAAATAATAGTTACATATCATCTTATTCTCGTTAATATTGTGAAATTTGTTTTATGATAATGTAATTTATCTGGTATTGCAATGAAACAATAACATGGTAATCAACTTTGGCTTTATTTCAATTATTAGGTTAAAATTAACAGAATCTCGAAAAAAACTAAAACAATACAATTTATTAGGTACTTATTACTTGATTCTTATTCTTGATCATCATCTTCATCATCATTATTCATTTCAGAGTTCTTTACATAATTCAAGGACTCATAAAAAGCATGATAGTAGCTTGGAATATCACCTGCCTTACAAAGGCTAATCAGGTCGTCGTATAATATAATTGGCAAGAGCTGGGTGTATAATACTGGTCTGGTAGTTCGGTTTCAAGGACAGGGCTTGGGCTGACTATAGATTTAAGTGTCTGTCTGGTACCTCGCATGCTTCTTAATTTTTGGATTGACTCTGTGTTTATTCGGAAATATTCAGAATCGACGTCATATTAAAATTTGTATTTTAAAATTGACGGCTCTGCAGAAGAAACACTCACTTTCATTATTTTATTATTTATTATTATCGGTTAACTTTGAATCGTTGTTGTGCTTTCATTGCTGATCATCGTTTCGTCCGTTAAGATACTTTCTGTATTATTTTCTGGTTGTAGAGTTTCGTCCAAACCAGCAGCATCAAGGGTCCTTGTTTGTTCTTTGTGCTTGTCACCTTCGTAAGCATCAAAGGTCGAGGGCTGGTTGCAGTTCTGGAATATTTGATTTAGACATCGTTTTGATGACCGCTGCAATGAAGATTCATTCAACGCATGCTTTGAAGTTGGTGTCAAATCAGAAGTACAAATCTTGTTATTTCCACCGACTGACGGTGAAGGTGATGCTATGAAATCTGCTGCATTCAAAATAAGCGAAATATTTGAAATAGTTGACGGAGTTCTCAATATATTCTGAGTGGCATGTTCAAAATCGGAGGCAGGATTTGGGTTCACTAAGGAACTGCTGTTTGTCTTGGTTCCCCGCTTGCTTTTTGTTTTTTGGACAGGTTCTATGTTCATTAGAGAATATCCAGAATCAAAACCATTTTTATACTGTAAAATTGAGGGCTGTGAGCAAGCGACTCTCACTTCCTTTATCTGTGTCCATGATACTTTTTGCCCTACCTCATTTTTGACCCAATTTTTATTATTTATTAGTTCTTTTATGTAATAAAACTCCTTTTGAAGCATTTCCTTAACGTTGTACTTTTCTCCGTTGACTTTCGCGTTCATAATGATTGCGTACATCTGGTCCGGGGTGTACACGACTCTATTTTTTAATTCTCTTTCAATGTTGGCGTGCACAGAGTCTCCCTCACTCTGGCCATCGTTGTCAAGACTGTGATGGATAGGACTCTGAAGGTCAGGACTTTGGTGGCTGGGAGTGTACTGCTCAAGACTATGATGGGCAAGAGTTTGATGTGGACTGTAATCGGGACCCTGATGGGCAGGACTGCGACGGACAGGACTTTGGTGAAACGGACTCTCATTGTCAATACTGTGACAGGCAGGAGTCTGAGGGTTAGGACACTGGTGGCTGGGAGAGTACTGCTCTGGACTATGATGGGCAGGAGTTTGATGGACTGGACTCTGATCGGGACTCTGATGGGCAGAACTGCGACGAACGGGACTTTGGTGAACCAAGCTCTCACCGTCAAGACTGTGACGGGCAGATCTCTGAGGGTCAGGACTTTGATGGTTGGGAGTGTACTGCTCAGGAATATGATTGACAAGAGTTTGATGGGCTGAACTCTGATCGGAACTCTGATGGGCAGGACTGCAACGGACAGGACTTTGGTGAACCGGGCTCTCATTGCCAAAACTGTGACAGGGAGGACTCTGAGGGCCAGGACTCTGGTGGGCAGGTCTATACGTCATGCTTGAATTACCGATAATCGTTTTATCTGAGAGTACACTGCTACAATTACTATTCTTCTGTAATGTTTCATCAAAATCATTACCGTCAAAAGGCGACGCTAGTTCTTGTTCTCGGTTATCAAAAATACCTATAGAATTAGACGATGTTGACGGCTGAGCGTCGTTAAGGAATATTTGACTAAGACATCGTTTTGAATTCTTATGAGAGGGTCCTATACATTCATGTGTTGAGGTTGGTGTCAAATCAATAGAACAATTAGTGTTTGTTTCTGGAGTTCCCTTAAGTTGTTGATAAACGATTGAAGGTGATGCTATAAAATTCACAGAATTCAATACGAGGGAAATGTTCGATATATTTGATGGAGTGCTTATTATATTTTGAGAGGCTTTTTCTAAATAATCTGAGTCTCCTCCAATGCTTGAAGAACTCTTACTGCGCTGTAAATTTTGAAATCTCTCTGGGCTAGGAAAATATTCAGACACATCTGGTGAGAAATCTTGGTTCAATTCAGAATCATTTTCATCGCAATATTTTTTTTTCTCTAGATATTTGTCTTAAATCATATATATGATTCGTAGTCACTACATTTTTATCCATCGCAGTTTATTCATAATATTAATTAAACGCGATGTCCTTTGTTTGTTCATTGTCACTCACTTCACTTATGCTCCAATCACACCAATAATTATATAGTTTTAGAAATCGAACACTAAAAAGCCGACACAATGTTTTCGCGAGCCGGTTTGAGATCACATTGAGAGGCAGTTTGTTATTGTAAATAAACATTGCCACGTACCCTTAGCACTTGACATGTCGATATAGACCATTGCAATTTACATTCGACCCGTGCAATGTGACAAAAGGATATGGCAAGACGTTTTAGAGTTCCGTTTCAAATGCGTAGTTTTGGTGAGCGCCATTGCACGAACAGTATTTAGCGGTTTGCGACGAGAATAAAAAGATAACTGCGCATATCATTACTTAGCGATCTAATTTTGACGAGAACATAATAATATAGATGTTTGTCATGCGATGAGCTTTCAGTATTTTATGATAAAATTATTGCACACTTTTATTCTAGTTACAAGGTATATAAATAAAAAAATTGAATAGTATTGTATTATGTTTCAATTTTGTCATTTACTGTACAAAAATTACGAAAAAAATTGAGCTGGTGCATTGGCACCTACGGATTCCAAATATGGCATAAAAATAAAACTAAGATAATGGTGGTTATCATTTTGTTCTCCGGGGCCGGCGATATACTAAAATTTTCTATTAAACTATTGATTAAACGAACTTTTTTAATCGTGTAATCTACAGATTGGTTTAGGTTAGGTTTGGTTTATTTTATGAAAATCCTGTAAAGTTGAGAATTTCCAAGAAAATTCCATTATATCAAATGACCATTATGTATTTCGTCCATTACTTATTATATTTAAACTTTATGTATTTTGATACTTACATACTTAGGTACCCATCAAAATGAATCAATTTGTTTACCTTCTCCGACAGTGATTATTAGGTATGTATGTCATGATGACAAACTCGATCTTTGCGAACGTGTGTCAACGATATTGAATAGGAAAGGAGTTTGCTTGTGTACCTATTTAACTTGAATTGTCACTGGCCGTGTGTCAAAACTTGTTTTTCCTCTCATGTCATGGAGCGAAAACGTTTATAATAAACTCTTTACGTTTATTGCAAATTGTGTTCGGAAAGTTGGTAATCCTTTGACCCGCACTGACGTTGTAATAAATGTCTAGTAGTTAATGCGACAAGGTTCTTTAGTGTTAGTGGCCTAGGAATCAAATTAGTTGACTAGTTGATTCAGTTTCCTTGGCTGTACATACCTAATCTATATCAACAGATAATGTTACTGGTAGACCAGGAAGCTGGTTAAGATCTTTCCACTTACTTAGTACCGATTTCACTAACAATTAAACAGTCCTACCTACCAGCAACTAGGTACCAAACGTGCGGGGGGCGGCGGCAGACGCCCGGGAACGCCTCAAGGCCACAAAATATAGCTGTCTCGGCGCCCAATATCATTTCTTTGCTTTCGGCGTCGAGACTCCAGGTCCTTGGGGTAAGGGTGCACTGGAGCTACACAGGGAGCTCAGCAATAGGTTGAGAGAGGCAACAGGCAACCCTCGCGTCGGCAGCTTTCTCGCGCAAAGAATCGCAATCGCAGTTCAGCGCGGGAATGCTACCTGCGTGATGGGCACCATGCCAAGAGGCCCACCTCTCTTTTTTAATTACCTAAGTTTAGTTTAAGTATATGTTTTTTCTTTCATGAATAAATTATTATTTTAAGCGAATTAAACAGGTAGTTAATTAATTTTTAATCAATAGTTTATCAGTATTATACATATATTTGAAGGCTGTTAAGTTCTTGAACGCCTGTTTAGTTATGAGTGAAATCGGGTTCTAACAGTAACTCTTATTTGTTACTAGCTTAAACTTAACTCTGGCTTCGGTCATTCTAAGTAGTTCTAAGTAGTTTTTTGTTCTGATTTTTTTGCTCATATATTACCCTTTTCTCTCATTAGTTTCTACATCTAAATGGTTGTTTGGAAGCCGCCTACTGTCTACCCTGCTTTTTGTCTTTTTTATAGGTTTTGTGGTTTTCAATAAAGAATTTTTGTTTAAACATGAAACTCTCATGAGACTCACTCATAGTAAAAAATATACGGATCACTCACATCTTACAACGAGTTACTACGCCCATACTGATACAGATTAGCCCGAAACATGTCGAGTTAAACTCGTTTTAAGACGTGGGTGATCCGTAAATTTTCACTATATTTTTTGTTTAATATAATATTGTGTTACTTATTTAAGAAAGGTCAGGAAAGGTAAGTTATTATGACGTAACAGTACAGTCATACTATACTAAGTACTCTGTGGTACAGTCGAGTGTTAAAATATGTACTTTTGCAACGCGTCAAAAGTATGCACCAAAAGTAAGTACGCTCTAAAACCAACGTAATAAAGTTGAGGTGCATAATTTTGAGTGTTTTAAATATACTTTTACATTTCATTGCACGTGTTTCAAAAAAAAAGTTACAGAATGGTCTAGATACACGCTCGGGAGCCTTAAGTACTATACTAAGTATTTATTTTCTAGGATTACTTTAAGGTTTCTGAGATTCCTAGCTCAATCGATTCAATGTAACAATCACTTTGTCTCTATTATCAATAGAGCAAGAAACACCTTGCTAAGAGCATTGTCCAGTGATAATTAATGTGCCATGGTGTACAATCAAGTTAATAAAAAACTTCTATAGCTTTACAACGAGCTAAACCATAGTAGAGTAAACAATTTGCTTCTATGCAGTTATTTGATTCCATTAGTCAGCTTGCGTTACCTGATACCTACCTACTTTGCATGTAAGTAAATTGGACACAAATAAAGACAGCGGTCGGTTCTTTCTGCAAACGAAGGAAGGTTGTTTCCTCTCTAATCTTAATTTATCATCCCAATGTGTTTTTCGGGTGCACAAAAGTAGAAAATTATGCATAATTTCTAATTACTACTTAAAATAATAATAGAATATAACATGAAGTGGGTAAAAAACAGTTACAATTTAGATTGCATATGGAAACTGCGTTGTGGAACGAAAAGCTTGCATGCCCGGTATTTTTTACTAAATCAAACAAAGTAATAGAACACGTTTTTTTCTGAAGAAAAAGCGTTTAATGACAGGAGTTTAGTAAATAATTACTTGACGTGCGTTATAATAACCACTTAAGTGTCCATTTCACGACTTTCACTTCCCGAAACTTTAACGAAGTATAATAAAACAATACGTTGATTACAAACAATACAATGTGAACTAGCTTTAAAACAGGTATCGAATCAAATTTAATATTTTCACTCGGCATGCGCTTTATTTGCAAAAACAGTTCCTCGTATAGTATAAATCTTCCCAGGTGAATTTTTCGCTTCGAGCCCTTATCTTTCAAAACAAACGGTATCGTCATAGTATTAAGGTTCAAATTTAATGTAATGGCTCAAAGCGAAAAATTCACCTGGGAAGAGTTATACTATAACTTAAACTCGAGCTTTGAAATTCTACACTTAAATCTTTATCTTTAAGAATTCACTCTATTATATTTAAAAGCACGTCATTGTCTTTTAAAGTAAATTGCCGCGGAAATGCTTTTATAATTAAACCAGATTAAACCTGCGTTTTTACTACAGTATTCCACTTGTGTAATATAATCTTGAATTGCATTGTTCTGGTAAATTTCAAGATCCAGTACTTTAAGTTATGCTTTGTCAATTAGCCAGTCGAATACATAAATACAATAGACGACAACCACCGTGATACGAGATTTTTACATATTAGGATTAGAAGTTTCATAAAAATCGGTCAAGCCGTTTCGGAGAGAATTCGATAACAAACACCATGACACGAGATTTTTATATATGAGACTAGCAGCTGTAGCCCGCGACTCCGTCCGCGAAAAAAAGGGCTATAAAAATAGCCTACGACCTATTTAATTCTCAGACTCAAGTTTCACAAAAATTGGTCAAGCCGTTACGGAGGAGTTCGATAACACACGAGATTTTTATATATTAAAGAAAAGAAGAAGATCACTCTACTGGCATAAATAAAACCGATATAAATACAAATTTTAAAATAAATTATTTCAGATTCTTATGCTTATTTTATTATAGATATCATAAAGCGACTAGCTGATGCCTGCGGCTTCGCCCCCGCTGAAGTAGTTCCCGTGGGATTGATATATTTGCCCGTGGTAAAAAGTAGCCTATGTCACTCTCCAGCCCTTCAACTATGTCCATACAAAAAGTCACGGCAATCTGCCCCTCCGTTTCGACATGAAAGAAGGACAAACAAACAAACACACTTTCACATTTACCTATGATATTAGTGTGGATATGGATTCTGTCTGAAGATTAAAATATTTCAATAGTGACGTTTTCTTTTATTAAGGTTGGCTTAACGAAGATCAACTATTTCCGATAAGCAGAGATAATTCTTAACTTATCACTACAACATTTAAGATTCTTTTCCACAAAAAATGATAATTCCATTTTTCAGTATTCAATATTTAGTATTTATTCATTTGCAACATTTCTTACAATAAGAATAAAAATAACACTATTAGAACGTAGCAAATCAAGTTAATATGTTGCTTTATCATACCTAGATCCTACCATGAATAATACATAGATACGTGGTTGTGTAATTAATGTTACAAAGATAATCTCCTCTTAACTAAAATTATAATTCTAATTTAACGCTTCTTAAGATAATTAAGAAATACCCGCGACCTCTCATAGCCCTCTCATTCTGAGTGGAGGCCTGTTCTCTGCAGTTGATCGTGTATAGACTGGGATTATAATGATGGATGATGACCCGCGACCTGACAATAAATAGAACATTCAAAGACGGTTCTATGTAAATCTGAAGATTACTTACTAACGATGTTTTATAAGTTTTGCCCTTCATTTATAGACAAAATGCCACCTGTTTCCACGAATTAGTCAGTGTGCTGAAAGCAAAGCCCGATAAGCCATTAGGAAGCCCATTTAGAAACCGTTCCGACGACTTGTTTCGTTCAATTAATGTTTTATTAACAGGCAGGGTGGGTTGAATATAGCGTGTTGACTGGCGTTGAAGTTCAATATTTAGTAATGGGTCTTCATAATAAAATTTATGTCTTTTAAATATTCTAAATGATCGCTTAAACGACAGCATCGGTTTGATTGTATACGTATTTATTGGCTTTCAGGTCATAAAAACCAATAAAGCGGTAATACCATCCACTTCGATAACTCGTTAGTCCTTAAACTAATATCATTTAGCACTAGTTTTTCGCAATAGTTCTTGCTTTTCAGTCCCCACGTACGTCATACCGAGAAGTGCCTGTGTCCTGTAGTGAGACATACGTATATATACCGAGATGATGTTGATTTGGGTGCATACGTTGGGTTTGGGTTGGGTTTGGTTGGGGTTGGGTTGGATTGGGTTGAACAGGGGGATGCATAAGGTGCATTTTCCACACCATAAAAAAAGGGTTATACCTACGTTGGGTTTGGGTTCAAATACCTGGATGGTTATAACAGATCGAAAAGTTTTTTTTTAAACCATTAACTTTTAAGAACGTTATAAGGCTAACCTAACCAATATTGTCATCCAAAATCCATTCTTCTACACCTTTGTCATCATAGGCCGTCGCACAATATTATTATCTTGCCTGCGTCAAATTTAACCCTTTAGTAGGTAATGGTAAGATAAGTAGTTACCGTCAGACAGAAATCAATGTCGATTCAAATTGGCAACATTGACGGTCCAAAATCGAATGTCTTGACAGGGTTGTCAAATTGTTCAAGGGTTAAGTCCTGTCCCGCAACAGGCTCAACCTAACGCCAGTCAGCAAATGTAATAAAAGACGTACAAGTAAAATAAAGATAAAATATCATGTAAACTTTGATTCTCCACGACATAATACTACCTCTACATGCGCGATGTTTACTTGTTTATTATACTCGGCTTTAGACTTTATAGCCAAAATTTACAAAAGTATTTGATTGACCTACCCCACACGTTTGCTAACGCAACTAAGACGATCATTTTGAAAAACAAATCAGGCGGTCTCCCTCGAAAATCAATTACGTCTTTAATTTTTACGGCAAACGGATGCGCATGGGCAGCCAGCCAATCAGTGATAAGGCGATTTGGGTTTAACGAGATTTTATTGACAGTTTAGCAAGAAACAGATGTCAAGGGATCGAGCTTTGATGAGAAACGTTGCTCCCGGATGCTTTTACAGACCATTCTTTCGATCTTTTTGTTTCAACCGCAACCGAAGAAAAGGCTAACAAAATTTTTTGTTGATTGGGAAAAATAATTAAGATTGTTTTCTTTTTAATTTTAATTCGCTAGCGAAGATAATTCGGTAAACTTTGTTTCCATATCAGATTCTCTTTGTTTTACTCATACCTAATATGTAGTGTATTGCATTTTTGTAATGCGTAAAGTATGTAAACAAGTTTTATTATCTGTGATGCAGGAGGATACAATACAATTGTGATTGTGGAGTATATTAAGGTAAAAAGTTGTATTTTACAGAACCGCGACCATTTATTTTTAATTTCAAGGGTCTACTTTGTGTGTGACTCAAAACCAAAAGACACGTTAGAGCCCTTTGAAGGACGAACGGATGGAAACCTTGAGGTCCTCTTTTGGAACAAAACCCTAAACATGATTTTGTGGTCAGAAAATAGACAAAAATCAATGCGGGACATGATTAAGTTATTGAAGAGAGATTGAGTTCATACTTGGTTCATACTAACAAAATATCAAAATGACAAACGATGTAATCATGCGATGAGAGTAAGTATATCAAACATGAGCAAGAATAATGGGATCATGGCCATTGCTGCATCTCCATGCGCATCACGCAATGAGTGACAAATAACCAAATTTGAATTTTTAATTCACCTTTTCTGTTGATGGTACTTGATTATCATCGAAGCTCTGTACATGTACCAAATCGGAAGTCAATCGGATCATTGAAAGTGGGTAAAAATTGTACTATACATATAAGTAAAGTTTTTTAAGTATTATAAGCGTGTTGAAAAGAAAAAGTCCTGATTGACTGGCTTACTAACTCTTCAAAGGTCCAGAAAGCATAAACCTACAAAACTGAAATTTTGCATGGAGGTTCTGCAACGAGAGCAAACGAGATGACGAGTTAGGCTAGTTTTTTTTTAAAGTAAGTACTTAACGATGTCAAATATTCTATCCATTCGCAGAAGTCAGCGGGCGGCGCACGGGCGTACCCGTTATAGGTGCGGAACTGCGAAACAGAATTACCACGGTTTTTGGTACTTTTTTATTACCTACTAAGTTAAATGTCACAGAATATTTACATAAGCACTTGAAGTAATCACGTTATAAATAATTTTAACAAAAGAAAACGAGGGACGGTATTTTTCCTGTAATTTAAATAATTAATTTTCCAAATCAATACGTGAATGGCCGAGTTCAGAGGTAACAAGGTCCTTTTTTAAGTCTATTAAAAATGTAATAGATGATTATGCTAACAATTAAGAAGCCAACGCTTGAATTTTATGTCTAGTTTTAAATAAACTAAAGACTTTGATTATTACGAGTAGTAACGAAAGTCTAAGAAATGCATGAAACAATGGAAAGCAAATGAATATTTATAATGCGTGCGCGCATGACTGGGATCGACGCAAAAAGTTTGATGTACTGCGAGATTCCCCGCGTTGACGCTGATATTGACATAGTTACTTGATTATAATTATTGCAATTATACGAGAAATTCATGTAGTCATTATTTCATGTATCATGTAATAAATCGCAAAATATTTAGCGTGTTGGGAATAGAGATGGGACCTATAAATAATATTAAATTGATTGTCCAATTTTTTTTGTATATGCATGTCTCTTTCAGAAATGAGAAATCTCGTAAAAATGTGAAAGTGAATTTTCATTTAATATATTTGAATGCCTGAATATGTAACATGATGTGAAGTGATACTATTAAGGTTGTCGTATGTCAATTACAGAAAGGTATATAATATGTTACATAAGTATTCATACAGAATCAGATAAAAGAAAATGACTACTAAGTTTCGTTTGTTTATTTTATTACGTCTTTCGTTGATAAAATTTCAACGAGAAAACTAAGGATTGATTTCCGCTCTGAGATATGTAACAACATTGTAAGAGATAATGTTTGTAAATTAATTGTAAAAATGACGTGATTGTTTAAGCATTGCTTATGAATCAGAGTAACATTCGAAAAACAACAATCAAACGAAATGTTTACATTTCATTACATCTTACAATATGTTATAGGTTCTTATAACAATGTATATAAATAAAATAAATCCCAGAAAATATATGTAACTACGCGTATTACTTTAGAAGGACTTCACCTATTAATCTTTTTTTTGTGTCAGTAACTATGAAGAGAAAGTTTGTATGAAAATAAAAAAAAATTAATTAGTATTAGGACACCCGTGCAAAACCGGGACAGCTAATAAACTATAAATATGTCAAGCAATAGATAATATTTTCTTACAATAAGAAAACGATTTAGATTAGTTTTATTTTTTAGCCCAATCCTGGCTAACAGGCGTCATCAGACAAAGCAATCATCATTTACCATTTTATTGATATATCCCTTGAGTAGAGAACTATGCACCATGGCTGTCATGAACATGATCAAATGAACGTGTTCAAAGCTTCACCAAAAATTAGAAATAAAAAACCGGCCAAGTACGAGTCGGACTCACGCACAGAGGGTTCCGTACAAATTTATATGTATCTATGAACATCCAGTCTTGGCAGACCCCTGCTCCTAAGCAAAATGTGCGCAATGTGGAATCATTGTAGATTGGTTACTGATATAGACAGACAGACAAACTAGATGTCATTCAAACTAATTTTCGGTGGAAGTTTACATGGTAATGTACATCATATATTTTTTTTAGTTTTATCATTCTCTTATTTTAGAAGTTACAGGGAGGGGGGGACACGCATTTAACCACTTTGGAAGTGTCTCTCGCGCAAACTATTCAGTTTAGAAAAAAAAAATATTAGAAACCTCAATATCATTTTTGAAGACCTATCCATAGATACCCCACACGTATAGATTGAATGAAAAAAAAATTTTGAGTTTCAGTTAAGAATGGGGAACTCCCAAAATTTATTGTTTTGTTTTTTCTTTTTGTGTGTGAAAATCTTAATGCGGTTCACAGAATACATCTACATACCAAGTTTCAACAGCATAGTTCTTATAGTTTCGGAAAAAAGTGGCTGTGACATACGGACGGACAGACAGACAGACATGACGAATCCATCAGGGTTCCGTTTTTTGCCATTTGGCTACGGAACCCTAATAATAATAATAATAATAAATATTAGGGGACAATCTTACACAAATCGATCTAGTCCCAAACTAAGCAAAGCTTGTACTAAAAAGCCCAATCTCAAATTAACTGTACTCACAGTCTGAATTTATATTCTTAAGTATGCACTCGGGCTAATTAGCCACGTACTGTTTCCCACGCATCAAAATTCCGAGGCTTGCCAGAAGCAAACCGAAATCTCCACGTACAGTCAGCAAAATAAAAAGCCGATCAAACAAACATCTCATAAAATAATTTCTTGCTAATAAACTGTTATAACCTCTTATCTTACTTTACTTTAGCAACTGCATTGTTAGACCTTCATACAAATATCACATTTCAAGCCAATTGAGTTATGTTGGAAGTGGGTGGAAACCAACTTGCATAGTTTGATTGTTTAGTGCAAAATTTGACAATAGAGTCGCGTAATGTTTTAAACTCTTCATCCGCGTAAATACAGGATGTTTGAATTCCACAAATTTTATAATCTAATTTGCTATTATGCGAAATTTTACGTTTTTAGACTCATTTGGTAATATACACTGAAATGGTTTTAATTAAGCTTAAACCATCCACAAACTCTACCGAACATCCCTGTATATCTGCTGTAGTAGACTGTATCTACTAACATATTATCATCCGGACCTCACGGCCGCGAGGGAAATTAAGATTTTTTACAGAGATTAACTAACCGCGACTCTAGAGGTACTAAAGTTACTTTGTTTTAGTTTTAAAAAATACCGGCCAAGTGCGAGTCGGACTCGCGCACGAAGGGTTCCGTACAATTATGTAAAAAAATCACGTTTGTTGTATGGGAGCCCCCTTAAATTTTTTTTTAATTTTAATTTAATGATTCAATTTTAAAGTCAATATACAATTAAATATTCTGTGAATATTTCAAGCATCTACCTGTCGCCGTTATCAATATCGAGCAAAAACGAGAAAAAAAATCACGTTTGTTGTATGGGAGCTCCCTTAAATATTTATATTATTCCATTTTTTAGTATTTTTTGTTATATGGGCAACCACAATACATCATCTGTGAAAATTTCAACTCTCTAGCTATCACGCGGTTCCCGAGATACAGCCTGGTGACAGACGGACAGACAGACAGACAGACAGACGGACGGACAGCGGAGCCTCAGTAATAGGGTTCCCGTTTTTACCCTTTGGGTCTTCTTCTTCTTAAATTTAAGAGCTATGCTCTTGTCGGTGGAGTAACCTCCACTCTGCGTGGTCTTCGGCCAGCCGTTTGACTTCCTGATACGACACGACACCCACTTTCTCCTTCACCTGGTTAAAATAGGTCAATCTTGGCCTTCCTCTGCCTCGTCTTCCTTCTATTTTTCCTTCCAGCAGGTGGCTTATTGTCTAACGTTTCTGGCGCTTGCCTTCGCAATCACTATTACTTTCTGTCAAACGGTATAAAATGATGACAGAAAGAGATGGTGAAAGCGAAAGCAAGCGTCAGAAGCGTTAGTCAATACGGCCTCAGGTTTAAAAAGAAATCGTCGTGTCGTATCAAGTGTCCCATCATATGTCCCCTTCTACAATTTATGGTCTCCAGTAATGATCTTTTTTCCTTGAGCATGGTAAGAACCTCTTCGTTGGTTTTCTTTTCCTTCCAGCTAATTCTTTCCATCCTCCTCCAGCACCACATCTCAAAGGCTTCTAGCCTTTCTCTGTCCCGTTGGGTCATGGTCCATGTCTCACTTCCATACAATGCAATGCTCCACCCTTCGTACCCTTTGGGTACGGAACCCTAAAAATAGCTAAGTTAGAGATGCGTGTGCGATGAAGGTTCGGGCTCCCACACATTTTTTTTTAATATATAGAGAACACTGGCTAAGTTGAATCGACGACATAACATGTATAAATTAAAAAGAAAACAATTAAAAAGTTTAATTAGTAAGTAAGTTAGCAGTAATGGACACAAAATGGAGATGTCGAGAGAATGGAGGAGCGGTGCCTCCTGACATAAGCTTTTTAGGGCCGGCGCCCACTGACGGCATGGCACGGCGTGGCATTTTATTACTATCAAGTTATTTTGAATCTTATTTCAATGAATTTAGAATTCATGTTACTTTATTGGTTATGCGTTGCGTCATCCCTCGGCACGTCGCGGCATCGTGGTATCGAAATAAAGAAACATGAAATCTAAACTCATTGAAATAAGATTAAAAATAACTTGATAGTAATAAAATGCCACGCCGTGCCATGCCGTCAGTGGGCGCCGGCCTTTAAGCTTAAAGGGAGGTCCCGGTCACTATTATGTAAAGTCTTAACTATTACCTAACAAAATAAAAAAAAAACATTTAATTTTCAAATGCTAGAGGTAGACAATTTTTTGTAAAACTATACTTAATAACTTGCTGGACATCGCTTAAAACCGGGACCAATGAAAAAAGCAGGGAGATGCCCGCCCAGAGCCAGGGACCATGTAAAGCAGGGCTTACATTAAAATAGAAACGCTTCCATTTTCCCATTTACGAACGGATCCCTAATAAAAGTTGGCCATTTAACAAATGAGCGGTTGGTAATGAACTAGGTGCGCTCATGGTCGTGTGGATTTATGACGATTTACCAAATCTAATGAATCTTCATTTAAATAAACCTTTAGAGATATCGCGTGTTTTTAGCGGCATTTTTTACTTTAAATGCATATCTTTGCTCAGTACCTATTGCTATGGTGTGGCAATTAGAGTACAAACTACTGACTATACACTTAACGTGTAAGCCTATGTTATTTAAATTTACTAGTATAGTATCTAATGCCATTAAAGGAGCAATTCGTGTATATTTATTCATTACAGGGATCTCGGAAACGGCTCTAGCGATCTCAATGAAATTTGCTATATGGGTAACAATCGCTCTAGCTTGGTCTTGTCTCTGTGAAAACGCGTGTTTTCGAGTCTTTATGTCTTTTTCTTTCAATCTTATTTAGTATTTAAGTTACATAAAAGAAAACTATATTTAAAAAAACAACACCGAGAAAAGCTCACAGTAACGATTACAATTTTATAATTATGCGAAACCATCCGACGAAACAATTACTTTCGCAATAACAATTTAATGCGAAACAAAAGGCTCCCTTCTTTGTCATATTGAGTTAAGTTAGATTCTGATGGGAACATACCCTAGGGTTGCCAGATGAACATTTTAAAAATCTGATGGAAAGGCCTGATTTCATAGTGAAAATAAACGGATCAATCACGTCTCAAAACGAGTTTAACTCGACATGTTTCGGGCTAATCCGAAGCCCTTCTTCTCGGAGTCGCACGTCACGGCGGCTGCCAAACGTGCACGTCACTACGTTCACTATGAGAGAGTCTCACGGTAGTTTCATGTTTAAAGAGGCCTGATTTCCTTCAAAAAAATACTGAGAATTTGTTCCATTAAGTTAGTCTCTATATTTACAAAGAAAATCATTTGCTGCTAGTACCCCTTTTAACAATAAGATCTAAATTTCAGAAAATCCTGAGACAAGTCTAAGAATCTTGAGATCTGAGGACAAATCCTGAGATATGGTAACCCTGATATCACCTAGACATGCTTGTCTTTGAAAAAGGGGCATTCTAATAACACTTCCTGATATGAACAGTGTTCACACAATATTTCACAAGTACAATGCCAATGCAGCAGTTTTAATGTTGCTTGAACGTGCCTATCGCGCTGTAACGGTCATGGGACCCCAGTCGTGTGAACTGCCTTAGAACGTGGACTAATCATGAGAAATTTACAGTGAGATGCATGCTGCAGTCATGACCCTAATAAAATATGATGATAATGACCTTATTCATTCATGTGACGGTTAAGATTCATGTCTTTCTTGTCTTTTTTAATTAAATCGGTACCAGAATGAACGTGCCTGATCACCTTATATATGAATTTCCTTGTACCTAAAAATAAAATATTGAACAAGAGTTATATTACTCAGCAAATGCTGTTAATAGCGAATAATTATTAAAAACTAGAACAGTTACTATCCGTGACTTCGTTTGCAAATAATTAGTTCGACGGTTAAAAGGCGAATTGATTCAAGCACCATCCTGAGGTTGTATTGTCGCTTCTGGTGCTTGCCTTCGCTTTCACTATCTCTTTCTGTCATCATATTATACAGTTTGACAGAAAGAAATAGTGATTGCGAAGGCAAGCGTCAGAAACGTCAGACAATAAGCCTGCTGGTTGATATTGTATACCCTTCCCTGCCTATACATTATGATAATTCCAATTCCAAAAAAAAGGGTTATAACTTTAATATCGCCCAGGATGGCGCTTTAATCAATTCGCTTTTAACCGTCAAGTTTATTAGTAAATATCCCGCGGGAACTTTGCAATTTTCTAGGATTTCTTTCATACATGATTATTTCAAACACATAAACGAAGGCAGGGTTAGAATACCCAGGTATTTCTTTAAAAAAAGTTCTTAAAGATTCGCATGTCCGTAACTTGTAAATATGTAGCTCTAATTGTAAAATACAACTAAAACCTTACTATTCCGCGACCAACTAGTCATTTCACGATTGGTTTTCAACGCAGAGTAGAAAGGTGCGAAGCGGTGGAACGAGAAAATTTTTGGCCCCGTCCGCACAGCGATATTTTACCGCGCGGTTTTTTATTCGCAATTCTGTAACACAATGAATGTTATGGACGTAGCCGTGCTTCTACGTCCATAAGATTCAGTGTATTACAGAATTGCGAATAAAAAACTGCGCGGTGAAATATCCCTGTGCGGACGGGGCCTCAATGGCGCCGCATCATAGAAAACCTTATCACTTCTATTTGGTACAAGAAGTACATGCGCTTCCTTGTTATTATCTAATATATAAAAATCTCGTGTCACGGTGTTTGTTACCGAACTCCTCCGAAACGGCTTGACCGATTTTTATGAAACTAACAATATTCGGTAGGTCTGAGAATAGGTTGTAGGCTATTTTTTATACCCCTCAATCCCGTAATATGGCAAAACAACGTTTGCCGGGTCAGCTAGTTCCCTATAAATTTCTTTGCGTAATAACCCAATAATAATCTATGCTCATTGAACCGTTTTCCTCCCAGATGGTTTGTACATAGCTAACAAACAAGCAACTAAATTAACATTTGATAAGGCATGATAAGGTTTATTGTAGACCACGTGGGCTACGACTGTTAGCGGGATCGAGAACATAGGTGTGAATGTGGGAATGTATATAATTAAACCTGTGAAGTCTAAGGCAGTATTTGTTTAATTTATTGAATCAGGCGTTACTTTGCGGAGGTCCATATTAATGAAAAAAAAAGGTCGCGGGTGAGCAAAGTAATTGTTTTAGTTCATTAGTATTTGTTTAGCTGAAGTAGTCTATGAGCTTCACGGAAGACTGATGTCTGTGCACAAACTAATCATGACTTGCAAGTATTCTTGTTCAGAAGAGTTAAAAAAATGTAACTTAAGAGATTAAAGGCGCATTTTGATGAAAGTTATAATAGCACTGGCCTAAGTATGATTCTGGTTACGTAGGTACGTTGAATAAAACAATGGTTAACACTTATCTAACACTCCTCACTTTAGAGAGAACAACAGAAACAAAACTAGGAATATTATGCTGTTTGATTTCATGTGTAACCTTACACTTTCAATTAGGTACGTCGGTGATTTGCGCTATTGAAAAATTTGAACACCGTCAGTGGTACCCGACTGAATCCGTCTGCATATATTTTGAAAATATGTATTATTAGCAGTTGCATGGCCTTGCGACGATTAAGTACACCGTTTGCGGTATCTACCAACTATTCATTTAATAGAAATCTACGTTTCTCATCTTTGTATATCGAGCTGCGGTGTATCGCAGTTCCACGAGTAAGGAATAACATCTAAATTCAGAAAACTCTATATCAACCAATATTTCGAGTCGATACATATGTGTCACGACATAATTATAACAGCTTGCTTGCTTGTTCTGCTTTCTTTCTCAAATTACTTGCAACGGTGCACAGAAAACTAACGATGCAGCATTTAATTTCATCAAACAATCAAATATATATCATAATGTTATCCCTTCAGGGATAAGTCCGCCTTTGTTTTTATCATTTTTTTTTCTGTAACCTTTTTGTTTTCCTTTTTGTACAATAAAGAGTATAAACAAACAAACAAATAAACATCGAGGGCTTTGTCGTAAAAAACTAACACGTCATTGCTTCGTCGGGTGAAAATACGCTTTTACATATCCATTTTTTACCATAATGAAATTCGAGTAGAGTTTAATACATCTTTGTTATTAAATTAGCTTTAGCTCGCGACTCCGTACGCGGAGAATTCAAATTTGTAAATTTAGTATGCCTTGCCTATGTTACTCAGCCTTGTGCGTCCGAAATGGGTAGACTGTTGGTACTCATTTATTTACAAGTTTTACAACATGATCTGTAATATCGTAGCATTTTAATAGTGAAAGAATTTTAGAAATCGATCCAATAGTTTTTGAGTGGGAAATCCCAAAAATCTCTTTTTACTGCACCTAAAGATATGGTTGATGGAGTTTATTAATTATAATAATATTTTCTTTACTGTTATAACCACTTACTTACATCCTAAATTTCAAGTCTCTGATAATTACAGTTACGGAGATAGGACCACTTTGAAGCGAAAATATAAATCCCATTTATTCCCTATCCCGTAACAATTTAAAATTAGTAATTGGTAGACCATAATAGACAACAGTAAGTCGAGGTTATTTTGTTATATATCTATACAAAGTAAGTATAAGAAGTCGTTTTCGGTAAAGTGAAACAAATCAATTCTTGTTTTAACAACTGATATAATAAAAAATATTATTGACGCAAATTCGTATCATAAGGAAGGATAAAAGGAAAACTAAATATAAAATTGGTTTTATACCGTTATAAAATGACGTACTTGCATGTCAAATTTGATGTCTCAAATAATTATACTATTTAGTTACAGAGATAGGACCATTTTGTAGCGAAAATGTAAGTCCCATTTATTCCCTATCACGAGAGCAATTCAGAAAATCACTTTTTCTTCAAGGGTGTGTCATACAGGTTCTATATGTGTGCCTAATTTCAACGTGTATTAGTATCTTGGTAGAAAGCTAGAAATACGTGCATGTTTTCCGTACAATCTGCACGCCAAATGTATTAGTAAAATTTTCTGTTATTGTGCCATTCATTTTGAACAACCTTATAAAAAAATCATATTTTTTACTTTTTGGTCTTGCGTTCTTAAACGTGTACAGATAATTATTCTTTCAATATTGCATAAGAACAGCTATTTTATCTTGTACATAATAAAATAAAAAAAGTTGACTTAAATGCCCAACTTTTTTTTAAATAAATTTTTGATGATGCGTTTCCGACTTTTTTTGCAAAATACTTAAATTTCAATTATCTCAGAAATGGTTCATTTTTGAATAGGGCATTATGGGACAAAAATGATTGCAAATGGCCTCCCCCATAACTCCTTAACGGGAATAGGTCGAATTACCAATAACCCTGTATATACATTACAAATACAAATAAACTTTGTTTCGCTTGAAATATGGTACATAAGAAGCTAAAATACTAAAGACCAGTCTTTAAAACAAAAATCTCAAATTCATACCTCGATCTGGTAAAACTCAGTACTTTGTTGTTATTCCTTTTATGGTGGGACCTTGTCTATGTTTTTTATAAAATAGTACGCTTAAAAGCTTAAAATTTTACGCTTTTAATTTTGTGACTAGGTTGAAACGACGAAATACGTATTATATATATGTATATACATATATATTTAAATAGTAATATTTAATTGTCCAAACATATAATTTAAGAATGTAACTTTTTTCTAGACATCTATTTTATCTCTATAGAGCACTTTATTTCTTGCATTTTGTTTGCATTTCAAATACTTACCTGCTTTAAGATTCAGAGTGAAAACTAGGAGTAACAAGGAAGTTCGAGGTTTCCGGGGTGACTAAAGCATTTAAACATTTCTGAAACGTTTTTTTCAGTTTCAAGATATTTAGCTCACCTTAAACTTTCGTATTCGCTTATAAAAATTCACTTCCTCGGAAAAAAGATCACCAAACAATTCTATTATGCGTAGCACTAAAACTCACAACACTTCGAAAACAAATCCTCTCGAATTTTGCCAACAATTTTCCCGCCAAGTGCGTTTGAAGCAACGTGCGCTCAAGACGACGCCTACCACAAACTAGTTCAACTTTTTCCCGCGCAACGCTAGCCAACCAAAGGAAATGTCGTACACTGCCAAGAAGTTTGTACGAAGTTTGTTTACTTTTTCACGCGGTTGTGTAATAATGCGTAAGATTGCTTGATTTGTTAACACAGGTAATTGTTTTGTTTGATTAGAAACTGTTATTACCTTAGTGTCAACAACGGTAATATCAAAATCGTTTGTTTTCTTGTTGTCAATCAACACGTAAAGAGCAAAAATGACTACATATTTTATTCACGCAAATTAAGTGGGCACAACGGAAAAACCGATGGTAGATAAACTATCAAATCCGCATAAGGACACCAGCCATATTTATTTCATCTTTTACATTTCCTCGGTCGACCCTTGAACATAAATACATCAAAAAAAGTGCTGACTCATTACCTCTCAACTAAAATCCTCAAATTGGGCTTAGAAAGCTGAATTTTTGCATAGGAGTTCCCTTTATAATTTGGACTAGACAAAAGACGAATTTTGCGAAATTCCCATGGTCCAACCTGTAACTGGACAGCGCAGGATGTAAGCAAGATTAAAATACCTACATAAAAACGCCTTTGGCTGTTCATTTTCTAGCAAAAATTATGTGACCAGGTAATCAGTCAAATTTTTTAAAGCTTTTACAATCTTTAGTTCCAAGAATCAGAAATGTTTTTATGTGCAAAAATTTTATCTTATTTCCTTTGTATCGAGAAGAATTATTATCTCGCATTCGATTGATCCGGTGTTGATAACAACGACGTTCTGTAAGTACAGTACAGACAGCTATGATGTATCTATCTGACGAGATAGAGTAAACTCTTAGGTAGATAAAATGATAAAGCTGAGAATTGAAGAATCGTACACACACATACACACACGCACGCACACACAAATAACACAATGTCATTACACACATTATTCCCATTAAGTACTATTTAGTTACTAAGAACTTTTACTTTTTATATTATTCTTGCATTCTAACGCATGACTGTACTATATGCTGGAAGAGCGAGGCTTCCTGACACAGGTACACTATACCTAATAGGAAGTCTCGACCATTTTGTATTTACCACCTAAGTTGGAATGAAATAAATAATTTATTATTATTTATTATTATTATTATTAATCGTTTTTAGAATTCAGTTCCCTATGAGTATCAACATCAAAACGAATCCTTACTTCTTTACTATAATATTACTAGATGTTGCCCGCGACTCCGTCTGCGAAGAATAGGGGCATAAAATATAGCCTACGACCTATTCTCAGACCTACCGAATATAGAAAAAAAAGTTTCATAAAAATCGGTCAAGCCGTTTCGGAGGAGTTCGATAACAAACACCTTGCACCAAAAAGGGAGCAAAATGGGTTTCAAAAAAATAAATCTACAACCCTGGCTGGTTTCGACATTATTCATCACATAGTTACAAGTCTAAATGAAAAAAAATACACTACAGCTGTATTTTTGGACATGTCAAAAGCCTTTGACTGTGTTGATCATCCCTTGCTTTTGAAAAAATTGGAAAGATATGGCATAAGAGGTCCTACACTTAATTGGTTAAGTACATACTTAAAGAACAGGAAACAGTGTGTTGAAATTACAAAACTAAATGAACACAATGTGGAAACTTGCTACAGATCTGACTTAAAATATAACGAGTTTGGTGTTCCTCAAGGAAGTGTACTTGGCCCATTGTTATTCATTATATACATAAATGAACTTCCAGATATAATTCCACACAAGTCTGTTATGTTTGCAGATGATATATCTATTGTTGTGACATCAAATAAGATTGAAAATATTAATGAACATGAATGTAAGATCAATGACACGTTAGAAATTGTAATTAAATGGTTAGAAAGACATAACTTACAGATCAATATTACTAAAACAAACTATGTACAATTCAATTCAAAGCGAGGTAATAAAATTAGCCTAAATTTACATCATAGAAATAAGCAACTACATGAAATGAAAAGTGTAGCATTTTTAGGATTACTTTTGGACAAGCATTTAGACTGGCAGATGCAAATGGAAAGAATCTGCTGTAAATTGAACAGATTTGTTTATGTACTACGAAAACTAAGACGTACTTCAGGCTTGCAAGTCTCCTTGGCTGCCTACCATGGCTATGTTAGCTCGACCTTAAGATACGGTCTTATTCTATGGGGAAATTGTACAAATTTTAGCAAGGCATTCATTGCACAGAAAAAATGTATACGTGCTGTCTGTGGTTTAGCCCCATATGAATCATGCAAGCCATTTTTCAAAAAGCTTGGTATTCTGCCTTTGCCCTGCCTTTATATTCTGGAGATATGCATGTTTGTAAAGAGGCACATGTATCTCTTCAAAACAGCAAAAGAAAATTCTTCTAGAGTTCAGCGGAATCCAGGACGACTCGTTCATGTTTGTGTGCCTCGGACTGCGCTCTACACAAAACATTGCTTTGTTATGTGCATGAAAATTTTTAACAATCTGCCGCAGTGTGTACAAGTTCTACCTCTAAATAAATTTAAAAATAAGTTACTACAGATACTGTCAGAAAAAACCTACTACAGTGTAAAGGAGTTTCTCAATTATCCTTAAGCCTAAAATAAAAAAAAAAATATTTGCATGCTTTAAATTTGAAATAGCAGAATAAGCTTCCTATTGTCTCAATACCACCTAATGATATTTTATGTAACTACTTATTCTTTGCAAATAAATATATTCTTCTTCTTCTTCTTCTTAGATCTTTCTAATATATAAAAATCTCTTGACACGGTGTTTGTTATCGAACTCCTCCGAAAAAAAAAATAGAAGAAGATAAAAGCGAAAGTAGCTCTGGCTGTCTGTCTGTCTGTTACCACTTCACGCTTAAATCGTTGTATCGATTTAGATGAAATTTGGTATGAAGATAGTTTGAGACCGAAGGACATAGTTAAATCTTATTCCGGTAAATTGCTTGGTTCCAAATAATTTTGTTTTGTGGTAGCGAAAATGCGGGGGAAAAACGATGTATTTTATTTTATTGAAATAGAATATTATGTACGACACCAAAGTAACGCCTGAATCAATCACTTATGTTTTTCAATTTACAGCCTAACTCCCACGACTTCCTCTGCAAAAAAACTTTTGATCGCTATCCCACGGGAACTATGCAAATTGTGCGGGATAAAAACTATCCTATGTCATTTCCAGAGTCTCAAACTATCTCCTCACCAAATTTCGTCTAAATCTAACGAGACTCTATTATACTGTTTTAAACTTTCGTGATTTTCACTCACAATTACTATACTAAACGGCACTTATCACGCAAATAAAATTTACCTCGACGTTTCGGCCATATTGCAGCAGCCGTGGTCACGAGTCACGAGTTAACTGCAATGTGGCCGAAACGTCGAGGTAAATATTATTTGCGTGATAAGTCCCGTTTATTATAGTAATTATGAGACTCTATTACTAAGTTTTCGCTGACTGTATCTGATACAAGAAAACTATAGTCAAAGGCATAAACATCTATACAACCATCGCGTCAAATATATGTAAACACCGACCTTATTGTTAGTGGCATAGAGTTGTATAGATATTTTTGACATCTTGGTAACGTACAGTCAACGACATAAATTAGTGATTACTTTTGTACCTTTTCGCTTTCAGTCGTTACGAAATTTCGTATGGCTTTTCAAACATGACAAAGTACAAAACAGATCACTTATTTATGACATTGACCCTATATATAAATATTTATGACCCAGCATTGCCTATAGGCAATGCAGTTTTCACAGTGTGCGGCATTGGCTGCTATAGAAACAAATGATAGAATACCTAATTACTAAACTAAACGGGACTTATTACGTAATAAATATTTATTTATTTACCTCGACGTTTCGGCCACATTGCAGGAACCGTGGTCACGAGTTAACTATTTTATTGCGTGATAAGTCCCGTTTAGTTTAGTAATTATGAGTGAAAATCACGAAAGCTTAAAACAAATGAAAGAATAAATTAAAGTTAAATATTTAAAGAGAGATCTCATAAAAGAAACTTCTTTCATGTCGACATTGATTGCGATTCTAGAGACATGATTCTAATAACCGAGTAAAACCGTCACACTAATCCGAAACACGCACACAAATGTCTTTCCGTGACCAATTTTTTATTTTATTAGTTTATATTTATTTTCTAATCTGATTCAATTCCATTTGATCTCATAATAATTTCATTTGTAATTGGATTTAATTCAATTTGAAACTTTATTTATTGATTGTATACATGGACTTGCTTCTTGAGTAAAATTATTTCATTTAATTTTCACAGTTTAGGGCTCCAACACGATGGAGCGACAACCTGATTCAGGTTGCTGAAACGCGTTGGATGCGGATGGCACCGGACCGATCTGTTTGGCGAGCCTTGGGGGAGGCCTATGTTCAGCAGTTGACGTCTTTCGGCTGACATGATGATGATGGTGATTTCCACAGTTTACAAATAGCTCTAAGCCGGATGTTGCCACCAGGATTAGAACTAGAATTAGAATGCACTACCCGCAGCTAATAGCTATCCTATTAATCTATCTAAATATATATAAAAACTAGCTCTTAAAATGTTACTTTAGTCTCTGCATATCGGGACTAAAGCTCTTTTTTGATCTCTAGGGATTAGAGTAATTTTTTTTTAATTTACTTTGGAAACCCCTAAACTGCCAATCACGGTGTTTGTGGATGGAGGGTTATTGCCATTTTCAGTGACTGGGCATAGACAATTTTAAAGCTTTCCACAGACCGCAGTGCGCTGCGGACGCTCCGAAGTGCTCCGTAGCGCTCCGTAGCGCCCTTCGCTTCGGTCTGTGGAAGCCTTTAGGACGTGGAAATAACCTCAAAATGACAACTGTATAAAAAATATTTTAAAAAATAATAATTTCGTGAAACACCATGAATAATTACGAATATTAATCTATTAAATTATATTAAAGATGAATTCATTTTATTATGCATACTTAGTCCAATTAGCTATGAAATAATTTTCATGTTTGAATCTGTTGGCTAAATATGCAAACATTTAAAGCGTCACTCAACAAAAAAAAACCGCGGAATAAAAAATTGCTATTTGAAATCTGAACAGACGTCCATTGCTCGTATTGAGCTTACGTTGTATAAAAGTAATATTGTAGATTAGTATACCTAAAACATCGTTTTTTTCCTCGCATTCAAAGTGAAAAGTAGAGTGTTTAACGCGAGACTAAACTGCCATAATGACACGCGAATTATAGCCACCCTCGCTCTGATCGGGTGGCTAAATATCTTGTGTCATTATGGCTTCTTTTAGTCCCTTGTTGAATAATCTACTATTAAATCCGTGTTTGATGAGTTTTTCAATATTGCTTGTTATACATTATTTTTTATTAAGTACAACAATCAAGCATCAGAGTCATCAAAAATTGTGAATTGGGTTAAAGTCTAAACTTAAGAATAATTAGCGTACGAGTAAATTTTCAACCTCACATATTACTGACTCCGATACACAGAAATGATCTAGGTCATCCATCGATCATGTTATCATTCATGCAAATAAAACGAAAATAAAATGAGCAAGTCGGAATCGCCAGTTGTGTGATTACACGGCTTCTTAAAGTGCAGGCAAATAGCACACTTAGGTGGATCAGACTTCTTCGCACACTCCTTCAACATATGACCTGATTTCACTGCAATGACCGCAGGTGTTAGCCTCCTCTCGGCATGTCTTCGCTGCATGACCGTAGTGCTGGCATTTGTAGCATCTTGTAACAAGGGTAAAATCTCATGCTGGGCACGACGACCAATTGACATTAATAAAAAGGCCTTTCGTATTAAAAAAAAAATTAAAAATCCTTTATTTCAGGCCAGATGACCCATAAACTTCTTAGTAGATACATAAACTTAAATTTACTTGACTATGTTAGTTTATACATGCATACATTATTTATTATTATTAAGTAGGTACGTATTATTTATTTTAACCGTCCAGTCACGATCCCCACCCAGTGTCTAGTGATAGGGCAGTCGAGACGTTCTGCAAACATCCCCAGAATGCCGTTGCTGCTGCCGCGCACACGTCGCAGCCAATGAGGCGACTCTCTTTCGTCTTACTGCATAAAAGTCGTCTATGTGCGCCTCGGCGAACATAGCAGACGCACTACAGTGGCGCGGCATCCTCAACAGCATTCTGAGTATGTTGTTGTATTGAACTCTCAATGCACTATATACACGCCTAGTATGACTCACCCACAGGCTGCTCGAGTAGAATACCTGGCAATAGGCTCTAAACAAAGTGATCTTAACTTGCCTCGTACATCGAGCAAACCTGCGAGCAATCATGTTCCCCCTGACCGCCAACGCCCTTCTCTCCCTCTCCACGTCTACATCGTCCTTCAGGTTGTATGTGACGATGTGGCCCAGGTATTTGAACTGGTCCACAACAGCAAGAGCCACCCCACCCAGCACAATCGAAGGCACAACTGAAGGGTTAAATTTATGAGCTTTAAAAATTACCACTTCGCTCTTCTTGGAGTTGTACCTTAGACCGTGCTGCCCCGCGTAGCCCTCGCATATGCCGACCAATTCTCTTATACCCTTGATTGTCCTTGTATAAGTGCAGAGACTTCTATTACATAATTGCAGGACACAGCGTCTTTCTTACCTGACTTATGACTTAATTTAGTTGAGGTCAAGAATTAGAAAGTAGAAATAGGTCGTAGGCTATATTTTTTATCCCTATTTTTCGCGGACGAAGTCGCGGGCAACAGCTAGTATTATATAAAGTACCTGGGCGACCGAGCTCTGCTTGGGCAGAAACTCGGTACCATGCGTTTTCCCAGAGATAAGACCAAGCTAGATCAATTTTTCATCCCCGAAAACCCCCAAATACCAAATTTCATCGAAATCGTTGGAGCCGTTTCCGAGATCCTGATTATATATACATATATGTATATATATATATATATACATACATACATACATACATACAATCACGCCTTCTTCCAAAGTCTATATATATATATGTGTATATACAGTTGTGGCCATATAATTAAGAACGATTATTTATTGAGATGATTTTTTCAAAGTAACAAGTATAACTAATTGCCCGTATTTTTTTTATTTCTCTCGGTATTGCAAAACTTTTCCGTACTACCGGTACATTCATTTATGCAACATTGTTGGCTAAAAAAATAATAGAGAAACTTTATACATTCGATCTGAACCTAGTATTAGTACTTACTGGCTGGTCACGTAATTAAGAACGCTGAATAGTTTATTATTTTTTCAAATTTAAATAGAGAACACTGTGTGGCTCTGTGGTTGTAGATTATTATTCGTATAATTTTGGCGCCATTTCGTGCTGTTAAAGTCTTAAAAGTGATTACTTCGTATAAAAACAATGGGGAAAAATAATAGTTGTGATAAATCTACAAGAGAAGTAATAATAAAACTTCGCGAGAAGAATTGGTCGTATAAAAAGATAGCCGACCATCTGCAATGTTCAAAAACAATGGTTTTCCATGCCGTAAAGCATTTTTCCATGTATCAAACTACTTCAAACGTTCCGCGTGGACCTAGACAGAGAAAGTCATCTCGTCGAGATGATCGAAATATCGTTCGTTTGGCAAAACAAAATCCTTTTAAAGGGTCTAATGAGTTGAGAAAAGAATATTTTGGCGAAAACAACCCTTCAGCAATCTCTGCACGCACTATTCGAAGGCGTTTGGTAGAAAATAAGTTGAACGGAAGGATAGCAAGAAAGGTGCCTATGTTGAAACGATGTCATAGGCAAGCCCGACTTGCATTTGCAAGAAGGTATGAAAACTGGACAGTCAGACAGTGGAAAAACGTTCTTTTTTCTGACGAGACAAAAATAAATAGGGTATGTTCTGATGGAAAACGATATGTACGACGCCCTCCGAATAAAGCATTCGACCCAAAGTACACAAAAGTGACATTAAAGCATGGCGGGGGAAATGTGAAAATTTGGGGGTGCTTTTCTGGACATGGCGTTGGACCTGTTAGGCTGATAGAAGGAAACATGGATCAATTCCAATACAAAAATATACTGCAAGAAACAATGTTACCATATGCCGAAGACGTGCTTCCGGTTATTTGGACATTCCAGCACGACAATGATCCAAAGCATACTGCACGCACCGTTAAGGAATTCCTCACATCACAATCAGTTTCAGTCTTAGATTGGCCAGCCAACAGCCCAGATCTTAACCCAATAGATCATCTTTGGTGCGAAGTCAAGAAAAAGGTTTCAAATCGACAGTGTGGCAATTTGAGAGAGCTGTACGACGTTTTCTTAGAAGAATGGAACTCTATTTCTCTTGCGAAATGTCAAAAATTGATAGATTCAATGCCTCGCCGGTGTAAAGCCATAATTAAAAGCCGTGGACATGCTACTAACTATTAATTTTAGTTCAAATGTATTAAATTGCTTTTTTTTCTATACCAACTTCACATTAATATGATTTATTTAATCTAAGTTTCATATAAAACAACTCTCGAGCAGTTTAATAAATCGTTCTTAATTATTTGTCCAGCTTCATTACTATTTGAATTTATTAGTATAGAGAACAAATAAAATTTGTAAAAAAAAATGTTAGCAATTATACACTATTATTATTAATCCTGTTTGCTCTATCCATGTGGCTATTTTATAACATAACTTGTTACTTCTAAGAAGGAACACAACTAGACATATGACATGATTTAGATAAAAAAAAATCGGAAACTTCAAATCGTTCTTAATTGTATGACCACCACTGTATAATATATATATATATATATATACATATATACAAGAATTGCTCGTTTAAAGGTATTAGATAGGTACACTACAGTCACGAGCTTTAATTTGGGACCCACTGAAGGTTGACAGTCCTGTCATATTGTATAGGAGTTCAAAGGAAATTTTTGAAATGGCTCCCAAATTAAACCACGCGACCGTACCTAACCTAATCCATACTACCTAGTATTAAAAATGTGAAAATAACTGTCTGTTTTGAACATAAAACTACCATGAGACTCACTCATAGTGAAAAATTACGGACAACTCACGTCTATGATCGAGTTTAGCTCGACTTGTTTCGGGCTAATTCAATATTTCTTTTCTTTTTAATCATTTTTTTTTGTCTTTTTTAGGGTTCCGTACCTCAAAAGTAAAAAACGGACTTTGTTGTCCGTCCGTCCGTGTGTCCGTCTGTCTGTCAAGACCCTTTTTCTCAGGAACGCGTGGAGGTATCAAGCTGAAATTTATATCAAATTCTGAAGTCTACTGTCCCTTGGAGCTGTGAAAAAATCAAACATCTAAGCCAAAGCAATCAAAAGATACAGCCGTTTACGACGCAAATTTCCGCATATTTTCGAAACTCGCAAGGGAATCAAATCCTACAGGGTACTTCCCGTGAACTCAGAATCTTGAAATTTGGTACGAAGCTAGGCCTTATAGCACAGATAAAGGAAAAATTGCGAAAAGTGTATTTTTTTTCGTCTGTCTGTCTATATCAGTAACCAATCTACAATGATCCCACACTGCGCACATTTTGCTTAGGAGCAGGGGTCTGCTAAGACTGGATGTTCATAGATACATATAAATTTCTATGGAACCCTCGGTGCGCGAGTCCGACTCGCACTTGGCCGGTTTTTTTTTCTATGTACGTTTATAGAAATCTCCGCCAATTGTTGACCGATTTTCAAAATTCTTTTTTCGTTTGAAAGAGTATACTTCTGAGGTGGTCACATTAGCACCAAGTCAAGATCTGATGATGGAATCCTAGAGAAATCGAGGGAAACCTTCAAATTTTATAGGCACACCTATGACGATTTTGGCATTTTTAGCATCAAGTCAAGCATTTCCATTCAGGTCTCGTTTGATTCTTCTTGATGAGCACTTTGGTAACCAGGGACAAAAAGTACAGTCAGCAAAAAAAAAGTTCTAAGTTAAACTGACGACTTTATCCCACGGATTTATTTATACAAATTCAACTAAAAAAACAAACATAAAATAATTTTTTAAAAAAAAATAAAACCGGCTTCAAAAACATCCAAAAAAATTTGGTATGATTTAGATGAAATTAATTTGGTATGAAGATGGTGTGTTGCCAGAGATGACTTAAAACACTGAGAATTAAGTGGCCGCTAACGATGGGCCTCATAAAAAAGCTCAAAGTCACTCAGAGGGCGATGGAGAGGGCTATACTCGGAAGTCCTCTGCGGGATCGCATTAGAAATGATGAAATCCGCGCAAGAACTAAAGTCACCGACATAGCTCGAAGAATCGCCAGACTCAAGTGACAGTGGGCAGGGCAATCGCTCGTAGAACTGATGGCCGATGGGGCAAAAAGGTTCTCGAGTGGCGTCCACGGACCGGGAGAGGTAGTGTAGGTAGGCCTCCAACAAGATGGAGCGACGACATGGTTAAGGTTGCAGAATCGCGTTGGATGCGGATGGCACGGGACCGATATGTTTGGCGAGCCTTGGGGGAGACCTATGTTCAGCAGTGGACGTCTTTCAACTGAAATGATGAATGGTGATTGGTATGAAGATAGTTTGGGACCCTGGGAAGGACATATGTACCGTCAACAGCATAAATAAGTGATCATTTATGTACCTTGTCACTTTAACGTCATGTTTGAAATGTCATACAAAATTGTCAAACGATTGAAAACGACAAAGTACAGAAATGACCACTTATTTGTGCTGTTGACCCTATGATAGTTTTTAACACGCAAATTTGCATAGTGCCTGCGGGATACCTAAGTATAAACGAAGTCTTCGTAGACGAACTCACAGGCAACAGCTAGTAAATCTATAAATAAATAACAACCGTTGTGTAAACTGAAATTAGAATAGAATGTCGCATGCGCACAGCGTTCACAATGTAAGTGACGTCGCGCGTCGCACGCCATCGCCACTTCTAGGAATCTTGATACTTGTGACACTTGAGCGCACTGGCTACTACGAAATTGGAAATTCGAAGTTCGTATCGTGCTGTCCTTTTCACTATTCAGTTTGATACATTAGCGTGAAGAACAACACGATACGAAGTTCGAAAACCGAATTTCGTTGTAGGTATAAGGCCAGTTTGTGTACAGGTTAGTTGCATATCACCCTGCCTCCGAAGCTTAGTGAGTGTTGACGAACTAAGAAGACGAAGTTTCCGGTCATATTTTTAATTACGCTAGCTCCGCCCATACACTTCGCTCAATAAAATCGTATGCGACTCATGGACAAAAAGTATAACAAACTGTTTAGGTTTTAGAGAAGAGCGGACGCTCGACTATAACAAAAATTTGCTCTTTAACCCTTTCAACGCCAACGACACATATAGGTGTCACAAAGTACAGTGTCAAAGTGATCTTGACACAATGACATAAGATTCAAAGCAGGTTTACGTTTTGTCGAGGCGTGGCGTTGAAAGGGTTAAAATTGAATGTTTCGCAAAGGAATCACTGTATCGAAAAATCATATTCACAACCCCGTAATGATTTTAAAAGACCTATCCAACGATACACCACAATATAAGATTAGACGAGAAAAAAAAATCACCCCCACTTTATGTTTAGGGGCCGTCCATAAAGTATGTCACACATTTAGGGGGGGGGTCAATCGACCTGTGACACAAGAACAAAATAATGGCGGTTTTTATAGTCCAATGACAATGACAGGGGGGGTCCAAATTGATCGAAATTAGTGTGACGGCTTTATGGATGGCCCCCAGTACGTATGTACAGTCAGCAGCAGAAGTAGATGAACGGTTCTGGTTCTCACAATGTTCCACACACGACTCTATTGCAAAGATAGATAGGTGTGTAGATAATTTTGAGCACCACGGTCGCTCATCCACTTCTGCTGACTGTGCGTACACAAAAAAAAACATCACTTCTCATGCTCGTAAAGTTCGTATTTATGCTGGATGTGAGCTGCATAAAATTACTTTTTATGCTCTACTAAACCTTTAAGGTTAACTGGAAGTGATCCCTTTATGGGATAAGTTCGCCTTTGTACATCTGTTTTTCTTGTTAACTGTTATTTTTCATGTTTTACGTACAATAAAGAGTTTTAGAGGTAACGCCACCAGAGTTGAGGCCATGCACACAACCACATCTCATGTAATGACAGCGGGATTTTGACGTTGTGTTGTCGTTAAACGTCAACACAACGTCAAAATCTCGCTGTCATTACATGAGATGTGGTTGTGTGCGTGGCCTCAACTCTGGTGGCGTTACCTATACATACATACATACCTTTTAATTCTGAGAGAAGGCCTGTGCCCTGCAGTGGAACGTATAAAGGCTAGGATTATAATGATGAAATTAACTATATTTGATTCTCTAACTGTTTCTTGATTTACTGTATCTTAAAGGCCACCACATACCCAGTGCCCAGCGCGGTCAATAACACTGAATCAAATACGGTGTGCCGCGCTGCCGCCTGTGTGACCGTATATTTGATTCAGTATTATTGACCGCGCTGGGTCACGGTCCGTCGCCGCCCCGCGCTCCCGGTTTGTGGTGGCCTTAAGAGTAAGCATTTAACATGGCGTGTTACGACGAATTCTCTAAAATTACAGAGGATACCGCGCGGCAACCGTTTTCTGGCGGAAAGTCCTGTTTAAGCAATGATAATATGCCTTTTAAATGTGTGTACTATTTTTGAAGTGAAACTTCTAATGCGACTTCCGACAAGGTCGCGTTAAACGTTTAACGCTACCATGGAGGGGGTATGAAAGCATTAGTATATGTACTGCCGAAGCAAGTAATCTCGCATTGTATAATTATACTAACGGATGTTAAAAACTTCGACAGTGCGATGCAGAACTCATACTGTCTGTGCAAATTTGTATGAGACTGGATAAAAGAGCCATCTAGTGAGTAATTTAAACACATAGATGCATAAGTAAATTTAGTTCTTTAAGTTATTGCAATAAGTGCCTTTTTCATTTCCACATTACGAAGTTTCACTTCTTCCGCGCGGAGGAACTGCACGCACGATTTTTTTTAACTAAGGGCCTTATCACACAGGTGGTTTGCGAACGTGTTAAAAGCGAGGCGAGCGCGCAGTGAGTTCGAGTTTGCCGCGAGTTCATCACGGCTATAGGGCTGGGACAGGGACGCCATGTTGTACGTACCATCGCCCCAGACGTCAGATACCCATTTTCAAAACAAATTTGCTTGCAGCCGTTGATGTTTATTGCTATGGATTGTTATGGACAGATGTCTAGCCACTGCACGCAAACTGAGCCTTTAAGGTGGTTATCTGGCGCTTGGGGCGATAGTACACATACCTACGTATAGATAGACATTCATGACAACGCGTGCCGTGGTTCTTATTACAACGTCATTACTGTCTAATTTTGACAAATTCACCCGTCTTCGTGAATGGCACTTTAGCTATACGTCAGCTAACATCTACTCTACTCACTTCAGTTTTTGTACACGCACAGCCTGCACAGTAAATTTAAAATGTACAGTCAGTACGAGTAAAACTCGTGCTTACTAGACGAGTGTATGTGGTTGATCGTACCGACAGCGACTAAGGACACTGTCGTGTTAACTAGCACATAAAATCATATTATTCAATACATATACGTTTTACAACTACCTAAACCCATCCATACTATCCATAGGTACTTATGTTATAAATGCGAAAGTATGTCTGTCTGTCCATCTGTTACTTCTTAACGCTTAAGGATTTGCCACACTGGATGCGCTCTGCGGTCGCGGTCAGGCCAAATTGAACGCAGCCCGCATTATGTATGAACAACATTGTCAGTCTCTATATATTTTCGCAATCGCACGTTCAGATCGCATATCTATACAAAGTATATACCGACAATGTTGTTCATACATAATGCGGGCTGCGTTCAATTTCACCTGACCGCGACCGCTGAGCGCATCCAGTGTGGCAAATCCTTTAATCCGTAACCGCGCTCGAGTCGCGGGCAACAGCTAGTTGTAAGTATATAAAACACATAAAATTAGCCGACTACAATAAGAATAAGTTGTACAAAGGTGAACTTATCCCATAAGGGGATCTCTTCCAGTTAATCTTTGAACAAGTTAAACTTGCCTTTCTCTATTACACATCAAAATGGTAAAGAGCTCTGAACAAACTCTAAGTACAATACAGAGGGGCTACTACGAAACTCGAAATCCGTATCGTGCCGGTTCTTTCGCTCTTTTTGCCTGATATTATTTGCGTGAACAAAACGGCACGACACGAAGTTCGAAATAAGACGTTTTCACTCACGTAATAGTAAGTTTAGTATAAAATGGAAGAGTGAAAGAGACGGCACGATAAGAAGTTCGAAAATCTCGCGCGCGCTCGTCACGTTAAGCAATTTACGTATTGTTACACTGCATATTGGCAGCACGTAGCGTAGCGTCGGGACCTAAGTAAGCTCCCTAATTCTTATTAAGCCCTCCACAAGCCGCAGCGCGGGGCGTGTGCGCGACACCGACGGAGCGTACTGCCCAGCGCGTTGTATAACACTGAATCATATATACGGTAACACGTTCGGCAGCGCGGCACAGCGTATATGATTCAGTGTTACGTAACGCGCTGGGCACGCTCCGTTTGCGTCGCGCGCACACCCCGAGCTGCGGTCTGTGGTGGCCTTAAGACTGCACTCTACTTGCAAGGTAAGGGTGGTTAGGTCTGGAGAGTAGGTATATATATTTAATTTTTGACATTAAAACTGGTTCTACTTTAATCCGTTTTCTTCACTTTATTGTCGAACTCGACAGCAAATAAAAATCATTCTAGTTACGCCTCTACTATGAATTAGTATTTAGCACAACTCGGACCGAGCTAATGTTTTTAAATCGTGGACAATGTCAGAGGGGTTGGACTTGGATGGGTTGGTTCTACGTTGATCTGTAATCTATGACATCATGTTTGCTGTCATTTGACAAAATTTAGATACTCAATTCGATTGGTCGTCAATGTCGTCCTCGTCCGTCAATTCCGTCATTGAATCGTGCGACACTATTCAACCTTTTGTGATTAAATAGAACAATCGTAGATTATATGTTTCCCTTTTTCTAATTAAAATCATTTTAAATCGCGTGTCTACCTCGATAATTCCGTTCTAAGTGCCCCAGAGACATGGAAAATAGTTAACATTGACTATCAATAAAAATATAGTAGTGGCCTCCAAAGGTGTGATGGAATCTTTCTTCAAAGCGACTACTAAACGAAAGAAATCAGCAGTGGAAGGTTACAAGTGAGTGATGTTATTATTTAGTTAGGTCTTGCGTACATCGGTTGATCGGTAAACGCTGGTCGACGTATGTGCGCGTAACGGTGACATGAGCACGAGCAAGCGGCGCGGGGGAGCTAGCGGTTCCAGTTGTGCTGTGTCGGGGGTGTCGGCGCTGGCCAGTGTGCCCACCGCCATGTCGGCCGACCTCGCCTCGCTGTTCGAGTGCCCCGTGTGCTTCGACTATGTGCTGCCGCCCATCCTGCAGTGCCAGAGTGGCCACTTGGTGTGCTCCAGCTGCCGCCCCAAGCTGTCCTGCTGCCCCACGTGCCGCGGGCCCCTCGGCAACATCCGCAACCTCGCCATGGAGAAAGTGGCTAGCAACGTGATGTTCCCCTGCAAGCACTCCAACACTGGCTGCACTGTTACCCTTGTGCACACTGAAAAAGCTGAACATGAGGAAGCATGCGAGTTCAGGCCCTACTCCTGTCCCTGCCCGGGCGCGTCCTGCAAGTGGCAGGGCGGTCTAGACCAAGTGATGCCTCACCTTATGATGTCCCACAAAAGCATCACCACCTTACAAGGAGAAGATATAGTGTTTCTGGCTACAGATATAAACCTTCCTGGAGCAGTGGACTGGGTCATGATGCAGTCATGCTTCAATCATCACTTCATGTTAGTTCTTGAGAAACAAGAGAAGTTTGATGGACATCAGCAGTTTTTTGCTATTGTCCAGCTAATAGGTTCGAGGAAGGAGGCGGAAAATTTTGCCTACAGATTAGAGTTGAATGGGCATCGGCGCCGGCTTACCTGGGAGGCCATGCCACGCTCCATTCACGAGGGGGTCTCCTCAGCCATAATGAATTCTGACTGCCTTGTGTTTGACACTTCGCTTGCGCAGCTTTTTGCTGACAATGGGAATCTTGGAATAAATGTCACAATTTCTATTGCCTAATAAACATTGCCAGATCTAGTATGTTCTAAAAAAAATACCTGCCACAACAAGTTATTTCATTGGCTATAAATAATAATCTAATTATATTTAAAATGTCAGTGAAATAAAACCATAAAAGATCTCTTATGATATTATAGACAATGTTTTAAATTATCAAAGTGGATATAATATTTGATTGTTACAATTTGCATTGTTTGTAGTACTCCTGACTTGACATGTTTTATACTTTACTATGGACATCAATGTAAGCCAAATGTTTTTATTCATTATCATTTTGTATATGTGTGTTCATTTAGCATTAAGTAGTGGAAAGTTTTAATGAGGTGAATAGTTTCGCTTCCAGAAGGCCTTGTAAACATAGATATATAAATACAACAGGTGGTGACCTCTCATATGTGGGAGGAAGTGATTTCTTTATTCCAAAATATGAACAAATATGTTTATTTGTGTTGTTAACATTTAATCATTTGTATATATGCATGAAGGTGTAATATTAAGATGTTTGGGCAACTTCTATACTTTATTTAATTGTGTGATTTTGCTTTCAAAGACTTCTTAATTATGTTGGCAGTGACTGGGCGAGGTTGCGAACTATAAACCGCCAAAATGTGTCTTGGTTTTTGAATTATAGACAAAACCATTATACAGCTTGATACAGACTAAAGCATGGTTAGATGTGATTGTAAGTGAAATTTAATAACACTTCTAATTTTTTTTCTGTTACATTTTTGAACAGCAACCAGTGTTTACTAGCTATCACTCATCAACAGTTACCTAAAGATACAGAACACACAAAACTGAAGCCTTTTTGAATTATCTGGATTTTGATGAATTTTTACAGAAACATATTTTTTGTGTAAGCCACCTTTTGATTCACAGTCTTCAGTTCAGATCATATTCTATTACCATGTTGAAACGGACGATAGTTTAATGTGACAACGTCATAACAAAACATTCAAAAACAAAAATGAAACCAGGCGGTCACCCATCCAAGTACTGACCGCGCCCGACGTTGCTTAACCTCGATGATTGGACGAGAACTGGTGTTTTGTCAAATATCTTGAAAACGGTGCATCCTACGGCAAAATCTATGAAATTTTCATCCCCCTTCACAACCCCCACACCCCCTCAACTCCCCCCACACCCCCTCAACTACCCTTCCCCCCCCATTAAATACATGCTGGCGTTTGCTGTTCTCTTGTACATACTGGCCCATGTAGGTACACATGTACGTTACATTGCGTCATCCTTTTTCGTGTATGCAGCCGGCGTTCATTGATTTATTCGACGTTGTCACATCAAAAATTTCTTATTGGGAAAGAAATTGCCAACCATGCCACTGCTACCTATTTTGTCATGATGCCTGGTTATGATGGTATATGACTCGTGATATAACAAGCATGTCAACTCGGTCAAAATACAAAGTGTTTCTTTTTTATTTCCGTTAACTTTAAGGGATGATTATTAACCTTTTCAACGCCAACGACACATCAAACACATCATCATCATCATCGTCACAAAGTACATTGTCAAAGTGATCTTGACACAATGACATAAGATTCAAAGCAGGTTTACGTTTTGTCGAGGCGCGGCGTTGAAAGGGTTAAGGTCAATTTCTCGAAGAAACTAGTGTCTTAACTCTTACTATTTTTGAGATATTCAATAATTAATCTCTCGTATGCCTTGGTGCAGATCTGCACCAGATTTAAGGCTATCTTTTTGTATGTTTTTTAAATCTGTATCTTTGGATTTATATGAAACAGTTGAGACTAGAATGCACGATTTTTTCACTTCCCCCATACGAGGGATTAAACTTAATGGCTGAACCAGTGTAAAAGGTCCTTCATTACGTCTTATTATTATTTATCTTTTAAATTTCGTCAGTAAAGAGTTTTCCATTCATAGCTATTTTATTGAGGCAAGTTTGTACAACATTACATACTTTTTCTTTTATTATGTGTCAAACCTATCTAGTGACACTAACTTTTGTGTAACTCTAAGGAACCTTTTGCACTGATTGTAACAAAAATCAATATACCTGGTAGTTTCTTGAATTTAACGGAATTTAAAAAAAACATGGTGTTTACCTATTAAAATTTGGCCAAAGCTGCCACAGAGAAACTGAAAATGGTTGAGCTTATTTTGACCACATTTTGTTAAAGAAATGCCAACTTTCAACATCGGAAACTGCATTGATATTGGTTCATCTGTTTAGGCCAAACAATGCCATCATTTATAATTGGGGTTTAAAGTCAAATATAAGAATGAAATGCTCACATGGTATAAACCTGACTCAGGTTATGCTTTCAAGGGATATCATTTTGGACAGTTTTACTATTCTTCAGTCATTGTTTGGTGGTTCTGATCAATTGTTTTAGATTTAATAGCTTTTATTTATACAAAGACCTTGTTACTTAATCATAGATATGTAATTGCCTAGTTATTCTGAACTTTATTACCAGGGAGCGAAACTTTGGTGCCAATGAGAGATATATGCCATCAAGCTACATACAGAGTGCTTTTATGTAGCGAGTAAAACTGTCATAGCAAAACTATCCAAGATTAGGTTACATACAAGCAAACGGGAAAATGTACATAGGAAACATAAAATAATATTACAGAAAAATAGGAAACTATTGATTATGAAAAATATGAATTGTCTCAAATGACCAAAAGGAAATCTGTCTATATAAATTCACATGTAAATAAGAAATAAGATGCATTATTATGTTTGAATTTTAAGCGTCCTGCATACTTCATGCAACAAAGCATTCGTTGCTGTTCATTTACTCGAGGAAAGATATATTTTTTCCAATTAGATTACCCAATTTAATGTTTTATTCATAGGTAATTAAGTTTAAATTACCAATAAACTATTAAAGAATTATTGCAGTGTTGCAATTTTGTTTAAAAAAACCCTATATGTGACTTTACGTCATAATGACGTCACACGCACCAAAGTTACGCTCCCTGTTTATTACTCTTCCATGAGTTTATCCACTCGAATGTATGTGCTGCCTCATTGTCAATGCTGGTAGTGCACCATACTAATTGTTTAAACCGTCTGTCTCTTAGGGTAAACCTGGTGAAAAATACGAAAAGATTCTAGTTTAAATAAACCTTTTGTAATATATAAAGTGGTTTTAATTAACATAGCCCAAGATCCTACCATAAAACACTACACCTATCTGTTTTATGATTGAAATTTGACTTAAATGAAAGGTTAAAGTTAAAGGGTCATAAAACGCAAAGTTATCTTGGTAACCTTTTTTAACCTTTTCAACGCTCTGTCAAATACAACAGCTCTCACTCATACGCCATGACATCGGAATTTCAAACGCGAAGTTAACCCTACAGAAATGCATGTAGGTAGATATCGCTCTGCACGCCATGACTGATATATAAGTCGTTGGCGTAGAACCTGCGGTGCTGATATATGTGTCGTTGGCGTCGAAAAGATTAATTGGATTCAACTATTATTTATTCCGCGAAGAATAGGGATAGGTACAAAAAAAATAGCCTACGATCTATTCTCAGACCTGCCGAATGCAGAGAAAAAGTTTCATAAAAATCGGTATGGAACCCAAAGAAACCACATAAGTAACCTTTGATAAAATAACAGATACGTGCAGAATTTTAAGGTGGGATGTTAAGCTGCGAAACGTAGCGTAGGACGTCCTCAGACTGTGGAGCGGTGATCTTCGCAAGAGCTGGATGAGAGTGGCAGAGGATCGTGCTCAGTGGCGTGCTATGTCCAGCAGTGGACGAACGTAGGCTGATGATGATGTTAAGCCAAGTTTAGACCTGCAAGAAAAACCGTGCAAGTTGCATTACATTGCCGCGCTTGATTGACTACCTTAATCTCGTTCGCCTTACTGCCGCGCAATGTAGTCCAACTTACACGTTTTTTCTTGCAGGTCTAAACTCTGCTTTAGACTAACTGAAACTTCATAGTTGTACTTAAGTTAATTTATTATGAATTCTTAACATAATACTTGGCAACTTCTAAAACTAGACAACCAAGCCATATTTTCTAGAACCATTTATCTGACTCGTAGGGAAAACTATAATAACAAACGAATTTCATGTCCTTTAAATAATTATACACTAATCCTGAATAAATTTAAATCATATAACGAAACTTATGTTTTTTACAATCAATAAGACAATTCTAAATTATTATTTTTAATATAAATTAATTAAGAAATAGGATAGTCAAAACGTTTATATCACAGATTGGATGCTAAAATAAAGTAATAAATCTTAAAACAGGACCATATCAAGCACCAAACTAAATTTGTACTATAAATACTAACGGGATTGTAATAAATAAATAAAAAAACTATGTATTTTTTCCACTACTTTGCGGTAATATAGGAGTTGGAAGAAGACATTCAGCCGTTGGAGAGTCGTGGTCGTCTAAAATGGAAGATACTTTTTGTTCAGGACTAAAAGGGTCAAGTTTATCGACTAATATCGAAGACTCCTTTTGTTGAGGGCTGAAAGGGTCAACTCGATCATCTAACTTGGAAGGAACTTTTTGCTGAGGACTGAAAGGATCAACAGGTTTGGACGATCCACTAGCAATTGGACTGAACGGATCTTTATTTTTGGGGACGAGTTCAAAAGGATCTGAAGGTCGATTATTTACATCAAGAAGACTGAACTGATCAAACAAGTCTGGACTGAAAGGATCCCTAGCAGGGAGCAGCGCGAACGGATCAAAGGTGTTGTTCTTCAACGCGTCAGGGCTGAATGGGTCCTTGTCTTGCTTGGGTGCGTCGTCAGCTATGCTGTTGTCGGCGCTAAAATCGGACAAGTCGATGTCGTAGTTTATATTACTCAAGCCGGGAGCCAAATGCTCGGTTACAAATTCATCTGGAGTCATGAGTTCGTCAATGGATCGTGAATCGAAAGGCGTGAAACCTAACGGGGAAGGTGTTAACAGTTCCATTGAAGAGGTTTGCTTCAAGTCCCATGCTTGATCGTGTTGGGGCGATTTCGGAGGCGTCTGTTCTAGTTCCTCGAAGCCGAGAATGTTAAGTTTTCCCTCCTGTTCCGTTTCAAATGTATTGGTAGGCTGCTCAGTTTGTATGAGGGGATTTGGAGATGACGTCTCCTTCGGAGGTTCTGTAACTTTGTCATCAGATTCTTCTTGGGGTTCTACCGGTTTTGTTTCTTCGAGAAGTTTTGCCGTGGCTTCGCGAGGTAGTCCCACTTCTAGTTCGATGAGAGGCTGAGGGAGCTGTTTGAACTTGCCGAATTGGGGAAGGTTCCGCCGAGGTTTTATCTCGAGAGGCGTCTTCTCTAACACATCCTGCACTTTCTTCGCGATCTCTTGCTGGAAATAGAAAAGGAATACAAAATCATTACAAAATTTTTATGATCTCCCCACATCTATCGGACGCCACACGTCGTTTTTGTTACGAACAAGTTTGATTCTTATTCGGATGCGGGTAGGTTAATTTTTGTATTGCCGTATTGTCGTCTATAGACGACGCTGGCGTTCAAACGGTTAAATCATGAGACAATTGATACCAATTGGACTAACTAGTCCCAAACTAACCAAATAGCTATGGGTACTAGACAACGGATAAACATTTATTTGAGACAAAAAAAATTACAAAAAGAAGAAACGAGAATATAAACTTAAATGCATATTAAACATGCAAGACTCTAGCGCAAACATTCATATTATTCATAATATATGTAAATATCTGCCCCGACCGGGGATCGAACCCAGAACCTCAAGCTTCGTAGTCAGGCTCTCAAACCACTAGGCTATCCGGTCGTCGTATTTTTGTCACAAACATCAGTAAATTGGGGCTTCAAAATGTAATTCATACACTACCTCGACGTTTCGGCCACATTGCAGCGGCCGTGATCACGAGTCGACTCTGCAATGTGGTCGAGATGTGGTAACTTTAACAATAAATACTTCGTGACAAGTCGTTCATATTAGTTATGAGTGAGAATAGCGAAAGTTTAAAACTTCAAAATCTCTTTTTTGCCAAAACAGCAGACTCGCGACTTTGGCATGGAGGTGACGATATATGTGGGCTTTTTTATTAGCCCTTAAGGCCCCATTTATTGGAGCACACTACCACAGAATCAAAAGCAGCTATCGAATCCATACCTGATAAAGGATATTTTTAAATTTCAATAATTACAATGGATATTGTAACTTATTACTAAAACAATAAGGTTGAATTTTCAACTCAACACATGTGGTCGCTAAATCGCCTCTACCCTATTAAGGGTTATGAGAGGAAGGCAAACGAGCAAGCGGGTCATCTGATGGGAAATGATCACACCGCCCGTAAATATCAACAATACAAAGAGTCACTAATCTGTTGCCGGCCTTTAACCCTCCAGGCATAGCGCATACAGCGACCACATAAATCTACTCAAAGATTCGACCTTACTGCCTTTACAATATGGTAGAAAATCTATTGAATTTGTTTAAAATATGCTTTGCTTTTAAATAAATCCTGCATTTGTGATAATTATAAAACAATGATTATTTTTGTGGTAGTGTATCTAATTTGTCGGGGCCTGAAAAAGGGTTAAAAGAAATATAAACCCTTTTCTTTGGAGTTGGCCTTAACTATAAATTGAATATGGACAAGACGAAGGTCATGTCGAACGCCCATGTTGTACCAACTCCCGCCGTAATCGGAGAGACTTTGCTCGAAGTTGTTGACGACTATATCTACCTGGGGCATACAATCCAATTGGGTAGGTTCAACTTCTAGAAAGAGGTCAATCGACGAATTAGACTCGGCTGGGCAGCGTTCGGGAAGCTCCGCAATATCTTGTCATCCGATATACCGCAGTGTCTCAAGTCAAAAGTCATTGACCAGTGTGTGTGTTGCCAGTGATGACTTATGGCACTAAGACGTGGCCGCTAACGATGGATCTTATAAGAAAGCTCAAAGTCACTCAGAGGGCGATGGAGAGGGCTATGCTTGGAGTTTCTCTGCGGGATCGTATTAGAAATTATGAGATCCGCGCAAGAACTAATGTCACGGACATAGCTCGAAGAATCGCTAGACTGAAGTGGCAGTGGGCAGGGCACATCGCCCGTTGAACTGACGGTCGATGGGACCGAAAGGTTCTCGAGTGGCGTCCGCGGACCGGAAGACGCAGTGTAGGTAGGCCTCCAACAAGATGGAGCGACGATTGGATGCTGATGGCGCAGGGCCGATCTGTTTGGCGAGCCTTGGGGGAGGCCTAAGTTCAGCAGTGGACGTCTTTCGGCTGAAATGATGATGATGATGATGAAACCCTTTTCTTAAGCCTTACTTCGAAAGAGTTGGCATTGTCGGCGAGCGTCTCAGCGCCGGCTTGTACTTCGCGCGCCTGAGACAGCAGCTTGGTCGCGAGCGCCGCCTGTTCCTCCGCGTCGCGCAGTTCCGCGCATAGAGAGAGAGCCGCGGCCTGCAAGCGAACTACATATTAACAGGGGCTGAACGTGTGTGGAGCCCTGGACTAACTTTACTTTTTTTTGGGACTATTGACACCAATTGACATAGTCATAAAGTAATGAAAACTTGGCAAAAAATATGTTAATGTTAAATATGTGAACGTGAGTTTGTGGAGTCCTGGCCTAACTTTACTTTTCTAGGACTATTGACGCCAATTGACCTACATATTTCCAAACTAATGCATACGTGGCAAAAAGAATATGTTAAAATACGGGCTAAACGTGAGTTTGTGGAACTCTGGCCTAAATTATTTTTTTTTCATACTATTGACACCAATTGACGTAGTCCCAAATTATTATGGTAACAATTTTTTTTTTTCTTACTATAGGCCGTTAAGGACTCTTTTACATGTTACTTTTTTTGAGTCCACCAGCGCTTTCGGAAAGACTATGATTGCCAAAAATAATGCGACGCAGAAACTTGGCACAAAAAAATATTGAAAAAAAAAAATTTTTATTACAATAAAAATAAACAAGTTAGGTATGAAGTATCTTTTTTTTCTGTATTTATTTTTCAACTTCATTTTTATTACTTTTACGGTCATCCCGTGAAAACCATATATTTCAAACTAAATACAAACTGAAATATAGATGCACAGAAAAAACCCCAGAAAAAAGACCAATGCTGGGAATCGAACCCAGGTCCTCAGCGTTCCGTGCTGCGTGCTTACCCCTAAAGTCTCTCGGTAGAGGGCATAACATAGATGCGCGCTTTATCACTGCATAAGGTGATTATAACAGACTGGAATGTACGATGTATGGGAAAAATTCGTCGCTAACCTCTAGACCAGTGATGGTGTAGGGGTAAGCACGCAGTACGGAACGCTGAGGACCTGGGTTCGATATTTCAGTTTGTATTTAGTTTGAAATAAATAAAAATAAAATAAATAAATAAGTTATAAATTTTTATGCATTATACAAAGAAAACAACAACCTTAATGAGGTGGAAGTCACAGCGATAAATAAAAGATGGCACTGTCGTAGATAATTATCATAAATCTTACCCAAGAGCTCCCTCCGATAGAGGCCGGCATGGCCATGTAGCAGTCAAACTCTTTCTTGTCCATGTTGAGCGACTCGGCCGTCAAGTTTTCTATGAACGACACCGCGCAGCACTAAAAAATAAAAAAATAAAAATCAATCCAAATGTTTGCATTACAAACAGAGAAAGTTACTTATTTACCACTCAACGACTGAATTCAACTGTCTGATAATAGTACATTGTGCATCTAGGGCCGTAAGTAGGGGATTACTAATGAGAGTCTATTAGAAGCCCGACGCCGAAGGCGGAGGGCTTTTAATGACTCGAGTTTGTAATCCCCTTACTGCCCGTGATACACACAATGATTTTCATCACATTGCGAGAAAAAAAATCCAAAAATAAAATTAATTTGTCTCTAAACACTTAAATTGAATAAAATAATGGCTACCCGCCAATACAGATTGTCACTTTTTTCGAGTCACCTACCATATATAATGTAAACTGTGTTTAGTTTAGAATTCGAAAGGTCATACGGCCAGATTCTGCCAACATGTTTAAAAAAATATTGTTACTAAAATTATTGCAAAACTATTTGATATAAATTTAAAATATAAAAATAACGAATTTTCATGAAGCGTAGATAAGTTTTGTGTTGTAAAATTTGGGTTATAGCTAAGTTTTAATTATAATAAATGAAACGTTGGCTGACTTGAAACCTCCTTAGTCTGAAATTACTTGTTTGCAAATTTTAAAACTTAAGTTAGAACTCCCTTGGGTAGAAAAACTGTACGTAAATCTATAACTCCCTTAAGAACAATTTAGGCCATTGTCATTTAGTATACAAGCATGGAATAACAATAACACCATTGACGAGCAAGTGTGATGAAAAATTTAGAATGATAATACTTAGTTGAAATGAAATCACAAACTCAATGTATTAAAACCTCAAATAAAATAAAACTAATTAAAACAAATGAGTTATTTTATTATATTGACCAGCATTAACTGAGTAAGAAACACTATTTTATTAAGTCACCATTTTGATTTTACCTGTTGAGTAAAGTGCAACAACTCTTACCAAGTTGGTGAAGTAGTATCCCCCTTCGCCGGTCATGAGTCGCTGGGCATTGCAGAACCGCGTCACGAAGTTTATGTTGCTGACGAGACGCGGCGGGTTGGCTTTCAGCACCTACACGATAATATACTTCAAATCACTCTGTAAACTTAAGGGAATATAGGGGAGACCGAGGACAGTAGACACAACGTCGATTTTTTAGAACTTATTAACTGCTAGCGAGCTCGCAATAGCGCGTGTTTGATAGCTCGAGACTTGAACTAAAAAACGCGCGCTATTGCGAGCTCTCAGCAGTTAATAAGTTCTAATAAAATCGACGTTGTTTCTACTCTCCTCTGTGTCAACTGTCCTCGGTCTCCCCTACATTAAGATATTTGCATGTCAACGTATCTTCAGGCTTATTGTCTAACGATTCTGACGCTTTTTGTCAAACGGTATAAGATGGTGACAGAAAGAGATGGTGAAATCTATACTTCTTTTTTAGCATTAGAAAGAAGGCAAGCGATCTTGACATGTCTTTTTATTGAAATACACTTTTGAAAAATAAGTCGCAGCTATGTAACAATTTGAAAAAAGGAAATATGGTCATTGACACACTGATTTTTATATAAAAAAAAAATAAAAAATATCACGGGACAATTCACACCAATTGACCTAGTCCCAAAGTAAGCTTAGCAAAGCTTGTGTTATGGGTACTAGGCAACGGATAAACATACTTATATAGATAGATACATACTTAAATACATATTAAACACCCAAGACCCGAGAACAAACATTCGTATTTTTCATACAAATATCTGCCCCGACACGGGAATCGAACCCGGGACCTCAAGCTTCATAGTCAGGGTCTCTAACCACTAGGCCATCTGGTCGTCCAAAGTATATATTAGATTTGCTGTCGTAGCGACTACAGTAATGCATAATCGGTAAAAATTTCAACTGTCACCGTTATAGCTATTACCGTTCAAAGGATAGATGTGAAAGCAGCGAAGTCTCAGTAATAGGGTCCCGTCGACACCCTTCGGGTACGGAACAAATGTAGAATAGTCCTGAGCGAGTCGTCAACGGCCACCTCACCGTGAATATGAGCGCGGGCAGCAGGTCGTCGGCGGAAGCGGGCGCGCCGCACAGCGCCAGCACGTGCCGGCAGCAGCGCCGCGCGCGCGCCAGCTTGCCGCCCGGCGACATCGCGCTGTCCATGCCCAGCAACTCTGGGGACAGGTGCTCAGGTTAGTTAAAAAAAAAAAAAAAAAATTTTAAGCTGTTTATTTCAAGCAAAGAACATTACAAAACATGCAAAACGAGTCCTTAATCCTAATTTTAAGGATTTTGCGTGGCCTCGGTTAGTGAAAGACTGAGTTGCTCACGCGTAACTAGTCTAAGTACTTATACAATACGAGTAGATATTAAATTTATTATATAAATCATGACTTCCCATGCATGCAGTTTTTTTGTTTTAACTTACATATAACCTAAGTCTGAGTGCGCATCCGTCCCTTCCCTCTTAAATATATCTTTCATAAAATATACAATACAATACAATACAATACAATGACTCTTTATTGTACACCAGGAATAGTAAGCAATACAGAAAACAGGTACACAGAGAGAAAGATACAAGGTAAGCAATAGGCGGCCTTATCGCTTAAGAGCGATCTCTTCCAGGCAACCCTTTACCAGAAAGGAAAATATCTTTTAATCACGCTTTTAATTTGTTTACTGTTATTACTTTCTAATTTTTCCGCAATAGACAACGGCAAATTAGTTAGTTACGTAGAGAGAATCTCGTCCGTGCCGGAGAGAGGGGAGAGTACACCTCTGGTGGCAGTTACCGTTGATAGCCTTGTAGAGAAGCGGGCGGCAGCGCGCGGGCGGCGCGAGGCGGCACTCGAGCCGCCGCTCGCCGACCCAGCTCAGCTGTTGGATGCGGTCCGACAGCGCGCGGTCCAGACGCTCGTCGTCCGTGCCGGACGGCGAAAACACCACTGATGGTAACCTGGCCAGAATATACATCTTTAAAATCATTTTTCCCATTAACAATAAGCCGTTGTTTGGGCCGTTGGGGCCCAAAAGTTCTGGAATGGAGACCACGGACTGGCAGCGCCAGCGTGGGACGTCCACCAACGAGATGGACGGACGATTTGGTGAAGGCCGCAGGTTCACGGTGGATGCAAAGCGCTTTCAATCGTAATGATTGGGAATCAATGAGGGAGGCCTATGTCCGGCAGTGGATGTCCTACGGCTGAAATGATGATAATGATGATGAATAAGCCGCGGTGGCCTGGTGGTTTGACCCATAGCAGCCATAGGTTTGGCCTCTCAAGCAGAGGGTCGTGGTTTCAGATCCCGGCTCGCACCTCTGAGTTTTCGGAATTTATGTGCGAAATTACATTTGTAATTTACCACGAGCTTTGCGGTGCAGGAAAACATCGTGAGGAAACCTGCATACACCTGCGAAAAATTTCAATGGTGTGTGTGAAGTTCCCAATCCGCAGTGGGCCCGCGTGGGAACTACGGCCCGAGCCCTCTCATTCTGAAAGGAGGCCTGTGCATGATGATGATTAACAATAAAAAAAGCAAATATATCAAAACCCCTGGCAGTCACCCATCCAATTACTGACCGCTGTCGGCGTTGCTTAACTACGCAGAGCGATTAAAATTTTATGATAGCACGTACGTCAGGTAAATCGATTTGACTAACTTGCAAGTACTTCCGTGGTCTTTATCTAGGGATAGATTATAGGCCAAGAGGACACTAAGGACAAATTAATTTCTAAAATGGCTGCATCAGTTTTAGCGGGTATGTATTACAATACCGAAGTACGAAAGACCGAATGTATTAAAACATCGAATGGGTCAAAAGACCGACACGATTTTTTTCTGAAACCGTTAACTTTTTAAGATTGTTATAAAACAAACCTAACCTAACCTAATGGGTTCTGTATGATGCCGTTTTAATAAATTCTGAGAAGTTTACGGTTTCAGAAAAAAACCGTGTCGGTCTTTTGATCCATTCGATGTTTTAAAACATTCGGTCTTTCGTACTTCGGTATTGTAATACATACCCGTTTTAGCTGTAGATGGGAACAACATTTTTCATATTTTTTCTGAGTTGCCACAAGCTGTGCGTGCTTTCCTCGAATAACATAAATTTTAAGATTTATTTATTTATTTTAATTATTTTAAGCGGACTTCACATCCGTAGATGTATGGAACATGGACTTAAACCTACTTTGGATGTCGCAAAGTAAAATTTCTTTTGGCTAATTTCCGTTTCGAATGGGATCGTAAACTGATTTGTAGTACTTACTCGTGCAGATACGTCATAGCGTGCTTCTCCACGAAGTCCATTAGCACTTCCTTGGTCTCTGCGTCCACGTTGGCGAAGTGAGACGACGTTTCCATGTGTTTCATGAAACGCTACAACAGGACAAACGTTAAGTGCCAAAACTATAAGAATTCGTATCACAAAACTTTCAGGAATGATAATTTTTATGTAACTTGGATGTACGGATTGGGAACTTCACACACACGCGCCATCTAATTTTCTTCTCAGGTGTGCAGGTTTCCTCACGATGTTTTCCTTCGCCGTAAAGCTCATGGTAAATTTCAAATATAATTTCGCACATAAATTCCGAAAAACTTAGAGGTGCGAGCCCGGATTCGAACCCACGACCTTATGCTTAGCTCAATGCTTATGCTTAGGCAATAAGTTCAATCACTAGGCCACCACGGCTTTTTTTTTTAAATGATTACGCAGGCTTTATTTCAGTATAACTGCGGAAATCTGAGATGAGTAACGGCCTTATAAACATAATTAATGAACAAAGAGGCGAATTAAACAATAACGGCAATGAACATATCCCTGTTCAAACAATGGTATTCATGTGCAATGAAAGTGGCGAAATGCACAGATAACATTATTTACACAAAAATTATTTCCTAGTTCTGCTAGAGATTTAAGCGCGATAAAATTAGCTTTAGAGTTCTTTCACATCTGGGGGCACGGCAGTGCTCCCACCAAGTCGAGCAAAACAAAAGCACGGCCGTACCATCCCTTTCTGAAGCCCTTCAGGTTATTTTCAACCTCATGTAATTTTGTGCTGGCTATAGCTAGAACCCTGAATTTAGTTATCGAACATCTAGGCCATAATATAACTTAAATATATTCACAATAGACGACCAGATGGCCTAGTGGTTAGAGAACCTGACTACGAAGCTTGAGGTCCCGGGTTCGATTCCCGTGTCGGGGCAGATATTTGTATGAAAAATACGAATGTTTGTTCTCGGGTCTTGGGTGTTTAATATGTATTTAAGTATGTATCTATCTATATAAGTATGTTTATCCGTTGCCTAGTACCCATAACACAAGCTTTGCTGAGCTTACTTTGGGACTAGGTCAATTGGTGTGAATTGTCCCGTGATATTATTATTATTATTATTATTATTATAATAACATTAAGTTTGAAATTGTAGTTTAAGAACTACCTATTTACCTACGTTTTTGTCACTGAAATACTCACTCGCTGATTCATGATCATCATAACCTTACAGCATCTAGAAATCTAGATCTTCGTGATTACGACTTTGTGACGACGACCATTTCGGCTGGCATAGCGCAAGGGCTTGGCGGAACGTTGCCGGGTTGTAATTCAACTTCTCACCTGGTACTGCCTCTGCACCCTCTCAGACAGCTCGTCGACATTCAGCACGTTGGCACACTTGATGACGTCCATTATGAAGGTGTGCACGAAGCCGCGCGCGTCCCGGTCTATCTGGGCGGTGAGGGTCGGGAACCGGACGCGGAAGTCCCGCTTCATGTTCTCGAACACTATAGACGGGATCTTGAACTCTGGACGCTTTTCGGGAGTGTCGTGGTCGTCTGAAAAGGATGGGAGTCGTGAACGTTCCGAAATTATACAGGACTAGCGACTCGGCCCAGCTTCGCACGGGTGCAATGCTGATACTAATAATAATAATAATAGTTTATTTTCCTTAAACAAAAGTGCTTAGCATACAACAAGGTTGAGACCTCCTATTAAGTTATAAACTTGTGTCAGGAGGCCTCGCTCTTCTAAAAACTACATACATTTAAACAGTTTTACTAAAACTAAACTATTTTACTTAACCTAAACATATTATTTATGTGTGCGCGCTATATATACTAAATATACTATACTAAATATACTATAGAATGTCTTTATTACAACGTTCACGGCTTTTTTGTCATTATACCTTATAGGCACGCGCCGTCAAACACTTATATTTATAACCTTAGGATCTGGTTAGCACACTTATAGATTTCTTATAACTCTTGTTGTTATAGCGCCAATGTGTTAGTTGGGTGCTGCTATGTTCAGTACTTAAATTGTATTTGTATTTGAACCAACGTTCTCCTTAAATAAATTAATAAAAAAGCTCCATTAGCAAGCCGCTTCTCACTTACCTGTGCTGCTCTTCTTCCCGAACACGCTGAACTTGAGTAGGTTAGCCTTCTTGAGGGTCTCGCTCTGCCGCTGACGCTTCTCCTCGAACTTGGAGAACGAGGAGTGCGGCGCGAGCCGGCCGTGTTCCGGCTTGCGGTGCTCCGGCCGCGGCAGCGTCGCCGACGACGACTTTTCTTTCTCTACCACAAAAGAAACCACGTGAAATGAGCAAGGATGGGAAAAACGCCACTCACTCAAGCCTTCGACAAACAGCGGGAACATCTGTATGTACTACTTTAAATAGACGCCGTCAAACGGCGTTGTTTGACGGCGTCTATTTAAAGTAGTATATTACAGATTGTACCGTCACGTCGGGTATGTATTACAATACCAAAGTACGAAAGACCGAATGTATTAAAACATCGAATAGGTCAAAAGACCGACACAATTTTTTTCTGAAACCGTTAACTTTTTAAGATTGTTTGATTGATTGTGTTTGAGACGACCAGATGGCCTAGTGGTTAGAGACCCTGACTATGAAGCTTGAGGTCCCGGGTTCGATTCCCGTGTCGGGGCAGATATTTGTATGAAAAATACGAATGTTTGTTCTCGGGTCTTGGGTGTTTAATATGTATTTAAGTATGTATCTATCTATATAAGTATGTTTATCCGTTGCCTAGTACCCATAACCCAAGCTTTGCTAAGCTTACTTTGGGACTAGGTCAATTGGTGTGAATTGTCCCGTGATATTTATTTATTATTATTATTATTGTTATAAAACAAACCTAACCTAACCTAATGGGTTCTGTATGATGCCGTTTTAATAAATTCTGAGAAGTTTACGGTTTCAGAAAAAAATCGTACTTCGGTATTGTAATACATACCCGTCCCGTCGGCGTCCCGTCGAGGTCCCGCCCCGCCCGCTGTGTGTCGAAGGCTTTACCTTTTCAACTCTTTGTCAAATACAACAACTCTCACTCATTCGCCATGACATCAGTATGTCAAACGCGAAGTTGAACCCTACGGAAATGCGTAGGTCGCTCTGCTCGCCGTGACTCATGTATCCGTCGTTGGCTTTGTTTGAAAAGGTTAAAAAAACTTCTGTTTCTTATAGTAGAGACTTCGTAACAAGGTTACAGTATGCTTTGACGACGTCCGTAGACTGGAAACGAACCATTTCAACTCCTAAATAAGTCATAGATTGCTGGCGATACCGTTCTGTATCATATCATATCATAAGTGAAATGACGGGCGTTTTTCTGACCATTGAAAATGAGTATAAGTTGGACTTTCTTTACATGTTCCCAGTCCCGAAGCCATGTGCAGCCTTCTTTCGACACATGCCCTTAGCAATAATGACACTAAACAACAAATGAGACACATGTGCCTCATGGACGTGCCAGTAATCGCCTATGAGGCAAAAAGTCCTCATTGGACAGGGAACCTGTTAACAAAGTAATTTTTTTTTTTAATTTATTTTCAATAGGTACAAGCGTTTTATAATTACTGTTTTAAAGTTTCTTGATTTTAACTCATAATTATTATGCTTACTACGCAAAAAATATTTACCACGACGTTTTGGCCACATTGCAGCAGCCGTGATCTGTCGTGATATGGCCGAAACGTCCAGGTAAATAATGTTTGCGTAAGTCCCGTTTAGTCCCGTTTAGTATAATAATTATAAGGTCATAATTTTCAACTACCAAGGCAAAGACGTAAAAAATATCTGTATCTTTGGTTTTTACCATATAAATAAATAAGGAAATGTAAGTAGAAATAAGCATTTTAATGGCTAGCTACTTCGATCAACAATACTACTGTGTATATTGTTGTATTATTTATTATTAGTATATTAATACTGTTGTATTGTTGATTGCAGGCTAACTAAAATATTTGAATTTGAATAACCATGAAGTTGGTGTTTACTTACATATATTTGACGCGATGGCTATATATTTATGGCTACGACTGTACTTATATTATCATCCAAACTATTATGTAGGTATACAAATTTCAAATCAATTTAACCACTGGAAGTGGTCACATTCGACCCGCTAGAACTAGAAGTGGGTCACAAGATTTGATAACACAACACGCTGGGATAGGTGGAACTGAACAAAAGCTTGTAAATGCTATATTATAACACATAGGTATAGTTTTAATGATAAACGTCGTTAGTATGTGTGGGTTTATTCTTTTGAAACTTCAGTTACAAACATACCTAACAACTGATTTTATTTAGGTATTCCACTAACTTTTTATCAATGCCCTTTAAATTAGTTGCAGTTCAATGCGTTTCTGATAACGATAACTTAATGATTGCAGAAAATAATTAGGTACGTATCAGCTTTATTTATGGCGTTCCAGCCAAAAATATTTTTTAGGGTGCAGTTAGCTTTGATTATGAATTACGACACACATGTTATGTCAAAAGCCGTTATCAAACAATAGTTAAGATATAAACTATGAAGGTGAAGTTCATTTTATCTTGAGACAGGAACAGTCAATTTTATCATTTCGTTGAATTACACAATTTTTTAATCAAGGTTAATAAGTTTTCAATTATTTTAATTACCTATTCTTTTGTATTTCATATATTTAGTAAGTTTTTTTAGTTTAGTTGAGACTGTAGTGGTTTAGTAATTTATAGTTCTTTTTTGTTGAATAAATTATTTCTACCAAGTTCCTTGTAGTGCATTTTTCCCTCTCGACAATGATGATATTTTCAAAGGGGTAACATAAAAAATTACAAGTAAAATGGTAAGAGTAGTTTTCAAAAAATTTGTACACAATTAAGGGACTTAATTAAAACAAAACTTAACTGATTCCTTTGTTTAACGAAAGTTACCCATATAGTTTGTATGACTAACTTCCGTTCTATAATCTAAGCTTCCGTTACACAAAGGAAGCAATAGTGATTTTGTTTTCATTAAACCCTTAACTATACATATACATTTTTTTAAAACCACTCAATTATGGCCTGCTTCTTACAAAATAACTTAATTTTGACCATTTGTTAACAACAAAACAAAGATTTTAAACGAAACAAACAGCCTTTGTCTGGCAACTCCTACTCCCACCCGAGATGATCTTGTGATGTTGTAATTAAAGTAAGAAAAGAGAAAATCTGTAAAAGACTACACCAAGTACCAATAACTAAAATCAAAATGAGCTAAAACTAAACTACCTTGCTACATTACACCAGCCTCGGATCTAAGAGAGGCAAACCGGGGCACTTGCCCCGGGCGGCAGTTTCATGGGGGCGCCAAACGCCAAATCCTTGAGGCAAGAATTCGAAATATCGAACAAGTGAAGGGAGGGGGCGCCACTATCAAGTTTTTGCCCCGGTTCGAAAAAATCGTAGATCCGGGGCTGCATTACACATATCACATGTTGAGAATAAAAGTGACTTTATCCAAAAATACGCAAAAATCAGTTAATTATACAAAACAACCTTTCAAAGCATAATTCATATCATAACATAGATAGAAGAAAACAGCACTTTTTCAGTTAGAAGAGTAGAGAATAATATTGTTAATCTGTTTGTCAAGAACCCCCTCTTGCGCCTCCCGTCGGAAGGACAGCGCCTACTTCAGTATTGCGTCACAGTCACAGATGGTATCGAGTATTATGTATTGCAGTTGTGAAAGTGACCTAAAACTGAATGATTTCCTGCAGGATCCTACAGATTTCTAGATTTAGTGAGAAGTTCACTAACACTTTATGAGTTATCACAACAATTATCAAATTACTATTACTTTTAAATGGAGCTATTTCAAACTGATACAATTCATACATCATCATTCTTAAGGGCCTACCGTGTTTTTGGCGCATTTATTGCATTCATTTAATCTCGTGCTGTATCTAATAACAAGTGTTTACGAAACACGATTACTTATAGTTCGCTCGATAGAAAAAAAATCCAAAGTCTTCTCTAAAAAATAAATTCGTAGTACGACGCTTAGTGATGTGCCAACTCGGGAAACAAAGAACTCGATTTAACTCGAGTTAAAATTCACGTAACTCGTGTTGAACTCGAGTTACGTAACTCGAGTTAACTGGAGGAAACAGAGAGATTTTTCATATTCATATTCATTTAGATTCATGTTCATCTAATACCTTTAAACGAGCAATTCTTGTATATATGTATATATATATATATATATATATATATATATAATCAGGATCTCGGAAACGGCTCCAACGATTTCGATGAAATTTGGTATGTGGGGGTTTTCGGGGATAAAAAACTGATCTAGCTATGTTTCATTTTCAGAAAATCGCTTTTACTCGTGTTTTCCGGCTATTTTTGTTTGCATTAGAATATAAAGCTAAATTTCGCCGACTTCGAGCAGATCATAATGGCACATTAGAAATCGGGTGGTCGCGGATCCAGCCGACCTCGGTTCGATACCACGTTTTTTTTCAAGATTTTTAGTTTTTTTTTTAAGTTTATTTTTTATGAGAAAACGTCAAGTTTCTTCTTTTGTGAGAAAAAGTTACTTTTTGTGAGAAAAAGTTATTTTTTTGCAAGAAAAAGTTACTTTTTTGTTAGAAAAAGTATTATAGGGAACGTGCAGTAACTATAGGCGGCAGCACTAATGCGACAGAAGAGACACTATGCGGACAGTAAAACAAACTTATCAAGGTAAAACATTCAAATTGATGGCACCCTTATGGCACCAGATGGCAGCACCGTCTATGTGCACGTTCCCTATTGGGAGCACACAGAACAGGAAAAGCCGGTTGTCTGTAAAGTCGGTTTACGGACGATAGTTTAACGTGACTCACCGCTCCACCCCCTCCGGTGTTTTTGTCAAATATCTTGAAAACGGTGCATCCTACGGCAATGAAATTTTCATCCCCCCTTTAATACCCCCGCGCTCCCTCTCCCGCATCCCCTCCCCCCTCTCAACCCCCCCCCCCCCCCCCACCCCTCCGGTGTATATAATCAGGATCTCGGAAACGGTTCCAACGATTTCGATGAAATTTGGTATTTGGGGGTTTTCGGGGATGAAAAATTGATCTAGCTTGGTCTTATCTCTGGGAAAACGCTTGGTACCGAGTTTCTGCCCGAGCAGAGCTCGGTCGCCCAGGTACTTACATTAATAGATGGTAGTTTTACAAGATGGTAGGTACATGACACCCTGTCAGGGCATTTTTCAAAGTTTTTACCAATTTATTCCCTCACATTCGCACTAATACTTTAAAAAAATGGAGCAGGCAAACAAATGATATTTTTATGTTTTAATTCTTTAATTTTTTAGGGTTCCGTACCTCAAAAGGAAAAAACGGAACCCTTATAGGATCACTTTGTTGTCCGTCCGTCCGTCCGTCCGTCTGTCTGTCAATACCCTTTTTCTCAGGAACGCGTGGAGGTATCGAGCTGAAATTTATATCAAATACTCAAGTCTACTGTCCCTTGGAGCTGTGAAAAAATCAAACTTCTAAGCCAACGCAATCAAAAAGATACAGCCGTTTATGACGCAAATTTCCGCATATTTTCGAAACTTGCAAGGGAATCAAAACCTAAAGGGTACTTCCCGTGAACTCAGAATCTTGAAATTTGGTACGAAGCAAGGTCTTATAGCACAGATAAAGGAAAAATTGCGAAAAGCATAATTTTTTTGTCTGTCTGTCTATATCAGTAACCAATCTACAATGATCCCACACTGCGCACATTTTGCTTAGGAGCAGGGGTCTGCTAAGACTGGATGTTCATAGATACATATAAATTTGTACGGAACCCTCGGTGCGCGAGTCCGACTCGCACTTGGGCGGTTTTTTTTATATTATTTATTTATAATGTATAGTAAAAAAGGGTATTATTGTTTGAGATCGAATCATTTTACGTATCATTTTTCATTGCTTTCAAACTCGAGTTGGAGAGAATTCAACTCGAGTTGATTCGAGTTAAGCCCAACTCGAGTTAACTCGAGTTTATAACTCGAGTTGCCCATCACTAGAATACTGCACGGCAGGTCATGACTTTTTGAATGTTAATAAAACAAGATGTTTTCTAGGGCGTAGTGTTGCAACATTTTTAAAATATGTATTTGTTTTAGTAATAAGATGAAAATACCCAAAAACACGCACAGTCCAACCAACCTATCTTGAGCCATCGTGCCTCCCCCACGCCCGAAATCGCCCACCTAAAATCGATTAGCGCGAAAAGCTCAGTAGGCCCTTAATACTAAAGTAACTTAATTATTTATATATTTTTTTGAAGTATTTTTGCTTTATGTTTGTTAATAACTAATCAATATTTTAGAACAGTAATGAAACAAGGAAAAGTGAATTAGAAACAAAACATTTATCTATAGAATACATGAATTATAATATTAAGTTATGTTAGTTTAAACATAATAATTCAATCACATTTGTATTTGCAACAACATTTTTTTTGAGTTGAGTCTTTTGGTCTCTTAGCATGTGATTGTCATTCCTATCACCACTACCATATATTTTGAAGGGCAATAGCTTTACTTCGTTTTTTAGCATTAGAAAGAAGGTAATAAATCTTGATGTGTCTTTTTATTAAAAATACACTTTTGAAAAATAAGTCTCAGATAATATGTAACAATTTGAAAGGAAATACGGTCATTTACACTCTTTTGGTTTTATAAGTAACAGTTACTATTTTTTTAAAAGCGTTTTTTAATAATTAGACTCGTCAAGATTGTTTACCTTATTTCTAATGCTAAAAAAACGAAGTATAGTTATGATGTCACTTTTGTGCCAAATACTTTTTTATGACCTGTCAAGACATTCTCCCACATAGATAGATATTATATGGGAATAACTTGTTACGACGTCACTTTTATCCCAACTCAAACAACTTTTTAACTGAATGTTTGGAATTGAAGAAAGAAGACTTTGTTCCGGTCGCTGCCGCTGTTGAGACTGGTGGGCCTTAGTGTGTTGAGGCCAAACAATTTGTTAGGGACTTAGGAAGGATAGAGGCGGGATCCGCGTTCCAGTGCTTATTTTTTGGGATGTTTAGCATGGGCTTTTTGCAGTTAATTGAAAATTAATCAGGTTTTCGGCACTAAAATAAAGTGTTCTAATCCTATAGTTGCATCTTGAAATTATTGTTGTGTTGTTTGATCATCTCTATTGCTGTAAATTTTTCAACAACATCATCATCATCATCATCATCATCATCATCATCCCAGCCTATATACTTTCCTCATGATATTTTCCTTCACCGTAAAGCTCTTGGTAAATTACAAATGCAATTTCACACATAAATTACAAAAAACTCACACAGGTGCGAGCCCAGACTCATACCCACAACCCTCTGCTGGAGAGACCATAGGTGAAACCACTAGGCCACCACGGCTTCCAACTATGTACATATATTTATTTAAATTTCATATTTTGTAAGCATAAACTTTTCACAATTCAAAATTTGAAATGAAAACTGAATTCAAATGTAGATAAACACACCATACAAAAAAAGTTTTGACCAACAACAGAAACAAAAATATAATGAATATTCACCAGCTCTCCGCTGCTTGGCCATTTGGTCCCTGTGGCACTGCGAGCAGTACCCCTGCCACTGCGGGTTGCCGAAGTAGTCGCAGCCATTCTTGCACTTTAAGTCACCTGCCTCCAGCCTGATCGACGGCATCTTCGACGCAATCATGTACTTGTAAGACCTCTGAAGATTAGGACCAAACCACATTTTTAAATCACAAAGGAGTTCCCTCAAACCAATTTCAAAGCTCTGCACTCATAAACTCTCCCAAAACTGTGGCTACGGCCGACCTCAGCCCATTTCGGAGACAAATTCAAATCGAAAGTGTAAATTTCAGTGAAGGCAAAAGCATTCATCGCAGTATTTGTCGTTAACGGGGGCCGTTCAACGGATTCCCCCGTTATATAGGCTTCTCTTATCATGTATGTGTACTTGAGACGATCGCTGATAACTAAATGAATCAATAAAATTATTGAAATGAAAAACTAAACTAGCACAACTACGGAGTCGTAAAAACCCTGTCAAATTCTTTTAAGTTACTAGGATAACGAACTTACCTTTTCAATACACTAGCAATTAGTTCACAAATTAGACTGAAATTATGAAATAATACGATATTTTTCAACTAATTTTGTGAAACGTAGGTCGATCGCTCACTCAAAACAAAGATTGACATTTAAGTTTTTTTTTATTTACGGCGCGTCACACAACGTTATGTCGATGGAAAAAGCCCATTCTGCCAAGTACAACATTGACTTGAATAATAAAACTACAAATAGTTCCCAGGGTAAGAAAATAATTTATGGTGATAAAACAGAGAACCAAATACCGTACAGTAAAAAAAAAAACAACAAATAAAATCCCCAACATTTATTTCATTCGCATTTTTCTAAAAGTCAGGTTAATTCTAACGCCTAGTAACTTTTTTCTAGTGGGTAACGAATGGTACCAAATTTCGTTGGTAGGTGGATTCATGAACAGGATACTTCCATGCTCCAGGTCAATTTTCACTGTAATAAAAATAATTAAAACTTTAGTACGAAAATGTTGAAAACCCTATTCCTTAATAAGGACGAGGTCAGCTGTTCTCATCTTTATATTTATTGAAAGCTACCACAAGAAATTAATATAAACTTTAAATCATTATTAATATTAATACTAGGTAGATTACTTTAGAGCTGTCCTTTTTTAAGTCTATGGTACCTAAAGTTACTATAGCAACAAGAAATAGGTAAACAAAGCAAGTATTGAAAGCAAGTCATTGACGTAGTCATCGACTGAAAGTATTTAAAATACACTAATTCATATTTTGCCCATTATTGGGAAACATGGATTATTTGCAAATAAAAGATGGTCAATATACTAAAACTATTTACACTATGGTGAGTACCTAATTTTTATACTTACACGAATAACTGTGGGTAGCATTTAAATGTGTATTAAACTTCTTATAGAACGGTCTTCATCATATTTAACGATTCTAAGATACGCACCTAAGGCATTCATCTAATCTAATATATAAAAATCTCGTGTCACGGTGTTTGTTACCGAACTCCTCCGAAACGGCTTGACCGGTTTTTATGAAACTTTTTTCTCTATACTCGGTAGGCCTGAGAATAGGTCGTAGGCTATTTTTTATACCACTAGGTTATAGATATATGGCAAAACAACGTTTGTCGGGTCAGCTAGTAATTAATATAATAAAAGCCAAAGTGTGGGTCTGTCTGTCTGTTACCTCTTTACGCTCATACTACTGAACCAATTTAGATAAAATTTGGTAAGGAGATAGTATGAGACCCTGGGAAGAACATAGGGTAATTTTATCCCGGAAAATTGCATAGTTCCCGCGGGATAGCGACAGCAAAATTCTTCGTGGCCGGAGTCGTGAGCAACAGCTAGTTTATAGTTTAGTTTACACTAATATTATAAATGCGAAAGTATGTCTGTCTGTCTGTTACCTCTTCAAGCCTAGACCGTGAACCGATTTAGATGAAATTTGCTATGGAGATACTTTGAGACCTTGGGAAGGACATAGGATAGTTTTATATCCCGAAACATTGCATGATTGCCGCGGGATAGCGATAAACGAATTATTTGCAGACGGAGTCGCGGGCAACAGCTATATTTGTTAGAGCTTATTAGGCAGCTTGTTTAAAATAAAAAGTTTTGTTTTATCATAAAAGCGAATTATATCAACAACTAGCTTTTGCCCGCGACTCCGTCCGCGTGGAATTAGTAATTTGGGCAGGTTATTTTTTTCAACCAATTTGCTTTTTCATCAATTATGACTCTCCTTAGTTCCTCGATATAAAAAAAATACCCCCCCCCCCCCCCCCCGCAATCCCCCCCCGAACCCTCCAACCCGCTCCCCCTCGCACCCCCACACAGCACCCCCCGCACACCCGCGTTCGTTCCAAGTCAAGTGTGTCTATAGAAGTTTTACTTCTAAAATCCCCGCACCTCCCCCCTCACCCCCCATCCCCACCCCCCCGGTGTTTTTGTCAAATATCTTGAAAACGGCGCATCCTACGGCAAAATCAATGAAAATGTCATCCCCCCTTAAAACTCCCGCACCCTCACCCCCCCCCCCCCCCGGTGTTTTTGTCAAATATCTTAAAAACGGTGCATCCTACGGCAAAATCAATGAAATTTTCATCCCCCATTTGAAGCCCCCGCACCCCTCCCCCGCACCCTCACCCCCCCTCACCACACCGGTGTTTTTGTCAAATATCTTAAAAACGGTGCATCCTACGGCAAAATCAATGAAATTTTCATCCCCCATTTGAAGCCCCCCGCACCCCCTCCCCCGCACCCCAGCCTGTAGCCTTCCTCGATAAATGGGCTATCTAACACTGAAAGAATTTTTCAAATCGAAGCAGTAGTTCCTGAGATTAGCGCCTATAGGTAGAAGTTTTACTTCAAAAACCCCCGATTTTTGAAACATTCTTCCGCTCCGCTCCACTCCTATTAGTGTTAGCGTGATGATATATAACTTATAGCCTTCCTCGATAAATGGGCTATCTAACACTGAAAGAATTTTTTAAATCGAAGCAGTAGTTCCTGAGATTAGCGCCTATAGAAGTTTTACTTCAAAAACCCCCGATTTTGAAACATTCTTCCGCTCCGCTCCTATTGGTGTTTGCGTGATGATATATAGCCCATAGCCTTTCTCGATAAATGGGCTATCTAACACTGAAAGAATTTTTCAAATCGGAGCAGTAGTTCCTGAGATTAGCGCGTTCAAACAAACAACAAACTCTTCAGCTTTATAATATTTATATCAACAATATTCATATCATTGTCTCAAGCAAGACCCAATGATTGCGGCCCCAGCCCAAAAATGGGTCTAAATTGAATTTAACATCAATCTTCATCGGGTTATACAAGAAAGGTGTGCTTCGTATCTTTAACACTTAGATATTGATGATTCTTACAGATAGATAGCTTATGAAGTTGAAACGGGCACACGGAAATAGCAATATCTTGGCAGCTGACGGTTCGTTACATGATAAACGGTGTCCTATCGGCCCATTTTCAATCCGCAGTATATACCTAACTGCGCCGTACCGTACATGCCCTAACGAGGCCTTTTTATCTTTATAAGATTAACGACACAACGATACTGGTTTTAGGGATTTCATTTAGATATCCATGGGCTTATAGATTTATAGTTTCGACGTGGCAGTATAGATAATAGTACAAATAGTTGTGTAATAGTTTAAAGCTTCAAAAATAGGATATAGTTATTTTTCGATTATCAACTTGTTTTTATTGATATAACAACATTAGAAAAGATATGTATCTATAATAATCATAGCGTTCTTGAGCTTGATTTTAATTTAGATAGTCTAACGGTACCTCTTTTGAAGGTTTTTGTATAGGGATGTAGATAATTAAATAACGTCATACATAAAACACTTCAAGGTGTAACGAAGCATTATGCATGTTCAGCGACAGCAACTGATAGGGCATGAGCAATTTTCAGCATAATTGAATGGCATGTATAAGAGGACGAATAACACTTAATCTAGTCTAGAGGACCTACACACTCTGCACTTATCAGTACAGACAGTTATTGTTCAGATATCACATTCAAAGGGAACATTCACTCGCGGCATGTGCCAGACGTCTATTTACTCAATACATATTAAGTAAACAAATATTGCGCATGTCACGTCAATGCTACATAGATAGCATCTTGATTTTACATCATTATTTTTTTTACAGATAAAGGAGGCAAGGTACGAGGACGCTATTAAAGCACTAAATGATGCCATCAATTTTAATCCTAATCGAGCAGCGTTATCCTTACTCGGATACTGTTACTACAGGATGCAAGCCTTCGTCGAAGCAGCAAACTGTTACGAGCAACTATCCGCTATGCACCCTGATGTGCCAGAATATAAACTATACTTAGCTCAAGCGTTATATGAAGCATCTATGTTTGACGAGGCCTACAAAACAACAATGCAAATTACCGCACCAGAGTTAGAAAGGACAGTTATTAAACTGCAATCAGCGATAAAGTACGGAGAAGAAGACACCATTGCAGCTAAAAGTCTAGTCGACTCTTACATTCAGGATGATGTAGACAAAGATATAAACCTCGGATGTTTATTGTACAAAGAGAATCAATATGAGGAGGCATTGCAGAAGTTCTCACGCAGTCTGAGCGTGCTGGGTTTTAATGCGCATCTCCATTACAATGTAGCACTTTGTTATTTTAAGCTCAAGGAGTATCCACAAGCTTTAAAACATATAACTCTTGTGATAGAGAGAGGTATTCGCGATCACCCGGAGCTAGCAGTAGGTATGCAAGCAGAGACTTCCGAGGTAAAGTCTGTGGGTAATACGCTAACACTTCACGAGACTGCACTCACCGAGGTATTTAATCTCAAGGCGGCTATCGAGTACCAATTAAAGAATATTGAAGCCGCGAGGGAAGCTTTAAATGATATGCCTCCTAGACAAGAGCATGAACTAGATGCCGTAACATTACATAACGTGGCCTTGACTTCAATAGATATTAAACCGACGGACGGGTTCGAAAAACTGCATTTTCTTCTACAACAAGACCCCTTTCCACCTGAAACATTCGCTAATTTGTTGCTTCTTTACTGCAAGTTCGAGTATTATGATTTAGCAGCAGATGTTTTAGCAGAAAATGCTCAGTTCACTTACAAGTACTTGACTCCGTATTTGTATGATTTCTTGGATGCCATTATAACAAGCCAAACTTCACCTGAAGAGGCTTTTCAAAAGTATGAAGATATTGCTTCGAAACATGCCGAACAATTGAGAAAACTCACTAAGGTTGTCCAAGAGAGTCGATCTCAAGGAGATAATGATGAAGTTAAAAAAGCTGTCGTGGAATATGAAGAAGCTCTAGAGAGATATATTCCCGTGGTGATGGCACAAGCAAAGATCTACTGGGATATGGAAAATTACGGACAGGTCGAGAAGATATTCAGGAAATCTGTCGAATTCTGTAATGAATCTGACGTGTGGCGTCTGAACGTGGCGCATGTCCTCTTCATGCAAGAAAACAAGTATAAGGAGGCGGCTAGTTTCTACGAGCCGATTGTTAAGAAGCAGTATGATAACATTTTAGAAATAAGTGCAGTCGTTCTAGCAAACTTGTGCGTCTCTTACATCATGACCTCACAAAATGAGGAAGCGGAAGATATAATGCGTAAAATAGAGAAAGAAGAAGAACAGCAGATTTTTGAGGATCCGCAGAAAAAGTTTTACCATTTGTGTATCGTTAACTTAGTCATAGGTACTTTGTATTGCGCAAAAGGGAACTATGAGTTTGGAATATCGAGAGTGATCAAATCGCTAGAGCCTTTCAACAAGCGGCTGGGGACAGATACGTGGTTCTACACTAAGCGTTGTTTTTTGTCGTTTTTGGAAAATTTGTCTAAACATTTGATCGTCGTTAAAGACAACACCATTAGGGACTGCCTACAATTTCTGGAGGGATGCGAGACATATGGGCGGCGCGTGAGTACCGTCATCGAGAGTCCATTCCAAGAAGAAGATGCAAATACAAAAGCAAAGCAAACTGTCACGTACGAAGCTCGTTTGTTGCGCTACATGTTCAATAAGCTTCGAAACATCGATGACTCTGTAACTATCAATAAGTATGAAGATTTGAAATAAAATGCGTTTACCTGGAGGTATAGACTTTTTATCTGGCCCCGCTTTTCTCGCGTTTTTATGTTTGAGTACGAAAGGTCGTTCTTGTCCAAAGGATATAGAAGCAATGGGGTAGCTAGGATCTAATTCCGGTTCATTGTCTCTGTGTTCTCCCATATGATCATTTCCATTTCTATACCTGCAAATAGCAAAATATCAATTTAGATTCTCATTTAGAGCGGGAGAAGTTTGAAAGTTATAGGAAACTGCTTTGCAACGCAAAGTTTGAAACAGACTGGCCTGACATATTGCAAAATAATTTTGAATTTCTAATAATAGTAGGAAGGAAGCTGTTACTAGTATAAGCACTAGTAATAGTACATTATGTGATAAATTACTTACTTGTTCACCAACACAAACTCGTATTTGATCCCTTTTATGTTTTCGAGGAAATCTCTTAAAGCCAGGACCGGGGCAGGCCACGGTAGTGCTGGTATCGTTTTTCCAGAATATCTGTAAGTCACACCTGGGTCGCCGTATGCTACTTGTTGACGTGGTAGAGGATGTACTTTTCCGAACACTCTAAGTACATATAAGCAAACTTATTTAATTTAGCAAACCAAACCATAAAAAACATATCAGTCTATTAGATAAAATTACGTACATTATCTTCGATAGATCTCCTGTAAAGTATTCTAGTGTTTTTTCAAGTTCCTTTAAAATACCGTTGGCGATAGGCCTTGGAATAGCAACAGCGTAGTCTAAATCAAGTCCTTCTTTTCGTATAGTTTTCCAATTAATCGACGACACATCAATTTGTAGTAGCGAATTCATTTGCCTACCAAAATATTTCAGATTTTTTTAGACATGACCATGGTATCACTGTAAATGTCATCTTGACATTTCGTATTAAAGCAGGTAAAGAATACGAATTCTAATTTCTTAATTTTACCTTTACGAATTTCCTTCTTAAATGCATGTAAATGTTTATGTTTGCGTAGAATACTTACTTACATGTATTATAATTCCCTCTACTCTTGTCTTGATGCTATTGACTGCTTATTCATTTGTTATAGACAAATTTGACGCTTCCCTTTGTAAAACTTGTAAACACTTTCACTAAGCAGTGTTACCAGCACGCTGGAGGTGTATTTCCTAAAGGTAGGTTTACCCCATCTTGCAAATAAATTAAAAAGCCCAAATGCTCAAAAAATAAATAAATTTGATCTCACAAAAACATTATTTAAAATTGTAAATTAAGAAAATATAAAAATTGCATCAAACACAAGACAATGGAGTCGCCGGTGCTCTTAATGGGACGCAGCCGGGTGAATTTGCCAAAAAACTTTTGAATTGTTGGGATCTTGTCAAAAATCCCATTTTCGTTAAAGGCTTAACGTCGAGTCGTAATCTAACAGCACTTGCACTCAAGCTTGGGCAATCCGGTAATTTCGGTAAGGCACTGAAAAAAAAAGAAGTAATAAGTAAATAAAATTAATTTATACGCTTCACACATTCATAAGACAATAGTGTCCTAGATCTCGGAGAGGAATGGGGTGGAATCTGAGCAAACGCATTTAAACAATTTAATACATGCAGCGTAAGGAATAATACACTCACGGGACGCTGTGCCTGCCCATGTCATAGCTAAGTATTCAAGTAACTGTTGTAAACTAAAAACTGACCTATCTAGACACACAACAATCTACGAGCGTCATTCGAGGGCAATCTTACATTTTATTGAAACATGCTTACTTTGTTTGATCTAGCAGCCAGTCTTTATCGTGATAAACAGAATATTCTCGTATTCTTCTTATAGTATCACCATTATCATAGTCAGTTTCAAAATCATATTCGTATAGCTTCTCAATTACTCCGTTTTTATCTTTAACTGTCCAAACGCATTCGCCAGGCAGTCCCCGGAGTTTTGGAGCGTCAGAGACTAAACGCACGACGTTGACGTCATCGTGTAACAAATCCGTGACACGAAGGGAACACTCAGGAAGACTGCTTGTACCCGATAGCATAATGCCGAGTTGGTCACCAATGCCTCTGGATGCAACGCCTGCTGATTCTTTAGACTTCTGAAGAAATTTTCGAATTTCAGCGTTGACATCCTTGTTCAACAAATTATCTTTCGTATGGACAATAAAGCGGGTACAATAAGCTTTTAGATTATTATTTTGAGACCGATAGACCTCGTTAATTAATGTCATCAAGTTCTTTTCAGCGTCTTCTTTCTCACTCACAAGTTTCTTGATACGGCTTCTCAGAAAGACGTTCTCTTTATGTGTTACTGAATAAAGTTGCTGGAAATTAACATATCGCGTTCTATTCTCTTTGATTAGCTTTTGAGTGTCCTCGATATACTGCACGAGTCTGTTTTTAGCCGTCGTTTCTGATTGGCAACGAAGTCTGATATTTTTATTTTCGTTGATAGCAGCAAGTAGTAACTGGCCTAAAGTTTTACGTTCTTGGCCAATTTCTTTCACCCTTTTAAGTAACGTTGAATTTATGTTCTGAGCTTCGCCACGTTTTCTGAACGCAACTGCCGCTAAATGTCGAGCAGATCCCCACAAAATTTTCAAATAATTTAACGTGGCAACACTTACGCACATGGCGGTTTCTTTTAAATGTATTGCGCTAGTGATCACATTGACCCACTTGATACCTTTCAGGATATTTGTTTTAGCGATCCGGTTTTGCGTGTATTTAATAATTTCAGTTTTTTTATGAAATATCGATACAGCAAAAGCCCCAGCCAGGAATGTTATGTAGTGCAGGAAAGCAATGCTTTGTTGCCTGTAGTTTTGCTTCATGTGTTTCCAGTTTGCTTTATCTTTTGTTTTAAATTTCCTTTCAATAGGAATTGAGCCATTTGTGTATTTGACGAAAACGTAATAAGGCTTGACAGAGGTATCTGGTAAAAAGAGACAACAACATATCATTCTTGAACATAATATTACACCATGTTAAAGCGTGGTAATGGGTTTACCGCTAATGCTAACATATGATAATATTGATAATAAGTCACATTGTTTACTTACCCAATGCAATGTTTTTCTTACATTCCTTCAGATATATGTCAAGACAGCAAAGGGAGAGCCACAGGACCACAGCCAATGCAGTCAGCCACTTAAATGCAATATACATTGGATAAGTTACTTTCTTCTTATAAAAACTATTTTACATAATTGCTAATCTTGCTTTAAGTTTTTTTAACAATCAATTTTAGAAATTCATTCAAAACCATATTTCTTTCTACAAGTAAAATCTGTGACAATTGACATTGGTTAGCAAAATGGATTTACTTTTTTTTGTTGAATGCCAGCATTTAAAGTAATAGTGCTGTGATTAAAAAGTTGGTTTAAAAACCAAATCATTCTCTATGTTTTATTTTACATTTACCCAAATCCTAATGGAATATAAATACACTTTAAATTCTAATAACTATAATGTCCTCCACACCATGTTAATTGATGGCAAACCTTTCTTCAAACTTGGTAGATATATTTTGTAGGACTTGCATACTCAAGCTTGTGGTACTAAATGTGTGGTCACTCAAGACACAGAACAGCTGTCCTGGATAACTATAGACTAGTGAATGCTGGCAATATATCTAATTAAGGGGGTAAACTTCATCAAAGTCTGACAATCCCTGAGTGGCACTTATGAAGTTACCTACATTAAAGAAAACAAAACAATCTACTTAATACTCTTTATTCTAAATAGCTTTCTAAGTTTAACTTGTATTGCTAGTCCCAGCAGCGTAATATTCTTCTTGTACCACTCTATGTTGTAAGTCAGGTGCGCTTTCCAGTTCTTGTCCAGAAAGGCTTTGTAGAAGACACTCATTTCATCAGCTGTCAAGTTTTGTTTGCCTTCTGGGAGGTTCTTTTTGAGGTAATCTTCTCTTTCCTAAAATAAAATGTAAGGGTTAGAGTGGAATCTATAGTTATTTTTAAAATGTAGTGTTTTTGCATAGTTTACCAGAAGTCCACCTGTTCTCTATAATATTACAAGTTTAATTTAAAGTCAACACAAATTTACTTTAACAAATATCATCATACATTTGAAAAAAAAAATAATGTGCGAAAAAATTACAAAATAAAATTATGCAACAGGCCTTTCACAAAACACTTCATTTTAGGGTCATGAAAACCAACTTTTTTGTGTACATGTATCTTTTCAACACATACTTCATGCTCATGAATCTTGACGAGTTTGATCAATGTAATCATGGAACACATATTTACCTGAAAGAATCTTGAATTATGGTTTGTCCAGAACTCGTGATTCCATTTCTGAGCCTCTATCCTTAATTCCCGGTACCTCCTCTCTAGTTCAGTTTCGTTTGCTGGTTGTTTATAAATAATCTTCCGGAGGTTGGACACCGGATCTGGTGGACCAACCATGTCAGTGCTGACCTTGCGAGGGTTGGGCGTTTGCATCGATTTCGCATCATTTGTAGTACTTGTGCTCCTGGATATTATTCTCAGGTATGTAACATGCCTAGATATTCGATTAGACAACATTTTTACGCATAATGGGCTGTTGCCGTGAATGAAAATTCAAGGCTAAGGCGAAGGGCTTTCCCTTCAAATTTTCCAATTCAAATCAAATGAATGGAATGAAAGAAAAGTTATGTCAACATGTCAGTGTCAAAAGTTAACGTCACACTCTTTATTATTCAAGCCACTGAAATCTCTGCCTTGTTGGCTGATTTTTATTTGTATTCGTCAAAATTTTGACAACGCAACGCTTTTATAATCTACTCAAACAGCTGATAGTCTGTTTGAGGTACAAAATGAATGTACGATATTTTGAACATATTGTGAACAAAAAAAAAATTCCAAAGATGTTTTTCCACGATTTACTTGTATAATGGGATATTTTGAAGTTTATTATATATTATATTATTGTTAAAAAAAATACTACGTCAAATATTATCTGTAAGACAAAAGGACGACTTTTTTATCATTGACTGAAATAACAATAAAGGAGAAAAGGGCGGGAAACTTCGTGTGGAACGGGCGCGCTTTTTCTTTGAGGAAATTGAAAACTCAAAATAATTGGCTAAGGATTGGTGTAAAGTAGATTAAAGTGTATATATTTATTATTCTATTAGTAGTTTATGTATAGTTACAGTTAGTTAAGGGTGTATATAAATTGGTAAGTCATTTTATAATTAATTGTAAATATGGGCGATCCGCCCGACCCTGGAGGAGGGGCTGAGATCCCACCTCCATCAATTCCATCATCTATTGATGTATTAGTAGAGGCATTGGAGTCTTCTATGGACACAGACTGCTCCACATCTGATGCAAAATTACTTAAACGAAAACATCTCACAGTAAAATGCAGTCTGTGTCATAAAAGGAAAAGGAAAGGAGGATTTAAAGACGCGCGTCACGATTGTCAATGTTTAATGGAAAAAGACAATAATCCCAACTACCAGACACCCCAACATACACACACAAACACACAACAAAACGATAACACCAACATTAATAATAACACCAGTAACAGTACTACTCATATGCCGGTTGGTCGTTCCCAATACTTGAAGACCGATATGTCACCTTTTATTATCCATGTCCAGAAAGAAATATTAAACCCAAATGATGCCACAATTCTCCACCCAGTCACATTTGGTCGTTTTTTAAAACAATACAATATTACTGGAATTGTGAATGGTACTCTAAAACGCATAGGCAGAAATAGGATTAGTATGGAATTTTCAAATTTTAATGATGCCAATTCGTTCTTGTGGAACAAAATTTTAACTGAAGAAAAGTACAGGGCCTTCATACCTACATTCAATGTTACACGTTTGGGCGTTATACGGGGTGTCCCATCTGATTGGTCAGATGAGGAGATCTTGGCTAACATCAATGTGCCAATTGGGTCAGGCCCAATAATAAAGCTGCGAAGACTAAAAAGGAAAGTTACAGTTGGAAATGATGGATCAAATCAATATGTCAACACAGGCACCATTGTTGCAACTTTTGATGGTCGAGCTCTCCCGACCCGTGTATATATGTGTTATACTGCTCTTCCTGTGGAGCTATATATATATCCCACTATCCAATGCTATAATTGCTGCAGATTTGGACATGTAAAAAACCAGTGTCGTTCTACTCCAAGATGTTACAAGTGTGGCCATGGTCACTCTGGTAGTAATTGCAATGTGGAAGAGGAAAATCATTGGTGTATCCTATGTAAGGGATGCCACCAGGCCATTGACAAAAAATGTCTTGAATATGCCAGACAAAAGTCAATTAAAGAAACAATGAGTAAAAGTTGCATCTCTTACATAGAAGCTCTTAAAATACACCCACCGGTTTCAAAGGTATCATATGCAGACGCTCTACTCTCCTCTCCAACTCCATCGAATTCATATAAAGACATACAAAACACCTCAAATTCTCAAAACACTACAAATTCACAAAACATTTCATACAAGAAAACAGTTTTCCTAAAACCCAAATCACCACCAAAATTCTCGAAGGGGTATGACTATCATGCCCATGCAAATATTGTTAGAACTCCAACTATAGAACACAAACCCATTCAAAACATAAATAATAATAATGAAAATATGCAAATCACAGACATCATTAAATTAATTATTCAATTACTATCACAATCCAACATATCACCGTCCAACGCTGCAGCAATTATCGACACACTCTACAATATACCCAAAAATAATAATGGCCCACAGAGCTCAAGCACTTCAATGGAATTGCCGGAGCATAATACCTAAAAAACAAGACCTTATCCATATTATTAACAAACTTGATCCCTTTGTTATCTGTCTTCAAGAAACATGGCTGAAACAGGATTTTGTTTTCAAAATCCCAGGTTTCACCTGTGTTCGGGAGGATAGGCCAGATGGGTATGGCGGAGTTGCCATTCTCATCAATAATTTATTTTCTTTTATTCCTGTTACCTTGCCTCCTCACAGTAATGACCTTTCGGTTTGTGCTGTGTCTGTAAATAATATTTGTTATATATCTGTATATTATTCCCATCCAAGTAGACATATTTTTGATGAAATCAATCAGATTATAAATATTGCTCCAAAACCTTTTATACTTTTAGGCGACTTTAACTGTCACAATCAGTTATGGGGCTGTGCTACAACTACATATTATGGAGAGCAGTTATTAGATTTACTAACTTCTCATAATTTGTGTGTACTGAATACTGGTGCTCCAACGCGCCTTGCCAGATCAACAAGTTCACCAGATGTATCTATTTGTACACCTGATCTAGCATCAGTTCTTTCTTGGTGCCCTATGGAATCCACATATGGCAGTGATCACTACCCTTTGGTTGTCACTTTTCCACATAAGAAACCTATTAGGGTGGTAAGGCAACCACGTCAGAAGTATAACTTAACAAATGCAGAGTGGGCAACATTCAGAGAAAAAGTAACTCAAGTAATGGGTGATGCTCCAGAAATAGATTCTAATAATACTTCAGACTGCTCTGAATTCATAGCAAAGGCATTGATGCAAGCAGCTGACGAAACCTTTCCCACAAAACGCTGTGGAACGGGTATAATACCATCACCACCATGGTGGGATAAAGATTGCACCCACGCTGTAAAAAAAAGAAAGGAGGCTGAGAGACAATATTGCTCATCCATGACAGATAATAATTTCAATAACTACTTAAAAATAGCTAATGAGACTAAGGAATTTTTACGTAAAAAGAAATTTGAAGGATGGCGTAGTTTCTGCTTATCTATTTGTCCTAATACAAAGCTCTCTATTGTGTGGCAAAATATAAGAAAATTTAGATCTGCTTTTAATGACACTCAACAACCCAATTTATCTTATAATTTAGCAGAACAAATTATGGATTGTTTGGCACCACCTTCTGTACCCGAGCAATTTGTCTTACATACTCCCTTATTATCGCCTGTAGTAAATAGCAATTTTAATAATACTGAATTCAATTTGAATTCTCCATTTACATTGTGCGAATTAAAAGGGGTTCTTTCAAATGTTAAAGATTCTGCACCAGGTGAAGATGGAATCCCGTATTCTTTTCTGTCAAGCCTTGATGATAACAGTCTCACTTACTATCTATCACTTATCAATAAAGTAATGCTAACGGGGATTATTCCTCGGGCTTGGAGAACGCAAATTTTGATCTTATTGTTAAAAGCAAGGAAACCTAAATCAGATCCATCTTCTTACAGACCCATTGCTTTGTCATCCGTTTTGGTAAAAATAGCTGAACACATGGTGAAAAATCGCTTGGAATGGTTTCTAGAACATAATAAATTGTTATCAGAAAGTCAATATGGGTTCAGGAAAGGTAAATGCACTTTTGACAGTCTTAGCATCCTTACCACAGATATCCGTTTAGCCTTTTCTAATAATCATTCCGTTTTAGCTGCTTTTCTAGATATAAAAGGTGCATATGATAGTGTAAATATTTCTATACTGAAAAAAAAATTAATTCAGTTAAATATTCCAACTTTATTGATTAATTTTATTGTCAACATGCTATGTGAACGATTTGTTAAGTTTTGTATAGATCCAAGCACAGATAAATATATAACCAGAACTGTTTGGAAAGGTTTGCCCCAAGGTTCTGTTTTGAGCCCTCTTTTGTATAATATATACACATATGATTTAGAATCATTGGTGGACAGGTATGTTAATGTGCTGCAATATGCGGATGACCTTCTATTCTATGTGTCTGGACGATCTATAGATGATATGAGTGGGTCGCTGTCTACAGCATTAGATGATTTTAAGATTTGGTTAGAAGATAATGGTCTCGAATTATCAATATCTAAAAGCACTATAGTTTTGTTTTCTCGTAAACGAACTCTACCCACAATAAATGTTATGTATAACGATTTATTTCTGCCTGTAAAGGACCAGGTTAAGTTTTTGGGAGTTATACTAGACGCTAAATTGACTGGGCTCTATCATTTTGAATATATTACACAGAGATGTGAGAAAAATTTAAACCTCCTTAGATGTCTATCAGGGGTCTGGTGGGGTGCCCATCCCTTCACAATGAGGCTTTTATACAACGCGATAATACGAAGTGTGTTAGATTATGGGTCATTCCTACTGCATCCTAGTTATGGTAGGTCATTAAAAAAAATAGATAACATTCAGGCAAAAGCTTTAAGACTCATAACTGGTGCTATGAAATCCAGTCCCATTAACTGCTTGCAGGTTGAATGTTGCGAACCACCATTTAGTTTAAGACAGCAATATTTAAGTGATAGGTTCTTCTTCCGGAGCATTCAGTTAAAGTACCACCCTTTATACCTTAAACTTTGTAGTCTAGCTCAGGAAGTAGATTCTTCTGCCTACTGGGACCATAAAGACGCGCCATGCCTGGTTAAAAGTTTAAAAAAATACAAAAATATCGTAGCATCTACTCACCAAAGCTCTCTGTTGCCTTTGTATCAATATAGTTATACTGCACTACTTAATACTCCACAAGTAGAATATAATTTGGGTATTTCTAAAAACACTTATTTCCAAAATGTTAAATTTAATAGTATAGTTAGTGAAAAATGGTGTAGTTGGCATTATATTTTCACCGATGCTTCCAAACACTCAGATACAACCTGTGTAGGCGTTGGAGTTTACCATTCACAAAATAAAGTTATACAAAAAATTAAACTACCTCCAGAATCTTCCGTATACACAGGAGAATGTTACGGTCTCTTAAAAGCAGTTGAATATATACTATTATCAAAGCTACGAAATACTGTAATCTTTTGTGATTCCCTTAGTTCCTTACAGTCTTTAGAAAAGTTTCCTTTTAAACCTCAAAAGCAGTCCCAGATTGTTTTCAGCATTAGGGACCGACTACTTGAATGCTCCAAGAGAGGTCTCAGTGTAGTCTTTGCATGGATTCCTAGCCACGTTGGAGTTTTAGGTAATGAGAGAGCCGACCAACTGGCAAACGAAGCTATCTTTGATGGAGATAAATTCCCATATACTAATTATTGTCACGATTTGTCCAGCCTGCCCAAATCATTTTTATACGAAGAATGGAATAGACTCTGGATTAATAATCCATCTAAAGGGAAATACTATCGCCTTGTCCAAGAGTCTCTTCCACGTAAGCCTTGGTTCCACAAAATAATTTTAACCAAAAGGGCTACTTCTGTTATTTGCAGGATACGTTTGGGTCACGTCTGTACTCCAGCACACTTACACAAGTTCAAAATAGTTGATGATCCCATGTGCTCCTGTGGAGAATATGGAGATCTGAATCACATCTTCTTTTCCTGCTCGCTTTACGACCACTCCGATATCTTTTCCCAACTCCAATCAATTGCAGTCCCTTTTCCTACCTCCATTATTTGTTTATTGTATCTTAATACCCGCGATGTATATAACATATTAGCATCTTTCATAGAAGATAACAATATTAAAGTATAAAAAATAAATAAATTGTATATATGTATATTAATAAATCCAATCCTTCTCCATCCAAAATTTTATCCGTAATCCGTAATCCTAATAATGTCCTATCATATAATTAAATAAGTTTCCCTAACTTTGACATTGGCTAATGTCCTCGTAGCCATAAAAAAAAAAAAAAAAAAAAAAAATAACAATAAAGAACAGCTGTCAACTGTCAACAGAATGCTGTCATGTGAAATTTTCATTCTTCACTGCCGAATTATGTAAAAGTGCATAGGATTTTAATTTATCTGATATTTTCATCGACGACCTACGGGAATCGCGCAGCTTGTGTTTTTCTTCAAATTAACGCTCAAAACCAACAAACAGTAAAATGGCGAAAGGAAAGAACGACGCTGAGGATTATTCCGCTAAACTGGACATGTGTCTCACAGACGGAATTGTTAAAACCGGTAAATAACTCAAGTCTTTAGTTGATGTTATGATCCTTAAGGTCACCAGATAATTACATAATATTTAGGATCCACTCGTCATCTAAGATGTATGCGCTGCCTTGAACATTTATCATATATTAACTAGTTTAAATCTTGTTATAAATACCATGGTTAATTTTTTGCTCGTTCGTGATGGTTGATAACTATGGCAATTCACTCACTTTTTGGTGGGTTGTATTGCATTTACTAAGCTTTATTGTGATATTTCAGGAGGCGGAGTGTTACTAGGCACAATGGCGTCTGTGTTGTTCCTGGGCCGGCGGAGATGGCCCATCATAGCCGGAATGGGCATGGGCATAGGTCTAGCATATGCTAATTGCGAATATTCATTAAATCCAAAAAAGAACAGTTCATAGAGTTACAAAGCAATGGAGTCTACCATTATCAGGTATAGTTTGTTTTGACATTTAAAAAGTTAGCCTTCCTTTAGTTTATCTATATTCGGACTCATCATTTTAAACTATTTAGTAACTTTATGGTCACAGGTATGTTAAAAGCTCCATTTACTACAGAAGTCTACCTTCTTTATAATAACTGACTACTAAACAAAGTTTATCTTGTTTCTACACATAAATGTCAATTAACACTTTTGCTTCCATGCATTGCTACACGCTATGCTTGTAGCCAGTAGCAGCGTTTTTCTACTTTGTAGTGAAAACTGCCTACAAACGCAGAATATGCCTGGTGCGTTCTTGGCACTCAAAGTGTTAAAGTCAACCTAGAAACACTATATAAAGCATACCCATGACCACAGGGCTGATGCATTTCTTGTTCAACATGGCATCACAATCCAGGGCAGAAATGAAGAGCAGTCTTCCACAGGGATAGGACGAAGTAAATTGTGCATATAGTTAGGTATTTTTAGAATATAATGTTTCAAACTTTTGTGATTTTCACGATAATTATTACTGTACCCATAACTTATAACTATACCTAGAGATTTTTCTAGCACAAACAACTTGTGATTAGTGTTTGACATAATAATAACATCGATTTGGTTTGGTATTATTGTTTTATATTTTCAAACGTGTCTCATTGATATAATGCCACATATAAGACATCGATAAACTATGTATTAGAAGGAAAAATATTTGTTTGTGCTAGGAAAATCTCTAGGTATACTTTTAACGCTAACGGTAAATATTACTTGTTGATCATGATATTTTTATGATAGTTTTTATTTAAATTTTACCCTTGTTATTATTTGTGTATTCATTTTATGTGAATTTTACTATATTACCATATAAAGCTTGATACTTAAAAATATTTTTTTAATGAATTTCTATTTGTTTCAGATAAGGACTTGCAAGTTCAATCATATACAAACACAAATGCGTTTAGGGCATTTCGTCAACAACAAGTTTAGTAGACACTTATTTAGAAAATATTGTAATTTTGTGTTGTTATATTAATAATTATTTAATTATGGAATAAATGCATTTTATTCAGAAAACCACTTTTTTGAAATGAACATTCTGCATTCAGATTGGATATTGTTATCTATCAATCATTCATAATTATCTAATAATTTAGTTTAATGGAATTTAATAAAAATTTTAACTTCCCTTGTTTTTACATGCCATAGTTTGTTTCGGATTGTTCTATCCGTTTCCCAAGACATCCATTCCCGTCATTAACTTTTCCCAAATAAGCAGTTTTACAATATAAGCATTTCCCAAAATGTGCTCCACCAAAAGATATGTTTGGCTTGACATCTGTGAAGATTTCAAGCATCTACCTGTTGCCATTATCAATATCGAGCAAAAACAAACAAAAAAATCATGTATACAACAAACGTGATTTTTTTGCTTGTTTTTGCCCCACCCCCCTTAAATATTTATTTTATTCTGTTTTTAGTATTTGTTGTTATAGCGGCAACAGAAATACATCATCTGTGAAAATTTCAACTGTCTAACTATCACGGCTCATGAGATACAGCCTGGTGACAGACGGACAGTGGAGTCTTAGTAATAGGGTCCCGTTTTACCCTTTGGGTACGGAACCCTGAAAATTTTGTTTATATTTCGGACACGTAATTTAGATGTACTCTACTTAAAATATTTTGAGGAAAGAAATTACGAATAGAATAGTTATAAGTTATATATAACATTAAGTACATATATTATTACATGTATAAGTAGTGGCATTGTATAAATCCTAACATAGTAATATTAAGAACATAAATGTGAAATTTCACACATCACACAAATCAGCTGAAAATTACTTTGATGAATTTGGCACACATTAGTGTATAACTTGGATTAATCTACGCAGACGAAGCCGCGGGCGTCAGCTAGATGAAAATAAAACAAGGATAAAGAACAATAAATTTATTGTACAAATCGATACTGGAATTAAGATAAAGGATAGATTTAGTGTCACTTAACAATAAAAATAATTTGAATACAATAGTAATTATATTTAGTATGAATAGATGAAAAGCTTGTCAACAACCCATATACAGACACCCAACACGGTGATAATTTTAATACATAACATGTTATGACAACACAGTACATTTATACCAATACCTCTCCTAAACCACAACGCACAGTTAACTTATGATCAGTAGAAGCAGAACCATGTAAGAATTTGCTATAGAGAGGGCATGGGCCCAGTGCGGACTGGGAACTTCACACACACATCATTGAATTTCTTCGCAGGTGTATTCAAGTTTCCACACGGTATTTTCCTGCACTGTAAAGCTCATGGCAAATTTCAAATGTAATTTCGCACATAAATTCCAACAACTCAGAGGTGCGAGCCCCGGTTTAAACCCACGACCCTCTGCTTGAGAGGCCATAGGTCATGCCACTAGGCTAACAAGGCTTCAAAATACTTTTATTTTTATTTTTTATCTTTATTTAGTTAAAAGGGCTTTTGTTCAAAATACTTACACGAGGACGACGTAAAAATTATAAAACTTTATTTATCTGTTCTACAGGGTGTTTGGTAGCTACGTGCAAAGCTTTAAGGGAGTGATAGCCGAGGTATTTTTGAACATTTTTAGCCATTATATGTCTTAGCCGAAATTTGATATTTTTTTTTTTAAATCATCACTTAGAAATTTTAGGAAAATACCCAGAATTTGACAGTCACGAGTCAATATTGCCCCAATGAGCGTTAATTTGGAAACCAAATCTTTTATTTCGGATAATTTAATGTGTATTAGACCAAATGAAATAATTTTTAAGTGTCTTTCTTGCCACAAAAACAAAATAGAGGCATTCGAAATTACTAAAAATGTCTTGGGTTCGAACAGAGTAATTTTTCTGTGCCATAAAAAAAATTAAAAAAAATCCTTGAAATGTTCAAACATTTTTAGAAACATGCCTGTTTATTGTTCTTTCTTTTAAGGTATCACTCATTAACATTGCTTGCTAAATCTGAGATAAAAAGTAAAAACCAAACTCAGGGAGCACGCCCTATGAATGCACTAGTCTTGAAATTTTACTAGTAAATAACATGTGAAAAAGACAAGTCTACTTAATTTTTCTGTGCCATATTTAAAATTTCCAAATTAACGCTTATTGGGGTAATATTGACTCGTGACTATCAAATTCTGGGTATTTTCCTAAAATTTCTGTCTTCAATTTAAAAAAAAAATCAAATTTCGGCTAAGACATATATGGCTAAAAATGTTCAAAAATACCTCGGCTATCACCCCCTTAAAGCTTTGCACGTAGCTACCAAACACCTTGTATAACACGGTATTGGCATTAAAAATAATTTTATTATTTTTCTGGTTCAGATTCTAATAGCCATATGAAGACAATGTGTTTTAGGAGTACAGGGAGTGGAAAGACTCTTAACTTTGTTTCTATGAATCAGATTTTCAAAAGCATGAATGGGTAGCAGCAGACTATTTTTAGCTGATACGGGCGCTTAAAAGAGATCTATTTGCATACGCTCTGACACTCAAGGAAATACCTATAGTCATTTCTCAAAATTTTCCTTTTTTAATTTGCAAGTTTTTAATCAATACAGGGTGTTACATTGAACGTAGTACAAATTAAGTAATTCCGGCTCAGTTAACGATAGAGAACAAAATGCACGAATTGAGTAATTAAAATACTTCGTAATTAACTTTTGCTTATTTGCTAACAGAATAAAGAAATTAAAATCTCCTAGTGTTGTCACCCATCATGACGTCACGTTTACTTGACGTATCTATTCCTCAAGCTTTGTTATCAGTTATCAGTGTGTCAAAACATCAAAACAAATGATAAGGAGCAACAAGTGATATCTGTTAAAAATATTTTTTTATTAGAAAGTAAAATTAACTGTTAAGTTCAAACGTACTTCAGCAAGTGTTCGAAATGTTCACCTCCTTCCTGAACACATAGCGCTCTGCACGTCGTCGAAGATTTCTTTGCACTCTCCCAAACAGGACCTCGTTGGTTTTTACTACCTCAAACGCCTGGATTATTTTTTGGCGGAGCTCCAGAACAGTATCAGACTCTCGTTTGTATACCAGTCTTTTGAGCTCACCCCAAAAAAATAATCCAGTGGAGTTAGATCCGGGCTACGAGGCGGCTATTCCACTGGACCACTGCGTCCTATCCAACGTCCAGGGAACTCTTGGTCCAGGTAACTCCGAACCCGCAGGGAAAAATGTGCTGGAGCTCCGTCTTGTTGATAGTGCATGTTTTGCAAATTTTGTTCGGGAATTTGTTGCAACAGCATTGGCAACTCGTTTCTTAAAAAGGCTTCGTACTTAATTCCATTTAAATTACCTTCAATGAAATAAGGTCCTATGACATAATTATTGAGAATACCCGCCCAAACATTAACTGAGAAGCGTGTTTGAAACGAGTCTCGCCGTGTCACATGAGGATTGACATCACTCCACCAGTGCTCGTTGTGTATGTTAAACAGTCCTACTCTGGTGAAGGTAGCTTCATCTGACCATAAAATGTTAAGGTGTTGGTTTTGTAATAGCCAACGACAAAACCGTACTCTCCTGGAATAATCTGCTAAGACAATATCTTGCACCCGTTGAAAGCGAAACGGGTGTAATCCTTCGGCATTCAAAAGTCTCCAAATAAAAATGTGGGTTGCACCAAATCGTGCCGCGGCTTCTCTGGTGCTGGCTTCTGGGTGGCGGATAAAATACCTAAGTACTCGTGTTTTAAAAACCCCTGAGTACCTTGGACGCCGGCCTCTACCTTGGGCATGAGCTGGGACCGAAAACTGTCCATAGTCTCTCAAATTCTGTACACTTGTGTTGATCAATTGACGAGTGGGGATTGAACTCTCCGGGTATCGCTCATGAAATAGTTCTTATGCCCTCATCGTACTCTGCGATGTGAAATAAAGTTCTACCATCACTGATCGCTGAATATTAGTAAACGGATAAGCAGGAGGCATGACTTCTGTTTAAAATTAAACTGCGACAATAAAGAATCAAACGAAATGCTGGTTTGTTATGACAAATAACTTCAGTAATGTGTCAGAATGAATTTTACTCATAAATTATCAACATAGGAAAGCAAAAAGGTAAGTGTTCACTACAAAACTAGATTCAAACTTTTTTCTTTTAACTCTCTAATTAGGGTAACCACGATGAGACCAAAAAATAGGAAAAATTTAAACAGCAATATTAATTAATTAAGATGACTTTAACAACACGAGACCTAGTAGAGGCGTTTAGCATCAGGGAGACGAAATTAAAAAACAAGAGTTGTATTACGTTCAATGTAACACCCTGTATAAGAGTCTTTCCAAACAGCTCAAGCATAATGATGCATACAATAACAATACAACTCCACATAAAAATACAGAATTTGTCTTTTTGTCAAAACGATTAAGGATCATAAAATGCATTTTTCGATAAGTTCATTAATTTAACAGGTGCCCGAAAATAAACGAGTGCAGCTAATTACACTAATTATTACAATATTGCCTACGCATTTATTTAGCTGCCTCGTATGGCAAACGATAGTTAAATTAATAATTTAAAACAGTAATCCTTTATAGATTTTTCACAGATTTTTTTTTATTTAATAATAAGAGGATTTGTGGAGGTCACGAGACGAAACCTAAAACGCTAATAGGCTTAAAAAACGCAGGTTACACCGTACAGTGAATTAAAAATAAAATAACACGCAGACAATTAGTTGTTAACGTTTTGAACGCCAGTGTCGACTATAGACGACAATACTGTAATACAAAAATGAACCTACCCGCATCTGCATAAGAATCAATTTCGTTCGTAACTAAAACATGTATGGCGTTCAAAAGGTAGGACCTGTAGTGGATATTCCTATGCCTATCTTGCTGTTTTGCCAAGATTTGATATACTGGGGGTATAGTATAAGTATAACCGTTTCAATACAAAATTATTTAGCAATAAACTATTTTTACACATCGGCACAGAAATGATCCAGTAAATTTGTTGGACTATCACTTGTTTGATCACCCTTAGGTAAAAGCTAGATGGTTATATTAATTAGAGCAGTGTAGTCGGCCAAGAGATTCCTTTACCATCCTACGGCTCAATTTCGTTTGTAGACTTTGAAACATCAAAGACTAATTTCACTTATCTTTGATTTCTTTTTTTCTGATTATGGATCTGTCATAAAAATGGAAAAGCACTTGGTCGACTATACATGACAATACAATTATAAAAGATACAGCAAAAAAACTATAATTAGCTGGGTGTATTTCGTTAATTAGATTATCTCGGAGTTTAATTACTTAAATAGATCTTGCTACCTAGTTATAACTATTAAATAATTACTTAATAATCGCTAATAAATAATATTTGGTATAAAACTTTGACTAGTATATGGCAACCCGTGTTGATTTAAGATCTGGCAAGACACGACTACACGAGACGTAGGAGAGAGCGTAATACTTTTGAATACTATACGACTAAATTCTCTAAGCAATAGCTATGAGACAAAAACATATCTAGCTAATTTTGTAACGATTATCGATCCAACCAATACGTGTACCACAAATTGGTAGCATATTAAACATCGGTTTTGGCGCTTCTTAGTCTCTGCGGTAATTTAAATTGTACACCAAAACAAAGCAAATCTAACTTTACTGCACACACGCCACCTCTGCTCGATCCACAGCGCTTGGCGCCTGTAATTATTTGTACAAACCCCCAAACTGCAGGAACAAGGCAATATCATGGCTCATTGAACAGTCGACTGGCGCAACGCAAAATAGGTACCTATCGAATCTGCAAAACAGTATTTTGTAGTTTCGATCGTCGCAATGAGGTAGGCATAGATCTGTTCACTTACGAAGACACGCGCATCCACATAATATAAATGTAGTTGTAAATGTTTTTGTGTAAATGTCAATGAGTAAATAACATGAAAACGTCCTTAGGCCCTTCATTACTCGAGGAAGCCCTTGCTTTCGTGGACCCGGACCCAAGATTCTAGGGGGGCGCGGCGTATACCGATTACATGCATAAAAAAAAACAAAAGGTGTTTTTGCTGGCAAGGGGGAGCTGCAGGCTGATCTTTGAATTCCGGTGCCCAATATGGTAAAAAAAACAGCATTGTAGTCGTAGTAGGTATGGTCCGTCCAGTGCCGGCGTTAGGGGGGGCGCGATAGGGCGCCAAATTTCAGGGGGCGATCAATGAGGGTGGGATGCCTCCCCCGCCAAACTGGCATTCGATTTTGATTTCCTTAAGTGGGCGCCACCATATTCTTGCCCGGGGTGTCAGTGGTCGCAACGCCGGTACTGGGTCCGTCACGCACACGTCCGATCCGAATCCGTGAAAATACAATTCGGAGTAGTCGTAGAACTATTTGTATGGTAATTTACGTACTAGATCCGATTTCTCTCCGTCCGTATCTGTGAATCTCTATTCGGAGAAGATTGCGTTGACGAACCGAATATCGGAATCCGGTTCGAATTTTTTTAGATGCGTGAAAATACGGATACGGATGCGATGGAGAAAACACGAGCTTTACTAGAATATTACATATCCATAATTACCACGAAGGGGCGCGTATTCATAAGAGAACAGACTTGATTTGATACAGAGGTGGTGTACGCATTATACTAATATCGTAAGACGCAAATCAGGAAGGCTTATGTCCGTCCACTTACATTCATCAATTGATTGGTCGCTAATACGCCGACGTGAAAGCTTACTTTACCCAAATTCGCGCTAAAAACCTGTGCATTTTCACTCAACGAACTAGCACCAATTCCGATTTGATAATTATACATTATGAAGTTCTAAAATTTATTTCTATACCGTGGCCTTATTCTATTTTCGCGTTACATGAGTGTATATTATTGAAACGTTAAAAAACTTTACAAACTTCACTCTATTTATTATATAGTCGGTGTCCAACTACAAATTAATGTGTATATAAGAGATTAACTTTAAAATGTTAAGTTAGTCGAGGTGCATGGCTTGCGTGTAAATTGATTACATTTAAAGCGAAATAATTACTTGAATTTTGGTTAAGGCCTCAAAGGGTGACGTGACAAAAACAATAGTCACGTGATTCTTTAACTTTGGTTGTTATTAGTGTGCCTAACAATGGCACATGATGTTTATTAAACTGGCGGGACCAAATCTTAACTGAAATTATAAACCGAAACCGAACCGTTCTGTGTCGGTTTTTTTTCATTCCGAAATAAACATCTGATTTTTAATTAACTATCGAGTAATACGGTATTCTTTAATCTGAAGATGCTATTAGTTTAAAAACATCCTTCTGTTAACCTTGTTCGGTGTATTAGTAGGTACAAAATTGCCAGCCAATTTTTTATTCCCAAGCGAAATTCTAAATAGTGAAAGTTTACTATTAATACGTGTCATGATAAAAAACTAGAACTAATGGAGTAAATCGAGACAATTTGCGACTTATGATTTTCATCATTATTTTATAGTTTAAATAAGAGACGCCGTCTCACTCTTAACATTTAAATACTGTATAAAATGTAAAAAGACTACTGGATAAAATTGTATTGCTTTTTTGGAGATGCTGTTTTACAAACTAATACGTAACTAATGTTTGTAAATACGCCTTATTTCCTAACCCCCCATATTCATAAACGCTCTTTAAGCTTCCGTTAACTTAAAGCCTTAAACACACCGAAACGCGCTGCGCCCACTCCGCCGGCGTCCCGCGTACGCTTCACACTGTGGTCTGTGGTGGCCTTTACATTCATTTGTCTTTATTGTCACTTTGACATGTGTCTATGATGGACACACGACTTTTTATGAATATAGGGGTAGTTGTTACATAGAACATTGCTTCGCAGGTTTATTTGAAGAGGCGCTTATTTTTATACATATAGTTAGATAGATAGATAGATAAAGACGTTTATTTGGTACTGCAAGCACACAATCAAGATTAACAAAAATTCAGAAGTCAGTACAAACTTAAAAGTAAAACACTATATATTGTTTGTATGCGCTGCAGTAGTGCAGTGGCTCAGTTCAAGCACCATCTATCGCGATACGTAATCAATAATCTCACCAAAGACAATAATGGCACTTGTCAAATTTTAGCACATTAGTGCGTATTTTGAAAGGAAAAAAACTTAAACAAACACTGATGGCCGAGTATTTCTACTTTAAGACAGATCTTGTCTATGCTCAACCTCAAGTCAAAATACTGAAATTTCGTGTAGAGTAAGCTTTTGAACGCCACTGTAATAGACAAAAGTCATTACCCACAAACGAATTTGAACTTTAAGCACAAAACGTGGGTCGCTATTGCAAGCAGTTTGAACGATACGGCTCGATGGCGTTTAGACATAACTCTTGACAACTTTAGGCGTCAGTGCTGGTCAGGGTCGTTAACCGCACCCTTAGGTACCAGCTCTCGAATTATTATGCGAAACAACAGTTTATTTATGCGACCTTGAGCAATGATTGTCAAGTGTACAAAGATATTTCTCCTTTCCGATTCCGAAGTGCTTAAATATACTTTAAATACTAGTTATTGTGACTCTGAAACTGCTAATTTACAGCTAGTTTTATATAAAAGTGTGAATCGCCTCTGCTACCGACTGTTACGTCTTAATTTAGAACATGGGAAACTATTCACACGCTGTATAAATAAAAAAATCTCACGTACTTTTACAGTCAGCAGCAAAAGTGGTCGAGTATGTGGAGTTCGAAATCGAAAAAAGTGGTGGCGTGTAGATTATTTTGAGCTCCACGACCATTCATGCACTTCTGCAGTTGACTGTACCAAAACTACAACAGCCCAATTTTAATTACCGTCCTTTTATACAAGTACACGTCTCAGATGAAAAACTGACAGACAAAACAGAACCTAAAACACTGGTGCTAGAGATTTGAAATTTGGCAGACATCTTTGAGCATCATAAGAGTTGCACTAGAACATTTTTCGGCAATTCCACGGGATAGAGAGCTAGCGAATTTTAGTCTTCCATGAAAGCAAAGCTGCAGGATTAAGCTTCTTTATGTCACTGTGTCTTAAAATTCATCCAGAATATTTTTGTTAGAGCTAATGCACCTACTATAGCTAGACCGTTTGAATGAGTCCTTTTCTTTAGCTATAGAAGTATGTTGCTATTTCTTATCGTCAGTCTATTTCACCTTTCGTTCGAAAGTATGCATGATAACCAGCGATCGCGGCATGACATGACAGAGGGATACTGTACCAAATAAAGGTAAACTGTTCGAGACGCCCTGAACAAAACAACATTGACTTCTCAAAGATCATTAACATAAAGTAAACGTTCCAAACCAAAAAAGTTGAAGGCAAAATTATAAACAGGTATGTAAAATTAGAACCCTCACATTCACCAAACCCTCAAAATGACACATCATCATGATGAGCTACAGCGATCTCTGGGGATGATATAAAATGAGAGCCAGCATTGGTTTACTTTACTCGCTTCGTCATTTTTAAAGGACCCTTCATGCACTAGGATCAAAGACTTTAGCACCGAGAAGACAAACAAAACAGTGGACTTTTGACTGTCTTCAATACATACCTGACCACAACAGAATTAAATTTAAAAAAGCTTTTTAACTAAGTATTTCGAGCGCAAGCAAGAGCGTTGTCAGTGTAACAACTTTTGTTCCGTCATATAAATACAATAGGCAGTATTATTTACTTATAATTTACAATGTGGGATAAACATAACATACCTACATCCTTCAGTTTCCATCGTATTTATGAATTTAACTTCCAAGATATAATAAAAAACATTTGTTATAACAGAATATTTGTTTTATCTGTGTAGTCGAATATTTTTTGTCCTCATGTAACGTTTGGTCGAATGATAGTTTCGTATAATTTTTCTTAGATTGAAATTGTTTCGGATAATCGTTTACATGTATTACTTAGAATATGTTGGTTAGTTGAATAGCCGATGGTTTCAGTATAATAATAAGTATAGGAAACCAGCATTCGAAGAAGCACTATTTATGACAAAAAAATACTCGACCACCCGATAGCCCTCCCTTGCTATAATGTACGGCTGGACATAGTTCAATTTACTTTAATTAAGTAGGTCTTTTTACATAATCAAATGTCTACCGTATGAGCAACTAAAACACACGCAATATTGCTGCCAGTGTTTTTATTATTTTCTTACTCTTAATTTTAATGCAATTTAAGACAATTTTGCGTGTGTGCTGCGGGTCACACTGATTTTTCGTATAGGTAATACAAAACAGTAACAGTTGCGGTTAGTTCAACTATAAATTAAACTGATAAAAATCAGTTCCGAATTCACACAACTAAGAACTACACTTTCATAAATATTCAGTTTTAACCACAAAAAACAACGCGTAGACTTGAAATCGGTTCGTAATACAAAAACAACATTTTTGATAAAGTAACAAGTGGATAACATAGACATCATAGCAAACGAAGTATCACTTTAAAACCATATCAATCATTAACAATCCCTACCTGACTTGAGTCTGTTCATAAAGTGTGTCCCACCAGCTCTGTTCGTACGCGAGGTAGCGCGGTGTGTGTTGTTGAGCTGCGTTCATTTGGTGGTCATGTCTGGCCAGTAGTTGATGTAGTATCGATGAGTGCTGCCTTCAAACAACCGGTCCAGCCAGTTCTCTAGTCCATCTAGAAGGTTCTCTGTAGGAAAAAAGTAAAAAAGTTAGTACCTTGTTTATGAATTGAAGCCGTAACATGTAATGTAAAAAAAAGAAACCATAGCTAATATTTTGCGGGACTTAATCACGAACTATTTATTGCTAAAATTACTTCGACGTTTCGAACACATTGCAGCGGCCTTGGTCACGAGTTCAGTTGATTTCAAGCAATAAATCCGGGTATTACGAAGCTGATATGGCAATGTGCAATTGCCGTTGGGGAAGACTGATTCTTGAGTGGAGACTACGTAGTGTTGGCGTAGCTAGGTGGGACTATGATAGTATGGACAGGAGGGAAAATCAAGCTCAGAAGGTATAATAAGCAGTAATCGGAATTAGGTGAGTTAAAATATCTATACCTCGCAAGAGGACATAATATAGAGTGGTTACAACGGGTAGAAAAATATTAATTTTTTCTTCAATACCGCAGTTATTCGATATTTGAGTCATTTTCAAAAAAAATTGTGCATAGTTAAGGGCTTAATCAAAACAAAATCACGATCGATTCCTTTGTGTTACGAAAGTTAGTCATACAAAATATATGGGTAACTTTCGTCACACAAAGGAATCTATTAAGTTTTGTTTTTATTAAGTCCCTTGATTGTGTACACTTTTTTTGAAAACGACTCATTTATCAGACTAGTACCTGGATAAATACTGAAAAAAAAATATCCTCCTATTCGGTTGTAACCACCCTATATTATGCCCTCTTGCGAAGAATAGGTATTTTAGCTCACCTAATTCCGACGACTGGTCATAATGTATGTCCTTCAGTGGCCAGATAAAGACTGATGATGACGAATGACTCTGCATCTACAGTACAGTAAAATTAGATAAAGTTTACCACTGACAGATGGCTTGCCTTCATTTCATATTCAACTTTAACGACCTACAAATAAAGCCAATTTTAGAATACTGTTACCCACGTTTGCAGATTTTGTAATAGCTACTTTGTTTGTATGGTGTTAAAGTTGGAAATGAAATGAAGGCAAGCCATCTGTCAGTGGTAAACTAAAAGTAAACGTATTGTACCTTGCAGCAGCGGCTCAGGCAGCGCTTCGTCGGAGCTGGAGTCCCGCTCGGTGAAGCCGATGAAGGCGCCCGCCTCGGGGTCCGCCGACGCGCCCAGCGACCGCGTCATACGAGACATCCTCTGCAACACAACGTTTATAAGGGTGAATCAACTTTTTCTTGCCACCGTTGCTATGGTTACACAAATGTTGTCCCTTGGACAACCTAAGCATTTTTAGGGTTCCGTACCCAAAGGCTAAAAACGGGACCCTATTACTGAGAGTTCGCTGTCCGTCCGCCCGTCTGTCACCAGGCTGTATCTCACGGACCGTGATAGCTAGACAGTGTATTTCGGTTGCCGCTATAACAACAAATACTAAAAAACAGAAAAAAATAAATATTATTTAAGGGGGCTCCCATACAACAAACGTGATCTTTTTTGCTCGCTATTGATAACGGCAATAGGTAGACACTTGAAATATTCACAGAATATTTAGTTATATATATTCAATTTAAAACTAAATAATTAAATGAAAATAAAACAAATATTTATGGCGGGCTCCGAATACAACAAACGTGATTTTGTGCCGTTTTTATAGATAATGGTACGGAACCCTTCGTGCGCGAGTCCGACTCGCACTTGGGCGGTTATTGACAATGCCCTCTAGCGCTTATCCAGTAGAAAAAAGCGATTACCTCCCTCAGAGTAAATAGAATCGTAGTACTCCCTCAAGTAGAATCGAACCTTTAAAGCCCCATGAAGAAAGCCACCCTGTAAATTGATCTTTAGCCATTGTAGTGTGAGTTGCGCCCCACACACACACTCTCCCAACCTATAAGTTAGATCTAAGCTCATAGATTCGTGTACTGCCTTTTCGGCGAATTATTTTTCGCAAACTGGTTCATTTGGCAAATGTTTCATTTCCCAAATGTTATTTTTTTCTGAAACTGTAAACTATTCAGGATATATTTCAGGACTATCCTGTAGATTAGATTAGGTTAGGTTAGGTTAGGTTTGTTTAATAACAATCCTGAAAAGTTTACAGTTTCAGAAAAAATTAACATTTGGGAAATGAAACATTTATTTATTTATTTATTAAGGAGAACCAACAGCTTATAACATAATATAGGTATTAACAATAGTAACACAGAGACAATTACAGGATCTCACAGATAGTGACTGATTATATGTTTAAGCTTAAACTTAAACGAGGTGTCGCGCACAAAACAATCGACAAATCATGCAAAACAACACCACAAAATCTCAAATGGAATTCTCGCATTTCATGATACACACTGAACAATTTTGCAGGTAATATTACATCTGATTAAATTAGGTAGACGCTGCACTACCCAGAAAAAAACCGGAGTAGGGCCTACAGCAAACTAGTACATATAACGCAGCAATGCAACGGCACCTCATCGCCAATCCTTGCCTCACCGACGGGATGCTACAGTTGAATATGTCAATATCCATTTCCTTCACCAGGTTGCCAAATGAATCATTTTGCGAAAAGTTTTTCGCCGAAACATTAGTAAACCTCATAGATTATACGTAGTATTTACACGACTCTTCGTTGTTTCCTTACTACATCCTTACACCATCTTACCTTATGCGGCTTGGCGCCCTCGGGGTGCTTGGCGTGGTAGATGCAGAAGTAATTCCGGTGCGGGTTGAGCGCGAGCACGGTGCCGACGCAGTTGCGGGCGTTCACGCGCAACTCCGCGCCGCCCAGCGACAGCTGCAACACGCGCCGGAACCACTCGATGTTGCGCTCCACTTGCAGGTACGCGAACAGGAGCGTCTTGTTCCTGGAACAGACATATGGGTCAGTGTAGAATAGGGTTTAGGCGAACGGATAGCCTAGTTGTTAGAGAACCTGACTACGAAGCTTGAGGTCCCGGGTTCGATTCCCGGTCGGGGCAGACATTTGTGTGAATAATACGAATGTTTGTGCTCGAGTCTTGGATGTTTAATACGTATTTAAGTATGTATCTATCTATATAAGTATGTTTATCCGTTGTCTAGTACCCATAGTACAAGCTTTGCTTAGTTTGGGACTAGGTCAATTGGTGTGAATTGTCCCGTGATATTTATTTATTTTATTTAGGGTATCCTGGCTTTTCGCCGAAAATTATTTCCCAACTATTTCATATGCCAGCTGTTTATTTTTTCTTAAACTGTAAATTATTCAGAATACGTCTTAAAACGAGTAAGCTAATCTGTAGCCCTTCTTCCCGGAGACACACGTCACGGCGGCTGCCACACGCGCAAGACGTGAGTGATCCGTATATTTTAACTATGATGAGTCTCACGGCAGTTTCATGTTTATAGTTGGCAAATGAATCAATTGGGAAAAGGCAGAGAACCGCGGAAAAGCTATGGAATCAAAGAAATAAGTTAGGGATAAAAAAACATCATTTTTCTGGGTCTCCTGGCACAAGCATTATTTTTGCTTAAAAGCGGGGCCCAATCTTGTTTTACTTAAGATCGCGAGTGAGCAAAGTAATTGTTTCAGTTCATTGATATGTGCCACCGCAAAGTAACGCCTGATTTAATAAATTACCTACTTAGTTTAAACCAATGAACTTTTTTGATAATTTAATTTTAAAAAAAAAAATGTTTAAAAATATAGATACTAGTTTTTATTTTGCTGACTAATTTTGTTGACTATACTCGCGCGGATCAAAGTTAACTTTTAACTCCGACTTAAATGCTAACCGAAGAACTATGTAGTATCAAAATGTATGGAACTGCCTAATCTAACCCAGTGTAAACAGTTCCGTTACGTTTGGGAATTTACTGTTTGACGTCAACATTTATTTATTTCCTTGCCAGCAGCACTCACGTAAGCCAATTACTACAATCAATTTTACAAACAATGAATTTCGAAATAATACAAGTTTAATATCTGTTAAGGTTGATTGTCGTCTCTGAGTGTGACTTTAAGTCTCAGAAGACCTAGTGTTCTTTTATCTTTCTCTTTAAAATAACTTGACGACAAGCTATCGCTGTTCTTGACCTGAAGCTATCGTTCGCCTAACTAATATCGGAAGTGATATTAAAATAATTTAGAATAATATAACAAAATGAAAGATATTATTTCGGAAAATGTTAAGTTGATACGTTTAGGTTCACTTTGTCCACAATCAATTCCCAATTCGTCCACTTCCTATTTTGTCAACATTCCCATTTCGTCCATATTCCCATTTCGTTCACAGTCCCACTTCGTCCACATTCCCACTTCGTCAACATTCCCATTACGTCCATACCTAAATCACAAAATAAAATCTTCCCTGAGAATTAAGCTAAGGGATAGCGAAAACCGCTTTAAAATCGCCTAGGAATGTTGACGACACTTCGTCATGTTGACGAAGTGGGATTGTGGATGAAGTGGGGATATGGACGAAATGGGAATATTGACGAAGTGGGGATATGGAAGAAATGGGAATGTTGACTAAGTGGGAATGTGGACGAAGTGGAATTGTGGACGAAGTAGGAATGTGAACGAAATGGAAATGTGGACGAAGTGAACCTAAACGAGTTGATAGGTCGAACCAAAGCTAAATAAACCTCGACATTGGAATCGCGTTGGCGGAATCATCAATAGTAGGTACTTATAGAGCGACATTAAAAAAAATGATTAAGTTCGAGTCTTATTTGTAGTGTTTGTATTACAATACAATTTATTTTATAATTAACAATTAAAATATTGTAGCTTAAAATAAAATTACAGTGTGAGTTGTGTTGTAGTTGTATAAAAAAAAAGCAAATTATTATTTGTGCTTCGGTAATTTTCGGCTTTATTCCCGTAACTAGCTGTTGCCCGCAAGTCCGTCTGTGAATAATTCGTCTACCGCTATCCCGTGAGAACTACTCAATGATCCTACAATACGTTTACTTTTAGTTTACCACTGACAGATGGCTTGCCGTCATTTCATTTCCAACTTTAACATCATACAAATAAAGTAGCTATTACAAAATCTGCAAACGTAGGTAACAGTATTCTAAAATTGGCTTTACTTGTAGGTCGTTAAAGTTGAATATAAAATGAAGGCAAACCATCTGTCTGTGGTAAACTTTATGTAATTTTACTGTACAACAGGTCCTTTTTCCTAAAATCCTAAAACCAATAGATGTACTTACTTTCGGTACGGCCACACGACTTTATGGAATTTGGAAAGCAGCTGCACCCGGCTCTGCATATCCACTAGAAGCACGATCGTGCGGCACCCGGGCTTCAGCAACCTGTTAATACAACGAAGCGAACGTTTACTTTAAATGCGTAATAAAAACTTTACTATCCTTTGATCAATTATAACTGAAGATACACATTGCCGAACAAAATCCCCTTCAAAGAATATCCGAACTTTTTTATTTGGTTGCATAACAAATAAAATCATCACCTACACAGAAATTTGAACCTAGTCTTTACTTCATTACAGTCGAATTTCGGTAGCGGCAAAACTCCACTTGACAGCTAAACTTGACAATTTCACGCAACGTACTGAGAAAAAAGAAGGCCACTTTTATCAAAGTGGCGCTCATTTGGCTCGGACATTTTCGGGCGCGCGACTGTGGATCTACAGTTATAATTGATCAAAGTTACTATCCTACTAATAGGTACTATAAGGGCATTTTAAACTTAACACTTCAACTGTCAGTGCATTGCATATAAGGATTTGCCACACCTGGGGCCTGTTGCATAACAAAGTACAACTTATATTACAAGCGGAACTCTTTTTCTAGTTAATAGAACTGAAGCGAGAGTTCCGCTTATAATATTAGTTGTACTTTGTTATTCAACAAGCCCCTGGATGCGTTCTGCGGTCTGGGCATTTCTATTTTTCGTTAGGCTCAAAATTAAGAAATTGTTAACAGGGAGTTAAAATTAGTCCGTTTGGTTACGCACTTTTTCAAGTCTTTACAATAAAAAAAACGTAACAAACCGGACAATTCTTCACTTCTTGTTAAGCTTGTCCGATTTGTTACGTTCTTTTTATTGGAAAGGCTTGAAAAAGTGCGTAACCAAACGGACTAATTTTAACTCTCGTTAACAATTTCATAATTTTGGGTACAACGAAAAATAGAAATGCCCGTCTGCGGTCAAGTCAAATTGAACGCAGCCCGCATTATGTATGAAAAACATTGTCGCTGGCGGTCTCTATATACAGGGTTATTTGTAATTCACTAGCATCCTTTTAACCCTAAACTCCTACCACTTAAACAAATGTTTTTTGTTTTACGGCTTTTGTCATAACTTAATATTTTTGGTGTAATAACGTTTTGAAAATTTGAAATTTCCTCTTATTTTTACGATACTCTGTGTATTTGTATGGGAAAAAAAGTGCTTCATTTTAAAAAGTCGTAAAACAAAAAGCATTTGTTTGAGTGATAGGAATTCAGGGTTAAGAGGATGTCAGTGAATTAAAAATAACCCTGTATTTTGTATAGATATGCGATCTGACCGTGCGGACCGCAGAACGCATCCAGTGTGGCTCGGTGTCTGTAGATATAAATAAATAAATAAATAAATATTAGGGGACAATCTTACACAAATCGACCTAGTCCCAAACTAAGCAAAGCTTGTACTATGGGTACTAGACGACGATAAACATACTTATATAGATAAATATATACTTAAATACATAGAAAACATCCATAACTCAGGAACAAATATTCGTGCTCATCACACAAATAAATGCCCTTACCGGAATTTGAACCCAGGACCTCTTGCTTCGTAGGCAGGGTCACTACCAACTAGGCTAAAGCGGTCGTTATATGAATCGACCTTAACCTTTTCAACGCCAACGACACATATAGGTGTCACAAAGTACATTTTCAAAGTGATCTTGACACAATGACATAAGATTCAAAGTAGGTTTACGTTTTGTCGAGGCGCGGCGTTGAAAGGGTTAATGCACAGAAGATACATAAATTAGCCTTGGGACAGTTGTTAAGGTGTACCATTTACTTTTTTTAAATGACGTAATTTTAAATAATTTATTGAATCAGGCGTTACTTTGCGAAGGTCCATATTTTTATGAACAGAAATTTCAGTTCATTGACATCATTTTGGGAATTTCTTATTCAAAATCACGAGCACTATTAATTTTTATGGAGAAAACAAGTGTCCTTGTTTTTTGAGTCGGTTTTGTGATTTTTTTCATACAGTTTATGTGACACATCACAAAACTGATACGATTTTTTTTATGGAAAATCAGGGACACTTTTTTGAATCATCAAGATCAATAGCCCTCTTTATTCTGAAAACACTATAACTAAGTATATAGCTCATGCAGAAGAACACTGACAAAATTGCGAATTATTGTCATTTCAAAACTAAACTTTATGAGAAAAGAAAAAAGTTTAGTTTAGAAATGACAATAATTTGTAATTGTGTCAGTGTTCCTCTACATGAGCGACATAATTCTGGGAAAGTTCTGGGAAGTTATAGAACACATATAACAGAATGTCTGTTTAGTGTACGGATATATTCTGCCTACAAGTTCTAAGCATCTAAGAAGTTTTAGCAGCACAATGTTTTCGCTGGCAAAATGTCAATCAAATTTGTCTTATACTTACTGTATTAACGTCTACCTACATAGAAGTCAATGTGTCTACTTGAATAATAAGCCAGCAATGTGTGTAATTTTTATTAACATATATTTACTCGGATTTTATTTGGATTTCGTAATAGATCACAAATAATTATGTTGTGAACACAGTCATTATTACGAATAATAAAATTAATAAATGACGATGTCAAGCAAGAAAAGTGGCTGAAGAGTTTGACGCTGCGATTGCGTTATTAATCTTTTTAAGTGTGTATTAGTAAAGAAATCAAGTATGGAGGTCTGATATTAGTAATAAAGTTAATAAATTTTGAACTCTTAGGCATAAATGTTGCTTGATATCAGTGTCGCTTCTGTTATTGCTAATTGTCATAATCTTTCAGTACTGTTAAATCGTTTTAGCTCCCGCGATAACGATGTATGGTTATGATAACCTACATGTATGTCAAATTTGAAGAGTCTAGTAAACATAGTTACGAAGATGGGGCCACTTTGAATGAAGCATCCCTTACCCCTGGGAATTTCGACAAATCCGTTCGGTAGAATAATCCTTGGTCACATCATAAAGGCAACCCCTATGTAACAATTCAGGTTTCTAGGGCCAAGGGTTTGGGGTGGGACATTGATGTGACGAGTCAATCAGTATTTTTATATTTATAGATGGATCGTTGATGTGTAGTATCTATATTTAATATTATAAATGCAAAAGTGTGTCTGTCCGTCTGTTACCTCTTCACGCTTAAACCACTGAACCGATTTTGATAAAATTTGGTACAGATATAGTTGGAGTTCCGAGAAAGGACATAGGATAGTTTTTATCCCGGAAAATTGCATAGTTCCCGCGGGATAGCGATAAAGAATTCTTTGCAGACGGAGTCGCGGGCGGAAGCTAGTGTATAATATTTACGGTACTTCCAATCTTTTGAATTTTCTGAAACTCAATGGGAAAAATGCGTAGGTGCATTAGCATAGCTGTAACACCCAATTAGCAGCGCAAAATGATCTGGCCACCAGCCAAGTTTATAACATTACACTCACGTGCTATCCAAACCACCATGTAAATCACAAATTTATAACCACAACTACCAAAACGGGGCGTAAAGCTATAATACCAATATGGTGGCAAACGGGATGGAATCAGTATGGGGACCTAAAAGGGCCTAATGTTACAGAGTTTGGTGAATGGCGTATTTGTCGCATTAATTTATCTTGTTATTGCTAAAATTGGTAAAAAATTTAAATAACCCAGTAAATAAGGTTTATGTGTGGTCCCGTAATATTGGGATTTTACCACCTTTTGCTACCATATTGTCAACAGCGATAACCATTATTTTAACCGCCTTAAAAAAGGTTATCAATTCGACCTGTATATCTATCTATACATGCCAGTTTATGCAGGCTTCTGAACAGACCCCTAATTTTTTAATTCCACGTAAGTTTATGTCAACATGTTTATGTGTAAATATATATGTATCTACGTTTGGCAAAGGCATAATTTAAAAAAAAAACAATACTACATTTAAATCACATTCTGTTATATTACCTTACAAAATAGCCAATAAAAAAAACTGTAAAAACTTCAACGTAATCACTGCAAGATAAGTCAATAACATCTATAAATAATGGACATGAATAAGTACGGAATGTCCACACGTGCCAAACCAGTGTATGCGGCCACACGGGAGCGTTCGCATCGCGATCCCACACAAAAAAACTGTTATTTAATACTTAAACAAATGACCGGCCCTGATTTAAAGTGACTGCATAAGCTAAGCCGAATTGTATCGCTTAGCGTTCACGACCTTGCCTTTCTTTACAATAAACAAGAGCGCTCCACAAAGGTGCTTTATACTGCATTCGGCATTTAACTGACCTGCACTCGGACGGTGACACCAGTCCCTTCGAAGTGCCAAGTGATAGGAAGTGAAGTGTACAATGTCTCCTTCTAAAAGTGATGAAATTAAGGCTTCGGCTTTGGAGTTGATCGGGAACACTCCTATCGTAGCCCTCGACCGATTGTACCAGGGCCCGGGAAGAATCCTAGCTAAATGTGAGTTCATGAACCCGGGGGGTTCTATAAAGTGCCGTTCAGCGCTATACATGATACAAACAGCGAAAAAGAGCGGAGATTTGAAACCAGGCAGTCCCGTTGTGGAGGTCACGTCCGGGAATCAAGGATGCGGATTGGCTGTCGTCTGCGCTGTCCTAGGACACCCGTTGACACTGACGATGTCCAAAGGCAACAGCGTCCAACGAGCGATACACATGGAAGCTCTAGGAGCGAAATGCGTGCGGGTGCCTCAAGTCGAAGGAACGTATGGGAAAGTGACATTGGCTGATGTTGAGGTCGCTGAAAATGAAGGTTTACGCATCGTGGAGGAGACGGGCGCTTTCTTGGTCAACCAGTTCCATAATGACGCGAATGTGACCTCGCATTATGAGTCGACCGGACCTGAGATTTGGAGGCAGACCGGCGGTCACGTGGACGCGTTTATAGCTACCGTCGGAACCGCGGGAACCTTTACTGGTACTTCGAAGTTTTTGAAAGAGATGAATCCCGAGCTGCAGTCATTTGTCGTCGAGCCTGAAGGCTCGGAGCCTATAAAGGGTGTTCCGATTACAAAAGTGTGTCATTTGCTTCAAGGTTCCGGATACGGAGCTGTGCCGTCTTTATTCAAATTTGAGTATATGGATGGCACTATCAGTGTGACTGACGAGGAGGCGACGCATTACAAGAACCTTGTGGGAGAGAAGGAAGGACTATACGTCGGGTATACTAGCGGGGCTAATGTGGCAGCGGCAGTGAAGTTATTGAACTCGGGGAAGCTGCCGAAAAACGCGTGGGTGGTCACAATGCTCAATGACACGGGGTTGAAGTATACCCCCGTGCCCGATGAGTTGACCAAGTAACGGCGTCAAATTTAATCGTGTACCAAAGGTCATTGCACTGATAATTGAATGACCTAGTAGCTCAGATAAGTAACCTTCGTAATATCTGTCAAGACGCATAATTACGCGCGTAAAACAAGCCACCTTACTGAGATACCTCAGCGCGCGCAAGGCCATGACTTTCACTGTCGCAGTTCAACAGTATATTACGGTTATTTATGAGTATTTCCAACTACTACAGTTTAATATAGGTAAATGACAATATTTAAGTAGCGAAATGCGACATTTAATAGAACAGTATCCATACTACTTTGAAGAAATGTCGTAACCTAAATAAATATATAAACTAAACAGAACTTTGCAGCACACAGATTAAAGCTTCAATTGGTAATATTATCGATATTGAGATACGATTTTTTTTTAAAGTAGTCTCGAAAAAAAAACTATTCAAAAATATTAATTATCAACAAGTTATCGTGCAAAATTCACTACAGTAAAATGTACATACAGGGTTTCCAGTAAATAATGAACAAGTGTCCACCGCAAAGGCACCTTAGGCTGGTTCCTAAAATGGACTTATAAAAACGTAAATAAAAACGTACGTACGTGTACGTTTTACGTTAATAAAAATTTAGTGGTTTTCGAGATAATAGAAGATTTCTCTTTTTTTTAATAAAGAAAAGTTCAGAACTTTCATTAAACCTAAAGTACATTGCAGAGATCAGCCTAAGGTGCTCTGTCGGTAGATGGAGTTTATTTTTTACTGGACAACCTGTACATAGGAACATTTTAATAAGACACTATTAGCCATGTCTATAATAATGTTGATTCACAAATGCCATACGCCAATATTAATTTTCACAGCGATAAACATCTTGTTTAACATGATTGGCGTAAAGGTTAATTATTATTGAAGTCAGTTGATCTCCTTTTATTGAATGTAATTATTATTTTAACTGCCTCAGCATGAATTACTGATAAGCTGATAAGCGTTGTGTTGAATGTTAAAGATGCCATTGACTTTTTATTACTTTAACACGTGCCAAATGCATGGTTTTGCAATTAGTTATTTTATTTAATAAAAACAACATAATTAATACTTTTATCACGTAACTTCACAACTAAAGGTTTTAGTTAATTGACACGAACGTCCGTAATGTAACGAATGAACCAATTAATTAGAATTATAGTCATCATTTCTATTTTGATAAAGAAAAGTAAAATATTGCATAACATGGCTGTTTTATTTAAATTCCGATTTTAACCATGTTTGTATAGCGGGTTTACACTAAGGTTATCTATCGTTTGCCCGAATTTCATATACCATAATGTATCGTTTCCCATAATTTTCATTTGACATAATTTAATTTATTTCTGAAACAGTATTTTCTTCAGAACTGTTATAAAACAAATCTAACCTAACATACTGTTTTCTATAAGATGACATTTCAAAAGTTCCTGAAAATGCACGCTTATCTATTTTATGGCAAATGTAATTATGGCAATTCTGATGATGGGATCTTAGGGAAATTGAGGGCAACTCTCAAATTTTATAAGCACACCTATGGCGATTTTAGCATTTTTAGCATCAAGTGAAGTAACTATTTGCATTCAGATAGTATCATTTGGTAAACTGGACCTATACCTACTAACTATTGGGTTTCTACCACTCCTGCCGGCTCGTGCTGAAAGCACCGGCTTCAAACAGATTAATAGAAAGATATTTTCATGCACATTGTAGTCGATTAAATTTTTCATTTAATTTTTTGTTGGTGTTTTTGAAGGCGGTTTTATTTTTTTATTTAATCAAGTTAAACAGACTTAATTACTTGAGATCTCATCTATTAAATTCCATTTTGGCTAGGGATTAATATTTTTCAACTCCTGATCACCGCTTAAGAGGGTACGATGGCTGAGAGACTTTTGAGAAATAGGTATTTTAATAAAATGTCGCCGTCTCGCCCGAACCCCTCCGTGTCAGTACAGTGAGAGCGGGACAACTGCAGCTCAGACCGTTAATAGGCGCGTAAAATTGATCAAAACAGCATTTCGTAATCCCCTGTTTTCTTCTCGAAAACTGGACCAATAAAATTATTTTTTTGAAATATAATTAGAGGATAGATTTAGCTATGCCCCTATGTTTTCCTTTTTTTGTTTATATGAGGGATTTTTTTCTGATGAGTGTCTGAAAATGACGTTGAAATTGGGCAATTTTTTTCAGTTTTTGAAAGCTCATATTTCTTATGTTAATTGAAATATGGAAAAAAAACGAAACCTAGAGGCATAGCTGTGGTAGATACAGATTACACAGTAAAAAAAATTTGGCTCTAAAGCCATTATCCAGGGAGGAAACAGGGGATTACGTTTGTATGGAGAAATGGTGCGCATTGTATCCTCTTAACACTTTCACAGTCCCATACAAGTTTCAAATTCCTGGTAAGTCCAGTAAATTAGTTTAATAATTGTACTGTCCTGCTCAGTATGTAAACAAAATACTGTAGAAATCTGGATGAAAGTCTGGTTGTTTCTTAGTGCCCCATATGTGGGCACAGAGTTGTGGAGCTAAGTCGCTGGGACCCTTATATGGGGCACTGAACTGTAAAAGTGTTAAAAATCACCATGTATATCCAAGGGGACCTCTTAAACAGACGCATTAGGTCTAAATGGGTGTGCATTTGGGTCACTCACCTGACGAGGCCGTTGAACTTCTCAGAGCGCAGTTCGTGCAGCCGCAGTTCGGACTGGGGCTCGTTGTTGTTCCTCTTGCCGGGCGCGTTTTGCCGCCGCCGCTCGGACTTCTGCCGCTGCACCGACTCTTCCTCCACGCGTCTGCAAACACAAACTACATAAATATCGCAGTGATTTATCTACCACAAACCTAAATAATAAGAGGGATAGAAATTACACTATTTGCAGATAGGGGAACAAATAGGACTGTTCTGTTTATTTGCATATTGGACATTTTGCGTAATGTAAGCTTTGCGAGTGGTGCACATTTTACGATTAAACAGGAAGGGTACGAAGGCTATGCTACGCTTCGCTTCCGCCTTAGCCTTCTGACCCTAACCTATCAAAGTCACTTCTGCCCCGAAATGTCTTGCTCGCTCGCTTGCTGCGTAAAAGGGGATTTTTATAATTTTACGGTCTTTCGTGTGTAGAAGATTAATAAATCTTCGGGCTTTTAGGTTTTCGGTCAAACGTATTTTCGAGATTTTGAACTTTCGGTCATACAAACATTCGACGTTATAATATTCGGCCTTCCGTTCATAGGTTTTGTAAAATTCGGTCCTTCGTACTTCGGTATTATATTATAATACATATCCCTTTAAGGTGACGAACCTTTTCTTACCCTGACTGAAACATTCCGCTTGATAAGCGGGTACAAAAGCGGGACAAAAGCGGAGAGCCTTACATACCCTGTTTCTCCTAATAGGCCTGGATGCATAAGGAGTATTTTTCAAACCTTAAAAAAAAAATGGTATTGTATAAAAGGTATTGTGTAATGTACTGACATGAGGTACGCCATGAGGTAGCCGGCGGCGAGCACGACGGCGACGGTGGCCAGCACGGAGGCGCAGGAGACGGCCTTCTGGGTGCGCATCGCGAGCGCCGCCCGCTCCGTCCACTCGCAGACCAGGAGGATGGCGCGCCACACGGGGCCCTTCGCGCCTCGTCTAGTAGCTACTGTGTAATGTACTGACATGAGGTACGCCATGAGGTAGCCGGCGGCGAGCACGACGGCGACGGTGGCCAGCACGGAGGCGCAGGAGACGGCCTTCTGGGTGCGCATCGCGAGCGCCGCCCGCTCCGTCCACTCGCAGACCAGGAGGATGGCGCGCCACACGGGGCCCTTCGCGCCTCGTCTAGTAGCTACTGTGTAATGTACTGACATGAGGTACGCCATGAGGTAGCCGGCGGCGAGCACGACGGCGACGGTGGCCAGCACGGAGGCGCAGGAGACGGCCTTCTGGGTGCGCATCGCGAGCGCCGCCCGCTCCGTCCACTCGCAGACCAGGAGGATGGCGCGCCACACGGGGCCCTTCGCGCCTCGTCTAGTAGCTACTGTGTAATGTACTGACATGAGGTACGCCATGAGGTAGCCGGCGGCGAGCACGACGGCGACGGTGGCCAGCACGGAGGCGCAGGAGACGGCCTTCTGGGTGCGCATCGCGAGCGCCGCCCGCTCCGTCCACTCGCAGACCAGGAGGATGGCGCGCCACACGGGGCCCTTCGCCGCCTCGTCTAGGAGATCCTGAGCAAAAAACACGGGGTCAATAACCGGTGAGGTGCGAGTCGGACTTGCTAAAAAGGGTGCACAACTTTTTTGCAGGTGTAAATTCGGCTCAAAACAAGCAACTGAATTCATGAGATATTTTTTTACTGCCAACATAAGAATAATATTTTTTTATTAACATCGAACGTCAATTACAAACAAAGTTTACCACAGACAATTACATCTGTCAAATTATTAAAAATATTTTTACAGTGGTGGTCATACAATTAAGAACGATTTGAAGTTTCCGATTTTTTTTTATCTAAATCATGTCATATGTCTAGTTGTGTTCCTTCTTAGAAGTAACAAGTTATGTTATAAAATAGCCACATGGATAGAGCAAACGGGATTAAGAATAATAGTGTATAATTACTAACATTTTTTTTTACAAATTTTATTTGTTCTCTATGCTAATAAATTCAAATAGTAATGAAGCTGGACAAATAATTAAGAACTATTTATTAAACTGCTCGAGAGTTGTTTTATATGAAACTTAGATTAAATAAATCATAATAATGTGAAGTTGGTATAGAAAAAAAAAGCAATTTAATACATTTGAATTAAAATTAATAGTTAGTAGCATGTCCACGGCTTTTAATTACGGCTTTACACCGGCGAGGCATTGAATCTATCAATTTTAGACATTTCGCAAGAGAAATAGAGTTCCATTCTTCTAAGAAAACGTCGTACAGCTCTCTCAAATTGCCACACTGTCGATATGAAACCTTTTTCTTGACTTCGCACCAAAGATGCTCTATTGGGTTAAGATCTGGGCTGTTGGCTGGCCAATCTAAGACAGAAACTGATTGTGGTGTGAGGAATTCCTTAACGGTGCGTGCAGTATGCTTTGGATCATTGTCGTGCTGGAATGTCCAAATAACCGGAAGCACGTCTTCGGCATATGGTAACATTGTTTCTTGCAGTATATTTTTGTATTGGAATTGATCCATGTTTCCTTCTATCAGCCTAACAGGTCCAACGCCATGTCCAGAAAAGCACCCCCAAATTTTCACATTTCCCCCGCCATGCTTTAATGTCACTTTTGTGTACTTTGGGTCGAATGCTTTATTCGGAGGGCGTCGTACATATCGTTTTCCATCAGAACATACCCTATTTATTTTTGTCTCGTCAGAAAAAAGAACGTTTTTCCACTGTCTCACTGTCCAGTTTTCATACCTTCTTGCAAATGCAAGTCGGGCTTGCCTATGACATCGTTTCAACATAGGCACCTTCCTTGCTATCCTTCCATTCAACTTATTTTCTACCAAACGCCTTCGAATAGTGCATGCAGAGATTGCTGAAGGGTTGTTTTCGCCAAAATATTCTTTTCTCAACTCATTAGACCCTTTAAAAGGATTTTGTTTTGCCAAACGAACGATATTTCGATCATCTCGACGAGATGACTTTCTCTGTCTAGGTCCACGTGGAACGTTTGAAGTAGTTTGATACGTGGAAAAATGCTTTACGGCATGGAAAACCATTGTTTTTGAACATTGCAGATAGTCGGCTATCTTTTTATACGACCAATTCTTCTCGCGAAGTTTTATTATTACTTCTCTTGTAGATTTATCACAACTTTTATTTTTCCCCATTGTTTTTATACGAAGTAATCACTTTTAAGACTTTAACAGCACGAAATGGCGCCAAAATTATACGAATAATAATCTACAACCACAGAGCCACACAGTGTTCTCTATTTAAATTTGAAAAAATAATAAACTATTCAGCGTTCTTAATTACGTGACCAGCCAGTAAGTACTAAAACTAGGTTCAGATCGAATGTATAAAGTTTCTCTATTAATTTTTTAACCAACTATGTTGCATAAATGAATGTACCGGTAGTACGGAAAAGTTTCGCAATCCCGAGAGAAATAAAAAAAATACGGGCAATTAGTTATACTTGTTACTTTGAAAAAATCATCTCAATAAATAATCGTTCTTAATTATATGGCCACAACTGTATATTTTTCACTGGCTCCGTTCGATTACTGTTTGCTTTTCCCATAGTTTGTCATAGTTAAAGTTAATAGAAGAAAACATGGATGAAGCAGAAAAAATATTGTATGCAACCGTGTATAATTTGGTCTAAAAATTCTCGTGGCGTCTTCCATTGCAATACTCTCTTCGTTCGTATCGCTACTCACGTCACTCGAATTTTAAGACCTCACTTATACAACCGTGGCAAATAGTACATTACTGGCAGAGGCCGAGAAGGGATTGCTGGACGAGATCGGGGTAGACATATACATTTCCGAGCATGTTTGAGAGAAATACTATAGAGCGAGCTTTCAAAATAGCTCAACTTTTATTACTAACCTGCACATGGACCTCGTAAGCCAGGACCTCGCTAGGCCGCAGCAGCCGCTTGACGAGCTGATCCAGTGCGCGCTTGGTCTCGTTGAGCCGCTCCTGGTACTGCAGCGCCGCGGGCCCGGCGTCGTCCTCGCACTTGGCGCACGCCGGCCACGTCTCGTTGAGCCACTCGTACTGAATGCGGGTGGCCTCGCGACGCCATATCACCACGATGCGGTGCTCCATTTGGGAGGTGTCGCTGCCTGCAAATGGGATTCGTGTTAAAATCGAATTTTCAAGTATCTGTTAACGCCGCGACAAGGGGGAGAGGGAGGCAAAGGAGTAAGCGGTTCATACGACGGAAAATGAGTACCGCACATGAATATCAAGAACTCATAGAGAGTTCAGAGGTGGCGGGAACGCATTGGATGCGGTTGGCGCAGGTCCGATCTGTTTGGCGAGCCTTGGGGAGGCTTGTTCAGCAGTATGTCTTCCGGCTGAAATGATGATGATGATGAAAGAGTCACTGATCTATTGCCCGCTGCGCTGGCGGTGCACGTACACGTAGGCGTACTGCAGCCGCTCGGGCGCGGCGCAGCTGCCACTCACCGGAGCCGCGCGCCAGCGCCTGTACGAAGCTGCGCTGGCGGTGCACGTACACGTAGGCGTACTGCAGGCGCTCGGGCGCGGCGCAGCTGCCACTCACCGGAGCCGCGCGCCAGCGCCTGTACGAAGCTGCGCTGGCGGTGCACGTACACGTAGGCGTACTGCAGGCGCTCGGGCGCGGCGCAGCTGCCACTCACCGGAGCCGCGCGCCAGCGCCTGTACGAAGCTGCGCTGGCGGTGCACGTACACGTAGGCGTACTGCAGGCGCTCGGGCGCGGCGCAGCTGCCACTCACCGGAGCCGCGCGCCAGCGCCTGTACGAAGCTGCGCTGGCGGTGCACGTACATGTAGGCGTACTGCAGGCGCTCGGGCGCGGCGCAGCTGCCACTCACCGGAGCCGCGCGCCAGCGCCTGTACGAAGCTGCGCTGGCGGTGCACGTACACGTAGGCGTACTGCAGGCGCTCGGGCGCGGCGCAGCTGCCACTCACCGGAGCCGCGCGCCAGCGCCTGTACGAAGCTGCGCTGGCGGTGCACGTACACGTAGGCGTACTGCAGGCGCTCGGGCGCGGCGCAGCTGCCACTCACCGGAGCCGCGCGCCAGCGCCTGTACGAAGCTGCGCTGGCGGTGCACGTACACGTAGGCGTACTGCAGGCGCTCGGGCGCGGCGCAGCTGCCACTCACCGGAGCCGCGCGCCAGCGCCTGTACGAAGCTGCGCTGGCGGTGCACGTACACGTAGGCGTACTGCAGCCGCTCGGGCGCGGCGCAGCTGCCACTCACCGGAGCCGCGCGCCAGCGCCTGTACGAAGCTGCGCTGGCGGTGCACGTACACGTAGGCGTACTGCAGGCGCTCGGGCGCGGCGCAGCTGCCACTCACCGGAGCCGCGCGCCAGCGCCTGTACGAAGCTGCGCTGGCGGTGCACGTACACGTAGGCGTACTGCAGGCGCTCGGGCGCGGCGCAGCTGCCACTCACCGGAGCCGCGCGCCAGCGCCTGTACGAAGCTGCGCTGGCGGTGCACGTACACGTAGGCGTACTGCAGGCGCTCGGGCGCGGCGCGCGCCAGCCGGCGCAGCTCCCCGCGCCCCGCGCCGCCCGCGCCGCACACCAGCACGCAGCACAGCCGCCGCCGGTGCGCGCGCCACTCCACCGGGCACACGTGCTCTAATACCGCCTGTATACAAACAAAACACAGTAAACACATGTTTCCTACACCTGAAAACAGGGGTTATATACTTAAATCGATATACGAGGCACAGACAGACGAGACAGCGTGAGCCTTAGGTTAGCCTCGAAGAGCTCCAACAGCATCTTATTGGGAATCTCCTCTGATAAGTTGGCGTGGTCATATGGGACTAGAAGCTAAGTGGTTAGAGCAAGCCCCTTCGAAGAGAGCTGGGACAGAGTCAAGAGCTGGCTGGCCTCGATGAGCTCTCACAAGATCTTGCTGGGGGTCACAATTTAGAACTGTAAGTTAAATTCGTAGAGCAAGTACCTGCAATGACAGCCAGGATAAAGTCAGCAGCTGGTTGGCTTCGATGAACTCCCGTCCCGAGCGTCTTGCTGAGAATCTCGCCAGTAATCACAATGTCGGTGGGCTGCGGACTGTCCTTCTTCATGCGTCAACATAGCTATGAAACTGGGGGACACTTCGGTCGGTAGAGCAAGTACCTGCGAGGACAGCCGAGGTAAAGTCAGCAGCTGGTTGGCATCGATGAGTTCCCACAGCGTCTTGCTGGGATCTCGCCGATGCTGACGGTGGCGGCGGGTTGCGGACTGTCCTCCTTCAGCAGCACCATAATGTTAGTGTGCCACTGGACAAGTCGCAGGTGTCACTCGTCAACATTGCTATGAAACTGGGGGACACTTCGGTCGTTAGAGCAAGTACCTGCGAGGACAGCCGAGGTAAAGTCAGCAGCTGGTTGGCATCGATGAGTTCCCACAGCGTCTTGCTGGGGATCTCGCCGATGCTGACGGTGGCGGCGGGTTGCGGACTGTCCTCCTTCAGCAGCACCATAATGTTAGTGTGCCACTGGACAAGTCGCAGGTGTCACTCGTCAACATTGCTATGAAACTGGGGGACACTTCGGTCGTTAGAGCAAGTACCTGCGAGGACAGCCGAGGTAAAGTCAGCAGCTGGTTGGCTTCGATGAGTTCCCGCAGCGTCTTGCTGGGGATCTCGCCGGTACTGACGGTAGCGGCGGGTTGCGGACTGTCCTTCCTCAGCAGCACCATAATGTTAGTGTGCCTCTGGACAAGTCGCAGGTGTCACGCGTCAACATAGCTGTGAAACTGGAAGACACTGGTCGGTAGAGCACGTACCTGCGAGGACAGCCGGGGTAAAGTCAGCAGCTGGTTGGCCTCGATGAGTTCCCGCAGCGTCTTGCTGGGAATCTCGCCGGTGCTGACGGTAGCGGCGGGTTGCGGACTGTCCTCCTTCAATAGCACCATGGTGTCGGTGTGCCGCTGCACCGCATAACGCGCCGTCACGTTGCGGGTGTCACGCATTGACATAGCCACGAAACTGGGGGACGATCAGATCAGTGGCTTAAGAGTATCTTTCCACCCGAGATATGCTATGCAGTTATGCTGCGAGGTTTTGACAGCTACGTTACGAAACTATGCGAAGTGTGTGTGTGTGTGTGTGTATATTTCGATGAAAAGAACGTTTAAGGGGTGTTCAATACAACTAACCCAACCATCTACTGAAATATTGCGGATTAATTAAGACAACTTGTTTAGATGAAGTTTACAAGAAACAGCAGTGCATACCCGAAGGTGACCCGGTCCCGGTAGTGGAAGGCGGTGAGCAGATACCGCAGCCGCATGGTGGGCTGCTCCTCGAAGATCAGCGCCTTCACTTTGTTGTCCTCGAAGTCGCTCGTGAAGCTGTCCACGGTGGCGTCCGTGATGCTCGGGACCAGTTTGTACGGGAACTTCCAGCGCATCCATTCTGTAACCAATTTTCATTCATGAAGAGTTTTAGTCTTAACCCCTTGTTTGCTTACGACATGGATCCGTGCCCAATTTAAGGCATTCTTTTTGCATTGTTTTATTAGGCTGCGTATCCACCGGAGCTGTGCGAGGATGCGTTGCGAGGGATGTGTTTGTCATGAACCAATAGAAACACTTCATTTAAAAGGTCCTAAGTGAATGAAGTGTTTCTATTAGTTCATGACAAACACATACCTCGCAACGCATCCTCGCACTTCTCTGGTGGAAACGCAGCCTATCTGTATAATTGGATTTATATGAAACAGTTGAGACTAGAATGCCCGATTTTTTTTGTTCCCGCATACATAAGGTTAAATCGTTCTCACATGGAAAAACTTTAGTTGAATACTCAAAGGGAAAAACCAAAATAAAATCAAAGGCATATTGGGGTATTTCCAATTTGAAGTTTACCATTTATTTATATTTAAATAAGAAAATTTTGGGGTTTGTTTGTATTTTGGCTTTTGTGTATCTGAGTCTAACATTTGGTAGCACAGTGAACGGCTGCGGTACTCTGAAGATGAGGTCTGGTTGAGTTCAAAACGCGTCAGTGTAGTTTGGTGGTGGTGATAGTTGGGTTTGTGTGTGTTCATACAGTGTGGAGGTAGAGAAACTGTATGAACACGCATTTTTTACATAAATGTAGCTATCGTAAGGTCGCGGGTGAGCAAAGTAATTGTTTCAGTTCATTACACAACTTCCTGGTTGAGTTTTTCGCCAGATTCTTCTCAACAGGGGTTTTCCAAAGATGTGGTTGACTCCTCGACATTCATAAGAGCGTGTTATAGCCTAAATTTAATAATGATATATATTTTGACTTTGCCTTCTTCTGCAAACAAAAATCACAACTCACCCAAAATCTTAGGCATGGAATTGAGGCTCTCCTTATAAACGTAGACGTGCTGGTCCAACACGAGTGTGAGGCAAGGCACGCCGTGTACCCCGACGCGCCGCACCAGGCTAGCCTCGTGCCCCGCATGCACCGTGGCCACGGTCACGCCGAGCGGCTGCATCGCCTCCACGAGCCGGCGCCAGGACGCCGCTGCCCGCACGCAGTCGAAACACCAGTCGGTGTAAAAGAGGACCAGCGCGGGCGTGTGCGTGGATTTCTCCATTATATTGTTTTCGAAGTGTCTGGAATCATTTTGAAAATTAGGCAATGTGAAATCTAATTTTAAATGTGCGCTGCTGGTGGGTAAATATTCAGCGTTTTTACGGCGTTTTTTTTTGTCATTACTATTTGAGCAGAAATTATTAAAATGGATGATGCTTAGGGTTATGATGCTTAACGTTTTATGAAAACTTAAGACAGTACCGATGCTGAATCTAGTTTGATGAAATTTCGCGCTATTCGTCCTTCGGTTGTGGTAATAATCGTCGAATGGTAATGACGTTTAACCGCGCGGTCAAAACGCTAGAATATTCACCCTGGTGATGCTAACCAGACTGGTGGCCATTCAATAAGTGCTAATGATAAACAAGTAGTTGGGTTACATGAATTTGCTTCTCGAAATAAAAATACAACTGCACTGTTTAAACATTTCAAGAGTTTAAGATTTTCATAAAAGTATTGCCCACTAAGTAACACCGCCTTAAATAAGACATCAGAAATATACTTTATTTATTATTGATTAAAAATTGGGAATGTTAAATTAAAAACAGAGAAATAATAAAATAACTCACCGAGCAGTTACAGACAGCTTGTGAAACAGTGTGATATCTTGATCTTGAGTTTTGAAGTGATTCCCAAAAAACTCTTCAAACGGATCATTGCTGCAATAACATAATTTAATAGTAATGCCCAATAAAATTATTCATAGCCCTGGAGTTAATGTCTTTATTTGAATAAAGTGTAAACAGACTGACTCACAGCTACTTTTGGAGAGATTCCATTGATGTTTGTTTACAAAACATTTTACTTTCATGAACCATGAACCAAAGCTTAGCAGGAAGTGGATATTTGGATGAAAGTCAATTTGTGACCTAAATGAGTTTGAACATTGACCTGAATAGTGAATGAGTAGAAGCAGAATGTGCTAAATTTGCACAGTTTTGCTGATTATACACATTATTATAACGATCCAGGGTGGTCTGATTTTAATCAGTAAGACACTCAAATGAGTATTTGTGTAATTATACATGTACAGAGTCAGGCTCATACCCTGCCCGGAAACCATTAAATAATAATAATAATAATAAATCGTTTATTTCAGATCATATAAATCCATATCATAAATTATAAATGATTATTAATACTACTTACAATTATTATTAGTTTAAAATGAATTAAAAAGTCAAATATAACATTAAATTAAATTACATTGAATTAAAAGCAAATAAAATCAAAATATAAATGGACAGTAATAGAAAAATAAGAATTGAATTAAATTTTATTATATTATAGTATGCAACCGAATCGCATGCCCCAATATGGGACAGTCTACTCTGCCGGCAACAACCTGTAAGATGGTATTGGTACTGCTTAAAGAACTCGTAAAAAAATCTAGGTTTCATATTGCAAAATTTTAAATATTTATTCATAGTTTAGATAGAAGTCAAGTGGAAAACCATCTTGACAAGTATTTTTATTGAAAATTGCTTTTTAAAAAATAATAACTATTACTTATAAAACCAAAAGAATGTAGATGGCTTATGTACTTGCTAATTGTTATATATTTCCTGTGACTTATTTTTCAAGTGTTTTTTAACAAAAAGACCTTTCTAATGCTAAAAAAAATTAAGTATAGTTTGGGACCAGGTCAATTGGTCTCAACTGTCTCATGATTTATTTAATATTTATTTACTCATACTACACACAACTATACTATATACAACTGATTTGCTCATGGTTTATAGACTGATTGTAGATGAAAAATAAGTTTTTGTTAAAAATTTCATTTTAATAGCAAGCTTTTTAGCTGACAGTACTTTTTGTTGACTGTACTTGCATTGTCATCCAACCTACATAAGTATATCAAATTTCAAGTGAATCTGACCACTAGAAGTGGGTCAAATTCTACTTCCAGGATTTGACCCCTACATACTGCCATACATAAGTATGGTCAACCAAGAAAGTGGTCTACCACTTTTGAAAAAAGTTTCTGTGAGATTTAAATATTGCTAAGGTTGACTTTTGTAACAGAGTGAAGTCTTTAGTCACTGTCATAATATTATTGCAAAGGAAAATCAACCTTGTTGTATTATGACATGCAAATAAACTTCAACCGTAGGGTGGTAGACCATATTTTTGGTCAATGGTACATTAATAATAATAATAATAATATTAGGGGACAATCTTACACAAATCGACCTAGACCCAAACTAAGCAAAGCTTGTACTGTGGGTACTAGACGACGATAAACATACTTATATAGATAAATAAATACTTAAATACATAGAAAACATCCATAACTCAGGAACAAATATTCATGCTCATCACACAAATAAATGCCCTTACCGGGATTCGAACCCAGGACCTCTTGCTTCGTAGGCAGGGTCACTACCAACTAGGCTAAGCGGTTGTTACATTGCAAGTTAAATAAAAGCTTGTAAAAAAACTCATACTAACCTGAACCTAGCATAAGTGCTATAGTCGTGCCTCTGCTTATAAAGATGTTCATCCTCATTGGTGATCCCATACTGGTCATACGCTTGTCTCCGCTCCGTGTCTGAGAGGAGCTCATAAGCCTGCTTGATCTCCACAAAGCGGGACTCTGCATTTGGATGCAAGTTCTTGTCTGGATGCCTGTGTCAGTATGCTAATTAGAATTTGAATTTATACTTCAGTAAACTTATTGTATTTTATGACATCTGGAGACCAGGGCTCAATTGCATAACAAATTACAACTTATATTACAAGCGGAACTCCCTTTCTAGTTAATATAATTGAAGCGAGAGTTCCGCTTGTAATATTAGTTGTACTTTGTTATGCAATTGGGCCCTGGTCAAGAAGTTTTTTATCAGAATTAGGACCTTGCATGAAGTAGAGAAAATAACTGATAAATATATACGTTTAAATTATATATAGCAGAGGTTTCCACATATAGTATATTTATTTTCAGTTCAAGATAATAAAATACACATGATTTGTTTTGACACTTCAAAACAGAACAAATAAGAAGACAATGACAAATCTACATTTTCATAGAATACATCAAAGCTCAAACATCCGTCACCTATCATACCAGCCAGTCTGTCCACGATTGCATACCTCTTTTTAACAATAACTCAATAAGTTAATATTTCATAAATTCCCTACAATAGATATAGGTTGTGAAATTAAATTTGTAACAAGAGCTCTCTAACTATGTTGAGTCTAAATACTAGAATCAAGATGCCACTCAATACAATTTTTACTAATTCTGAGAATGTACCCCATTAGTTGTTTAGAAAACACTTCCAAATGCTAATAAACACCTCAAAAGTTTATTCCCAAATTATTGATCCAATCATGAGGCAAATTCAGGTCACTCCAGTTAGGCATGAATTAGAAACTACGACGGAGTTGCTCAGGATAAACACTCACCATTCTTTAGCTCGTTGCCTGTACGCCTTCCGTATTTCGGGGAGCGTCGCCCGGCGGGACACCCCGAGGATCTCATAAGGGTCACCGATCTTCTGGGCCACCAGGAGCGGGCACAGCGCCACCCCCAATACCAACCACAGCCATCGCCTCTTCCAACCCTTGTATATCCATTGCATATTACTATATTATCCCGTCCAAGTAGCACAACCCTCACGAAGCTACCTCTGCACTATTCATAGAACTCTCATACCGACACCGCCACGCGCTGACTAAACATTAAATCAGAAAATAACACAAGAATTCATGAAACTCTTATCAGTCATTCGTCTCAAAATAGAACACAGATGGCTGAAAATTTGTAGAATTGGAAAAATCTCGCGAAAATTACAAAATGTCAACTGGGACTGACCATAGTCAAGATTTGTTTTTTTTTATACGCTGCGGAGTGCAATGACTGCAATGCGAATGAACCACAGAAATGAACGAACTTCCATCGCCCAACGACAACAGAACGAATGGAACATAAAATGGCCACGTGTATTGAACACTTTACAGCTGGCTGTCAGTGTCAGCTGTCAATTTTGAAACCAACCCGATTGTCAGTTCCATGTCAGTTCAGCACTACATCGCAAGGTAGTGCGTGGTTCTCGTTTATTTGCCGGAGTTTCGTTCTCGACGATAAGACATAATTTTGTTGTATATAAGATCAAATTTTATTCTAGACCGTTATTTGTAATCCAGAGCGTAATCCCGTAAGTACATCCGATTTCACTATGATATGACTACTGGTAAATGAGATTATAATTGTGCAATACTTTAAAACTACTATAAAAAAACATAGGTATCTTAAGTAATTGTATGGTTAAACTCTTAGCTCAGCTGTCTCATTGTATAATTGTTCCACATTAATTAGTCAAAGTTACCTATCAAGTTGCGGAGTCTTATTACAGTACAGTTGCTAAGCAGTTACCTCTACTCGAGTGGAGTCAATCATTTTTTATTTATTACCCGACTGCCGGAGGGTTATTGGTATATTATTTACATATTTTCTGTTCAGTTAACATAAGGAGACTTGTTTTTCCTTTTATGTATTGGTTTTATTCTTAGACTGAGATTGCTATGAAATTCCGAGTCACAATTATCTATTATATAAAATTCTCGTGTTGCGGTGTTTGTTACCCAACTCCTCCAAACCGATTCTCATGAAATTTTGTGCATATCGGATAGGTCTGAGAATCGGTCAACATCTATTTTTCATACCCCTATTATTCTTCGCAGACGGAGTCGCGGGCAACAGCTAGTTTATTATAAAATTAATTAACCACAACCTTGACATTATGGTCATTCTAAAATTACGTCAGTAGCCGGGTCTTCACTGAGCGAGCCGCCTGAGGCATGATTTTGTTCTACACAAAGCTCAAAATCGCACCAAAAATGGCTGCCTCACGAGGCGGCTCGCTCAGTGTAGACCCGGCTACTCATTTAGGGGGAAGGGGCTAGCTATGTGTGACACGCAAACAATAATTCCAATTTTCTAAGTCTAGAAATGATCAAAATTGGTGTGATCTTATTTATGGATTGTCCCTGTTCTCCTGTCTAGCTTGTATTTGGCCACTGAAATTAATAAATACTTTATGATCATATTGCATATTTAAACATGTTTGGAAACTTTAGTTGTTATTGAATTTGATGAGTAAATTCAAAACATAAAGTATAAAATATTTTAGTAAATCCTTAACTTCTTTTTGGTTTGTTGATACTTCAAACTCATAAATGATAAATAATTAGATAAAGTTTGCAGTCCAGTTAAGTGAGTAGGATTATCTTTATGGTACTTACTAAATTCTAGGAGATGGAAATGGCAAAGTGTTTCTTGTCTTTCCTTAAATAGTTTAATGTTTTTTTTTATTTTTAAACATAATGCGGGTTGTGTTTTCAAACCTAATAAGTCTATCAAATGATTTGTAGGAATTTTGAACTTAGACATTTAACCTATTATTCTTTTTTCAACAGTCATTTATTTCAACTCATCTTATTTGACCACACCCTCATTGATTTTTTTTTGAATGAATTAGTCTAAGTTCTTACATAGATTCATGAATTCTAATCTAGTTTATATTCACTTGCTATCATGATATTTTTAAAGTAACTGTAACAAGACTTTTAGCTATGACTATGCACAGTGTCAATTTATAAAATGAAATAATTGAGCTTCACATTTCAAACTCTATTAACAACTTGTGAATAAAATATGTTTCATTATCTGTAGGTACCGTCTGTATATGTTGAGGGATTATACATATAAATAAAAGTTTTGGTAGTTCCCCATAGTTTAATAACTAGAGTGTCCCATTTATCTTATTTATTTCACTTCTTGTCAACTAAATGATGAAATAACTCAACTCTGTAGTATTTTATTTACAAGGTACTTTTTAGGTTACAAGTGACAAAAAAATTAAGTGTAGAGTTCAAATCTAAATGTAGTGTTCTAAAATTGAGTTTCAATTGTTTTCAATTCACACTAATAATTACAAAAGTTTGTATATTCAAGCTCTACTAATTACTTTTTTTATAGCCTGTTAAAGTATCCTACGGCTGGGCAAACGCCTCCCCTTCTTTCCGCCACTTGATTACTTTTTATTTAAGTATTTATTTCTAAAAAAGTTACTGGCTGGTAGGCACGAAGTACGACCTCTAACCGACCTTTCCCGTCACCAGTATACAAACAAGCTCGTTTCCGACGTTACTTGATGTGATGAGCGATCCACGTGACGTCACGGTGTGGGTGTGCGCGTTACGTGACGTACAAGCGTCAATTTCAATTCAGCCCATTAGATCTCATGAACTCGGGATGTGATTGTTTTCTGTCTTCAATTGCAATGCTTACCACGAATTGATTGCACCTTGACTCAGTGTTGTAGAGTCTATTGTCGATGTTGCCCGCTTGGGTCAATGTTAAATGGTTTATTTACGTCTCATGTAGCGGGAAGCGTTTGTGTTAGTTAAACGCTTAGTTGGTGGAGAAATAGTTTACTGCTCAGGCCTACAGAATATGCTGCGTATCGAGTAAAAAAACCGCTCATAGTTTTATGTAAACGCGCGGAATTTAAACTTCATCGAGACCTTAGAGATAAAATAATAGTCAAATGCGAATTGGATCTCTGAGAGTTTCCAACCGTCGGCACATAAGCTACCGTATCTGTACGCTTAGTATAAGTTTTACTTCACCAAAATACTTGTCGATTCTCGATTGCGTTTACGTAAAAATTTCAATTCTATGGAAACATGGACGCGCGCGCGCGGAGGCGCTGTCCATGTTTCCATAGTAATTGATTTTTTTACGTAAACGCGATCGAGAAGTATTTTGGTGAAGTAAAACTTATACTAAGCGTACTGAACACAATTTAAGTCAACATAAATAAGCAAAACTGAATTCACCGAATCCCCAGTTCTGGGGCTTACTTTGTTTGTTTGTATTCAGCAGTCAACGCGTTCGGTAACGTTTTGCTCCGCGCCTAGTGAGAATTCGGGATTAAACACTCTTCTGAGCTTATCTATACCTCAGTCTTGTTTGTAGCATATCTGTAGGTACTTAATTTTAACAATATGTACTACCGAGCGGTAGTATAGGTATCAGCGTCGATCTAGGTTTTCTTTAGATTTTAGTAAAAAATTTTACTTGTCGTCAATTAATGCTGTAATAGTTATTTATGATACAAGTGCGGAAAGTAGGCTATTCCCAACGAATGGCGGAGATCTAAACAAACGAGCGAAGCGAGTTTTGTTTAGCCGACATGAGTTGGGAATTTCCTACTTTCGACACGTATATCATACAACATTTTACAATGCATTAAGCGAGGAAAAAAATTGGGGCTAAGAGCGCGCGCAGACAGAGAGCGGTCTGGAGTACCGAGTTCCGCGTTCAAAGTTCTGTGTTTTCATCGCTCGAGAGTTCCAGTCGCCTGCTGTGTGCGTTATCGTAAGAGACTCAGTACATTCGAAAGAACGCAGAACTCTGAACTCGGAACTCCAGACCGCTCTCTGTCTGCGCGCGCTCATAAACATTTTCGGAAAAAGATGTTGCGTTCTTATTTACCTTTCATTGAAGGAAAGTCTCGTAGATGTTTACATAATTTCAGCATCAGTTTAGTCAGCAGGAGGCTGTCACATTTAATTTTGTGCTTGGTCTAGGACGTCAGGCGGCGTTAAGTCCTATGTAAATTCATCACTTGAACTCTCCATTTTAATTTACTAAACTTAAATTAACTCTCCGGACTGAATTCATGAACATTACTGTGGCGGGTTTTCATGACAGGGGCGAACGGGTAACCATGATTGGTTTGTGTTACGCCATGCGCGCGCACTGAAAGCTCATTGGTTGACAGGCGCGAACGGGTAACCATGATTGGTTCGTGTAACGCCATGCGCGCGCACTGAAAGCTCATTGGTTGACAGGCGCAAACGGGTAACCATGATTGGTTCGTGTTACGACATGCGCGCTCACTGAAAGCTCATTGGTTGAATTTCGATTGCGCGCGCATGATGTCGTACGGTCCGAAATGGACTCAAGGAGTTATTTTAGTACTAAATTTATTACTTCAAAACTTTTGACGAAATTAAAATTTGTGTTTTTTAATATTAAAACAATCTGTTTTATTATTTTATAAGTAAATATTCATTTGGTTGCATCAAACATTTTCTTATTTGTGCAAAGCTGAATTATGAAGACACAACTCTCTAATCTTATTTTTAAACACTAGTTTGGACACAACTTTTTGAGATTTGGCAATTTAAAAAAATTACTTTTCCGCACGCGTGTGGAAAGTAAAATCCATACAATTTTTTTTCACACTTGCGAAAGTGTGCTGGGATGACTAAGTTTCTATAGATATGTTGACTCGCGTCAAGAGGTACTTTCCGAGCATATGCATTGTAAAATCATTTTATAGTAGCTTGATCAATGCGGCCGCTCACGTAACTCGAGCTATGTTTGATTTAGTCGCATCGCTGTCGCGTCACCGTCGCCTTACCAGTGCGGCCCCGGCCTAAGTGTTACTCTTAGCTATACTATATTGTTTAGTTAAGTAGGTACTTAAATTTAAAAAACGGTGTTTAGGCTAGAAACAGTGCTCGACCGACGAGCACTGTTTCTAGCCTAATAGGTGTGTAAGTTATTCAATTGAGATTGCTTCCTCCTCTCGCGATGTTCGTGAATTTGCTGTCAAGGTCGTGGAGCTAATGTCTGATTTGAATCAAATGCAATACCAATTAACAATGGGATACGCTAGATAGGTAGTTCTTTTTTAAAATGACCTTTACCTCTCAACCAACCCAGGAACGTACAATAGAAAATGTATGTATGTAAATACTTTATCCTAACTAATATTATAAATGCGAAAGTAACTCTGTCTGTCTGTCTTTCTCGCTTTCACGCTAAAACTACTGAACTGATTTAAATGAAATTTGGTACTACAGATAGTCTTGAGCCTGAGAAAGGACTAGGCTATATATCATCACGCTAACACCAATAGGAGCGGAGCGGAGCGGAAGAATGTTTCAAAATCGGGGGTTTTTGAAGTAAAACTTCTATAGGCACGCTTGACTTGGGAGTACGGTGGTGAATGTGAACGCGGGTGTGCGGGGGGATGCGGGGGCGGGTAATTTTTTTTATACCGAGGAACTAAGGAGAGCCATAATTGATGACAAAGCAAATTGGATAAAAAAAATAAGCTGCCCAAATTACTAATTCCACGCGTACGGAGTCGCGGGCAAAAGCTAGTTGTACATAAAACACAAAAATAATACAAAAAAACATCAAAACAAAAAGATAAAAATGAAAAATGTAATACTTCTGGCGGCACATTTCTTTTCTTCTTAATTGTCACATTTTTGACGAAAAATAAAAATGCTTGAACACGGCAACTATTACGTATGTAAAATATTACTTCATTTTATATCCATTTTATGTCTTACTTTAGTACCTAAGTGTTTTACCATTTCTGTAACTGTTGCTACAGCAGAAAAAAGTATAGTCGAACATAGAACCTCCTCCTTTTTTGAAGTCGGTTAAAAAGGAACAATAAGGCTGTTTGTCACGTTGACTTGTAAGTAAAAATACAAACATGTTCGTCTGGTCGAACACAGCCGCGCCGATCGATGTATTTTTCGCTCTTCTTTCGTGGACATAATTTTTTTTTATCGACTTTGCCGATTCTGCTGCCGTTGATATGGGGCCGGGAGATCCTTAGGGTGATAATGGTAAAATTATTTCTTGGTCGACTTTTCTTAATGACAATTAATGCCAAATATGTCTTCCAAAACGAAAACGGTGAAGGAAAACATCGTGAGGAAACCTGCATACACCTGCGAAGAAATTCAATGGTGTGTGTGAAGTTCCCCTGGGGTAAAAATCCTCATTAACGCCTTAAGTAATAATGGACGCCCCCAAACAGACGAACGGGTACATAAGGCTTAAAACATCAAAGGCTATTTTCCCTTACAAGTTAATGTGACAATCAGCTTTATTGATTTTTTTCTGACGCTGGAACTGTCATTAAAAATGGTAAATTACTTACTTTGTCAACTATAGGTACAACTATAGGTTTTTAATAGCCCACGATTGTTATGTTATGGTTTTCGTTTACATTCTAGATAGGCGTGAAACATCATTGAATGAGATATAGGTAAGTATTCGATAGGTACAGGTCGATTCACAAGAGCTGGCACGAATGGATTGAACGATGATGATCAATCGTGATGATGATGATGTTATTTTCATATTTGTGTGAAGTGTATTCAAATAGGTAGCACATATTTAGATACTTTCATTCGCTCATTCGATCTATTCGTGCCAGCTCTTGTGAATCGACCTTTTGATTCACTCTTTATAAACTTTTACCACGATAGAAAATCGTGTAGCGAATCAATGCAGAAAACTACATATTACACCGTTTCAGTAAAATTGCATTGACGCCTCATCAATACAATAATCTAATCTAGAATATTTCGAAGTCATGGTGACAATTGCGTTTTATCGTTCTAGTTTAATACTAAAGAGATCTGAGTCATCAATATTAGGCATAGGTATTCGTTTTTGTCTAAATGATTCGCCAACCAATGAAAAGCACCACTGGACAATATCACTTTTAAAGAAACGCAACGTTGTACCTATAGACACTGACAGTCGTTTCATCGTCCTTGTTATTACCTACATACGTAGAAAATTTAGGCAACTTGGTGGAAATGTAGTTGCTAAGGCATCGCGCCACTTACTAGGTAGGTTGTTTATTGATACGAACTTTCGCAAAGTAACGCCAGGCCATAAACTACGAAATTAGATTAGATTTTCAAACTTTGTGTCATGCCGTTCAGGCCACGCTAATAGTGTTTAACACAAGAGTGAAAGGGACGGCACGATACGATTTTGGAATTTCGTACTAGCTCCCCTGAATCAGTTATTTAACATCGTCCATCTTCCCCCAGGAATCAAAATGGAAGCCCTCTCAGACATTCTCCAGCCGTACAAGGATTTGGTGGGCACGGTGGCCGCCATTGTCACCATGGGCCAGATGTTTTCCGGCACGTTCATGTGCTACGACATCTACAAGCAAGGGAACACGCGGGGCGTGCCTATAATGCCGTTCTGCGGTGGTTTGGTCATGTAAGTAGCTCTCTGTTCACACGATAAAGCCGGCCGAGTGCAAGTTAGACTCGCAGCCGAACTGTTGCCTTATCACCATCATCATATCACCCAAAAGACGTCCACGAAGGCCTCTCCCAAAGAGCTGCCTGCATCCAGTCGGTTCCTGCAATCTTTACCAGCAGACTTATTGTCTAACGTTTCTGACGCTTGCCTTCGCAATCACTATTTCTTTCTGTCAAACGGTATAAAGTGATGACAGAAAGAGATGGTGAAAACGAAGGCAAGCGTCAAAAGCGGTAGATAATACGGCCTCTGGTCATCGGTCCATCTTGTTGGGAGCTTTCGTACGCCACGTCTTCCGGTTCCGAAGTGTTCAGTGTTTCCGATTCATTGCCATTAATAATATCGAGCGAAAAACAACCCGACCACGAGGAGTGGGTCAAATGATTTTCTGGATTTGGTTACCGATATACTGTTACCGAGACTGGAATGTAAATATTTTTCTTCAATACGACCGGGTTCGATTCCCGAACCAAGCAAGATTTTTTTATGAATGCAGTGTTTCTTGTCACTAAAATCGATTACATGGTTCCTTAGAACAGATATTTCTATGTGTTATAGTTTCAGACTTGCCCATACTGACCGATCTAAACACAGGATCTAAATGTGTCACACGGTATATCCAAACCACCATTTATTTCGAACGTATTTTATCTCTCAGCTTGGAGGATGGTAGCTCAACAATTTGAGTGGTCATATGCTCGTAAGCTTAAAAATACGTCTCCGTTTCTCAATAAGTATTCTGTACAATAATAACTGAGTTGAAGTTCTATTAGTTGTATGTTGTCAATTAGAACTTGAAATTGTTATACAACCGGCTTAATGTCGATGACTAGCCAAGGTCAAACTATAATCTGTTGAATGATACGAGCTAGAATAACTACAAGCTACGTTACCTCATTAGCTACCTACTCAGACTAAACGTGTCGAGATAATAGTGTTGTATTTGTTCCTTATCATATCTTATTATTATTGTGTGAACTAGCTTTTTCCTCCAGTCTTTGTTTACAACTATTTTTTCTTTATTTGTATTGTGCATAAAATATAAACTAATTATAAGAACATATAGTATAGAGACCGAAAATAGCCGTGGTGGCCTAGTGGTATGACCTATGGCCTCTCTAGCAGAGGGTCTTGATCTGTACCTATATAAACACAACACATATAGTACACTTAAGTGTACCAAAAACGCTTGTGGCATTGCCCTCGCTGAAAATTACGCAAAGTAGGCGCACATTAGACGTCGAGTTGCGGAAAATAGCCCTCTATTTTTTAAACGTATTGCCCCGCTGAATCGCCCAGGTAATTTGCTGGACCTGGTACGAGCCGGAGCGAGGCTAGCAGCCTCTATTCCTCATACGCATCCCCAGGTTCTTGATGAAGCGTTTTGCGTCGTTTTTCTTCTTTGTTTATGATATTTCAGTTGTGGTTGACAAAATTTTGTGTTCAAAGTGTATGAACATATAAAAAAATCGGCAGGTCCTGATGGTATTCCTCCATATGTATTTAGGGACTGTAGAATGGTATCGGTCGAACCGCTGTTGCATATTTTCAATCTGTGTATCCAGACGGCAGTATATCCTGAGGTATGGAATGTAACCAGAGTCATACCGGTACCCAAGGGAGGCTCGGGAACTAAGGTAGAAGAGTATAGGCCAGTCGCTGTACTGTCTACACCAGCAAAAGTATTGGAATCCATAATCAACAAAAAAATATATAACTAGGTTAGCTCACAGTTCACAGACGCACAGCACGGATTTCGGCCGACCAGAAGCACAACTACTAATCTTCTCGGTCACGTTTCGGATCTTGCCGCTACTGTTGACAGGGGAGCCCAGGTCGATACTGCTTACTTTGACTTTAAAAAAGCATTCGACCTAGTCGTTAACGACATCTTGCTAAAAAAGTTAGCAGGATTTGGCTTTACCCCCCAATTGTTGTTTTTTTTTCGGAGTATATGAGAGATAGGCAGCAATATGTAGATTATGCAGGCAGCCGGTCTTCATTATATTTTACGAGATCTGGGGTGAGTCAGGGAAGCAATCTTGGACCATTGGAATTTTTGCTGATGATAAAGGACCTACCTAAAGTTGTAAAAGAGGCAAAATGTTTATTATTTGCGGATGACCTTAAGTTATCTCTCGCTATAGAGAGCCAAGATGATTGTTGTAAGCTTCAGAGAGATATTGATAGTGTGGTAAACTGGAGCAAGAGCAATCTTCTGCAGTTTAATATTTCTAAATGCATGGCCATTTCTTTTTCGCGAGCTCGCACTCCAATCCGTTACAGTTACGCGGTGGACGGTATACCGATGGTCAGGGTCACCGAGGTGAGGGACCTGGGGGTTCTTTTTAACGCTGAGCTTACGTTTCGCCATCACATAATTAGTATTTGTAAAAAAGCGTATAGAAGGCTCGGTTTCGTGCTACGAATGGCCGAAGGATTCTCTAACATGAGATCTATTATTGCATTGTATAATGCTTTAGTAAGAAGTCAGTTAGAGTGTAGTGCAGAAATTTGGTCTCCGCACGAACTTAAATATAGTCTCATGTTGGAGAGGGTGCAAAATAAGTTTATAAGGTACTTATATATGAGACAATACGGTGTTTATCCATTCTATCCGCTGATATATCCGACGTTATTTATATTAGGAATGGTCGGATATAATCAGTTAAAGATCAGAAGGGATCTTGCGCTCGTCACTTACATCTTTACACTCTTGAGAGGAAAGATATTCAATCCGGATGTGTTGGCGAGGGTGTGCCTGCGAGTCCCGAACGGGCTCGCGACGCGCCGGCGCCGGCTGTCGCTGCTGGCCGTACCGCGCGCGCGCACCAACCTGCAGCGCGAGGCGCCGCTGAATCGCGCGTTTCGCACTCTCAACATAGTTGCTGAAGATGTTGACTTATTTTATTGTACTCTGAGTGAGTTCACAAAGGTTGCATTATTTAAGATATCTTACTGTAATTAAGTTTAATTTAAATTGTAATATTTGGCTACATTATCGCATTAGGCAATGCCTGTAATGATAATTGTTTAAATGTTTGAATAAATAAATAAAATAAAATAAATAAAAAAAAAAACATCGATCAAACAACAAAAATGTAACTATATTTTGAAACAGTAATTCTAAAAAGCTGAATATTCTAAAGCTGAAATATTCCGGATTGATTTTAAAATATCTTGTGTAAATATAGTTATCTATGACATCGCGGATATTATTGTAATCATGAAATATTTACCTACTTCTTTTAATCCAATAACTGTAGACCAAAATTTAATCATAATGTGATGAAATTAATGTTGCGAAATAAATTCTGGATTGCAAATGATTGCGCAATTTAAAAAAAATCGTTAATAATTAAAGTAGTTTAATCATCATTTTGGACCATATGGCGCTTTGTTGTTACCACACACGAAGTTTATAATAAAACATTCCAACCAACATCTTACTTGTTAACGTTGCTTTAATAATAATAAATTAAATGATACTAAATAGCAAAATATAACCAACTCACTAAATCTGGGTCCACATTATTTAAAGAGTTCCCTCAGTTTTCCGAAGATCCACTTATGAGATACTGACTTGGTAACATTGGAACCACCTCAGGAGTATACGAGTACTCTTTCGAATAAGAATTATACGCTATCTCGACTGTCATTTATTCAGCTGTACCACTTTTGTTTCTTTTTAATTTATGCAATTCTCAGTCATGCGGCACATAAAAGAATAATCCCACCAAAAAAAATTCTTTTAAAATGTTGCCAAGACGAGACCACATCACCCACCACCAGCACTTTGCACTGTCAAAAAATTATCAGATCTCGTGTAGGTAGAGCCAAGCTTCTCACTCTACAAGCCCTAATTTCACAAACACACCTTAGTCAAAACGAAATTGTGACTTGGCCATTTCGCTACCGTCACATGGGCGTAAGGTGATAAGTTTATTCACTATTTCATTCATTATTTGTTTCGTTGCTACAAGAACTAATTGTATTTCTTTGTATACTTGCGGTTGTGTATTGTAAGATATGTAAATTATGTAGTCCGTTTTTAAGTAAAAATGACTACTTATGCCAAGTTTCTTGCAGCTTAGGTATTCTTCTTGGCAATCATGCTATTTCCGAAAGCGCCGGCAGACTAAAAAAAGATCGGTCAAGCGCGAGTCGGACTCGTACATGAAGAGTTTCGTACCTCCGTACAATATTTTAGAAATAGTTTAGTAATAAGTGGAATTATAAAGATCTAGTTAAAAACGCTGAAAATAAAACACGTTTCTTGTATGACGACCCCCTTCAATTTTTAACTTTATTTTATTTTTTGACGAAGCCTACGCTACGAATCTGGTTTTATTGTATCTTTTCCTTTTTTAGGGTTCCGTAGTCAACTAGGAACCCTCATAGTTTCGCCATGTCTGTCTGTCTGTCCGTCCGCGGCTAAGCTCAGAGATCGCTAGTACTAGAGAGCTGTAATTTGGCATGAATATACATATCAGTCACGCCAACAAAGTGGTAAAATAAAAAATAAAAATCAATTTTTTTTTTAGGATTTTCATTAAAATCGACCGTCCTCTAAAATCTAAACTGTTGGGTGGAAAAATTTTAAAAAATTCAGAATGGTAGTAAATATATCAAATTTACTAGGAAAATTATAGCGGCTAAGATTGCTTGGAAATTACTTGTAGTTTAAGAATAAATAGTAGCCTAAGGTATAAAACCTACCTATAACCTTGGGCGTGTCCGACACGCTCTTGGCCGGTTTTTACCTATAGTAACTACTTAGTATAGTTTTCTTGCTCGCTGTGAAAAAGTCTTTAACCAAATGAAGTTCATTGAACTTTCATTTTTATCAAAGTACCTAGTTCTTTTGTTTATTTTTAATTAATAAAGTTTGTTGTTCAATTTTATTTTGTTAAAGCGGCCACAGTAATACAAATTCGGTGAAAATATCAAGTAGGTAGATATCCCAGATTATTACCGTTTCCGTTATTACAAAGTCTCAGTAGGTACCTAATAGCGTTCCGTTGGCATCCTTTGGGTACGGAGCCATAAAAAAACAAGACATGGTATTAAGGCCCTTAACGGTCTACTTTAAGAAACATTTTTTTGATTTTGATTAGTGGATATTTACCTCGCTCGAACCAACTGTGCCTGTAGCCTGTGCCAATAGCACAAAAGGAACGTTGATGTGGTTGATGCACTTTCTTATCTTCATTGCATTTAGGAAGGACCTCCATCTGATGTATTTGTCACGAGCCTCAGACGTTATAGTTACACTGGTCAATTCTTCGTCGGAACAAGTTTCTAATTATACCTTATTTCTACAGGGGAATCCTCAACTTGAAGTACGGGTTCATCCTTCGGGATGACACCATGATCCGAGTCAATTTCTTCGGCATAGCCATCAGTATCGTCTATCTGATGGTCTACTTCAACTACACCACTGAAAAGGTATCTGTTATACTGTTTAATATATTTTTCTAATCTCGTTACCGATGAGGGAGGGTCACTGAACTGGCCTTTTTGATTCCTATCTACATATTATACAAGGTAACATCGGAGGCGTGATCAAAAATTATATTTTCTGGATCCACTCATGATTATGATCAACTTTTATTATGGGAGTAATATCGAAATCGGTAGAAAAAACCGGCCAAGTGCGAGTCGGACTCGCGCACGAAGGGTTCTGTACAATTATCTATAAAAATCACGTTTGTTGTATGGGAGCCCCCCTTAATTTTTTTTTTATTTTAATTTAATGATTTATTTTTAAAGTCAATACATAATTAAATATTCTGTGAATATTTCAAGTGTCTACCTGTTGCCGTTATCAATATCGAGCAAAAACGAGCAAAAAAATCATGTTTGTTGTATGGGAGCCCCCTTAAATATTTATTTAATTCCATTTTTTAGTATTTGTTGTTATAGCGGCAACCGAAGTGTGAAAAATCTGTGAAAATTTCAACTCTCTAGCTATCACGGTTCCCGAGATACAGCCTGGTGACAGACGGACGGACAGCGGAGCCTCAGTAATAGGGTTTCCGTTTGGGTGTGTTTTACAATACCGAAGTACGAAAGACCGAATGTATTAAAACATCGAATGGGTCAAAAGACCGACACGATTTTTTTCTGAAACCGTAAACTTTTCAGAATTTATTAAAACGGCATCATACAGAACCCATTAGGTTAGGTTAGGTTTGTTTTATAACAATCTTAAAAAGTTAACGGTTTCAGAAAAAAATCGTGTCGGTCTTTTGACCCATTCGATGTTTTAATACATTCGGTCTTTCGTACTTCGGTATTGTAATACATACCCTTCCGTTTTTACCCTTTGGGTACGGAACCCTAAAAATTGAGCCTCCCATACTAAAAGCAATCAACTGGTTTCGCAATTTGTATGGAGATGTCGATTTTGTGTTTACGTTTTCGAAGTTGGTCCCATATTAAAAGTTGATCGTAATCATGAGTGGATCCAGAAAATTATAATTTTGGATCACGTCTCCGATGTCACCCTGTATAAATAAAAATCCGTCGTAGAAAATATATATGTGCGCGTACAACTTCAGAACGGCTGTACCTATTATGCCTTTTTTTGTTGTTGTGTTAGTAACTATTGAAGGAAAGTTTCTATATTTTTTTAATTAGTGTACACCGGTGCAAAGCCGGTGCGGCCAGCTAGTGTTTAATAAATGAAATAATAATCAACAGCAAAAATTGCGAATCTCTGCATGGTATAAAACTAAATCGCTTCCCGCCGTCCACTGTATGTACAGTCAAGCGCATAAATATGTATACAGCCATCGCGGCAAATTGTCGTTGAAAGTGCAATACCTACCGCGTAACGAGCTTTTTCCGTAAGATCTATTTTGTCTAATTTTCACTGTTATTTCATTTCTAGGTGAGTCTTATGGAAAAAGCTAGTTACGCGGTATTGCAGTTTCACCGTCGAAATATATTTAAACACCAAACTGTATAGGTGCTCGAATGACGACTGTAAAGGCAACATCATGGGACATGCACGATACGGACCTTTTGACATGCCAACGTCTAATAAATCGATGAACGCCGGCTGCACGCACGAAAAAGGATGACGCAATGTTCCGTACATGTCCCGTACATATTGTCCCGTACAAGAGAGAGCAGTGAACGCCAGGATGAACAAAAGAGCAGCGCGCGCCAGGATGTACAATCTTAGTACTAGCGCTCGGGTAATTTTTAATGGGGCGGGGTGCGGGGGGGAGGTTGAGGGGGGTGCGGGGGGGGAGTAATAAAGGGGGGATGAAAATTTCAAGAAAGTTTTCAAGATATTTGACAAAACACCGGTTCTCGTCCGATCACCGACGTTAAGCAACGTCGGGCGCGGTGACCGCCTGGTTTCATTTTTGTTTTTTGAATGTTTTGTTGTGACGTTGTCACGTTAAACTATCGCCCGTAAGCCGACTTTACAGACAACCGGTTTTGTTTCAAAGGTAAAAGCTTGGGCGCAGCTCGGCATCTGGGGCGCGTTCTCGGCCGCCGTCATTGGCTACGTCCAGATGGAGGATCCCAATCTGGTGGAGGCGCGCTTCGGGACCATCCTTACAGCGTTCATGTTCTACTTGATCGCTTCACCGCTCTTCGGACTGGTAAGTCTTTTAACCCTCTTCGGGCCCACGAATTTAAACGCGCTACCACAATTAATAGTAGATTGTACAAAACAATACAGAGGACGGAAAATTAATACCTAATTGTTTGTGTTACAGAAAGAGATAATAGCCAATAAGAGTACGGAAGGCATGCCCTTCCCCATGATCCTCTCGGGTTCCGTGGTCACCTTCATGTGGCTGCTGTACGGCATCATCCTCAAGAACAACTTCATTGTGGTGAGTACACTACATAGGTTATAATTTATATTGATAGGAGTCCTAAGACAAGAGCGTGTGAGGCAAATAAAAAAAAAATGGATTGACAACACAATTTGCAGTTTAAAAAATATCACCGTCACTATGTTTTTCTATGGTGGAGATCGAACTCACAAACTCGTGCGCAGTCTGCAAACCACGCACCATCAGAGATGAAAAAAACAACATGCATGCAGAAAAAGCAACATTAAGATTTATTCATGCTGAACCGTATGCCGTACCGTACGTTTGTCACAATTCAATTTTGATTTACATTGCTGCTTGAGGGACTGATTTTTAGGAGTGACAAATCAAGGTTTACTTTATTACTAGTTAAATAAATGAAAAAAATATTTGTGCACAAGCAAAAGCGTAGAAAATAAAAAATTATGGCGCAGAAATAAAAATTACTAAGTAATCTTACTATGCTAGTTAACCCAGTTAGTAGTAATAAAAGGAAATATCATTGTTTATTACGCTGTGCTGCGCTGCCGGTGTGTGTCAGCGTATATTTGATTCAATGTTATTGACCGCGCTGGGCACGCTCCGTCGGCGCCTCATGCTTCCGGTTTGCGGTGGCCTTAACTTAACGCAAGTTCTTGATGGTTTATTTTTTATTTTACAGGTTCAAAACGTGGTGGCTTTTGTCCTGTGCGCGGCCCAGTTGTCCCTATTCGTCATTTATCCCTCCAAACCGAAGGGCAAGGAAAAGGCTAAGGCTAAGAAGGCTGATTAGATTACCATAGACAAAAAGTGCTTATAAATGTCTTGGGACCAATCGCCTATGGGAATCGATACGTGAATGGTCTCTACACATTTTAGTGAGTTTAGCTAGTGAGAATGCGAGATGTGATAATGAAAAGAAATAAACAGTGTTACTATAGTTTCGTATGTCCTTTGGCAACTGTCATTCCTTAAAATTTGAGCGTCAGAGGTTATAATTTCTAATGAAATGACAGCTGTCAAAAAGTTATAACTATTATGATTATGAAATACGGTTCAATAGAATATGTGAAATTTTTTAAATAAGTATTCTGTTATAGTTGCTTTTTGTTTGTGACATATTTTAATACATAGTATGTACAGTCAACGTCATAAATAAGTGATTACTTTTGGACCTTGTTGCTTTCAGTAGTTACATTAATTTTGTATGGCTTTTCAAACATGACATTAAAGTGACATGGTACAAAAGTGATCACTTATTTATGAAGTTGACCCTACCTACTTGAATAACGTGTTTTTCAATATCAATCAATATTTGACTTGAAAGTATTTTTACTAGCATGCAATTGTCATTTTATAAATAGAGTCGTAGTTATTCTAAAAAAATAGCTCGGTATAAAGCAATCGTTCACCAAGCTACGTTCAGTAATTGAATTATTTTTGTAAAAATGTATTTTCTGTTTAGCAACTTGTTGTAGGTGGATGATTACCTTAATATTGTAGCTATAGTTGTTCAACTTGCTATCGAATCACTGTTTGTATGTATATTATATTAGTACAGCCAGAATAGAAGTAACGTTTATATTACTATTTTTCCAGACACAATAAAAAAATAGGCTCATTGATATACCAGTGGCGAGTGAGACTTTGTATTTGAAAATATTTAAATATATTTACATGTTTTGTACGTAGACTTAAGAATAACATTCCGTTACGTAATATTTAAGAAGTTTCATCGAAGCATTTTAGATGTATTTTTATATGAAATTAACTGGATGCTTATATTGCATTTCTATTGTAACCCTTAATGAGGTAGAGGCGATTAGCGACCACATGCATTGACTTGGAAATTCAACCTTATTGCTTTAGTGATAAATTACAATATCCATTGTAATTATTGCAAATACTACATACTAGCTTTAAAAATATCTTCTTGTCAGGTATGCATCCGATAGCGCTTTTGATTCTGTGGTAGTATGCTCCAGCTCCAGTAAATAGGGCCTTCTTAAGGGTTAAGCAACTGCTGTTTTGGAGGTTATCTTGAACCCTGTGATTTTCCTGTTCCTCTTTATTTTACTTATTTACTTACTGCAGTTATTTTGTCAGAATAGGTGAAATGAAATGTTATTGTTGAACGGATACAAAATCAATGTATTAATAAATATTAATTTTAATAATAATGTCTTTAGTTTATAAATACACCTTAGTTTTTTTTTTATTTATACACCGTGGATCCCCAAATGGACCAAAGTTATAAGACAGGTTTCTGAACCCGAAAGTTAAACGTAAAAAGTAGTTTCTGCATTGCTGACGTGACTGCAAAGAAAAGGACAACCGTATGCCTTTTATAACCGGAGAAAAGAGGTTTTATAGCTAGTACGGTTGGGAGCATCTGTGGGGAGCATGTGCATGTCTTTCAGTTGTTTTGAAAATATAATGAAATGACCTCAGAAAATTATTGGATAAAGATACTTAGCTCTTGCATAAAGTACTTAGGTACCTGGTAAATACCGGCCACACAGAACACTGAACTTCTTGCTTGTAGAAAATTCAAATCGTAAGTCAGAAGTGACATTTACCCATCAATAAACCAAACCTTAGAGATGTTTGTCTAAAACCATCTAAAACCCAACACATTTCATATTTTACATATTTTTTGAGAACACAAACAAAAATTAAAACCGATTGAAATTGTAAAAAATTGATGAAACAGTGATCGACAGAAAGTTAAACATAAACTAAGGAAACAGTACGAAAATGTCTCTAATTCGTACTTCTCATTTGCTAATAGCTACGCAAAAAGTTATCAGAGTTTGTAATCCTGTGGTGAGTTTTATCTCTGTTTGTTTGTAATAAACTGGGAGCGCGGGGCGCTGACGGAGCGTGCCAGCGCGGTCACTAACACTGAATCTAATACGGTGTGCCACAATGCCGGTGTGTGTCACCCTACATTTGATTCAGTGTTATAGAGCGCGCTGGGCATGCTCCTTTGGCTCCCTACGGTCCCAGTTTGTGCTGGCCTTTACTCCCAATGTAGCATTAAACTGCACTTGATGTGAGAAATCTTTGTGTGTACACTTACATAGATCCAGCCAGCCAATTTGAACCCTAAGCTACCATAAAAACTTGTTATAGTGGCATTTACGCCATTAGATGAACATCATAGTAGACAGATATTTTTTTGCTTTGATAAGGTTCTATGGTGGTCTAATCAAATTGGTTGACTACATAATATTTTGTTGCACACACAAAATGTGAACACAGTCAGTTCAGTGCCAGTACCTAATAGCGGCAGTGTTCTTTGCTTTCTTCACCTATAGGTATTTATATTTATTTGCGAGTTTTTATCGGAAACGAAGAGATACATACAACCTAACTAAAGCTACCGACATAGGTCAACTCAGCAAATTGCACACCTTAAAAAGCGGTAAGCGAGGTATGACATTATTGCTCGTAGTGAACTGAAAGGCGTAATCTTGGTAAGTACGCCCACAAAATGAACGGTCGATTGGGTAAAGATCTCGGAAGGCTATTGACCGTAGATAGCACCAAACCAACTGATTATCGATGATATCCTTGGACAATGCTTACACATAGAAGTAGGTAGACGTCTTCCGGCTGGTATGATTACATTCAAAGGGCTACTGTACTGAAAAAAAATTGTTTGCAGTTACTTAGATTGTCAGCCGCATACTCACAACGAGCCGAGTCCTTCCTCAGTGGATCCAATGCCAACTTCCTGGAGGCCCAGTACCTGGACTGGGCGAAGACTAAGGGCGCCATAGATCCCGTAAGTTTATTGTAATCTATCGCAATGCCTAACGCCATCTAGTGTCCAATGGCAGGACTATGTAAGTAAATGTGGTTACGGTGCTTTCGATCGTACGGTCTCGCTCACTCTCGTATTAAACATTAGCGTGAGCGGAATGGCACGATACGAAATTCGAATTTTGCACTTCGTAGTACAAGGCTCACACACAACATCAAAGTTTGAAATCTGCTTAGATCGAATTGAATATCTGTAGGCATCCGTAGTTTGGAATATTTAATATCTATTCGTTGAGATAGCTTTGTGATGAACTACAGTCTTTTATCTTGATAGTTTGCTATTGCTGCCACATGTGAGACAGCTCTGTCTGTGCGACACATAGGTGCATATCGGAAGATACGATTTAAAGAGAATCGGACAAGACAATGACCATGCATTCATTCATTTTTTTTCATTCATTTTAAGCTTTCTTTCTTTTCAATCCAGGTAAGATTGAAAAGATCCCTTTTAGGGATAAGTTTGCCTTTGCTCTTTTTGTTTTGATGTTTTTTTGTATTATTTTGGTGTTTATGTACAATAAAGTATTTACGTCATCATCAGTCGACATAGGTACATTATGTGTCGCCGCTTAGCTAATAATACCATACAAGTCAGAGATGCATGGCCACGTGACGTTTTGTACAGTATTCTTACCAAATAAGGCAAAAAGCCTCACATGGTCAGTTTCATGCTAAGCGACTGTATGTGTTTTCGTGCAGAAAATCGTATCAATACCTACAGCAATAGTACCACGCCTTTAGCAAAGGCAAAGGTGGCGCTGTAATTAGCTAATCGTGTAAATTGACAATATTTTTCGAACTTTCTTTCAGTCTTGGGATGGCTTCTATGACAGCCTGACGGGTCCGACGTTGAAAATAGAAGAGCTTGAAGACGAATTCAGTCCCACCACTGTCAGTAAGTAACTGCTGCTAAAGCCAAGTTTAGATTAGGAAGAAAAATTGACCACTTCAAACCCGACTGCGAAAAAAACTAAAAAGAAAAAACAGGTCTAGTAGTCTAGAACTCGAGCCTGGAGATTCTTGTAGAAACAAGCCTGTCTAATTCAAAATGACGCGCCCCACAACTGCATTTACGCACATAGGATTTGAAAGTAGAAAATGGCCTTAAATACAGCTTCAATAGGTTCAAAATCCTGTGCGTAAATGCGGTGGTGGGGCGCGTCATTTTAAATTAGACAAGCTCTACCTAAAATCCATCATCTTTAAGTAATTGTAAGTGTAAACAAAGAATGTATTTTGCCCACGCGCTATTGGTTCCGCACGCGACGTCCGTAGGTGCGCTTTGCGTAGTACCTATGTGGAAATGCGTCCAACATTCTGCAGTACTTGCTTCTTCACATTAACGGTATTTTGTATTTTTAGGTAGAAATCTGTTAGGTATATTTTTAATCTGTAAGTATTAAGTGTTATTTATTGATTATCAGAGCCTAAGAAAGACAAGGCGGGCAGCGTTGATAGCGAAAAGAAGATTAAGGAGAAGATCAAACTACATTTGGCGGTTCAAAGCCTCATACGAAGCTACCAGGTAGGTACCTACACACAAAACATACTATAAACAACTGGTTCATTGAGATAATTCTTCAGTTACTTATAGTACTCGTTTGCCTAATAAAATATGCAGCGTCGCATCTCATTGTGAACTAACCCTAATCAAATTCAGGCTGGATTTTACCAAACTTTTATTCCGAGAATAATACGCTTACTCTCAGATAGTAATATTAGTAATGTCAAACCAAACTGCCATAGTAATTTGACATTACTATCTGAGAGTAAGCGTTATTCTCGGAATAAAAGTTTGGTGAAATCCAGCCTCAGTCAGAGACCCTTATCCCAACCGAATTTTTAATCCTACTCGTAGTTGGTAGTGTACGCAATTGGGACCGTGCACGATGGTGGCGCCGCGTAGCGTTGACAACATTTTCTCCTCATTTACTTCCAATTTTTGCCATGTTGTGCGCTCCGATCGTTTTCTGTACCCCCACCACCCGCTTCGCACATAGCATACATTTTCTAATATTTAGTTGCAAATGCTTTACTTACACCTCTCTCTAAAATAGGCACTAAAAAGTATTTTTTGTGTTTGTAAGTAACGGCTGATATCTAGAAATGATGAACCGATGTTTTGAAATTTATCGCTAACAAAAACTACATTATCCCTGATTAGGTTCATGGGCTACGTCATGCTACATTTACACGCTTGCCAAGCTTCGACAATCTTAAGTTCACAAGCACAAGCGCGTAAACAGTAGGTACGCTACGCTTATTGTCTAACGAGCTGACGCTTGCTTTCGCATTCACCATTTCTTTCTGTCAAACGCGGTACAAGACGGTGACAGAAAGAGATGGTGAAAGTGAAGGCAAGAGCCCGCGTGCTAGGCAATACGGCCTCAGGGGTGTTTGGCTTGGCTTGCGTGACTTGCAAGAGCTCCAAAGATTTTTCCAAATAAATAAATAAGAGCTGTCGCCGATCCGGGCCAGTGTCGTTTTTTCATCACAGATCAAAGGATGATCCGGATTACAATAAGAATAACGCACTTGCAAGCGTGTAACCGTTTCAAGTATTTGCAGAGGCTTAGGCACTGGTCGCACCGCCGACGATGAGCGAGAGCGATCAGAGATAGAAACTAGAAACGAGTTGGCGAGCAGCGAGAAGCGAAGTGTGTAATTCCGATAGTTTTGTCGCTCGGCTTATAAGCGAGTACTCGAGTGCGACGGGCGATTACTCGCACCACTCGCTCGGGCGGGGCTCCACGCTGTACAGTAGAATGATCGCTGGTTGGTCTCTCAGCGTGAGTTCTGACCGCCAAGCGAGCATCGCTGAGCGAGTTTTATCGTTGATAGGTTTTTTCGCTGCGATCAACTAGTGAAGAGAGTGTCCTCGCTGGTAGTGTAAACAGCCGGAGCGATCAACTATAAATATGTCTTTTTCTTTTGCCGACACGGGATCTTTATCTTTGGTTCGTTTATTGAGCGAGAAAATAGTCGATAGCTAATAGTCGTTTTCTCTCCCTTGGTGGGACTAGTGCCTTAGGGTTTGGCAAGCGTGTAGGTACTTAAATATGGCATTAGATGTAAGAATGGTGTAAACTTGGCAGGCTCGCGGTCACCTGCTGGCCAAGGTGGATCCCCTCGGGCTGATGATCCCGGCGAGGATGATCAGCAAGTTCAAGAACGCGGAATTCGGCATCAAGGGGCTCCAATGCACGGTCGTGGCCAGGGAGCTTGGCACCTCGCTGTGTTCGTGCTATTGTGTCTTTAGTTGTTTTGTATCTTAGTAAATATTGCCGTAACGACACTAAGTATGATAGTCAGTTTACAACGGCTTAGTTCGTGAAATCTACTAAAATTAAGTAAAGTAAAATAAAACAAAGTCGATAATTTGTTCTTTGACCATAGCCGCTCTTGCAATATTTTCAGGGGAGTGCATACCTATCCATCCTTATGATTATAGGTTTTCTTCTGTACTTAGTCTTGTTCTATGTACCTATTTGTTTTTGTTGTTGCAAGTGCACGTTTGACAAAGATTTGTGGACAGTCGCGGAATGAAAAGGTTACTTTTCGACTCTATGTCAAAACCTCATTCCGCTACTACTATACCTACTGTCACAGAGATCATCGTAAAATGACTGCCATAGCTGTAGCTTTGACATTACTGTAGTGTAGGTACAGTGTAGAGTAAGAGTACTTTTACTTAGTTTTTGTAGGTTTTGTAAATAAATTCTGTTTTGGTTCTTCAAATTTTTTTAGTCCATGCCATTCATCCATGGTAGCCTATATACACGTCCCACTGCAGGGCACAGGCCTCCTCTCGGAATGAAGAGGCTTGGGCCGTAGTTCCCACGCGGGCCCAGACCAGATTGGGAATTTCACACACACCATTGAATTTTTGCAGGAAAACTCCTTCACCGTAAAGCTCATGATAAATTACACATGTAATTTCACACGTAAATTCCGAAAAACTTGGTGCGAACCTAGGTTCAAACCCACGACCTTCTGTCTGATTGAGAGGGCATAGGTCAAACCGCTAGGCTATCAGACGTTTTTTAAGTAGAATTAATAATCAAGTTTTAATTAATTTAATTATACTAGGTGAAGAACATATGGACATGACGTTTGAGTTGCCCGACAGAACCTTCATTGGTGGAAAGGAAACGGAATTAACTTTGAGGTGAGTAATTTCCAGGCAGTTGTTACGTACAATACATAAAAACGCCACCCTTCACTCGCGCCGCATATTCTGTGCGTAATTGCGTATACGCCACTAGAAAAAGCGAATTTATGTTCCTCATCCATCATATTACTTTCCTTAGTCGTCCGCGCTATATAGCTCACTGACCAAGAGAATAAAAAAGTTGATTATCAAAGCAGTATCGGAAGTCCGCCTTGACTCCTTGAGCAACTTGACAGTTTCGCTACCGCGAATTTTTTTTTTTTCGGACGGACTGTTGCTTTTAGCCTCGACGGCTTTTACAGCTTACCGGAGAGAGGGCGAGCCGCCAGACGGGCAGCTCTGCTACCACGACTTACTATAGACTTGACTTTGACTATATCAGGCTTTGTGTGGTTACAGGGAGATAATAAGGCGCCTGGAGCTAGTGTACTGCGGCTCGATAGGCCTGGAGTACATGCACGTGTACGACGTGGACGCGCTGCAATTCATTCGCGAGCGCGTGGAGAAGCCCGGCGCGTACGACAAGAGTGTCGAAGAGAAGCGGCTCATCATGCGACGCCTCACCAAGGCCGTTTTGTAAGCGTTTCATTACTGCCTTCGTAGACTTAGTTAGACGGATCAATCAACGTGTCAATCAATCAAGTGGATCGTCATTATCCTCCTCCCGTCGAAATCCTGAGTAGAGTTCCATCTGAGGAATGTTCTACTTTTGTAAAATTTGTAGATAAGATAAAAACAAACAACAATAATATGCTACCCTTACTTGACCTCATCTGCCGTCTTTCACCTGTCAGAACTTGGGCTGCGATTCTCACGCGGGAACTTCCACACACCATAGAGCTGCTAGCATGCTTCTGGTACGAGGAGGCCGATATCAAACCAAGTGGAGACAATTAGTCAAAAACGTGATCTCCTCAACCGGTGCCAATTGGTAGGACTTTGAAACAGCACAGGACTATGACGCATTAAAGTCTCTACTGCGATTCCTATGTCCCTGCTGAGGTACCACAGTATTTAGCACACACTGGCACACTATATAAGCTTTAATCCCAAACGTGTTTTAATTTTCAGCCTAGAGAAGTACTTCGCGACGAAGTGGCCGGCGGAGAAGCGTTTCGGCTTGGAGGGTGGCGAGAGCATGATTGTGATGTTGGAGGAGATCGTGGATACGAGCACGCGGCTCGGGGTAGAGTCCATCGTCATCGGCATGCAGCACAGAGGTACCTAATGTCCTTCGGGACCCACCGGTCGTAGGTTTTTGCATACGTAAACGTAAGTCTTAGGTATCATAGCATAGCATGACATTAGCTTCGCGCAATGGTTACCATCCCTAAAAATTAACGTGAGTTATATCTATCACACGCAAATTACTTGCTAATTCATGGTAATCATTTTTTTCAATATGTTGCCGAAGAAGGATCGCGGAAATATTTTCTCCTGACTGGAGAAGTGGACAAACTTATTTGGTAACGGCTTCCTCCGTTCAATCACGTTTTTTTAATCCTTTGGGGAGCGGAGGGGTTTAGGTACGTTTAGTTGTAATAAACTTTTTCTACCTACTTGTACTTTCAGGGCGTCTAAACATGTTGGTCAATGTGTGTCGCAAGCAGCTGATGGATATCTTCGCTCAGTTCAAACCAATGGAACCAAAAGAACCGGTAGGTAAACAAAAACTCCTACATCGAACTATCGCAAGTTGATTACTCACATAAAAAGGATTACCACTTTTTTTTGCTGGCTGATATTTGCATCCTGGCGCCCAATAGAGTTAACCTTTTGAACGCCAGTGTCACCTATAGTTGTTAAAAGCTGTCTTACCTACAAACGCCATTGACCCATATAGTCGTTCTAACTACAACGTGCAATATCGTCCTACGGTACGTGAGAGTGCTTAAAGTTGTAATTCGCTTTTATATTGACATGGTGTGTAGATTATGAATTTCCCGTATGCTTGGTGCCTATGCCTCTGAAGGCCTACACTTACTTTTTCTACATACCTTTAGTCATTAGTCATTTATTAATTGTTTTTCATGGGTACATTGGATCTACCTTTTAGAACTACCTGCAGAAACTGGAAGATGGCTATGGTTTTCACCAGTTCTTTTGTGTTGTCAGGGCTCCGGCGACATCAAGTACCATCTGGGCACGTACATCCACCGCTTCATCCGGCGCACGAACAAGTACATAAAGGTGTCGATGAGCGCGAACCCCTCTCACTTGGAGGTGGTATCACCTGTGGTCGCCGGGAAGACCAGGGCCGAGCAGCACTGGAAGGGGGATTCCAACGGAGAAAAGGTTAGAGTTGCGGTACCTTATATTTTTTGTATTAAATATAAAGAGCAGATACCTACCGATCTTGTTTTAGATAAAGCTTTGTTATACTGCGAGCGGGTGTGTTAGAAGATGTGGTTTTTGGTTTTTACCCACATTGTTCAATAGCATCTTGTTCGTCTCATTAGGTGAGATAAGGGTCAACCACGGGGCTATTTTATGTAAAAAAATGGTGTTCAACAAAGACAGAACTTACTTACATGTGGTGCCTCCAGAATTCTAACTACTGCCAGTTTGAAGAACTTCATCTAAGGAAGTTATAAGGACTCTGTTGAACAGCATTTCTTCCACCAGGTGATGGCGATCATAATGCACGGTGACGCAGCCTTCGCTGGCCAAGGCGTGGTATATGAAACTGTTGGTCTGAGCAACCTGCCGGCGTTCACCACGCATGGGTCTATCCATATCGTGTGCAACAACCAGATCGGTTACACCACTGAGCCGCGATTCTCGCGGAGTTCACCATACTGTTCAGGTACTTAAAAATATGTGATATCTAGAAATTGAAGTCACCGACATAGCTCGAAGAATCGCCAGACTTACCTAAGTGGCAGTGGGCAGGACACATCGCTCGTAGAATTGTTTTTTGTCAGCACATTTGGTAAGACAAGAACGAGAGAGCCGAGATGTGTGCGCTCAATATTATATATTTAGTCAATAATCAATATTTCCAATTATTTATACCTAAGCCTTTATCAACTCCAAAATTTCAGTGAGTAAACTCGACGAAGTTATGGAACCAGCTTGCTTCCTGGGACAGCATTCCTGGAGCGATACAACTTGGATCTCTTGACCCCGTATGCTATGTATGTATTTTCCTCATTGGCAGACGTAGCGAAATGCGTGGACGCACCAGTGTTGCACGTGAACGCGGACGACCCGGAGGCGGTCGCGCACGTCGCCCGAATCGCCATCGAGTACCGCTGCAAGTTCAAGAAGGACGTGGTGCTGGACCTGGTCTGCTACCGCCGCTTCGGGCACAGCGAGGAGGACGAGCCCATGTTCACGCAACCATTCATGTACAAGAAGATCAAGACCATGCAGACTGGTTGGTTTAATTGCACTATCATAGTTTTATGGGACCCTGTAGGCAGTGGCAGCGCAGGACCTAAATGTTGTGTGGGGAAGATATACTTTGCGAGACCTTATGATCGCCCGGCCCAACGTCCTACATCAAATGGCTGATTTTTAATGTATTTTAATTGAGCAAAAAAAAATGAGAACCTTTCCAGGCGCGAGGCCCCTTAGACCGCAAGGCCATGGGCAAGGGCTAGGGAGTCTACTACGAAGTTTCACTCTTCAGTTTCATACAACTAGCGTGAACGGAACGGTCGAAGTTCGAAAATTGAATTTCGTAGTAAAAGGCCTGCTTCGCCCACGCCTAGCTACGCCACTGCCTATAGGTGTAGCTAGAAAAACCAAGGCGCAGTAAGAGGTTCCCACTTTATAGTAGTAGTGTTCCTTTCAAGGAAGTTCTAAATGTACATATCAAAATTAGATTATGTTAACTCTTGGTATTAGCTACTCTGTTTTAAAATTCAGTTTCTACTTACTTCGGGGCTGTTCCCTGCCAACAGCAGCAGTATTCTAGTTCTTAAAAAATCTTGTAATGATTCCGGATACACCAGTATTTTTTCTCTTCCCTTCAACTCCAACCAGTGGACCTGATGTACAAAGACCGGCTGAAGCAAGAAGGTCTGGTCAGCGAGTCAGATATCAAGGGTTGGGAGAAGGAGTATACGGACACACTAAACAAGCACTTCGAGCTCGCCAAGAAAATAACAAAGCTGAGCATCATGGATTGGATTGACACACCGTGGACTGGCTTCTTCGAGGCCACAGATCCCAAAAAGGTATTAGGTACAATCCTCACTTGATTTGCATCAGACCTGTACAGTACAAATCTGAATCACAATTCAAAGGTGAGTCTTTAGCATACCTAAGTATGTATTGAAATGTCGGCATAACATGTAAGCGAAAAGGTTCCACCCTGATTAGCGATTTTGTTTCTTCGATGTGCTTGCTCTGTGCAATGAAAAAATGTTAACACTTTCACTGTACCAATACCTACGAAATGATTTGACAAAGTCACGCGACCAAGTGTGCCTCCACTTTGAAGTTGTGAACCCGTAGTGGATCAAGCACGGGTCTCCTGAAAAAAGTCTTCATGACCCCAGATTGGGGGCACCAGAGTGCCACCATTATGTTTTGTCTTCTTTCCGGCAGCAGTGGCCATGTTATGGTGTTGTTTGAAACTTTAAACTTATTTGATCAGATCCAAGAGACTGGTATCAGCCAGACGAGCATCAACACGATCGCGAACCACTTCTGCAAGGCGCCTGAGCCGTGGGCCTTCGAGCTGCACAAGGGTATCGGCAGGATACTGCAGAACAGAGAAAAGATGGTGAGTCATCCCACCGTATAAGCGTCCCACTGCGGGCACAAGGCCTCCCTCTCAGAATGACTTGGTCCGTAGTTCCCACGCGAGTCCAGTGAACTTCACACAACACCATTGAATTTCCTTGCAGGTGTGTGTAGACTTCACAATGTTTTCCTTTACCGTAATCGTAAAGCTCTTGTCATGGTAAATTTGAAATGTTATTTCTTGTAAAATAGATATACTTACTTAAGTGTGTAAAAGAATTCCCATCAACTACCCAAATATATCAACATTCATCATCCAGATAATTACCCCCGCAATACGGAAGGCAGGTTGTTAAAGGATCCAGAGTGGTATTCATCATATAACTTGAAGCAGCTTAGTACGAAATATCAGGCTATATCAGTAAGGTTGACAGGTGAAGGATGGAATAGCGGATTGGGCGATGGGCGAGGCGCTGGCATACGGGTCTCTCCTGCGAGACAAGATACACATCCGCCTGACTGGCGAGGATGTCGAGCGAGGCACCATGGCTCACAGGTACATCTAGTCGCTACTTCCTCTACCTCTCAGAATTAAAGGGCTTAAGCCGTAGTTTCATTGAGTTGATGAAGTTGAGCGAGCGCAAAGCGGTGGTGGAGTTTCCGAAGAGGTTCCGCGACGTGTTCGTGGGGCTGCCCGCGAGTGTCAACGTCGTGGGAACCGTCTACGAAAAGTGGAACGGGAAAGATCATAGTCATCATCTTGTACATGGTTTAGTCTATGTGCCTAAAACCTTAAACAAGTCAGTTTCTTAAACAAACTTTGACTTGAGATTTGTCAAATTCCCCACCGAAGTGGTGAATTGGTGATAAGTACTTGACGAAACTACTTAACTTCCAGAAAAATGTATAGGATGATCAATTGATCATGCATTCGGTGGATGGAGGAAGTTTTGACAATAACGTTTTTTTAATTAAACAGAGACTCAACTAGTCGAGACCTTATCTGAGTAGGTACCTATTAACTTATTCCCTTTTGGCTAGAAATATTTTCAACTCGAGATCATTGATTAAAAATCACCGTGTATAAGTAACGTTTGTGGCTTGCACAGGCACCACGTGTTGCACCACCAAGGCGTGGACGGCGCCACGCATCGTGTGTTCGACACGCTGTATCCAGACCAGGCGTCCTACAGTCTGCACAACAGCTCGCTCTCAGAGTTTGGTGAGTTTTCTCCTCAGATACCTCATCATCATCATCAGTATTGCAGCCGTAGGACGTCCACTACTGGACATGCTCCCTCATGATACCCAGAAGATCTAAACCTTCAGATAAGTAAGATGATATTCAGAATATTCAGAAGATCTAAACAAAAGAAAAGAAAGTACCTAAGCAGTGGCGTAGCTACCGTAGGGCAAGCCGGGGCAGTGCACCGGGGCCCCCAAGCTCAAGGGGCCCCTCGGACTCTGACCAAACTATAAACGCGGACCTATGAGAAAAGTGGCTATAAAACGCTACTAGTGAATTTACAAGTGCGCGAGTCTAGTGAATTTAAAGTGCATTCATCCTTACTTCTTGTCTTATCACATAAACAAACACGGGTTGGGGCCCTAGTTTTTTTTTGCCCCAGGGCCTTTGGTTAACTAGCTACGCCACTGTACCTAAGTATTATGATTTTATGACGCCGGGCGTTACACTCAAGTATTGATTCCACACGGGTGCTACGCAAAATTTAGGTCCTTCACTGCCACTGTTTGCAGGCATCCTGGGGTTCGAGGTGGGCTACTCGTACTCCAGCCCGTACCTCCTCACCATCTGGGAGGCGCAGTACGGCGACTTCGCGGACACGGCGCAGCCCGTATTCGACACTTTCATCGCCAACGGGGAGAGCAAGTGGATCTGCCAGTCGGGGCTCGTGGTGCAGCTGCCACACGGGATCGACGGCGCTGTTAGTTTAGCTTTTTTAACCCCCTTAAAAGAGGAATGTTATAAGTTGACCGCTATATTTGTATGCGTGTGTGTGTGTGTGTGTCTGTGGCACTGTAGCTCATAGACGGGGTGAACGGATTAGGATGCAGTTTTTTTATTTGCATGGAAGCAGGTTTCTTGGCGATGGCGATTAGATGGTTCTCAGCCATTTCAAAGTTATCAACTCTTTTGTTTTGTTAATAGCTGCGGAAGGGATCTTAGACGCATAATGGGCATTTACTTTTATTTTGCACATAATGGGTATTTATTTTGTATGACCAAATTTTGTTGGGGGTTTTTAAAATTTTAATATATAGTTAGTAGTCTCTTGCCAAAAGAGTGACATGTGATTATACCTACTTTACTTACAAGTTTCTTTTAAATTTGTTCGTGACAGGGCCCAGAGCACTCTTCAGCACGCGTGGAGCGTTACCTTATGCAGGCCGACGACGACGAAGACAACATACCGGATCTCGACGACAAGGAACTTGTCTGTAAGCCTCCACACTTGTAACGACCTCTAGCGCCATCTAGTCATCAATTAGAGAAACATTACATTCTACATCACACTATCTCAACTCTCAACTTCCATCTCTCCCCTCTCTTCCTTCGGACTTCGGTCCTCATGCATATAGCCCGGAGAGAGATCTTTGTTGTGGCCTATCTCCACACACTACCACTTTATGTTAAACTTTTGAACACAACGCACGCCGCCTATAGGTATCTACTTATTACTTACAGGAGGGAATACTATTAGCGTGAACGGAAGAGCACGGTACAAAGTTCGATAATCGAATGTCGTAGTGTAAGGCCAGTCCGTATTTGTCAAAATCTGAGACTTTATTGTCTACCGCACTCGGAATCATGATCGTTTTCACTACTTAAGTATTTCTGTCACACGGTATTATAGGGTGGGGTAGAAAGAGATGGCGAATGCAATCTTGCGCGGGCTCTGGAAGCATCTGTGCACAAATAGACAAGCATGTTTGAAGCTGATCTGATCTTTCATTCTGTAGTAAAACAGCTACGAGCAGCGAATTGGATCGTGTGCAACGTGACAACGCCCGCGAACTACTTCCACATGATGCGGCGGCAGGTCGCGATGCCTTTCCGGAAGCCGCTGATCCTTATGACACCCAAGGTCGGGCTGAAGCACCCCTTCTACCGGTCGCCCTTCTCGGACTTCCTGCCAGGCACTACTTTCCAGAGGTACCACACACACACATTTATAGCAATAAGTGCAACTGAGCATTTTGGTTTTGATAATTCGAGTTGAATCTGCCAGTTCTGTAGCCATATAGGTATTTAATTGTATTGGATCTAGAAATGCTTTCGCATAGAGCTCATTCACAAATTTCACAATACAATATTTCAGAGACATCTATGGGGTGATAGGCTGAAACAAAACAAAACAGCTGTCAATTATCTTTCTGCTATTCCACGCTAGGTGCCAGCACATTGAATTCAATTTTCGTTTACAAAACTGTAAGTAGACTCGCACCGGCATCGTAAAGTTCTAATCATACCACTGGTTCATAAGATGTCAGGTTCTTTTACCGAATAGGAGCTATGGGAGCAATAGCATAGGACCAATAATCGCCGAAATTTCCTTGTTACATATGTGAGCATTTCCTGCAACACAAGTTTCGATACAAACCGAGACTTATGAAATTTAATTTCTATTCTGTGGCGGATTAGTGAAAACTATTGGAAGGTTACTAAAGTGTTCATTAAACCAAATCTCTATAGAGACGTTGCTGCCGTCTGGCTGCTTCTTTATTGGCTTTAGTTTTAAAGTTCTACCTATTTCCTTAAACCTAATGGCTTCATGTCAAAGCTTCATCTATCTTGCTAAGCTAACCACTCCGCTCAAGCAGTTTGTTAGTTACCTATACCTACTTGATAAATGCTTAAATCAAATTATGCCCACAGAGCTATAAAGGAAAGTGGTCCTGCCGCTAAAAACCCAGATGGAGTCCAAAAACTGATCTTCTGCTCGGGCAAAGTGTCCATCACTATCGATGAACTCCGGAAAGAGAATAAATTGGAAGACAAAATCGCGATGTGCCGCATCGAGCAGCTGTACCCGTTCCCGTATGACATCGTGCTGCAGGAGTTCTGTCGTTACCAGAAGGCGAAGGTGTTCTTCTGCCAAGAGGAACACAAGAATCAAGGGCCCTGGATCTTTAGCAAAGTCCGCATGGAGAATCTCTTTGGCAAAAAGATTGGGTAAGCCTCTGACAAATAAAATGTAGTCACGAAGTGCAGCGAACGGTAAATAAAATTGTGACCGATTGAAACTACACGCCTTGCCCTGTGCAGTTGTGTGTGTAGCTTTGCGAAGTTTGCATTTGTATGCGCGCAGCAGCTGTTTATACCTACATCACTTGGCATGGCAGTTTGTAGAACTGTTTTTTTTTTACTTTTCGTACATACCTATATGAATATCACCATCCAGCTAGCTTAGCATCATAAGTGTCTTCTTGCAGCGAAGTGGTGGTTTATTTATTCCCTACAAACTTGTGAGTCCTGACTTTTTCTAACAATCTACCTTAAGGGCCCTACCGTGTTTTTGGCGCATTTATTGCATTCATTTAATCTCGTGCTGTATCATAAAGTATCATTACAAGTACCTAAAGCTATATAGTCTTGAAATTCATGTGTAAGATATTTGAGGATTCACTCTAATGACAAGTGTTTATCGAAACACGATTACGTATCGCTTGTAAATGTGCACGTTTGGCAGCCGCCGTGACGTGCGACTCCGAGAGGAAGGGCTAAAGATAAGCCCGAAACATGTCAAGTTAAACTCGTTTTAAGACGTGAATGATCCGTTTATTTTCACTATAATATTTTACAGATGCATATCTCGGCCGTCCAGCTCTGCATCTGCTACTGGCATAAAGTGGATCCATGCGAAAGAACTGAAGGAGCTCAAAGAGAAAATTATTGCATTGTGATGAGATAGAACTATTTATTTCAAGATTGCATAAAATTATAGTGATGTATAAGTTATCATGAATTGTCAATAAATTGTGCAAGTATATTTAAATGATTGGTTTTTAGAAAACTTTGTAAATAAAGTCCACGACTGATGACGTTTATTAGAACAGTTCTTTCTTTTTGTGCGTACTACATAAACATAAGAACCTTTAAGGGTGCGCTTCCATTGAGGCAAAGTGGAGCAAAGGCATACAAAAGTATAAGTACATGTATCGTATCGTAATGGTGCTAGTCAATAGTGCAAATGACTCATTTCAGAATAGTACCTAGGTACCTACCTATATGTATTTGGGTGAATCAACTTTTTAGTGTTCAACGTCATACATACAGAGTCCCGGGTCGATAACACAAATTTATATAAAAGTAATTACTTTTATTTGTATTCCTTTATGTTCCTATTAATATTATCTAGCATTTTATCACAAAATATTTCATTTTGTTTACAATTTATCTATTCTGTAATGGTTGTCCAAAAGACCAAAAGTTGATTTTCAATAGTAGACAGATTGTCCCCTTGCAACGGTGCACCGTAAAACTTTGTATCACGAAAAAATAATGTTGCAGAATTGATATTTATACACATAATCGTTTTTATGGATAAGTATCATTAATAAAACACACCGATTTCTTATATTTGCACTAAACGGTTTATGAATTTCTTGCCTTTTAATTTTGTCCCTTTAATTATTACACGCTATGCAGGTCCACTGGGCAACCATAAAATAGTCATAAAATCTAAATAAAGATGACGTACTAAGATACTTCACAACAAGCTAAAAGTTCTTTTAAGCAAATAGGCCTAGCCGTTATTTTGATTTCACAAAACTCGCGGCGTTAGTCGGTCGAGTACTGTTGAAGGCTGTGGGTGGCTTTATTGTCTGTCCATCGGACCACTGGTACAACTACGTAAGTACTTAACATGTTACAATAAATTATATTGTACCAGATACTATTGTATAAATATTTTACCGTAAGGGTGAAATAAAACATAAAAAATCTTTAATATTTATTATTTGGCACAAAGTTTTAGATAAGTCCTTCGGACAACTAGTCACTTGGACAACGGAATTGGTTGTCCGTAGGACATTTTGGTTGTCCCTTGGACAAAAACGATTTGTTGTTGTCCTATGATACCCCAGTGGTACAGAGGGCCTTCCTGAGACGACGCCATCCACCCCTGTCCTGCGCCTGTTGCTCCGCGTCCCTCCAACTCAGCCGGGCTGCCCGCAGCTCGGCGTCCACGGTGCGCTGCCACGTGTGCGCCGGCCGGCACCGCCGCCTGCTCCCATGCGGCCTCCACGTGAACGCGACCCTGGTGGTATTATCCTCTGGTCTTCGGAGGGTGTGCCCTATGTTTTTTTTTCTTTTTTTCTTTCTTTCTATCCACTTCCATTTCCGTTGCGCGATTTCTCACTTCATCGGGATTTGCTGGCATCACTTCCATAGATCCTCGTTGCTGATAGTGTTCGTCTAAAATATGCGCAGGATGGACCTCAGGCATTTGTTGACGAACACTTGTAGCTTGCTCGTCAGATTCTTTGTCTCCTTTTATGTCTCGCAGCCGAAGAGCAAAACAGACTTCACTATGGAATCGAAGAGGGAAACTTGATCCGCCGGGTGAGCACGTTCGAATCCTACACAAGTTTTAGCTGGGTAAAGGCACCTTTCGCTTTGTTGATCCTCGCGTCGACGTCATCATCAGAGTCGCCGCTGTTGGTCATGGTGCTGCGGAGATATGTAAACTTTGCGACAGATTCCAGTGGTGTACCATTGAGTCTGATGTGTCTGTTTTCCAAAGACTGTACTCGCATTTCGACGGTCTTCCTAGTGTTGATTCGTAGACCCTTATCTTGAGCTTCCTCTCGTAATGAGTCCAGCTTCATTTAGAGAACGGTCAGTGAAGACGAAATCAACACTATGTCGTCTGCATAGTCAAGGTCCTCCAGGTGCGAGCTTTTGTTCCATGGGATGCCCCTAGATGTTTGAGTTACCTTCCGCATGACGTCGTCGAGTAGGACAATGAAGAGCAGCGGTGACAGGAGGCAGCCCTGCTTGACTCCTGAAGTCATTGGGATTGGTTCCCCTAGAACTTGGTCGTGTAAAGCCTTGCAGATGCTACAGTTATATAGGGACTAGATGATACCTATATACAGTATTCCACTTCGCCTAAGACAGGACCACAGTGCGCTCCACTTCACGGAGTCGAACGCTTTCTCGAAGTCGACGAAAGCAAGGAAAAGTTCGGCTCGCCACTCAACGCACGATTCTATAAGTATGCGCAAAGTATTCGTGTGGTCGGTGCATGACCTGCTAGAACGGAAACCGGTTTGCCCCTGCAATCTCTGGGGACATTCGGTAAGAGCATTATGCCCCTCCAGCTATCGCAGACTGACAAAGCCCCCTTCTTCGGTACCTTCACGAGCTAACCCTGCTTCCAGTCGCAGGGAACACGCTCCTTCTCCCAAACACGCTGCAACAGCAAATAAAGTATTTCGGCTGTCCTAGCCAGATCCGCTTTTAATAGCTCCACGTTGATGTTATCAACCCCTGGTGCCTTTCCTGCCTTCAGCTGTTTAATGGCGGCGACTACTTCTGCGTATGTTGGTGGAGTGGTTGGCAGATTTAAGGGAGGTCCGGAGTTGTCTGAAGCAGTTATCGGTTGGGCTTAGCCAATGCTAGTCAACAGGTTGGAGAAGTGCTCGTTCCATCGTTTCAGTTGTTCCTCTGTAGTACACAATAGTTGTCCCGTGGCGTCTTTTAGCGGCTTTTTGGAGGAAAGTGATTTGTTGCACAGGCGTTTAGTAACGTCATAGAACTCCCTCATGTTGGCTATCTTGGCTGCTGCGTTAGTCTGGTCTGCTAGCTCGTTGGCGGCACGCCGTCTGTTACGTCTCGCCAGCTTTCGGATGCGGAGGCGTGAGGCACTCCTCATCTCGAGCGTCCGTAGCGACAGTGTATTCAGCGGCCAACTGCTCTAGCTTTACGCTCTGCCTTCTCTCTATCGCGGACCACAGCACTTGGGACATCCAGGGTTCTTGCTTGGAGCGTTTATAGCCCAGGAATTTTTCGCCGGCTACAGTGAAAGCAGTGCGTACATGATTCCAAGTTTCATCCATTTTCTCGTCTTCCAGCTCTTCCAAAAGCTCAAATTGATAAAGGAGGCAAACACCGACCCTCCTCGGTCCTAAGTTTCTGCAAATTGAACATTTTGGATGTCTTCCAACTTTACGACGCGTGCTGCCATCTTGAGCCGTACATCAGCGACGACAAGATGATGATCGCTATCCACATCAGCGCCGCGGCGATTCCTAGCATCAAGTAGCGACGTTTTCCAGGCTCTGCTCATCGTAATGTGTAAAATAGAACTAACATACATAAAGAAAATTTAAAATTACGACGTGAAGCCAATAAGTGGAAAACAAAATACGAAAAATATAAGAACTACGGGTTCCAAGCTGGTCATTCTTCGAAGCGGGTCATGTTCTGTACCCTCTTGTAAGATTTTTGGTTCTAATATTTCCATTGGACAACCAGATATGTCTATGGGACAACCAAGTTGTCCCGAAATTAAAAAACACTAATCATTATTTTATTTCTTTTTAAATTCAAAAACAATTCATTTTTTTTAAAGGTTCAATAACACAATATAAAACAAAGTAGGAGGAAAAAAATTATTAAGTTACTGTTACTATTTCGCATTTTAATTAAAAAGTTCACTTTCTGTGAAATTAGAGTTGTCCTGGGGACATGATTATGGGAAATACTGCGAAATTATTGAGATATATGCCATATATAAAAATAAAAAATGAAACTGTATCGTTAAATGAATGTAAGTAAGATAATTGTGTTAACAATAATTGATGTCTAGTTTAGCTAAAAATAATTTTGAATGGTGGTCCAGGGGACAGGGCAGATCTGGGCTGGTGAATTTTTTCTAGTGAAACACACTAAATTCTCAAAGAAACAGCTCTGCTCTATACAGATTCATAAATGAGAGAAAATTATCTTTTAAATAAAACATTTAAAATTGGAAAATAAGAACAAAAAATAAAAATCCAAAATTTCATCATGTGGACATTTAAAAGTTGATTCACCCATTTATTTATCCTATTTAATAATATTATTAATGTGAAAGTTTGTGAAGATGGTTGGATTTTTTCTTTTTTTTTTTTTTGAATGAGTCGCCAGAGGGGCCAAAGACGCGAAGTCTTTGCTGTTTTTTACTTTAAGGATTGGAAGGGTGACTTGTGCTCGGGAAAAATCCCTTCGGACGAACTGGGAATGGAGGGCCCAGACAGTGTCCGACTTGCACGGACTAAAAAACCCGGTCACAAGTCCCCTTCTCTATTGGTTATCAAAACAAAAACGTGTGCTTTAAAATTTTGAGGAGGGGAGGGGTAGGGAGGGGACTTAATCTACCCACAGTGTCCTGCCTCAGCCATTTGCTGGAAGGCCGGGAGAGGAGCATGCATTCTCCCGCTGGGCACTGGGGGTGCTTAGGTCGGTCTTTTATGTTTTTACCCGTTGGTTACTTCCTTGACCGACCCTCGCCCGTTTCTGTACAATTACTTAGTACTATTGGTTGGGTTGGTGGGATTTCCTGTCATATGCATTTATCTATAACTACGGGCTTCCTTTCTTTTGCCCTGCGATGGAAGGGTGGGTCGGAGATCTTTTGGACCCATTGTGTGGCTTTGGATGCCATCTTTTGGGTGGGGCTACCCTTTATGCCTGGTGGTTAAGATGGTTGGATTACTCAATCACACAATAACGGCTGAACGGATTTAATATGAAATTTGGCATGGAGATAGTTTAAAACGTTAAGAAGAACATAGGATAGTTTTTATCCCGAAAAATTGCATAGTTCCCGCGGGATAGCGATAGTCGAATTCTTCATAGACGGATTGCGGGCAACAGCTAGTAGCTAATGGCAGCGAGCGTCTAGCATATATATAACACGAAGACTTCCAAAGAGTTGAGAGATTTTTAGAAGAAAGGAACTACGTATTCTCCAAGCGCACAGACAGCGGAGGCGTGGCGGTGCGGTTGTAATATTTATTCTAACATGTATATCCCGCGGCGGGAAACCACCCGTGTAGTATGGGCCTTATTGACCGCGCTGTGCACGTTACGTCGGCGCCCTGCGCTCCCGGTTTGTGTTATAAAACTCCAAACGCACAGACAGCGGAGGCGTGGTGGTGACGTTTGTAATATTGTAACTTGTATGAACAAATTCGCGCTACGGTAACGCTCAACCGTCATTCAGAATGACGCCTCCCACCACCACCACGCCTCCGCTGTCTGTGCGTTTGGAGTTTTATAACACAAACCGAGAGCGCAGGGCGCCGACGTAACGTGCACAGCGCGGTCAATAAGGCCCATACTACACGGGCGGTTTCCCGCCGCGGGAAACCGCTCGACGGAGCTGCGCAGTGTAGTTTGCACCATACAACTTCCATATAAAATTGTGTCTAGTGGCGGTGTAGTATAGGCCTAACACTCATAGACCTAACACTGAATCAAAAAAACGGTGACAGTGGTGACTATCCTTTGACTTTGCCAGAGCAAAAAAATAAAAAGTGACATATTGATTGACAGTGACATTACTTCGCTTACATAGAGTTGATTTTCGTTCGTTAAAAAAGTTTTCAAAACAAACATTTCTAAATCATTTTCTCTGTCCGTCATGTCCTATTTCGATTATTTTTGTAAGACTACGAACAATGAAACCTCTGCGAAAGAAAACAGTGAAGCTATTCATGGCACATGTACATCTATGTGCCCTGAAGAAGAACAAGCAATGTAAGTTTCAGAAATCGACTATTATTTAAACTTAGCGCTACACAAATTACGTGGAAATTCCATTATATTTGCTAATTGGGTATATTTGAATAAATTACAGGAGAGAAAAAGCTAAGATGGTGCATGTTTTGGAGGTTATAGACGGTCGGAAGATGCTTGTAAAATGCTACAGTAGATCAGCAGCAGATTCCGTGGTGACAGTTCCAGCGCTGCTGAGACCCAATTTGGTTCTGCGCCGCACGGTGCGGCACCTTCTTTTTGTGTGCGTTCATTTCTGGCAGTTAATTATTTTTCATGAACTAAAAGCGAACTAACAGACAGGTCACCTGATGGTTAATCACCACCCATAGATATCTGTAACACCAGAGGGATAGCGCGTGCATTACCAACCCAGGTCAAGACGAATATTACACTCTTCATACCAAAACACAATTTAGTCTTGTCTCATATACATGTTATAAAAAAAAACGTTGGTCACTAAGCACCTGCATTTAGAGAAATATTAAGAAACATGCCATTGTTAAGAGGGTTTATACCTGCTGGGCTGGCAACGTTGCATTTTTGTTAGTTTTTCTCGATTATTCCATAAAAATTTAATGAAAATTAAAATTTTTTTGAATACAAATTGTTCTAATATATAAGTTAATGTGTCTACTGCAATAATAATTTGTGATAAGACTTTTATTTTCTTTAAAAACCGTTAAGTAATAATTTGTTTGTTTTTTAAGAAAATAAAAGTTTATATTATATATTATTATAGCAGTAGACACATTTACTTATACATATATTAGAACAATTTGTATACAAAACATTTTTAATTTTCATTAAATTTTTATGGAATAATCAACAAAAACTAACAACAATGCAACATTGCCAGCTCAGCAGGTATAAACCCTCTTAAACAGATAATAATTATCCATCCATTTGTATATTTTCCAGACAGTTATTTTGTATGGTTAACTACCCTTTAACAAGGTACAACTTTTTAAACTACACCAACATTACATTGCATGGTTGTAAAGTAAATGAGTTTGAAATGAACAATTGAGCGTTGCAATCTAGTGCAACTTACACAGTTTTTACTGCAAGTTTAAACTGGGCTTAAGTGGATATGATTGAATACAACAACAACTTTATTGAAAACTTTTATTTATAAATTTTAGTGTAACAAAAAGAACAGATGTCAGCGCAACAGTGATGTATGACTTTTTGACGGATCGGCTGCGGGCTGTGCGACAAGACATGACTATTCAGAGATTGGCTCATGATGATTGCATCAAATTACTGGAGCCCATGATTAGATTTCACACCTATTTCGGATACAAGTTAGTTATGTTACTTTATTAATTATTTTTGACAATATAATAGATATAAATTATATTTATACATACATTTGGGTAACATACATAAAATCATTGTCTTGAGGGTGAAGACCAAAAAGTTGCACATCTGTTAAAGCTGCATTAGCAGGTATTTATAATTACTATTGTTTTTTTCCATTGTGGCACGAATATTATGTATGGTTAATTTTCGTGTCACAATGGAATAAGTTAATGGTAATTATAACTACCTGCTAATGCAGCTTTAATAGTGTGCATCTTTTTGGTTTTCACCCTTGAAATAAATAAAATATAATTTTTATGGCCGGTAGGCTTATTTTCTAACGTTTTTGACGCTTGCCTTCGCAATCGCTATCTCTTTCTGTCAAACGGTATAAGACGTTGACAGAAAGAGATAGTGAAAGCGTTAGAAGCAAGCGCCAAAAGCGTTAGACAATACGGCCTCAGCTTTTCTCATAGAAAACCCTTGTACTTATGTATGTCAGAATAAAAAGTGTTCCAAATAATACAAATTACACAGATTAAAATTGAAAAAAATAGCCTTAAATTTGGCACATACCTGGTTAAGGAGATTATATAACTGGTTAATGAGCCTTATTTACAGTATTGGTTATAATTGTCATCAGTAAAAAAAAGAGTTTGCCGTACATAAATTTTCCTTTCCAAATTCAGCTTCTGAGTATACTTAACAATGACTTTATTTCCTTATTTCAGACTCTGCGAGTATCCAATTCAAGTTTACGATCCAGTGCTGAACAAGAAATTGCTATTGGAGTGTTTGAAATGGTACTTAAGCTGTTATGACTCTTTGGATCAGTACACTGGATTCCTAAAAGAAGCTCTTGATTTGTCTCTTTCTGTTGCGAATATAGACTTCACTTCTGACGGGCCAGAAACCAAGTGTGACAGGATACTCATGGAGAGTTTGTACATTTTGTGCAATTTGGATGATGTCCATCCAATGTTTAGGTACTGGAATTTGACAAAGGAAATTAAAAGGTTAGTTTTTGGTACCGGTTTTTTTTTATTAATACCACATCCTCGTGGAACTTTCATCATCATCATTTTAGCCGAAAGACGTCCACTGCTGAAGATAGGCCTACCCCAAGGCTTGCCAAACAGATCGGTCTTGCGCCATCCGCATCCAACGCGTTCCCGCAACCTTAACCAGGTCGTCGCTCCATCTTGTTAGAGGCATACCTACACTGCGTCTTCCGGTCCGCGGACGCTATTCGAGAACCCCATCGGCCATCAATTCTACGAGCGATGTGCTCTGCCCACTGCCACTTAAGTCTGGCGATTCTTCGAGCTATGTGACTTTAGTAGTTGCGCGGACTTCATCATTTCTAATGCGATCCCGCAGAGAAACTTCAAGCACGAGACGATGGCTTTGCATAGTGGAAAGTAGAACTTTAATCATGACGTATCTTTGATCAATTATAACTGAAGATACACATTGCCGAACAAAATCCCCTTCAAAGAATGTCCGAACTTTTTTATTTGGTTGCGTAACAAATAAAATCATCACCTACACAGAAATTTGAACCTAGTCTTTACTTCATTACAGTCGAATTTCGGTAGCGGCAAAACTCCACTTGACAATTTCACGCAACGTTCTGAGAAAAAAGAAGGCCACTTTTATCAAAGTGGCGCTCATTTGGCTCGGACATTTTCGGGCGCGCGACTGTGGATCTACAGTTATAATTGATCAAAGTGACGTATAACACAAAAATTTCGCTACCATTTTAGCCAAACTGCAGTGGCCATGTTAACGAGTAGACTTTACTATTTTTTTTTCTGACTGTGACTGACAATGAAATTTAACCATTTTCCATGCCCTATCAATTTAGATACGAACTAGAAAATGAATCATAGTTTTTTTACTGTTTACCTACTTCTTTTAGTGAGCCCAGCTTAGAGTTAGCATATGAAATAGCACTGGCGAACTTCAACGGGAATTACGTCCGAGTTTGCAAGCAGCTGGAAAACCTGTGCCCACTCACGTACTGCGCTCTGTGTCTGCATTTGCCGAAATTACAAAGGTGAATTAATTTTTATATTATCTTACTTCTTATTGTCTAGGATAGTTTGGGACTGGGTCAATTGGTGTGAATTGTCCCCTGATATTTATTTATCTTTCGCGCTGCTATTTCACGCTAAAACGGTTTGACGGATTCTGATAAAATTTCGCATACAGATAGTTTATAACCTGGATTAACGAATTCTTTGCAGATGAAGTCGCGGGCATCAGCTAGTTTATACTGATATTGAAAATGCGGAAGTAACTCTGTCAGTCTCTTATCTCTTCACGCTCAAACCGCTCAACAGATTTAGATGAAATTTGGTATGGAAATAGTTTGATACCCTTAGAATCCTATATGGATAGTTTTTATCCGGGAAAATTGCATAGTTCCCGCGGGATAGCGAGAGCCGAATTCGTCGCAGACGGAGTTGTGAGTAACAGCTAGTCTCAAGCAAAAATCAATGAATATGAATTATTTTTATTTGTTAGTATAGCTTGTCTAGTTTAAAATGACGAGCCCCACCACCGCACTCACGCATAGGATTCGAAACTCAATTCAAGCTACAATAGACTCTATTGTAGCTCAAATTGAGCTCCAAATCCCGTGCGCAAACGCGGTGGTGGGGCGCGTCATTTCAAACTAGACAAGCTCTATTATTGACAGTAGTTGAGACGTCCGTGGAATCTCCCAAATAGATAGGTAATAGCTTTGATCAATTATAACTGTAGATCCACAGTCGCGCGCCCGAAAATGTCCGAGCCAAATGAGCGCCACTTTGATAAAAGTGGCCTACTTTTTTCTCAGTACGTTGCGTGAAATTGTCAAGTTTAGCTGTCAAGTGTCAACCGAAATTCGACTGTAATGAAGTAAAGACTAGGTTCAAATTTCTGTGTAGGTGATGATTTTAATTGTTATGCAAACAAATAAAAAAGTTCGGACACTTTTTGAAGGGGATTTTGTTCGGCAATGTGTATCTTCAGTTATAATTGATCAAAGGGTATAGCGTGGTAAGGGTAATAGCTAGTTTAAAATAAAAAAAGCGTTTCAGGGTCATGTGGCATTACAGTCAGCTTCGGAAGTCGTAGAACACTAGTACTTTGTCGCAATAACCAGTTATGCTGTGAAGTTTGAAATATGTAACGTTGATAAGGTGACAAAGTAATAAAGTGTTAAGCGACTTTCAGGGCCGACCGTAGTACGAATTTTAAGAGGTATCCCAATCTCGTTAAAAGCCCACCTTCGAACAAAGCCATTGTATTCTATTATGTCCTCAAGTGAATAATCCTCAGTTTAAAATGAACGTAAATATAAGATAAAATATCTCATTGAAATAACGACTTTATTATTTACAGTAGAGTTAATTTTAATTGAAACTTTGTTTGTTTGTTTGTTTTGGCTGCCTGTCTAAGACGCATTCAATATTGAAAAATATTATCTGCCAACAAAGATTCATTGAAAATGAACTCTCTAATTTAAATAATAAAGTCGTTATTTCAATGAGCTATTTTATCTTATATTTCTGTTTATTTTAAACAGAGGATTGTGCACTTGAGGACATAATAGAATACAATGGCTTTGTTCGAAATGTGGACTGCTAACGAGATCGGGACACCTCAAAAAATTCGTACTATACCATCAAGCTATCCACTTGCTCCACCACCCTATTTCATGGATAAAACCTTGTTATACCAACCAGGCGCGCCCTGCAAGTGATGAGTGTGGCTTACAACAAGCTGCCAGTGCCGACGCACGCGCTGCGCGACTGGCTGAGATTCAACAGCGCGGACGAGGCGCGGCAGGTCTGCCAACACTACGGGCTGGCGGCGGACACCGAAACCGTCAAGTTCCTCAAGGCGGACTTCCGAGCAGATGCTGCTTTGGTAAGCAAATTTTTTAGTCTCTTGGTCAGTGAGCTACCTACTTGATAAAGGTATAAGCTCAGGTCATGCAGCGATGCAGCGTTTTGTTTTCGTCATTACCCTCTCAAGAGGGCCGAGTTGAGCCCAGTACAAGCCTTGGTGGCCTAGTGGTTCGTTCTATGGCCTCTTAAGCAGAAGGCTCGTGAATTTTTCGGAATTTAAGTGCGAAATTGCATTTGAAATTTACCATGAGCTTTACGGTCCGGTGAAGGATAACATCGTGAGGAAACCTGCACACATTTTAGAAGAAATTCAATGGGGTATGTGAAGTTCCCAATCCGCACTGCGCCCGAGGGAACTACGTTGTGTGCGTGGCGGCAAAAGTTGTTTTTTTATGCGCTTTAGTCGCAGTAGTACCTTCAGTTCCAGCAATGGAACAGAGGCGAAAAAATAAACGCAGTTCTTCCTTCAACTCGTGAAGGAACTAGTGCGAAACCGCAATAGTTCCTTCGAAGGAACAGCTAAAGGGGCAACCACGAATAATCCGATTTAGGACATTTGTAAATCATAAAACGCTAGATGACCCTCATCTAAAAACTTTCAGCATCCACCAGCGAAACAACTTCTACAAGATGAGAAGATGGATCTGTCAATAGTCAACATTATTACTTATATAACGGAAAAGCACGAACAGGCACATGGCGAATTAACAGCAGATACATTTGAAGACTGAATTTGAGCACATGGACCACCATCCACGACTACACAGCAAGCAATAAAAACTGTGAATAAGTTCATTTTACGGCGTTGAAAACATATCTTTTAATGATAGTTCCTTTGATCAATTATAACTGTAGATCCACAGTCGTGATAAAAGTGGCCTTCTTTTTTCTCAGTACGTTGCGTGAAATTGTAAAGTTTAGCTGTCAAGTGTCAACCGAAATTCGACTGTAATGAAGTAAAGACTAGGTTCAAATTTCTGTGTAGGTGATGATTTTAATTGTTATGCAAACAAATAAAAAAGTTCGGACATTCGTTGAAGGGGATTTTGTTCGGCAATGTGTATCTTCAGTTATAATTGATCAAAGGATAGTTCAATAAAATAAAAAATATTTTTGTTGTTAACTAATTTTAATGAATTATGTCGATCTCATAATAGTGTTATTTATTTTTTTTAATATGAAGAATAAAACAATATTTTATATAAAGGAATCCTTTATTATTTACATAAGAAAATTCACCTAATTATGATGACTAATTACAGTGGACAACAAAATCTATCTAATATCAAACGGCTGCATGGCTCCCATGTATGTATTGTCGAAATAAACATGTTAAATTCTTTAACAAATAGCTTCGTTGACAATTCTACAGCCAGCATCTAAGCTGCGTGTTTGGAACATCAGAATAATAAAACTAGCATTTATTGCCCAAAAACAATGTATAAAAGTCCCGTTTTACTTTAAAATTGTTAGTGGAGATGCTGACGGTACAACTATTATTTCATCCGGTTATGGTTTGTTCCTTATACATTACCATAAGATATATTGAAGCCAAATAACTAGTGGCCAATATTGGGACTCCACAGTTACCTTACGTTTTACTGTTATCGTAATATTGCATATCGGTTTGGACACTTCCCACCACAATAATGGGTAATGTTAACAAAGTGACTACACCTTCGAGAATGGAGGTGAGAAATAAATAAACCCTTAAATTACAGTCTCGACAACACGATGCTGTTCTTGCGTTAAATGCCTGAATTTGTATGAAGTGAAAGATTAAAATAGTGCTCGATCGTCGCATTTACCAACTGAAGTGCAGGAAAGAGCAGCAGCAGCGCACAATTTATATCTTGCTTATAAAAATGGAATTAAAATGGTAACAAGGTCATCAAAAACTTGTACACCGAGTTGTGTATTTGACAAGAAAAGGGGCACCAAACAAAGTTATGCCATATAAAGTATCACAGGTAATGAATACTTTGGTAGGTCAGCGAACGCGTCGCCAATATCATTCCCAGATCCTACAAAGTTGTTTCGTTCGGTAACTAATTCATATGTTTAATCTCGAACACAAATTACTAGTCGACAACTTGTGCCATTTCACAGAAAATAGGAAACATTAAAGCGATTATTAAACACTAATAAATAAGTAACATACTTTAGACGATTAACACGAACAGCATTACATATTTCATAAGTATGTCCTCTCGTAGAATTCCCTAAAATTATAAAACAATTTCTTTACTGGAAATCTAAATATTCAATCGCTGATCTCATTTTTGTATGTACATAGTTCGGGTAGCACCGAGATGTAAAGAAGGTAAGCATAATAAAGAACTAAAATCACAAGGAAACTATAAACCTAAAATAAATTCAATCGAGCAAGTAAAATGTCATTCATCAGTTTCTTAGACGATAGCCTTCGTGATTTTATTGCTATAAAACAAGTTAATAAATAACTTTTAAAACAACAAGTTCTAATGTACAAAAGAGATATATAATTTCACTATATGGTACAGGTATGACGTTAATGAAACGGTTACCTTTCAGCCGCAGTCTTCAGAAGCCGCGGCAACCTTCAAACTTACTCGCCTAAACAATGCGCAAATGATTTGACATGATCCTTTTATTTTTACGCGTAACTATAAATATTGAGAACGCTAAGCATAAGTAAATCTTCTCGGACGATCTTGAACCGTACGCTATATAGACGCTACTTCTCTTGATAGATGTATGATGTGTAATAAAAATATGAACCGCAATTATTTAGACACTAGTAACATTAACAAGTTAATAATTTATTTTAGTAAGGTCTCCCTTATACTGTTTCGGTATCTATCACTGATGGGTTTCATTGCATTCTACAATTTGACCGCCAACCTAATCGAACCATAGAACAATGACGTAGTAAGACAGCCAGCACTGTTGCAAAAGACAACATTCAGAACAAATAAAAAACGCCACAATATAACACAGAACTTATAATCAGCTGTATTTTCCACAGTATAAAATTAACCGTACTTAAGTTCTGACAGTTAGCATCACAAAACCTTATTATACGGACTAGTTTAAACATTGCGATCAAATCCGTGTAAATACATGAAAGCCCGCATCTGGCTCTAGTATAGTTTGGCTGTCAAATTACGTCACTCACTAGTCATTACTTATGAAATTCAAGTTATATCACTGAATTCTAGTACAATTGGCTGCAGCTTACTCTGTCACTGGACCTTTTTTCTAGTCGGAAAGAAAAATTGGCACGCTGACCGTGCCTGACGATCAACAGATGGTATTCAGCTTGTCACTCAATGCATTTCTAGTTTCAAAATTACACATAATGAGAGATCGAGAGGCTAGTATGTAGTACCAGGTTGTTCGGTCAGATTGCAAAGCAAAAGGTGTCCTAACTTCGTTACTGCGGCTCCAGCAACTTCGACTGCCTCTAAGACTCGCGTAAAGTTGCGAGCGCGTCACAAATTTGAATCTAAAAGTACCCCCAATCTCCCCAAAGCGCTCCTACGGCGCCTCAAATGTAAGCTATCTTACTATAGCAGCGCGATCGGAATTAAACCAGTCTGTGAGACGTAAGTTTCAAGTTTGAGGCCGGTTTCTACGCACGCTATTTGTGAGCTTTAGTTTCGAGGCGCGCCGCACTTGTTCAGAGACTGCGCCAGTACTGCGCTTGTTTTAGTGGTTGAGGAACGCGTCATCGAACAATTCGAGCTCGTGGCCGAGGTAGTTGGCTTTGTTCCGCAACTTCTTGGCGGACGAGGAAGCGTCGTCCAGCATTTTGATGGCCTCGCGCACCTCGCTCAGTTCCTCGTCCATTTCCGTCGTCGCTTCGTCGATGAGTCGACAGAGGCGCGCGAACATCGTTGACAGTTCCCTGGGAAACGTAGAAAATTATTTTTAATGTGAAGCAAAAGCAAATGATACATATGGCAAAGAGTTGTATAGTCCCCTATTACCCGAAGGTTCAAAGTCAATTGACAATGGATAAGAATTTTAAAAGTGGTTGAATATTTTTATATTGGTAGGAAAAACGTTCCTTTTATTAATTTATAAAAAATAAAAACATGGGATACAAACTTTTGGTCCGTCACATATAGAAAAAAATAAAAAAAAAACAAGAAAAAAAGGCCAGATGTGCCATTGACAGTTTGTCATAAACAAACGTAGATAACCTTAGCTTGTGATTTTGCGTCCGCATCTTTCTCTTAGTCCAGGGTACAAATCAAAAATTATCGTTGATGCAGGCAATATCAAAGGTCCGGTGTGGGTAAGCAGTCGAAGAATTAAGAGAATTCCAGAGAAATCTACCGAAAACTTAGAGAAAGACTGCGCATTCTTCTTGGCAATGGTGTTCTTCCCGAAAGCGCTGGTAGTTTTAAAAAAGTGACACGTAAAAGAGCCCTTTGGGCCTACTTGCAGAATAAAGCTCCAAAAGCACAGACAGCGGAGGCGTGGCGGTGACAGTTGTAATATTCTAACTTGTATGAACGGTTGTGCGGTACCGTACCGCGAACTAGTTCACACACGCATCTTTCTCTTAGTCCAGGGTACAAATCAAAAATTATCGTTGATGCAGGCAATATCAAAGGTCCGGTGTGGGTAAAGCAGTGGAAGAATTAAGAGAATTCCAGAGAAAACTACCGAAAACTTAGAGAAAGACTGCGCATTCTTCTTGGCAATGGTGTTCTTCCCGAAAGCGCTGGTAGTTTTAAAAAAAGTGACACGTAAAAGAGCCCTTTGGGCCTACTTGCAGAATAAAGCTCCAAAAGCACAGACAGCGGAGGCGTGGCGGTGAAGTGGCGGTGACAGTTGTAATATTCTAACTTGTATGAACGGTTGTGCGGTACCGTACCGCGAACTAGTTCACACAAGTTAGAATATTACAACCGTCACCGCCACCGCACCGCCACGCCTCCGCTGTCCGTGCGTTTGAAGTTTTTCACTTCTCATGTTCTTAAAATGTTACTTTAGTCTCTGCATATCGGGACTAAAGCTCTTTTTTGATCTCTAGGTATTAAAGTTTTTTTTTTAATTTACTTTGGAAACCCCTAAACTGCCAATCACGGTGTTTGTGGATGGAGGATTATTGCCATTTTCATTGACTGGGCATAGACAATTTTAAAGCTTTCCACAGACTGCAGCGCGCTGCGGACGCTCCGAAGCGCTCCGTAGCGCCCTGCGCTTCGGTCTGTGGAAGCCTTTAGGGCGTGGAAATAACCTCAAAATGACAACTGTATAAAAAATATTTAAAAAAATAATAATTTCATGAAACACCATGAATAATTACGAATATTACTCGCTCTGCTCGGGTGGCTAAATATCTTGTGTCATTATGGCTTGTTTTAGTCCCTTGTTGAACAATCTACTATTAATGATGATAGTTTATAATGTAATGAAATTTTTGTAAAACTATAAGATATTCTTCGATAGTGTAAAAATATTGTTTAGTTTTAAGTTTATATTGTGTGCCCTTACAGGGCGTCATGTTCCGACTTGTATATCTATCTAATATATAAAAATCTCATGTCACGGTGCTTGTTATCGAACTCCTCCGAAACGGCTCGACTTTTTTCTTGATGTTCGGTAGGTCTGAGAATAGGCCGTAGGCTAATATCCTTCGCGGACGGAGTAACTGCCACCTGGAGTTGCTATTGCTAGTATTTTATAACATCCTGATGCTATGTACAGTCAATGTCATAAATAAGTGATCACTTTTCTACCTGGTCGCTTTCAGTCCTACCTTGACGCTTTCAGTCGTTACATAATTTCATATGAACTTTCAAACATGACGTTAGTGACAAGGTACAAAAGTGATCACTTATTTATGACGTTGACCCTACATGACTTTACAATGATTAAATAAATAAATATAAAGGATTGCGCGCGAGTCGCCTCATCTGGAGTGGGTGTCAGTATAGGGTACAGTAAAATTACATAAAGTTTACCACTGACAGATGGTTTGCCTTCATTTCATATTCAACTTTAACGACCTACAAATAAAGCCAATTTTAGAATACTGTTACCCACGTTTGCAGATTTTGTAACAGCTACTTTGTTTGTATGGTGTTAATGTTGGAAACGAAATGAAGGCAAGCCATCTGTCAGTGGTAAACTAAAAGTAAAGGTATTGTACTGACTGTTGCACTTGGTGGCTGCAGTTGGCGGAGGTGAGGTCGACGATGAGCCGGAGCTTGTTGCTGGCGTGCGCGACGTACTGGCGCTTGAACACGCGCTGCTGCGCGCGCGCCGTCCACGTCAGCCGCTCGTACACGTACAGCGCGCCGTACACCGCGCCCGTCACAAACACTATGCGCCACCCCACCGTCTTCAACAACTGAACAGGTAACAACCATTTCAATACTAGATGAAAAAAAAAACTGTGTATAATTCCCGTTCTCATGGGAATTCCGGGAAAATATACAGGGTAATTTTTTAACAAATGCACAAATTTTAATGTGATACAGTGTCGTTAAAATAACAAATTTCAGTATTTTTCGTTATAATTTTCATCACTTATTTTTTTATTTTTCATAGTAACTCGACCAATTTATTGGATGAATTACTATATGAACAACCCAAATTACAAAACGTAAAAAAAAAATCTTGAACTGATAATCGTGATCTATTAACGATACTGAATGACGTATCAAAATTTGTGCACTGATTAAAAAGTTACCCTGTATACCCTATGTCACTCTCGCAACTGAGACGATTCTAAGTCATTGAAAGGTGTCAACCTCACACTTTAAAATACATCGAACCGTTAAGGCTACAGGCCGAGCCAATGAATGATACATACATACCCACAAATTTTTTCATGTATTATCACATCCACATGCTCTCAATCTCATTTCTCTCTCTCTTCTTTTCCAGTGAATTGGCTTACATGCATACAGCTGTAATACTGTGTAAATTTTGCTTTACTTAATAAATAAATTCATGTTTCGAAGCCACTTTCAGCAATTTTAGGTAAAAGTAGTATAGTGAAAATAAACGGATCACTCACGTCTCAAAACGAGTTTAACTCGACATGTTTCGGGCTAATCCGTAGCCCTTCCTCTCGGAGTCGCACGTCACGGCGGCTGCCAAACGTGCACTGCGTGCGTGTGTGCACGTTTGGCAGCCGCCGTGACGTGCGACTCCGAGAGGAAGGGCTACGGATTAGCCCGAAACATGTCGAGTTAAACTCGTTTTGAGACGTGAGTGATCCGTTTATTTTCACTATGAGTGAGTCTCACGGTAGTTTCATGTTTAAAAAGTAGTATAATAGTGACAGTTTGCTAGCCTGTCGCCGACAATATACATTAACCTATGTCCTCGGTCGCTTCTTACTACATCCATGGAAGAAATGGAGAGGACTGGATAGATCATTTCCCCAAAATCGTAATTTCCTTGTAGCAAAATTTCCGTTCGCAGATTTCCCTAAATGCTTTTTTTTCACCATACTTTTTTACTGAAGCTTATTTTCACAGTAGCGTTTTTTTCCAATTTGATTTTATTGAATTTTTGATTTGATTGGAGCTCCTTCTTCTGCGTGCTTTTGGCCCTTCGGGCCGATGAAAGCTTAACATAACCTAAACCTACCTATGTTTCTGTGTCGATTAAAGTTGGGAAAAAACGCGATTGTGAAAATAAGCTTCAGTAAAAAACCATATTGAGAAAAAAAGCACTTGGGAAAAATGCGAACGCAAATTTAGCTACAAGGAAATCACGATTTTGGTAAATTGCTCTAACCAGTCATGGAGAGGTGTGCAATTCTAAAATGGTAGTGTCTCACCAATCCGGACAGCAGCAGGCCGCCCATGGTGCCCTGCGAGGTGAGGGCGCCGAGCGCGAACTTGGAGACCATGGACCACTCCTCGGCGCTGAACGGGCCCAGCGCGCCCGCGCCCGCCGCCGGCCGCGCTAGCTCCACGGACGCCGCCACCGGCGTGATCGTCGGAGGGATCTGCCGATCACATAAACATAACATCAAACAAAAAAACACTGACTAATATAAATAATAAATAAATAAATAAATATTAGGGGACAGCCTTACACAAATCGACCTAGTCCCAAACTAAGCAAAGCTTGTACTATGGGTACTAGACGACGATAAACATACTTATATAGATAAATAAATACTTAAATACATAGAAAATATCCATAACTCAGGAACAAATATTCGTGCTCATCACACAAATAAATGCCCTTACCGGGATTTGAACCCAGAACCTCTTGCTTCGTAGGCAGGGTCACTACCAACTACGCTAAAGCGGTCGTAAACTAGCTGCTGCCCGCGACTCCGTCCGCGAAGAATATGGGTATAAAAAATAGCCTACGACCTATTCTCAGACCTACCAAATACAGAGAAAAAATGTTTCATAAAAATCGGTCAAGCCGTCTCGGAGGAGGAGTTCGATAACAAATACCGTGACACGAGATTTTTATAATTAGATAGATAAAACAAAAGAGCAATACTTAATTAATGATATAATGTTTTAAACTTTCGCGATTCTCGCGCATAACTAATATTTTTCGAGACTTAATTACAAACTACTTATCTCGACGTTTCGACCACATTGCGCAGTAGTAAGTGATCTAGGTTTTAATACAAGTTATACGCTGCCGCAAATGTCTACTCTATTATTTTGTACCCGCTCTGTTACTCACTTGCGTGTACTGCGGCGCGTTTTTGAGGGTGGTCTTGTGGTGTCCGCGGCCCTGGAACCGCTGGATGATGGCGGTGAGGCCGTAGGAGAAGCGGAAGGAGAGGTCCTCGCTGAAGTCCGCGCACAGGTTGTCGCAGTTGAGCCGGTACAGCACCTCGAACGGCTGCTGGTGCGGCGAGATCACCGACGCCGCCGCCGCGCGCTTGTGCATCGGCAGGATGTTGTACATGCGCTCTGGAAACGATCAAACCATCATACATCACTATAAACAACTAGCCTTTACCATGGCTGGGCATTAACTCGTTAATCTGTTAATCGTTAATTAACGAAGTTAACGTTTCGACTAACGGATTAACTAGTTTATAGTTTATAGTTTATTTATTTAAAGAACAAAATTACATGCTTATACAGAACAGTATTATCCGGTAAGCGCCAAACTAGGCTGAGCCTGTATTTTGGCACTCACTGAGTCAGTTTACAAATATTATGATATTATAACTTTAACAGATTACACGGTTAAGTTGGTTGTCCCGTAATGGCTATAGTGAAAATAAAATAAAATAAAATAAAATAATTGAAATTAAAAATAAGACTGCATGCTATTTAAATTTAGGTGTGTGCGTGTATGAGTGTAGTGTGTATGTGTATAGTATGTGCGTGCGTGTGTGTGAGTATAAAGCGAGATGTTGCGTTTGCTTGTTAGAGAGTGAGTAAGTACCAACAAATTTAATTATCCATTATTATTTTCATTTTACTTTTACATAGTAACTTAACTTATAGTCTAAAAACTATGAACAAAAATATCGAAACCGCACAGAATACAATAATAACGGGAAATAAATTAAACAAAAAATAAAGAGCTACATAACAGCTTGCATTTGAGTGTGTGAGTACCTATGTGCATGAGTACACAGCGAGATGGAACGCCTGCCCGAGAAAACGTGAACAAGATACTTAAGTAGCAACTATGCAAAAAATCCCCTAAGCGCAAGGAAGCAGCAGATTCTCAGTATCACTATAAGATAACGAAGGAAACCATTTTTTCAAAATAGATTTAACTCTGAAGCTGGTACATGCTTTTAAGTTACAGATTTTACTGACTGCATTGTACACAAAAGGGTGTATGTAAAGTGGGGATCGCTTAGCAAGCGCCGATTTGACGTTGGGCAATGGGACCCTATAAACCCGTCGGCTCATGATGCCATCCCTTTTTGGCAACTGTGCTATGCTTCTGTGGACTCTAACAACTGCGTTTAGCATGAACAGCTGCCTAACTCTGAGGTATCCCGTTTCCCTGTACAAAGCATCAGTAGAGAAGCGGAATGGCTTTTTCAGCATGACTTTAATGACTGCACGTTGCGCTCGCTCAATGTCCAGTAGTGCCGTCTTCCCGGCGCTGCCCCAGACTGCAATACAATATTGTATTATCGACTGGCACAGCGCATAGTAGACAACACGTAAGACGTCCGGAGGAGCGCAGTCACGTAACCGTTTCATCAGGTAGATAACCTTCCTGACTTTCTTTGATAAGGCAATAATATGAGGCTTGAACGAGAGACGCTCATCTAGGATAAGGCCTAGATATTTTACGGTACTGCATTTACTTATGTCACCACAGGTGCAGTTTGATGCATCTGTTCCACAAGAGTGAATTTTGATGTCCTTACAGACTGAGGCAGAGGAGACCACAGTTTTTGAAAATGGCATGTAGTGGCTTTTACGTACATTCAATGTTAGGAGGTTTCTATCGAGCCAAGCCGCCACCCTCCGAAGACCCTGCTCAGCCATCAAATAAGTTTCCTCCCAAGAACCACCCTCAAACAAAACTACAGTGTCATCAGCATAACAGAGGACCTCAGAATTAGGTATAGACAATTGCAAAAGGTCATTAATATAGATTATAAAGAGAGTGGGCCCAAGAATACTACCTTGGGGTACTCCAAATTGAGTAGGAGATCTATCGCTACAGAGTTCTCCAACCCTCACCAGTTGCTGTCTGTTGGTAAGGTAGCTAGCAAACCAGTCGAGACTCGCTCCCCTTTTAACTTTTAAGTTCCGTAAAATTTCTTCAAGTCCGTTAATCGTTAATCCACGGCGCGCCAAGAAAAACTTGTTCTGACAAGTACGTTCGGGCGGGTCGACAATTGCGGCGCGGATCGTGCTGCAAGTGAAATAAAACTGGCTAGGTATGTTTTGTTACCACGTGTAAGTGACAAAACTGCGAAATAATTCGATTCATATGATTCGTTTGATCGTTTCGTTACTTATCGCTGGCTTACGTTTAGAATTACGAACCTAAACCAACAATTTTTATAAGTAGATCACTAACACAATGATATAAAAGTGAAATTTTTATCACATGTTACCGGAATAACGATTAACGTTAACTTGTGTTAAATTTTCCGAAATATACCTATCGCTTATAACGCTTAACGAAGTAACTTTTTAGCAGAGGATTAGTGATTAACGAAGTTAACTATTTGATTAACGGTGCCCAGCAATGGCCTTTGAAAAACACTTTTGAAAAATAAATAACAGCAAATATGTCATAATTAACAAGGAACATGGTCATTTACATTATTTTGGTTTCATAAGTAATAGTTATTTTTTTTAAAAAGCGTTTTTCAATAAAGACTCATCAAGATTGTTTACCTTATTTCTAGTGCTAAAAGAAACGCGCGCTCTGGCCGAAACGGCGTGTCATATTCGTCCACTAGGGCGGATCGAATTTCTTGGCTCAGAGTTAGAGACACCTGTGAGTAATTAGAGGGGTTCACTCACCAGGCATCTCCTTCTGCGCCTCATCCATCTCGTGGCCGATGTCATGCGAGAGCCGCTTCTTGAGCCGCGACCCGAGCCCGGCTTCCACGTGGCTTGTACTGTTCTATACTTCGTTTTTTTTAGCATTAAAAAGAAGGTAAGCGATCTTGACGTATCTTTTAACTGAAAAACACTTTTGAAAAATAAATAACAGCAAATAATGTAACAATTAATAAGGACACATGGTCATTTACATTATTTTGGTTTCATAAGTAATAGTTATTTTTTTAAAAAAAGCGTTTTTCAATAAAAAGTCATGTTTATCTTATTTCTAATTCTAAAAAAAAAAACGAAGTATAGGGCGACGCGCTCCGGCCGAAACGGCGTGTCATATTCGTCCACTAGGGCGGAGAGGCTTCAGATTTCTTGGCTCAGAGTTAGAGACATCTGCACTGCGAGTAATTAGAGGGTTTCACTCACCAGCCATCTCCTTCTGTGCCTCGTCCATCTCGTGGCCGATGTCGTGCGAGAGGCGCTTCTTGAGCCGCGAGCCGAGCCCGGCCTCCACGTGGCGGTGCAAGGCGCGCTTGTACTGTTCTAAAGCGGCGCGCTCCGGCCGGAACGGCGTGTCGTACTCGTCCACTAACGCCGAGAGGCGCCGGATCTCTTGGCTCAGCGTTAGAGACACCTGTGGGGGACATTAGAGGGGTTTACTGAGTCATTTGCGAACACAGACACCATAGCCGACGAATAACTCGACAGGTTTAAAACATAGATTCCTCAAATTATTTGGAGCCAAAATGTAGTATGAAGTCGGGTCGATTTGGCTTCTAGTTTAGAAAATATTGGATTCGATTTGTAGCATTCGAACATGGTGGATGTAAACAGTATCTAATTTTTGTATTTCTGTTTCTTTGGCTAGTTAAGTATATATTACATATGTACAACTATCCTAGACTAAAAAAAGATATGTAAATCTTGGCTACTTGAAGTATAATTTTGATAGTGTTTTATGCGGCGATTAACCTTAATTAACAGTGATCACAAAATTCTATATTGCTCTCGTGTCTGACATTTTTTAATGCACAAGTTGTCTCCACGTGGTTTCTGGAATTTTACTAGGTGCAGAAACTACAATCACCGTAAAACGTCGCTCCCAAAGAGAGCTTACTTTGACACTGGCGAAATTGTCCTAAAATACGACAGAAGCCATATTTTAAATAAATAAATAATAATTAGAAATTTAGTATGTGGGGGTTTTCGGGGATGAAAAATTGACCTAGCTTGGTCTTATCTCTGGGAAAACGCTTGGTACCGAGTTTCAGCCCGAGCGGAGCTCGGTCGCCCAGGTACTTGATACTGGTCCGTGGCCGTACCTTATGCTCGACGCTCTCGACCATGCGGTTAATCTTGTCCTTCATCTGCCTGGTGACGGCGGTGAGCTGTTCCTCGATGCCGCTGAGCTGCTCGTGCAGGATCCGCTGTTTCTCCACCTTGGCCGACTTCTGCTCGGTCGCGCTGTTGTACACCTGAAAATACAATTTCGTTTAAAATATACAAGCTTTTTCACGATGCTTTTTTACACATCATTGGATTTCTACACATCAAAAAATGGAGTCAATCTTCAAACTCAAACTTTGACATTTGTGTCTTGTTTGAAATTGGTTTGTGAGCCAATTGCAAGCAAGTTTGTAACCTCAAACGGATCTTACGATACTAACGCCATCTAGTGATATTGCACCTGTCAGATAACTCTCACTCGCGTGACAATCCTATTCATCTTACTATTAATTCTGTGGTAGATGACTAATGCTGACTATAAACGACGTATTACATGTGTATTACACGTTATGGTCTGCGCTGGTCGACCGGAGCGTGTGTGGGAACCGACCTGTGCAGGCGATCGGTACAAAACCTAAAAATCCAAAAATAAATTCTTCCGAGTGACACCGTACTGTAAACCTGTACACCGGTCAACTCCCCGGCAAACCGTAACGTGTATGACCAACTTATTGTATGTCTCTTGAATGTATCCTTTTTAAGTTAATGGACCAAGCCAATAGCCGCCTTTATACAGTCGCTCTATCGCGCATTCTCAAGAGCGTACAGAATTGCGTGCCGGAAAGCCTGTGCGCGCAATCGGGCGCGATTATGTTTCGCGCGCGATTACATTACTAGTATACGTTTTTGAGAACGGAAAGAGCGAACGTGTAAAGGCTAATCGTGCGCGATAGACCGCGTGGAACTGGCGCGTGTTGGCGCGTGTGCAATTTACACAGTTTTACGCGTGGTCTATCCCTTCCCCTTCCCCTTCCGACATCTTTACACGCGCATTCTTTCGCACACTATTGCCGTTTCACGCGCGATAGAGTGACTGTATAAAGGCGGCTAATGCCCTAGCCAAGGGTCAGTAAAAAAAAACTTATTGTTAAGTACCTGGTCTAGTTTGGCGACGACGTCCGCCGCGATGGCCTTCCCGCGGCGCGAGTGCTGCGCGAACTTGGTCCGCACGGCCGACTGGCTGATGCACTCCTCGAACTTGCGCTCGAAGTCCACGAACTCGAAGTAGCGCACCTGGTGACCCTCGACCAGCGTCGGCGCTGGAACCGCGCAACCATTACAGTGTTAACCAAGGATTCGGAACCGCACAACCATTAGGGCCTCCGCTAGCTGACGCGGACGCCCGCCGCGTGCGCACGCTCCGTAAAAAAACCTACTTAAAATCCGTCGCACGCGCCCGCGCCAGTTAAGCGCTGTTCATACAATTTCTTATTAGACGGGCGTCCGTTCCGGGTAATCCGCGTCAGCTAGCGGATGCCCTTACAGTATTATCCAAGGATTTTCAAACTTAACTCCTTATAATTCCAAGGGATTATTAGCCGGCTGAGTTCTCGCATGCCTTCCAGAGCAGAATCCCAGAATCGCAAAACATCAGGAATCTGATCAACGTGATTATTTTGCATCAAGTTCATTAAGAGGTAGAGTATTGATATCAGTTACTCTTTATTCCGGGAAAACATCAAACAGAAAATATTGGCACCATTTTTCGGGTGATTAACTATATCGTCGTTGATACTGCAATACCGCGTAACTAGCTTTTTCCATAAGGCTCAACTTGAAATGAAATAACAGGGAAAATTAGATAAAATAGAGTCTTATGGGTAAAGGTAGTTACGCGGTATTTAAGTAACAACGACGATATAGCGCTAGAGAAACTGCCGCGGGAAAATAATCTTTTTTTTTTAAATATAAAAATTATGGCTGCGTGTACTTACAGGTAACGGGCTTTTCTCGTTCGCGCATGCGCGTGAGCAGCGCTTCCTTGGCGGAGATGAAGAAAATACGCTCTTCAGCCTCCTTGGGTGTGCACACGCGCAGCTCGCGCGACAGAAAGTCTACGCAGCGGTTCGCGTGCTGCGTTCGGACCTAGAAGAAAAAAATAATCAGTCAAGTGCGAGTCGGACTCGTACATAAAGGGTTCCTACCTCCGTACAATGTTAACACGTTTCTTGTATGACGACCCCTTTTAATTTTATTTTTAGTAGTTTTTGTTCAAGTGTCTACGATTACTAGCGATTACGGTTCAAGAAATAGATCCCTGACAGACAGACAGACAGCGGAATCTCAGTAATAGGGTCCCGTTAGCACACTTTGGGTACGGAACCCTAAAAATAGTAAATAGTAAAGGTAACGCCACCAGAGTTGAGGCCACGCACACAACCACATCTCATGTAATGACAGCGGGATTTTGACGTTGCGTTGACGTTTATCGACAACACAACGTCAAAATCCCGCTGTCATTACATGAGATGTGGTTGTGTGCGTGACCTCAACTCTGGTGGCGTTACCTATAGAAATTAGCTTCAATTTACATGGAAATATCTGCCTGCTGCATGACGACAGCAATGCTATAGTTTACGAGAACGTTCGTGGCACGTGGGAACAGGTAGCGCATATTGCGCGATCCTTTGCACTTAGTATAACGTTTTGGGTAGACGGGCGTTACGTACTAACTAATAGACTTTAATGATAATGAATGATTCATCATCCCAGCATTGGCTGGACGTATATTGATACGTCTTACTGCAGGGCACAAGCCTCCTCTCAGAATGAGAGAGCTTCTCGTTCTTTGGTGGTTGGACGGTAATCACGGAAGGGCTGAAGTGCTAAAAATACGGAGACGGACGACTGTACAATCGGATATGCGATACAATATGTTTATAAAAAGGACGATTGAAGAAGGGAGAGCCCTTAAGCTCCAAACGCACCGGCAGCGGAGGCGTGGCGGTGCGGTGGCGCTGGTGGTATATTCTATCTTGTATGAACGAGTTCGCGGTACGGTACTGCACAACCATTCATACAAGTTAGAATATTACAACCGTCACCGCCACGCCTCCGCTGTCTGTGCGTTTGGAGCTCTAGAGATAGGTGAAATAAGTGGTGGTCAAGTTACCTGGTCTAAGTATTCTGGCTCGGAGGCGGACGCGTCCCATCGGTTGTTTAGTATGAAAATATTCGGCTGCGATATCTTTGTCGATACTTTGTGGAAAAAGTTTTTTTCCTGAAAAAGAAAATTTGTTTTTAATTTATGCTAAGAGCGCACTCAGATAGAGAGCGGTCTGGTTTACCGAGTTCCGCTTTCAGAGTTCTGCGTTCTTTCGAATGTACTGAGTCTCTTACGATAACGCACAACGCAGGCGACTGGAACTCTCGAGCGGTCAAAGCACAAAGTCAATTAAAAAAAAAACAGATTACAATTTTTCTAACAATACACAACAACCAATGCATTATACAAAGAAAACTCACTAAATAGTTACAAGACAGCATTTTAGAAACAAGTGTAATAGTACAGTCAACGTCATAAATAAGTGATCACTTTTGTACCTTTTCGCTTTCAGCTGTTACATAATGACAAGGTAAGGTAAGGTACAAAAGTGATCATGATCACTTATTTATGACGTTAACCCTACAGCAAAACCAGAACACTACTCCACTGGCATGATTTCATTGACCGAGAGATGTATAAGGTCTCAAGGTCAATTAACTACGTGAAATTCGAATGGGAGGTACTTAGTACGTGCAAGGATGATATAGACTGGATTAGCAATCGCCATAGTACAGATCGTCCGCAGAAAAATTGTTCGATTATTAAATCTAGATGGATGGCGCTGAAATATAGCCCGAGGCTTTGTAAGCTAAACAATAAGACTACAGATATTTCATATTACTGCAAATATTTTTGAAAAATAATACATTTGTAGTAATACGAAACATCTGTAGTCTTATTGTTTTGCTTTCAAACCCTCGGGCTATATGTCAGCGCCATCTAGATTTAATAATCGAACTATTTTTCTGCGGCCGATCTGTATGTACTATGGCGATTGCTAATCCAGTCTATATCATCCTTCGTACGTGTGAGCTTAATACTCACGGTGACCATGAGCGTGGACTCTGCGTTGGCGACGAGCACGAACACATCAGCGTCCAGGCAGTACTGGTCGATCCACTCGTCCAGGTTAGGCGTGACGTCCACCCCGGGGCTGTCCACGAGCACGACGTCGTCGCGGAGCAAGGCGCACAGCTCCCGCGGCCAGTACACGTGCACTAGGGAGCACTCTTGGAGGCGCGAGGCGCAAAGCGCGTGCCCCAGCTGGCTCACGGACTGCGGACGAGCGGATACCGTGAACATGGAAAATAGGGATGTTGACACCATTAAAAAAAAATTTGAAGACACGACTCCAGTAAAAAAACGCTTTATTTCAGCCCTGTAAATCAGATTAATTATCGATTAAATGCAAAATTAGATTTTTTGTTGCTTTAAAACAAATAAATAGTTAGTTGATTGAGTATGCGCACAATGACGTCATATGTCGCTATTGTCATTCAAACTCTATGGGAGATTGTGTTTTGACAGCTCATAAAAAGAACGTCAGTTGATTGGTGGTGTCAACATCCCCATTGATCGTGGCGATTTTGGGGGTTAGGCTCGTAAAACACACTTTCCCGCAATGTGCACTTTCTCCAAAGGTGCACTTGTTTAGATGAATCGTTTTCTCGGAAGGTGCACTGTCTCAAAAAGTGCACTTCCCAATTGGTACACTTTCTCAGATAGAGCACATTCTGAGAAGGTGCACTTTCCCAAAAAGTGCACTTTCTCAAATGGAGCACTTTTTTAAATAGAGCACTAGATTTGGAAAAGTACTTACTATATATAGACTACTAGCTTTTGCCCGCGACTCCGTCTGCGAAGAATTCGTTTATCGCTATCCCGCGGGAACTGTGCAATTTTCCGGGATAAAAACAATCCTATGTGTTTTCCCGGGACTCAAACTATCTCTATACCAAATTTCACCTTAATCGGTTCAGCGGTTTAAGCGTGAAGAGGTAAGAGACAGACAGACAGACACACTTCCGCATTTATAATAATTAAAGTATGGATTCGATAAACGGTAAAAATGCACGAGCACAAAGGATTTATCTAGGTACATAAGGTAAAAATGTTAACATCGCCATCATAGCTTAGGATCTTCATCTAAGGAAAGCTTTGTGCTGAAGATGACATTTTTGACTAGTGTACATTTTGGGAATGTGTGCGTTTTTAGAAAATGTACATTATGGGAAAGTATGCGTTTTGTTTGAGAAAATGTACTTTTTGGGAAAATGCACTTCCAGGGAAAGTGCCCTTAATTAGAAAGTGTACATTAATCACGCCAGGTGCGGAACCCAATCCGCAGCTGTTGAAATACGCAATCAGGCGGGAGTCGAAGGAATGGAAGAAATTAACACTCACCAAGTTTCCAGTAGGACAACGTACGAGGGCGGCAAGCTGAAGACACCATGTCGTTTTGTATGTGTGTATGCGATGATGAATAAATGCGTGTATGTAGGGGTGGGTCTTACAGCAAGTTTCAGCACTATTTTCAGCTATTTCACAGCATACATTCGATGCGGCGAGAAGGAACACGTCCGATACGAAATAACGGAAGCCATAGAGAGAGAAAACTTTTGACTGTTGACGTGCGTTAGCTTTTTAAATTAACTGCCTCTACTTCTAGGCAAACAGGCCGTTCTATGCCGCCCGCCTTGAAAGGACGTCTTTCAAAGAAGTGAGAAGTTGCACGGGATTCTACCCGTGGGTAATATGAAAACAAAAGAGAAAATACTTGCACTGCTTATTACCAAACTATATATATACTTTAATGTAATGTAACATGTGAACTTAGTGTTTAATGATATTCATTGTGATGGTAGGGGGCATAAGCGTATAATAGGCCGTTTAAACAGACCTCTATTCGTTTTGACAGTTGCTACACGCGCGACACCATCTCTGCCCGGATGTATTTCGGTCACCAATGCGAGCTCCCACTGAAGTGGCGGGACTTTATTATCTTGAATAATAACAACGACTGTACCGACTTTCATATTGGAACCGCGAGTATGCCACTTTTGGCGAGCTTGAAGTGTGGTTAAATATTCAAGAGACCATCTGTCCCAGAATGATTGAACGAGTTTATCCAATAGCTGATAACGTTCCAATAAATGCGTAGGTTCGTCGTTAATAGGCACAGCCGGTAAAAACTTCAGAGGCGTGAGAGTTAAAAAATGAGCGGGAGTGAGAGCCAATTGCTCACTAGGATCCTGACTTAATGTTGTACATAACGGTCGGGAATTGACCACATTTTCTATTTGGCAGAGAATAGTATTAAGTTCCTCTAGCGTAAGAATTTGAGATCCTACGGCGCGGTATAAATGCGACTTCACACTCTTTATTAATGGCTCCCATGAACCAAAATGTGGTGCGTTTGGTATGATGGTTTTCCATTCTATTTTATAGTCGGACAACTCATAAGCGAGAGCCGATCGAAACGAGCCCGACGTTACAAACTTATAAATTTCATTTAGGTAATTCTTGGAGCCTACAAAATTAGTCGCATTGTCACTATGCATTATGGAAACCGGCCCACGGCGCGCTAAGAAACGCTCAAAAGCCGATATAAAAGTCGCGGTGCTTAAGTCGGACGCTACCTCGATATGAATCGCGCGAGTCGTCAAGCAAATGAATAAACAAATGTAGGCCTTCTGGCTACGTACACCGCGGCCACGTTTTAAAGTGACATTTATTGGTCCACCAAAGTCGCATCCAGTATTGATAAACGGTTTAGGTACGACCTGTGTTCGCGTATCGGGTAAGTCGGCCATTATCGGATATGTAGGTTTAGGACGAGTACGAAAACAAAAATTGCATTTTGAAATACGCGTGCGGATAGTACGTCGACCTGTTATGATCCAATATTTGTGTCTCAACAGACTGAATAATAAGTTAGGACCGGCGTGACAATTATTTTGATGATAGTGATCAACGATTAGATCGACAATATGGTCTTTTCTAGGTAATAAAATTGGATGTCGATGATCATAGGGCAAATCCGTGTTACTTAGGCGACCACCCACTCGGATCAATCCGTTCAACAAAAAGGGGGAAAGTTTTTGAATAAATTTAGCACACGTTTTACCCGAAGATAGCTGTTTTAACTCATCGCTAAAATGAGTTCTCTGCAAAGCAGTTAAAATTTTATTTTCTGCGAAATCTAAATCGCTTACGGTAATTATGTCATTGCGCGGGAGTAATTTAAGAAATCTATAAATATAAACGACTATTCTTACAAGTTTGTTCCACGTAGAACAGCGAGAAGCGAGTTGACATAGAAGAGGGGCTTCTTCTACAGGGGTAGTAGAAGCGAGAGAAATAGATTTCGTCTCGGGAACGTTCTCTGATGAATCAGCTTTGAAAGGTGTGATAGACCAAGTTGTCTCATCCGAAGCTGTGAACATTGGACCGGTGAACCATAGCGGATGATCAAGTAGTTTAGATGGCATCAGCCCGCGTGAGAGACAATCACTGGGATTTTCTACACCTGAAATATGGTGAAAGAGTTTTGTTGGTAATAAAGATTGAATTTTAGACACTCTGTTAGCAACAAACGTCTGAAAGCGGTGCGGGGAGGAGTGTATCCAGTGGAGGGCCACCGTAGAATCCGAGAAAGCGTAAACATTTTTAATAGTGAAGCGAGATGAGAAATTGTCCATAACGGAACGAAGAAGTTTCGCGAGAAGTAACGCGGCGCACAATTCCAATCGAGCTAAAGTGACGTGCGACTTTCCTGGCGACACCTTGGATTTAGAACACACCAAAGTGGTGGAAAAAGCGTCATTATTATTTGCGTGTAAATACACAACGGCACCGAAGGCACGTTCACTGGCGTCACAAAATCCTAACAGGGTTACTTCGGAGTGTTCAAAAACATTCAAATGTCGCGGTATTTTTAAGTGAGATAATAGCGGTAGCTCCAATTGGAATTGAGACCACGTTTTTATAATATGTTCAGGTGGGGAATCATCCCAATCTAAGTTTAGAGTCCAGAGTTCCTTTATTAAAAGTTTTGCTAGAACGATCACCGGACCCACAAGACCCATAATGTCCCACAAGCGCGCAACAGTTGATAATATATTACGTTTTGTACAGGAGCGGTCGGACGGTGCAATGGTAAAAGCAAAGGCGTCTGTTGCTGGCAGCCATTGCATGCCGAGTATTTTAAGCGATTCGTCTTTATCTAAATCGACTGGATCAGTTAAGCGGTGCGTCTCTGGCACATGTGACAACAATTCGCGTGAGTTGCTGGACCATTTTACAAGCTCGAAACCGCCGGCGTTAAACATGTCGATCAGCTGTTGAGCGGCTGTCACAGCTGCGTCCATATTCTGGAAGGAACTGGCGATATCGTCGACATATAGATCGCGTAAAGCAAGCTGTGAAGCCTCGGGAAAGTTGTTCTTTTCTTGAATAGCAAGTTCGTGAATTGTGCGGATAGCTAAGTATGGACTCGAACGTAATCCGAAACAAACGCGTTGAAAAGCGAAGTATCTAAGCGGTTCTCTAGGATCAAAACGATAGATTATTTGCTGATAAGGCTGGTCTCGTTCTCGGACTAACAGTCTTAAAAACATTTGACGAATGTCAGCGGTAATGGCGATTTCGAATAATCGAAAATTTAATAGAATATTAAATAGATCTGTCTGCAACGGTGGACCGACATATAAAATATCATTTAAGGAAACACCTGAGTCAGTAGGGGCGCTGCCATTTAAAACTATGCGCAATTTCGAAGTAAGTTTGTCTTCACGGAGCACGCCGTGGTGCGGTACAGTGTAACCCTCACTGCAGGTTTTGGGTTCAGAGACCTCAATTAAATATTCCTTCTCTATATATTCGCGAATTATCGCATCGTAACGTTCTTTAAACGCGGGATTATTTTTAAATTTGCGTTCGAGGCTTAAAAATTGTTTGCGTGCGGTTTTTAAAGAATCACCCAATCGTTCGGTACTATCCTTAAACGGAAGTCCTACAATAAAACGCCCTGACGAGTCGCGAGTAGTCGTTGAAGTATAAAAATTTTCACAGGCCTTCTCCTCAGCCGATAGAATGTGATCGTCCTTTATGTCATTTAATTCGAAAAACCTACTTAAGTCATCATGGATTGACTCCGCCGTTGCAAAGTATGAAACTGAAGTTTCAGGTTCCATAGACACTTCGGCTTCACCCATGACTATGTACCCTAAGGTGGTTAAAAATGCCGAAGGTTGGTTAGGCAAACCAGTAACCTTACCCGGTAATAGTAAATCGATAAATAATCTAGCCCCGATTAGAATATCAATAGGAGAAGGTTTATAAAATTCCTCATCAGCGAGTGGGAGATTCTTCAGGAACTCGAAAGAATTTATGTCTATCGGTGCAGTGGGTAACTGTTCTGTTATACGATTTAAAACCAAAGGCTCCAACGCGTACATTTTATTTGGTGAGTTACGCGAGAAAAACTCAATTTTAACTTTACCCTTGGCAGTATTCGAATGATCACCTAAACCTTTTACAATGGTTTTGCGATGTAACTGATCGATCGTTAATCCTAACTTACGACAGCAGTCTGACGTAATAAAATGATTTTGTGAACCTGGATCAACAATGCAGCGACACGAAATTGGCTTACCAAAGCGGTTGTAAACGTTAATACAAGCGGTTCCCAATAGAACATTTGTATAAGCGACATGCGCTTGCGATTGAGGCAATGTACGGTCTACTAAATGAGTATCAGCTGATAGGTACGATAGCCCACCTGTATTTGTATCAGGATTGATAATCGGCGCGCGTGCGGAAGCGAGATGGGTTTCATTAATTTGCGGCGGCGATGACGTATGTGTGACAGAGACACGTGATTGCGGTGAATTGTTAAATTGACGTGAAGTTGGCGCTGCTGTGGGCGCCGCGTGCGATGTGACGTTCGAATCAAAACGTTGCGCGGAAATGAAAGGACGAGGATTTTCCCGAGCTAGATTCCTAGTGAAGCTAGCGTTAGTGGATCTATCCATATGAAGTAACGAGTGGTGTTTCAAACCACATGAGCGGCATAAGTTTTTACTCTGGCATGAACTCCATTTATGCCTTGAGCTTAAACAATTAGTGCAAAAACCATTTTCCTTTATAAAATTATATCTTTTATCTGGTGACAAATTTAAAAACACTTTACAGTCATAAATAAGCTCATGTGCTTTACTACACAAGGTGCAGCTATTATCAGAGGTAGTCGACGAATTAGCGTTTAAATAAGAATGGGAAATTTTAGGAATGTGCAGTTTTTTAGGCTGTTCGTCTTTAATTGAAACCTTTGGGGTGACGGTGGGATTAGTTCTTTGAACGATCTTGACTTGCCCTTGAATGAACTCTATAAAGGACTTGTATGTAGGTATATCTACGTCACGAACTGACATCTCGAATGCTTTAGCGGTTTCCCTGTCCAAACGTTTTAAGCCAAAATAAATAAAAATATAATCACACAGATTAGGTAATTGCAAATCCTTGAGCGCGGCTATTGATACGGCGTATTTATCGACGAAGGATTCTAATTGTGAAGCACTTGCGGGGTTCGGAAGCGGTTTGATGTCAAAGATTGCATCTAAAAATGATGTAGCCAAGGACCGTTTGTCCTCGTACTTATCAACTAACGATTTCCATATAGATTCGTAGTTACCTTCGTTCGTTGAAAGCCCGGAAATAAAGGACTGTGCCTTTCCCTTTAGTTTACCTACAAGATAGTACAATTTATCGGAATTATCTAACTCGGGGTTTGAATGAACATTTTTCTTAAATGAAGCGTAAAACATACTCCAATGATTAGGATTCCCATCGAACTCAGGGATTTCGATCGGCCCTAGCTTAGGAAACGGACGTTTACCCACGCATTCATGAACATTAGCAGAACTAGCCTTCGCGGTATTTACTAACTGATTTTTAACGCGTCTGACAGCGCAGAACAAGTCTTCAAATGCACTCCATGAACTGAAATCTGGTGTAAACGTTTCATTTATCTCCATTTGGATTGAATTTATAGTATGCAAACAATTAAGATATTTGTCACGAATATCATCGATTGTCTCCGTGGCAGAGATGAAGTCCTCGCGGATTTTAGCGTTACTAATCGAGAGAGAACTGTCGTAAATTCGTTGTAATCGAGAAAAATACGATGCAAGACTTATTTCTTGTAATAGTAACTCTCTATGCAGCGCTCGTTCATCGCGAGGGGTAATCGGCGGCACCATCTTGAAATATCGAAAGATGGATGAATTAAAAATGTCGAAAATATGCACAAAATTATATAACCTAGTTTAGCTACAAGCAGTATAAGTAGACAAAACCGTGCGGGGATGCGAAGAATTGCTGAAATAGCCGAGGTTTAGCGAAGAAAAAGTGAGGTTATGCGGAAAAAAATGACGAATATTGAGGTTAAATTCCTCACAGGAGGCACCAAAACTATAATCACGCCAGGTGCGGAACCCAATCCGCAGCTGTTGAAATACGCAATCAGGCGGGAGTCGAAGGAATGGAAGAAATTAACACTCACCAAGTTTCCAGTAGGACAACGTACGAGGGCGGCAAGCTGAAGACACCATGTCGTTTTGTATGTGTGTATGCGATGATGAATAAATGCGTGTATGTAGGGGTGGGTCTTACAGCAAGTTTCAGCACTATTTTCAGCTATTTCACAGCATACATTCGATGCGGCGAGAAGGAACACGTCCGATACGAAATAACGGAAGCCATAGAGAGAGAAAACTTTTGACTGTTGACGTGCGTTAGCTTTTTAAATTAACTGCCTCTACTTCTAGGCAAACAGGCCGTTCTATACATTTTAGGAGTGTACATTTTGCCGAAAGTGCACCTTTAGAGAAAGTGCACATTTCGGGAAAGTGTGTTTTACGAGCCTAACCCCATTTTGGGTGTATTTCCTTTCAATACATAATGTTGAGCGTTGGACAACAAAAACGCAACAGTTAAATAGGTCAAACCAATAGGCCTACCACGGCTATACCATATGCTTAAGTCTAAATGTATAGTCGCGGAATGAAAAGGTTTGCCACTTTTCGACTCTATGTCAACGAGTTAACATCGAAAAATGACGAACCTTTTAATTCCGCGAGTAGGTATACATGAAATTACAGATCATTCAATCCTACTCACATCGCGGTTTAGTAACAGTGGCCTTTTGCGCGGCAGCTTCTAGCCGCTCGTTCCCTAAATACCAGAATTGCAAAATATTAGATTGCCGACATACCGTATTTCTAAAATACCAAATTCCCTGAATACCAGATTTTCCTGTCACCTTGTTTTTCTCTATATCGGATTGCCAAAAAACCTTGTTTTCAATACACCATGTTCCATTCGAAACCGAATTTCCGTAAAACCAGATAGTGAAATCACCAGGCTCGTAAAACACGACCCCCTGGCCTCCCCACGACGACCACGACCTGCCTGACGACCCTGGTGATTTCACTATCTGGTATTATGGGAATTCGGTTTTGACTGGAACATGGTGTATTGAAAACAAGCTTTTTTGGCAATCCGATATTGAGAAAAACACGGTGACAGGAATGTCTGGTATTCTGGGAATTTCGTATTTTAGAATTAGGGTAAGCCGGCAATCTAGTATTTTGCAATTCTGATATTTATGGAACGAGCGCTTCTAGCAAACTCAAGCAACTCCGCTCAGTTACCTGCACATTCTGCTTCTCTTCGGAGCCGTCGGTGCGCAGAAAGGCTTCATCAGTGTCGGAGCCCTCAACCTGCAGAAAGCAGTTGGTGGTGTGGCCGATGCCACTCGGCAGGATCTTGTCGTGCAGCATGGCGTTTATCACGGTGCTCTTGCCATTGCTTGTGCTGAAAGAAAGTAAGTTGTGGTCAACAAAATGTAAAACAAAGGAAGTCCGACACGCACAGGAAACGCGACCGGCGGCAGCGACGAGCGTTTTATCAGTTCATTGCGTTTGCCGCCAGATAATCACTGTGCGGCGAGCGTCTCAGCCGCGCAATGAACGGAGTAAGGCCTCCCGCGCATTAGGCGACCAGGTCGCGCGCGGCTAGGTCGCGCGACTGGCCGCGGTAGCTGCGATTCATCTGCGACCACGTAGCGACCACATTTTGTCAGCGAGTTCACATCGTGTTCCAAAATGGACGTCGAAGAATGAATTATTGTTGCGCTGATTTTATTATTACAAAAGTGAAAGAAAAAAGAAAAAAAATAATAATTTTGGATTCACCCATTATTACGGAAGATAATTTTTTTAACTATAATATTGAAAACGTCTAAAAAACTGTTTACGAGATTTTGAATATACTAAAACCACATATTACTGGATTCAGCCCATTTCGGGAGTGCATCAAGTTATCAAATATATCAGTCAGCTCCAACCATAATTGCCTTTATAAACTTTTATTCGAATAATCATCCGACGACTGATTCCATAGAGCTTCTCTGTTTTGAATTTCGATAATGAATCAAAACATCATCCTGTATGCACAAAACGCGTGTGGCCGCTGCGACCAGTGCGCGCACACTGATCAAATTGAACGAAATTGGTGGATCTCGTTGGTCGCGGCGGCCAATTGGCCGCGTGTCGAGTCGCGATGTTTCCGCTGGCCGCGCGGCCAATACGTGGTCGCTGGCCGCTGGTCGCCCAGTGCGCGCGCTTCCATATGTCACGGAAGAATTAGTTGGCCGCAGCGACCTGGCCGCGCGACCTGGCCGCCTAATGCGCGGGGGCTCTAAACGCTCGCCGCTGCCGCCGGTCGCGTGAATTCGTGGCCGGGCCATAATTCCTGCAGCTAGGCGCTTTGCAAAGGGAGGAACTATTGCAGCAACTGGCAACAAACTGTTTACGTACACCTTAATGGAAGTACGCAGTTCCAATCGCAATCGAGTTGCGAGTTCCGATGATAGACAACAGTTTTCAGTTGCTGCAATCGATGACTAAGTTAGTTTCTAACTGCCGCAAGCAGCAGCTGTCGAATTTGTATCAGTTGAGGTAAAGTTGCTGGTTTCCCCAACCGGCAATCGCAACGCATCGAGCAATTCCATTCCCTCCCACCCTTTCCCTGTCCCCAGATTGACATAATATTGCGGCAACTATTTGGTCATAGCAATTTGCAACTTTTAATAGAAACTTTTAAAAAAGCACCTTAGTTTGACAACTTTGAATAGTTAGAAAGATAGGATTCTGTTCTATCACTTCACACTATCTGAGATTAGATTTCTTTGGTACAGATACCTACAGACTCCAACTTACATAATCTACCTACACTAAGGCACAGAATATATAATAGTACTAACGTACAGAATGGACACGTTCCACCCCGCACCGATTCGAGTTACCCCGCCCATCAAGGTGCAGATTGCCGGACCCCGCTGGAATCCAGAAGAGTGCGCGCGCGATGTATGTAGGCGTACGCGTGTACAGACGTCGTCGTGCTTATGTAGATTCAAGAACGCGTATTTGTACGTCGTGTCCGCCGCGTGACTAAGGACTTCACTACGCAGTATCTTCAAAAATTCAGTTTTTCAACTACACATCTGATACTGATCAACAATACCTATGATAGAGAGAACAAGGGTCAGTTCACACCGACATACAACGCTGAATTTTTACAAGCTTTTATTCATTGAGAGAAATGTGTGCACATTTGACATATTCCCTCAATGGAAACGTGCAGCGTCGCGACGCGCCTCGGTATGAGCTGACCATACATAATTACTATGTTTCATCAGTGCATACATCACCAGTGATCATAGATTTTGTAGCATTTTTGGTGCAGTGCTAGGGTTGTCAGTAGTGCCCAATATTAATTTGTTTGAACCAAGAATCAAATAAAATCAAAGGCATTTCATCATCATCATCATCCCAGCCTATATATATGTCCCACTGCAGGGCACAGGCCTCCTCTCAAAATAAGAGGGCTTGGTCCGTAGTTCCCACGCGGGCCCAGTGCGCATTGGGAAATTTAAAATAATTGGGTGGGCAAAGGCATTTAGAACTAAGTAATAACTTAAAAATTAATAATGTAAAGATGGTTGCCATGGTAATGAAATAAAAATTTAAAAAAACGAGTCAAGTCTCGTCTTGAAGACCGCCTGTTATCTACCTCTTCTTTTATTGAGTTTTATGCTCTGTATTCTGTATTTTTTGTCTTTTTTGAGGTGTGCAGTAGTTATATACGTCGACAACCCTAGGTCGCTGTCGTGTGTCATTTGACGTCATCGCACCAAAAATGCTACAAAATCTACGATCACTTACATCTCACACTTATACTAATATACTAATATTATAAACGCGAAAGTTAGTATGAATGGATGTATAGATGTTTATTACTCTTTCCTGCTAAAATGGTTTGATGGATTCTGATGACATTTGACACTCAAGTAGTTTATACCCTACTGTTACTTACTTTTGTGGATACTTTTTATCCTAGCAAATTGCATAGCGATTAAATAATTAATCGCAGACTGAGTTGTGGGCAACAGCAAGTAGTACATAATTATGGGACCATAAAATTGCCAGTAAACTGGATGGTTGTGCACCCAATAGATTAAATGATGTTATTTGGACCATGGATAATTGTTTGACTTCCTGACAAGCTTTAGACCATTACAGAACATGTGTCGGTTTTTGTGCTGGTATAACATAATGTAAATTGCTGCATTAGCATGTTTAGCATAGTTATTGCTTTTCTTTGTAATGCATAGTTCTTGGGAGTTAACAGTAGAACTATGACTGCAAACAATTCATTTCTTTCAAAGGTTTGTTTCCAATACAACACTATGTTGTTAAAATGTATAGTTTATCTGTTTTAACAATGTAACACTGTTCAGGATTCTGAGTAGTCATTAGTTATTTTTTAATTATAAATCTAACCTGCTTCACAACAATGTAAAAGCAATGTTAGCTATTTGATGATTGTTTAAAAAATTGTGTGAAAAATTTAATTTACCTTAATTGCATTGTTGCTGAAAATATATTGCATGCAATATACATGTAAAGATTCCAAGCTAAAAGCTAAGCTGAGAAAAAGTAAACTTACCGGCCGAAAAATGCAACTTTCATGTGATCTCGCTTGAGCACTTCCCGTATTGCCTGCACTTTGCTGACATAGGCTTCCACATTTGTGACGTCTTGTGGGGTTGCAATACTGTTGTCGCTCGAAACGGCTGTAAAATAGTACTACAATTTTACAGGTTATGTTTAAGATTGACCTTTGTTTTGCTTGTTCTGCTCACTTTCCACTCCATATTAAAAATACAAGTTATTTAAACATCGGAGTGTAGCATTTAGGTGCTAGTCAAGTCAAGTCTTAATCAAAAATCTTTATTCAAATAGACTATAACAAGCACTTATGAATGTCGAAGAATCTACCACCAGTTCGGAAAAACCCCGTTGAGAAGAATCTGGCAAGAAACACAACAAGGTATATTATTTATAGCTCCTTACATGGATAGCAGTTGTTTTAGAAGCGATTGTAGCAGTATTTATAATTTAGCAAGATAAATAAACAAACAAACCATAACTGTTGATAACCTCACATTAAATTTTCAATCACTAATAAAATTATAATGCTACCTTATTGATTCTGCTATTAAACTGTGCATGACAGTTATATAGCCATCTCTAAACCATATATTGAGTCACAATTGAAGAATGCTTCATTAAATGATACACACTAACCTTAATTGGTATGAAGGTTGCATACAACATTTTGTAACAGTTATCTATGTTCATTGACATTACATTTCTGAATGGAACCAATCTGTCATTAGATGGTGTTATCATGTCAAACTTATTGATAAGAACTGGATAAAGTATACAGTCAACAACAAAAAATTATACCTGCATTACGACCGCTTTAGCCTAGTTGGTAGTGACCCTGCCTGCGAAGCAAGAGGTCCTGGGTTCGAATCCCGGTAAGGGCATTTATTTGTGTGATGAGCACGAATATTTGTTCCTGAGTTATGGATGTTTTCTATGTATTTAAGTACCTATTTATTTATCTATATAAGTATGTCTATCGTCGTCTAGTACCCATAGTACAAGCTTTGCTTAGTTTGGGACTAGGTTGATTTGTGTGAGATTGTCCCCTAATATTATTTTATTTATTTATTTATATTTGTTCATCTAATTAGAAATATTACAATGCAATGTATCCAATGCACTGTATGAAATGTTATGTACCCAAAATTATGGGTCATTGGAGTGTTTGTTCCAAATCTTTTGTGGGCATACTTTTGTAGAAATGGCAGAAGATTCTAATACATTTCCAGTCATCTGGTAGAAATACAGGACACTGATAAACAGAGGGTGGAATAGCTCAGGGCATAAATCAAACGTCAATAGAGTTGGATGGAACGTTGAATTTTATTGACTATTGAATAAACTGAAATTATATTTACCTACTTAATTATATTTATTAACAAAACTAAACCTCAAATCCATAAGCAAACAATAATAGACTTCATATGAACATTACAAAATAACATTTAAATAAATGACAATATAAAACGATAATTTTAAAAACTACCTAAGTTAGTACTGCATTATTAAAACTACCTAAGTTTCAGTAATACAACCTAAGGATATCTAGATAAACTTTCCACAACAACGATTTGTCCGGAAGTTTTTTTGATGAACAAGAACAACAAATATATTTTTCAAAAAAATTCCAGAAATGTGGATTTAATTTTTTTCCATGGAATGTTGCAACAAACGAGAAATATTATCAAATCTAGATAAAAAAAAACTACTATCGTTCTTTACCTCTTTAAACTCAGGTGAATGTGTTTTACTTGTTATGCGAGTTGATGCAATATTTTTTTAAGTAGTTTTAAGTGAACCTTACTTTTAGACCAGTATATTCTTGAGTTGTTTTCGTTATAAGTAAGACAAGGGTACTTCTTTATCCATTTGTTTATTGTTTTTCTTTTTTGATTAACTATTTTTTACAAACGTGAATTAGTTGCAAAAAGACTAGTGGCAGAAATGACAGTTAACTGCCATGCAATTTACTTTTAATCTAATCAAAGAGGTCAAATGGTCAACTAGCAAATCAAAGAGGTTAATGTTAAAGTCAGAAATGTGGTGACTGAACTTATCGATAGCTGAAAAAGTTGATAAAATTCAATTCCAACTCTATTGATGTTTGATTTTTGCCTTGAGCAATTCCGCCCACTGCTGATAAATAATTGAAGACACCATTAAAAATATACAACTAATTCATAAAAAAATGTGCCTTATCTCTTCTGTAGTCAACTGCACAAAGACCAATTTAACAATTTTTGTTTGACAAATTATCAATGAAACAGTAACTTAGTTGTTGACTAATTATTATTTACTAACATTATGTGAACGGAATGTGGACAAAATGGTAGGAATTATTTCATTTTATTCCTTACAAGTTAAAGGTACTGAAGGAGTAAGGGTAGTTCTATTAGCGTTTCAACCTCTATTAGTATTCTGTCTTATATGTTAGAGAAATGAGCTACAGTTAACTTGAAATATTAATAAATTAAAATTGTTTCCGCAAGCAGTCTGTATTGTTTTACCTATGGACTCCGGTCTGCAATAAAGCATTTGAATTTGAATAAAAACCTTTCACTCTGTGTGGCTTGTTTCTTCAATAAATGTGACAGAATACTGATAGCATTTGAAATGCCAGTAGAACTACCTATATAAGATAAAAGTAAGACTTACCATGCATAAATGTGACGGCATCTTTAACGTAGTCATCAATCTCCACAAATATATCATTGATCTTCTTCTTAGCCCTCACAAATATCTGCAGTGGTGAGTCAATATTTGACATGTTGACGCGCACATTGCCATTGAGCCCAACATTGTGCGGCCCATCGCCAGCCATCATGGATATTGTGCGATTAACATACGCAGCCATACGGAAAGGGAAGATGTACGGTTCTCGTTAGCTGCACCTTACGGTGGACAATGCAACAATATAGTCACTGTACCACGGCTACAGTTTAAACACAACATGCAGGTTACTGCAACAAAAAATAACAGGCATAAAGATGTGCAACAGAACATTAAAATAAACAGTGTTGCTTAGTGAATATCAAAGCTAAAACAGGAGACACCCAGTAAGCTGATTGAGGCAAAGTGTGGACGCAGGGGCGCAGGGACAAGGATCCATAGAAGTCATTAGGAACAGTTATTTTAGGTTATGTTTCAGGATTACTTGCAAGGGCCACACATAACACAGGCTCTATATCGAAAGAAAGTGGACAGAAAGTGTATACAATGCAAAACATGTAAGACGGAAGCATTAATAATTAGAAATAAATTGCACCTTATCATCTCGTTGCATCATCGCAATCAATGCGCATCGCTGCAGTCCAAGCGGCGTAAACAATTGTTTATAATCGCAATGATATTTATAGACAGAATATAATTTATTTTGGAAAATACACAAGACGTAAAACAACTGACAGCCGCTAAATATAAGTCAAAATTGACTTCAAAAATTCATCAACTTAACATCCTTTGAATTGAAAAATGCAAGAAATTTTGCCAAAGCAATAAATGTCGAGCTTACCTGAGCTTTAGAGCAACATTTTTAAACGTAATTAGTCGGAAACTTAGATTATTTTTCGGTAAGGATTACCTAGAAAATTTTCATGTGTGATTTTTCCCTATTTTTAATTTTTACTAGTTCTAAAATTGGTGTTTTTTCATTTTCTCGTGTAGGTCATAGATGATTGGTTCGTCAGAACATAGTAGAATTATAACCAATCAACATTGCCGTCAAGTTTGTTTCGTTTCTCCTTAATCTATTTTTTTAAAACCTCTGATAATTAATCAACAACGAAACCATTTCGACGAAATACGCTTAAAATAAAATTTGTAAAACTATTACTGTTATATTATCAAATAGAGTATAGTTATGGTATAGTTATAATAATACAGGGTTAGCGTGATGAACTGAATTTTATGTCACATACGAGCTATATCGAAACGCAAAATGTCAAGACATGACCATAGAGTAATCACAGACAATGTAAATGTGTACAAAGTGTATCCTAATTTATGCTTTATCTATACTATACAGAAGAAATATAATTGTATCATTGTTTAAATATTTGGTACCGGCTCCTCCAACGAGCGACGTCCATCAAGCACCCCTCACCCCCTCTCAATAATGGCGAAACTGGATAAGTAAAGCTTATTGCGGATGATTTTAAATGTCGTTTGATTAAACTTAATACAATTTATATATAATTAATTAACTCATTACTTGCAGTTTATATTATTAGTAGTGTCTTTAGCGCATTAAAATGTCTCGTTCAGTACGCGCAGAAACTAGAAACCGTGTTAAAGATGACATCAAAAGAGTCATGCAAGCTGTCGAAAAAGTTCGCCATTGGTAAGTATTTGGCACAGTTTTTTCTAAAACATTTTAAATTATTAAAATGTAATATCAAGGTGTGTGTGAACTTTTCTCAGGGAGAAGAAATGGGTAACGATCGGGGAAACGACCATGAAAATCTATAAATGGGTGCCGATATCAACAAACGAGCAGAAGAAGAAGCACGCGGCTAAGCGCGATAATAAGGAAAACACGTTGACTCCTAAAAAGATGCACGACTCGTCCAATTCAAACTTTGGCATGGCCGAGGATTCTAATACATGTACGTATAACATTTTCCATCGTCTTTATGAATAATCTGTTTGGAAAAAAGGACAAATATGTTTCATAGAACCTTATAGGGTCAGTATCTCGCGTCTAAACTCCAATATTACCTGATATGTCATGCACTTCATGTTAATAGTAATAGACTTGCACCAATAAAAAAAATTGTTGGGCATTTTCAATTTAAAATGTAACTGTTACTTTTTTTCAGAACTAGGTAGGTTTGGGGTTTTCTTACTGTCCCTAATTTTCCTTACAATTTTTTTTTATCAGTTTTGACATACCATATAAACTGTATGAAAAGGTCACAAAACTAACTCAAAAAATAAGGGCACTTTTTCTAAATGTAATAAATTTTTAAACTCTTAAATTTCCTCATTTAAAAAAATAAAACACAGCTACCCTTTTTATTGAAAATGCTCTATTACATGACTTTCAATGCTTGTTTATTGGGGTTGTATCTTGCTAGTCTAATTTCTACTATAAGTCATCAGATTGACTTGACATTTGGTATGTGGGTGGATCAACTATTTCTTGTTGTTATTCTGTCCCCATTTCATCATTTAAAAAAACAAAACACAGCTACCCTTTTTATTGAAAATGCTCTATTACATGGCACTATTTAACTTTCAATGCTTGTTTATTGGGGTTGAAACTTGCTAGTCTAATTTCTACTATAAGTCATCAGATTGACTTGACATTTGGTATGTATACATAATGTACTAATTGGTAGTAATTTTCTAATTGGTAGTTCTTTCATATGAATTCCAACCAATTACTAGGAATACTGGGAATACACTCAATACTCATACAGTTTTGTAATTGATTTAATATTTTCATCAAATGAATGAATGAATGAATGAGAACAGTTTATTCACAGAACATATGGTACAAATAAGGTGTTAACAAAATTAATTATATTATTTATCCAGATATGTTCGGCCATCAGACATGTGAAAGTTAATGTGATTAATTATTAATATTGTAAATCTGTCAATAATTAAATTATACATAATGTTAGACTTATAATTACAAGTACCTGGGCGACCGAGCTCTGCTCGGGCAGAAACTCGGTACCAAGCGTTTTCCCAGAGATAAGACCAAGCTAGATCAATTTTTCATCCCCGAAAACCCCCAAATACCAAATTTCATCGAAATCGTTGGAACCGTTTCCGAGATCCTGATTATATACACCGGAGGGGTGGGGGAGGGGGGGTTAGAGGGGGGGGAGGGGATGCGGGGGAGGGAGCGCGGGGGTATTAAAGGGGGGATGAAAATTTCATTGATTTTGCCGTAGGATGCACCGTTTTCAAGATATTTGACAAAAACACCGGAGGGGGTGGGGGGGGGCGGGGTGTGAGTCACGTTAAACTTTCGTCCGTAAACCGACTTTACAGACTACCGGCTTTTCCTGTTCTGTGCTCCCAATAGGGAACATGCACATAGACGGTGCTGCCAACTGGTGCCATCAATTTGAATGTTTTACCTTGATAAGTTTGTTTTACCGTCCGCATAGTGTCTCTTCTGTCGCATTAGTGCTGCCGCCTATAGTTACTGCACGTTCCCTATAATACTTTTTCTAACAAAAAAGTAACTTTTTCTCACAAAAAAGTAACTTTTTCTCACAAAAGAAGAAACTTGACGTTTACTCATAAAAAATTAACTTAAAAAAAAACTAAAAATCTTGAAAAAAACGTGGAATCGAACCGAGGTCGGCTGGATCCGCGACCACCCGATTTCTAATGTGCCATTATGATCTTCTCGAAGTCGGCGAAATTTAGCTTTATATTCTAATGCAAACAAAAATAGCCGGAAAACACGAGTAAAAGCGATTTTCTGAAAATGAAACAAAGCTAGATCAGTTTTTCATCCCCGAAAACCCCCACATACCAAATTTCATCGAAATCGTTGGAGCCGTTTCCGAGATCCTGATTATATATATACAAGAATTGCTCGTTTAAAGGTATTAGATGTAGAACATTAGTGGAATAATTGATTTTTCATAATAAATTACTCATTATCATTATAATTACATTAAAATTTTAATTTCTAACATTAAATGTCAAGTGAAAACTTATAATTAAAGAATTCATCAATACTGTAAAAGCAAACATTACATAAAAAACGGTTCAACTTTGTCTTGAATTCTGAATAGGATAACGTTTTATAAGTAGCTGGAATTTTGTTATAAATCTTAATATACATATTATAAGCACTCTTTTTCCTGAGAACTAGTCTGTGTTTAGGAACCACTAATTGGTATCGTCTATGGGGTCTATTTGTTATCTTGTCTGCCGAGAGGAACAGATCAGAATTTAGTTTGACAAATATAGCTGCCTCATATATGTATAGGCTGGGAACCGGAAGTAAGTTAAGTTTTACAAATAGAGGGCGACATGTTTCTCTATACCCTACCCCACATTATCATTATCATTGTTTGTTTCTAGGCTTCTCAACTGTCAGTGACTCCCAGGGGCCAACCGACTTCACATCAACACACATGAACTTCTCGGAGGACTCCAACTCCCAAAGCAGTGGCACCACAACACCGGCCAAACGATTAAAGACTGACTGAGGCATGCTCAAGAAGTAGGGCCGCTAATAGTGGCCAAAGATGGACAATTACAACTGGCCAGTGCTGGGTCACAGTGTTACTTGATATTACGATTTATTTCTTAATTTTCTTTGTCTGTGCTGTGAATATTTTAAATGCTGCCATAGGTACATTCTGTTAGGACAGCTTGCCTGAGTCTGCATTCACATTACACTAAGCAGATTCTAACTAAAGTATTGAGGATTTAAGTCAACTTGTGTGCTTAAAAAGTCTTAGAACAAGAATTCTCTGTCCCTATATGACTCTTATATTATTGTATCTTATCTACAGGGTAGGGTTTCCGAATTGGTTAATGGTATTGAGAGCACAAGTAGATATTATTAGACTGTTATGTGAGTGGGATTGAAAGATCTGTCTTTGTATGTTATAATGTGGTATGACTGTCAGGTTGATTCCCAGTCCCATCATAGTCTAATAACAACCAGATGTTGATGGTTTATAATTTTACGCCATTGAAGTTAAAAGCTTAATTATTTTTAGCTTGAGACACATTTTATAATTTTTTATGTGAACCAGTGGCTAAACAAGAGAATTTATTTGTAAATAGTAACCTAAATTATTGAGTAAATGAATAAATGGTTAGCATGTTTATGGCAATGTATAGATTTAATGAAAATGTGACTTATTTGTATTGATCTAAGAAGTGTCATTGTATTTTAAAGCTAGGCTTGTAATTTTTGCCATTAAAATGCAAAAATGATTACATTTTCTTATTTCATAAGCACAAGTACAAAATAGAAATATTTCTAACTTTAATTTATAAGCATTTTATCTAATTCAAGCAACAACATACAGATCTTCTCTAAAGTAGTTTTTTATTGTTTTTATTTTATTACACTACACATATAGGTAACGCCACCACAGTTGAGGCCATGCACACAACCACATCTCATGTAATGACAGCGGGATTTTGACGTTGTGTTGTCGTTAAACGTCAACACAACGTCAAAATCTCGCTGTCATTACATGAGATGTGGTTGTGTGCGTGGCCTCAACTCTGGTGGCGTTACCTCTAAACATGAGGTTTTGTTGGTTACCTTCATTTATGACCTGCCCTTTCTATGTTTTAGTTTTATGTCTTTGAACAGAAAAAGATATGTGAACAATTGAAATTTTATTTGTAATAAGACAATACTGAGTATAAGCTAATTGTTTTTTTCTTTTTCGTCCGACGCGAAGGAGGATAGTTGCGAGGATCCGATGGAATCCATCACCGAGTACTGTTCTGCTAGAGCGTCCACATCCCCAATGCCCATTATGTTTGACACCAACTCATTCAACGTGATATTCTGGGGAAGAATTATGATTTAAAAGCTTAAGTCCTACCAGGCAGAAAAAGTGATAGAGAAATCTACTAACGACATCTTTTTGAATTGGTAAAGTTCACATTTATTTGATTCATGACATGAACGTACCTACCGGACACTGCGTGCATGAATCATGCGATTCATCTAACTGAAAATCTTAGACTTAAATGCGCCTACTACCCCGCTCTTTTTTGTGTAACTCCGTGAAGTACCTAGGTATTGTAGGTAAGTACGTATGATCATTTTAAGAAATGGTTCATTCAAAAAAATGACGCCTTGTAAAAGTGGCTTCGTTTTTACAGTTAAATGGAAAGAATCTGCAAATGAACACTCGTCAGCATAGTGTGTGTCAATGATGACGAACATCCTGGTCGTACCTCGGGCAAGAACGAGAAGTCGCCTTCGCTCATGGTCGCGCGGTCTTCGAAGCTGTGCCCGGACAATATTGACAATAAGTACCACGACAAGCTACGGGAGAAGCATTCACCTGAAATTTAACTTCGGTAAGTACTTACACTGAAAGTAAATGTTGAACATCTATGGAACTTTTTAACAATAAATTGAGGCATAAAATTTTGTGCTACTTAAGTTGTCGCATATTGTGAACAAAAGAAATAAAAATTTCTCTGGTCACGGCTTCCTCCGGTCGATTCTTTTTTGCGTACGAGTGTTTTTTCTTAGTCGACGGAAGAATTTTTGGAATTTGGGGGCATTCCCCCCTCTCAAACGGATGCTACTCTTGCTCCCCTGAGCAAGGTTTAAAGATCCCATAAATATAGATCTAACCTGGAGCTGCAAGCGTCTACAGGTTACGGTAACCTTACAATTAGGCGGGCCCTGCGATTGGCCATAGACGTGCTACAAAAAGTAAGCCCCGTACTTCAATATCCGCGGTCACTAAATAATCCCTAGCCGTCAAGGTAAGCACCGTAGTTCTCCAGCATTTCGACGAATTCGTCCCGCTGCATGGAATACGTCTCTTTGTCGAGCGAGGCGAACGTGCGGAAGGCGTTGCGCAGGCGTGCGAAGCTGTCGCCGAAGGCCGCCCGGTGGTTCACATACAGACGGACGAACTCTTCGAAGTCTATCTCCGAGGACGGCTCAAGCTGGTACACCTTGTGTGTGGCTTCGATTATCAGATTTTCTACCTGTAAAGAGTGATACAAGCATAAAACTAGTAGGTAATAGATAAGAGGTTTAGAAATAAAATAAATATCACACTAGCAAATAAAGAAAGTATAATCAAAGACACCAAATAATTTTCGAACTAATGGTGAAAAGCGCATTAAAATCCATTGCGTACTTTAAAAGGTCTACAATGCGTACAGTCGGGGTACGAAAACCTTTGTCAGTTATCAAATTGATTCCTTTATCAAGTTATAGACTAGTTCTATCAAGTTATTTGAAATAAAATGTTGACAGGACTGACAATTGCCTTGGTGCAAGCAAATGTCAACTTTAAAGTGACGAACCTTTTTACCGCGACTGTACCTACCTGCACGCAAAGGGACAGGCAGCGGGAAGCGAAGTATGTATTTAGTATTCAGTAATTGCAGAGATTGCTGTTCAAAATAAAAAACCGGCCAAGAGCGTGTCGGACACGCCCAAGATAGGGTTCCGTAGCCATTACGAAAAAATCAAGTAATATTTTTCTAAGGATTTCGAAGTGTACGGAATCTTCCAAGTTAGGTATCGTCAATACTTTGAAAAAAGCTCGTATCTCAAAATCGTTAATCTGGCAAAGTGAACTTTATTACGCGCGTATCAAGGTTCAGTTTTGTTTACATGCTGATTTGAGATACGAGTTTTTCAAAGTAGTGACGGTATGTTTAATACCTTAGGCTACTATTTACTCTTAAACTACAAATAATTCCCAATCAATCTTAGCCGCTATAATTTTCCTTGTAAATTTGATATATTTACTACCATTTTGAATTTTTTCTAATTTTTCCACCCAACAGTTTAGATTTTAGAGGGGGGGGGGGACGGTCGATTTTAATGAAATTTTTCACTTTAAAGTTGAATATTTCGCAAACAAATCACTGAATACAAAAATCATGTAAGCAACCCCCCAATCGTTTTAAAATACCTATCCAACGATACCGCACACTATAGGGTTAGTCGAGAAAAAAAAATCACTTCCACTTTACGTCTATGGGAGGTACTCTAAAAAATTTTTTTTTGTTTTTTTTTATTTAACCAGTTTGTCGGCGTGACTAATATATATATTCATGCCAAATTACAGTTTTCTAGTACTAACAGTCTCTGAGCTTAGCCGCGGACAGACATGGCAAAACTATAAGGGTTCCTAGTTGACTACGGAACCCTAAAAAGGATTACATTGCACTGGTGAATGAAAACACAATGTGTTCGGAGTAATAAAGCAGCTATAGTCAACCCCGCCCGGCCGCAGGTGACCCTTCGAGGTTCCGTGACTGGCCCGCCTGGTATAAAATTTCTTTTAATTTTGGACCATTTTGATTTTTAATGGTATTGACAATCAATTCTGCGGCCCACTTCACCATTGCTACAACACATTTGTGGCCCACACAGAAAAAAGGTTGAGTATGGCTGATAAAGGATTCGTGGATCAGGTGAACCGTGTGCCAGTTTGTCGGCTTTAGTTCGGGATCGTTTTTAGACAAAAATAAGCGCAATATTCGACAAACATTTAACTTAAGCCGTATTAAGACCCCGAAAATTAAAAAAAAAATTTTTAATTCCAACCTCATACTCCGACGGAAAAAACCCCAGAGCCCTCATTAGGTCCGGCAGCGAGTCGATCGGGATGTAGTCCTTGACGCGGCGCATGGCCGGCGAGAAGGTGCCCTGGCACAGGATCTGAATGTAGTAGAACAGGTCCCGGATTTCCTGGAACAGCCAGCCGGGGCGCCCGTCTTCGATCAGGCAATAGTATGGGTCCAGGTCGCCGCCGCCTTGCTTGGTCGTCGTCTCCACTGACCTAAAGGAATCACGTGCAGTACTTAGCTGTTTTTTGGCGTGTAAAATTAGCTATGGTGCTTATTATGAAGATATTGTAAATCAATTAGAGTCAGATATTAATCAAGTGGTTGAAACATCTTTAAAAAATAGTATACTGACCTGTAGTTAGCAGCCCACTGACACAAACACGTATCCTTAGCACCAATAGTAAAGAGCGTACCCGAGTCTTCTCGGTAACACATTTCAAGAATCTGAGACGAAACAAGAATAGAACATGTTATAAAAAATCAGAATTCAAGAACTGCCGAATCCGAGTAAGTAAAGTCGCTTTACCTGTATCGGATGACCGAGCAACCCCACGTGTTTCCAGGGATTCCCGTCCAAAGGCATCTTCTGCAGCCCTATAACGTTCTTAGTGGCAAAGACGAGATACTCGAGCTTCTCTCCGTCCTCGGTTCTGGAGATCAGCTGCATCTTGCTCACGGGGCTCTCATACCGCGGCCCCAGCACCGTGGCCAGGGTCATCGTTGTTGAGTAGTTAATTATCTTGTATTTGTTCTGGTATGCAGATGAAAGGTTGAGTTAGATATATCGATACCAGAAATCTCAAATGGCGTAAAAGACAAAAATGCGAAAATGAGTCTTAAATGCCATCGTATACAGCTTTTTTTTCCCTATCGAATGGCATTTAAGACTCATTTTCGCATTTTTGTCCTTTACGCCATTTGAGATTTCCGGTATCGATATGTGCAGGCATTCCATCTGCCCGATGATTACTTAGATGATGTTGAGCTGTCGACTGAAAACGCATGATAAGACTAAGCCTTAATCCGTGAAAATGAAGAAGCTCTCAATATTAATGAAACCGGTTGCGACGTTAAATGAAAAATGTACTTCCTAAATAGCTTTACCTATATACATTACATAGCTTGCTCAGCATGACGGTTACGGTACAAAACAAGCAGTGCCATTATGTTTTCTATTCTATAGCCGGATGATCGGCATCGCGTGATGCTAAATGTCAGCCTGAATGATGATTATTTGATAAAGAAAAAGTATTCAAATTGCCAAAGTTAACATTGAGAAGATCACCTCATCATTTGCCACTAAGATCATCGGCAAGCCTGTGCGAAACTCCTTGGGATCCAGGTCCTTAGGTGTCGGCCACAGGATTGCAGTGAGAGGTATCGCCGTCTGGTCCATGCGATCTAAACTAAATATCTCCAGGTACTCCTCTGAACTTTCACCTGTGAATTTGTAGAATTAAGGTAAGCACAAGGAGCGGATCATTTTACATTTACATCTTGCTTGATAGCGTTAGCGATTGCGACCGCTATATGTAGAGGACCAAATAAATTGATACCTACTTACCATCGCACAAGTTAAAGGTAACCTAGTGACGACCAAGGTAGGAAAAAACCTGCTTCTCATACCAATATTATACTCGACCATGATCCGATCGGCGCCCAGGGAAAGAAGCTTGTATTCGCCGTCGTCATTCTTCATGGGGGTGAACAGCACGGCGGTGACGTCTTTGTAATGCGCCCGGTGCTTGCCGACGAAGCTCCACACAAGATGCTCACAGTCATACTTATAAACGCATACCGTTTTACCGACATCCTGAAAAATATAACAAAGAACTCTTTGTCCAGGGCTTGCAGGGTTAATTAAGTTTATCAATGCAAGGAACGAAAGCAATTGAATAAGAACATTTTATAAATAATAAATAAGTTTCTGGACACTGTCGGAAAGGAAGACGACTTTCAACAACGGACTTTTTTGGGTTCGGATGTAAATTAGCAGCAGGTTTAGAGCAGGAACTTACAGAAAAAGCCAACGTTAAAGAGTCGCGGCTGAAGTTCATCTCCTTGATAGCGTGATCAGTGTCCTTAAAGGGCGGCTTCGTCAAGATCTTTATGGTGACTGGGTCGAGGAACAGTAGCTGTCCCGTATTCAGCCCGCAGGCGAGATGTAGACCTGAATCAACACTAAACATTATTAAGTACTTACTATTTGGAGAAAGAGCGAGCGATGATAATTAGAAGAAAAAACATCTATACTGAGACTTTCATTCTGTACATTTGAGTTCTGAGTTCGTTTAATTTGATGATAAGGGTTAGTCACTTAAAACGGAGGAAGAAACCAGAAGAGAACCTGAAGGCGAATACTTCAAGCAAGACACTGACAGCTCCGGGATAGTAACTTCGTAGTTGCATTTGATGGAGTCGTCCTTAGGCGGTATCACAATCTTGTAGTGGTCTCTGAGCTCCAGTCTCGCGAACAGCTTATGTTGCACGTAATTGGCCAGATCGACCACACCATCGGCGAAGCCTGTACACACGTAGGGTCTGGAAGACATAGTCATGACATGATAGTATCAGTCAGCAAACATATCGCTTATATCCGATAATGAGATAGGGTAGTACGGTACGGTCACTCTAAAGGTCTTAAATTATGCATAAGCATGATTTACTTTTTTCTCTACTCCCTACTACTAAGACTAAGTACTATGTTGGCGCCGTTTTCCAAAGCGCAATGTTTACTTATCGAATTTTGAAGTTTTCTGTAATTTAGGCACGATAACTATGAACATCAGTAAACTAACTTTTCAGGATGCACCGTAAGTGCCGTGGCTGGTGAAATTTTGTAGTCCAAAATCGTAACTAGTTTTTCAGTTACGAAATCCACAAAAGCAATGCCCTGATTGTGAGTACCTGAAAAACAAATCAATAATTAAGAGTAAGACCATTTTCAGATATGTAGATATCTATATACCTTGTGACCACGAGAGAATTCATGTCCGTATTATCAATTCAATACCTACGTGATGTGCGTACCTACACAACAATACAACTAGTATCTGTAGCCTTCAACACAGGAGGCTTTAAAATCTCACTCCCAGTTTAATTTAGCTAAACACAAAACGGTCTGTTTAGAGGAGAAATACGGAAATTTTTTGGTAAGTTTTTGCAGTCAAGCCCGCTTGTGATCAAATCTCTGGCTGCCTCGAGTATGTGGCTGATGAAATTACAACTTACAAACAATAAAGTCCCGGACGATAAACGGTTTCCCGCCGGTGGTGGCGTCAGTCGGTAACTTTTTCTTGATCAACTTCTGGCGGACCACACCTGTTGCCGGATCCACTTCTGGTATCACCTTTTCCCAGCACAGGCATTTCTTAGGCGATTTACCTATAAAAATATAGGTATAGTTAAAATATTGTTTACGCGATATTTCAACAACGACAGATAGCTGAATCCGAAGCTACCCTTAGGTATATTTAGAATGTCGATCTCGAGTGAAATAAGTTGGTATTTAGGGCATTAGGTATGTAAACTGACACTTGGGATCGAAGATCTTGTAGCTCCGTGGCGAGACATTGAAGCTAAGCCCACGTACGCTGTCTACGGTGAACCCGTGTACCCAGTACAGCAGCTTCAGCTGGTCGTCGTAGAAGCGGATCTCGCCAGAGTTGTTGCCCGTCACCACTACTCTGCAAGAATATGATGAGATAATACGGAAGCAAAGACGCGTTTGGCAAAAGAAGTTAAAGTAAGTAAGTTGGTATTATGTTATGTATGATATTTGGGACAAGATTTACTTTAATTGTTGTACAACTGTTCGTATTTTAGCCGTGTAATGCAAATCGGGTTTAGCCGTTTATACTTGTTTATCCTGATTTGCATTACACGGTTTAACTCTTGGGCTCCAGAACCAGGTCAGCACAGTTTGGGTGTGATTAAACTCATCATCAAATTCATCAATCATGAACTTCATCAATTAGAGTACAAGTATTATCTACCACCGCTGGTGCTGCTGGTATTCTGGTTGGAAATTATATGGTTAAGAAAATAATTTCGATTTTTACAACTAACCCATCAATATTTTTGATGACATTGATTTTAGTGTCCTCCACCTTGAGAACTTTAACAAACTTCAACAACTCGAAACTTTTCGGCTCAGTATTTTTCTGATACTCTGTTGTATAACCATACACCAGCACTGCTCCCTTGTTGGTGGCCACAAGAACTTGCGAGGTATCGCTTACGAACGTGAAGCATGTCAGTCGCCCGTATTCTGGGTTTATATTTTTTTCTGGCTTTCTGATTTTTAGCTCATAGTCATCCGTTTCCTTTAAAAGACCTCTTTCGATGACGAATACTTTCTAGAAAAGAACGCATCATTCACACTTAGTTTGTTTATTATTTCTTAGCATCGAATTCACTAAAAAACAATGCTGAGGCTAAGTAACCTGAGAGATACCAATCCAAATATCTGATTTCGTCATCAACAGAAACTGCCACGTGTTGTCAGGATTGAACGCCATGGATATTATTCCATCTCTAGGTATATCTACCTCCAAAGAAGCTGCAAACGTTGTTTGATTAATTACATTAGTCAAATCAAATGCTGTAATAAAACAAGGATTTAATTATGTACATCATACCATGGGGCTCATTCTGCGGTGATGACCATATCCACCAATAAATAAACGCTTTATCCTGGTACCCTATCGTCAGCATGAACCTCGAATCAGCGCTTAGGGCCACTTTGGACACTTTCATGCTGCCATGCGGCAGGAAATAAGTTTTGCTTGGGAAGTAATCGCCACTGTCCCAAATAGTAATAATGTTCTCGGGGCCACAATCTGCTGTTATCAGCCATTTGCCATCATTGTCCGCGGCTAAGCAAGTGACCATATGTCTCTACAATTGAAACAAATCGCGGTTAGTCTTGAGATTTTTGCATTCCGTCTAATTAACGTCACACTTTTAATTTTGTAAAGCGATATGTTAACTGATCGGAGTGCGCTTATATATTTGATCGGCGCGCGACGGTCATTTTCCAGACGTGTCCACCGAATGCATAAATCTGAAGAAGATGTGACTGATCGATCATAGATAAATCTTTTCATACATACCTACTTACATCAAAAAAGCAAAAACCACCTTCATGTAAATATAGAATTAATGAGGTGTATACTGACATGGCCCTGCAAAATCCTCATTTGATTAGTTGTCCAGTTGTAGAGAACGCCGCAGTTGCTGGCTGCGTAGAAGACCGTGGTGCTGCCGTTATAATTCAAATTGATCACTCCCGCTTTAGGATTGTAACCGCTGACCCAACGTAAATTCTGCAAATAAGTTGTCTAATCACTTAGCTTTTACATCGGAAACTATTCTTCGGGGCCAGAATGGTTTAGAAATCATGCACAATCTTCGTGCAAAAGTCAAATCAACTGCTTTATGTAAATGTGAGGTTTGAATCATGAACTTCTTCTGCGACCTTTACCAGATCGTCGGTCCATCTTGTAAGGGATTTTACTACGCTAGGTCTTCCTGTTCGCGGTCGGCCGTCGGTTCTACACTTAGGTACCTGAGTCTGGCAACTCTCCGAGCTACATCAGAAGCTGTGGTTCTCCTGCGGATCTCCTCATTTATTATTAAATCACGAAAGGAAACTCGCAAGGATAGCTCGCTCCATAACTTTTTGATTGAGTTTAAGCTTTGTTATGAGGCCCATTATAAGCGTATATCACTCTACGTGTGTATGTAGGTATGTAAAACTCTTAATTGTTCATAAAAATATGAAATTAACTGTTAACAAGACAAACACATTAGAGGAAACGGTCACATAGTTTCGTAGCATAGCTTTCACATCCTCGCAGCATAGCTGCCTAGCCGTTTTTTTCATATATTAAATTAAAGCATTACAGTATTACACCAATGCGCTGTAAAATTCAAAATACAAATAAAAATACCTATTTAGGGATTTTTGAAAGTGGTCTTCGTCGCTTCCCTAAAACGACGGAACACCACACCCGCCGGCCAAAGTCGGAGCGCAGAAACGTATGCTTGTGCTTGGCAGGCACTTGGGAGTCCAAAGGCCACCACAAACCGGGAGCGCGGGGCGCCGACGGAGCGTGCCCAGCGCGGTCAATAACACTGAATTAAATATACGGTGACACACTCCGGCAGCGCGGCACACCGTATTTGATTCAGTGTTATTGACCGCGCTGGGCACGCACCGTCGGCGCCCCGCGCTTCCGGTTTGTTGTGGCCTTAAAGGAGCTTAAGTTATTAGCCCTTTGAGACTCGCGGGCTGATGAACAGCTGGGATCCCAGTAACCGACCCCGACAACTCTGTGGCTGGTTAGACTTACAAAAGGCGAAGGCTTATGGTGATAGTCGCTCAACACCACGTGCTTCCTAATCTGCGAGAGAGAGGTGCTGTAGAGCCGGCCCTCGTACTGCTCGCTCTTGGTGCTCCAGCGCACGTTCGGCAGCGAGTGGAACTTCTCCAGACTTGCCTGCAACTTGCTCGTGGTGTCTTTCGACATTTTTAGTAGTGTAAGTGATATCACAAGTGCTTTATTCAATAATCGTGTTGTTTGGTGTCGAATTAATGACAATGACACTGACACGTTCGTTGGTTTAAAAAGGTCGTGTTGCAAATGGGATTCTCCGCTTTGTGTCACAAACTCACAAACGTATCATCGTCAAGGAATTTGTATGTACTACGCTTTGAGGTACTACGTTAGTAAATTGTTGTATTAAACTATAATAATATGTATTATTTACTAGCTGATACCCGCGGCTTCGCCCCCTCTGATTTTTTTTTCATACAAACCTACTTACTTACCGTACTTGTGGAGTCGCTCCATCTGGTTGGAGGTCTTCCTATTCTATAAAATTGGGTTGTCTATTTTTTTCGTAATGTTCAGTAAATCGAAAACCATTTCGAGATAATCATCATCATCATTTGGTGCAAGACGCTTAAAAAAATAAAAACAGTTTATTAAAAAAAGCATCATTAACAAAAATGTTTACAGTTGGTCCCACAATAGGTAATGCCTGTCACGTGGCGACTAGGATTCGAGATACAATACGTTTACTTTTAGTTTACCACTGACAGATGGCTTGCCTTCATTTCATTTCCAACTTTAACACCATACAAATAAAGTCATCATCAGCCTGTATACGTCCCACTGCAGGGCACAGGCCTCCTCTCCTTAAATTTACTTATAAAAAATAAAGTTTGAGCAAAGACTTAGGTAGAGTTATATAGGTACAATATAACAAAACAAACGAAAAGGCTTAATTTAGCAACAATAAAAACCAACACCCCGGTCAGAGTTTAGACTAAAACAGATAGAGCGTGCGTGTGTGTGTGTGTGTGTGTGTGTAAACCATGATCTTGGCTTTATGACCGAGTGATAAAGGAATGGGTGCAGAAAGTCTGGCAATCTCCTCGAGAAGGCTGACCAAACACGGGGAGTTGACGGGGCGTTGGAATCCTGGAAATTCGTTTCCCGATCAGACAATCTCTTGGAAATACATATCTGACTGAGGTGTGTTGATGTGGATAATCATTAATCAATTACGAAACGCGAAATCGTGAACAGAGTAGGTATTACAAAGTAGGTAAAAATAAAAGAATATTTGATAACGGAAGACCTTGATCAACTAACCTTTCGCTCTATTTTGATAGAGTTTTAAATGCTGATATTTATATACTTACTTAAGTAGTATGGCACTCGTGGTTCGTAGTATGGTAGTCTCATCATTTAACTACTACCGCCATAGCATCTAAAGTCCTCAGGTTTCGCGGAAGACTGCTCATCACCAGAGCCCGGAATTTTGGTAGCACTTTTATTGATCTATCATAGTGACTACTCACTTAACGACTTCCGATATAATGTACATATTATATCGATACACAACATATTAAAGAAGATTAAAGGTAGGTATAGAGGTAAACAATAGGCTGCCTTATCGTCTTTATCGTAAAAGAGCGATCTCTTCCAGTAAACTTTTGAGCAGATGAAAATGTTAAACAAGCAAATACTTTAGGTATGTAATTAACTAAAACAATGAATAGTTAATAACTTCTAATTTAATCATTTGTGTCCAGTGTTTTTTCAAGTTTTTTTTTTTATGTATAATATAAGAGGGGGCAAACGAGCAGACGGTTCACCTGATGGAGAGCGATCACTGTCGCCCATGGACTCCCGCAACACGAGGGGAATCACAGGTGCGTTGCCGACCCTTTTAGTTCATGTTCGAAGTATATTGTAGTGCTAACAAGTGTTCCCTTATAAGTTTACGGCTTGAATCTAATTTAAAGCATATTTTATATTGATCTGAATCTATCATTTGGGTAGATTCGATAAGTGAGATGTCGCTACGGCATGTCAAAAGTGCCACCAAAATTCCGAGCTCTGCATCACTATCGTTCGGGAGGCAAACTTTTTATTTCAAAAAAAGGGCTATAGTAAAATCTGAACGAAGTTCCTATGCTCCTTATCGGCTGGCAAAGGTCGCAAAGAGCATGACACACGCGTCGTATCAGGGGGGTTACTACGAAATTCGATGTTCGAAGTTCGGATCGTGCGGTCCCTCTCACTCTCGTAATAAATACCATTAGCGTGAGCGGAACGGCATGAAACGAAGTTCGAATTTCGCGCTTCGTAGTATAGGGCCAGTTCTTTGTCCGCCCGCCGCCATGGACAGGCGTTTGCTGGCTCTCTGCGCTGCGATACTTGCGGTCCCGGTAGCCAGCAGGACTATTTACTTGGAACAGGTCCCGCCTACCAATGAAGAGGTCAGTTGTACGAATATCAGTATCTTTAAGGGGTTATCTCTTAGTAAATACGTCTATTGAAACTTCATATGGATTATTAACTTTTTTTATACATTTAAGTATATTGTTGTGATAATTAATTCTGTACATCAAAGTTATATTAACTTACGGAATGTATACTACAGAATTAAATTTAATTGTGGCTTTTCTGTATGTACCTACTGTCGAACCAACTGAACCGTAAATCGCTGTGGAACCTTTTCACAGAAAATGTCACAGTAACATCGCATTGCCTGACAAGGAAAATTGCTATGACGTTTACCTACTGATAGAAATATCCAAGATGCGTCAGGAATCAAATGGTTCAATAGTAAGTTAGACGTTCGGGTGCTGGTACCTGCCCCAGTATTGCCAGGTTTAATTTTTTGTCAGTAGCATAGCAATAGAGGCGACAACAGGGTGTCATCTATTCGGCATTAGTATGACCAGTACTAGGACAGGACTAGGACATTACCTTTAATTATCATGCATTACTAAAAACTAATTGAGTACCTACACGTAAGTATTTCCCTTGTCAACCGACGAAAAAAAAACGGAGGAGGTAATCACTCAAGTCGACACGTATATATATTTTTTTGATACTTAATTCTTTTTTTATTGGAATGGGTATATCTGGAAGTTGGTCCCATTTAAATTTGAAAAAAAAATCCATCTATAGAGTAGTCCGATTTTGATAATTCTTTTTTTATTAGATAGGGTATACCATGAAATTGGTCTCATATAAATTTAAAAAAAAAAACCTACCCTAAGGGTAGGAAAATAGGGGTGATTTATTGTTCACTCACAGATTTTAATGATAAGTTTGTATTACGAACCTCACTATGAATGAGCTTCAGACCTGACAGTAATACGAAAAAACTAAAAAGTATAAAATAAAAACTTTTTACCAAAAATTTTATGAACAAAGAAAACTCTCACTGCGCCGTCGGCCGCAATGTTGTCGTGGCCGGCCCGTAGGAATGTGTTCAATGTGGCTTTGAACTGGATGCCAGCGAGCTACTGCCCGGCGAGCGTATTCTCTTCATTGCTTGTGATGCCAGGGCACTGTGCGACGAGCGTCTCAACCGCGCAACGATCAAAGAACACGCTCGCTGCTCTGCTGCCCGCTGGCGTTCAGTCTGAAACTTTACCATGCACCCACGACATCAATATCTCTAGGTCTCCTTCATGCAACGCTACGGCTACCTGCCGTCAGCGGGCGAGGGTGAAGCCTCCTCGTTCACGCCAGCCTCCATCACCGAGGCCGTGCGGCTGCTGCAGGGCTTCGCCGACTTGCCGCGCACCGGCGTGCTCGACGGGGAGACAAAAAAAGTGAAGAATACCTTTAGTTTTTTTTTACATACTTAAAACCAAACTGTGATTGATCCTTATCTCACCTGATGAAAAGTGCAGATGAGGCCAAAAGTTTAGTAACGCCTATTCTAGCCTTATCTTTGATCAATTATAACTGAAGATACACATTGCCGAACAAAATCCCCTTCAAAAAATGTCCGAACTTTTTTATTTGTTTGCATAACAATTGAAATCATCACCTACACAGAAATTTGAACGTAGTCTTTACTTCATTACAGTCGAATTTCGGTTGACACTTGACAGCTAAACTTGACAATTTCATGCAACGTACTGAGAAAAAAGAAGGCCACTTTCTGCCACTTTTATCAAAGTGGCGCTCATTTGGCTCGGACATTTTCGGGCGCGCGACTGTGGATCTACAGTTATAATTGATCAAAGGCCACTTTTATCAAAGTGGCGCTCATTTGGCTCGGACATTTTCGGGCGCGCGACTGTGGATCTACAGTTATAATTGATCAAAGGCCACTTTTATCAAAGTGGCGCTCATTTGGCTCGGACATTTTCGGGCGCGCGACTGTGGATCTACAGTTATAATTGATCAAAGAGCCTTATCCTTAGTTTTAGATGCCTTACCCTTTGCCTTAGCTATCATAGACAAACAAAAATAAAAACGGCGGAGGAGGTTGAATAAAGGGAGGCTATGTAGCGGCCCTAGCGCTTAAGTTTCTCAACTCGAATGCATAAATACAACTACCAACTCTCTTTGGACTTCGGTCCCCATGGCATATCTAATATCTGCCGGGCTGGAGAGAGATATCTCTTTTGTGATCTCCCCTCACTTACTGAAAAGAGTAAGCGCGGTAGAGAACCGCTTTAGCCTAGTTGGTAGTGGCCCTGCCTACGAAGCAAGAGGTCCTGGGTTCGAATCCCGGTAAGGGCATTTATTTGTGTGATGAGCACGAATATTTGTTCCTGAGTTATGGATGTTTTCTATGTATTTAAGTATTTATTTATCTATATAAGTATGTTTATCGTCGTCTAGTACCCATATGTACAAGCTTTGCTTAGTTTGGGACTAGGTCGATTTGTGTATGATTGTTCCCTAATATTTATTTTTTTTTATTTTATTTGTTTACCTATACTGAAAATCCGAAAAATCCTTCTTTGTTTACTTGTAGATAGTCTTTTTTGTGTAAGAAATGAAATGGGAATTGAGACACCTACTTATACAGGGTTATTTGTAATTCACTAGCATCCTTTTAACCCTAAACTCCTACCACTCAAACAAATGTTTTTTGTTTTACGGCTTTTGTCATAACTTAATATAAAAGGTATTAAGTAGATTAGATTAGATTAATAGATTTGGTGTAATAACGTTTTGAAAATTTGAGATTTCCTCTTATTTTTACGATACTCTGTGTATTTGTATGGGAAAAAAGTGCTTAATTTTAAAAAGTCGTAAAACAAAAAACATTTGTTTGAGTGTTACGAATTCAGGGTTAAGAGGATGTCAGTGAATTAAAAATAACCCTGTATTGACGGAGTCTATTCTTCCCTCCCTAGCTGTTCAAGAAAAAACGTTGTGGCGTCAAAGACATCGAAGCGGTGCCGTCCAGAAAAAGGCGATACGTCATACAACAAGGATGGAACAAGAAATCAATCAGTTACAGGTATTTTTACGAAACTACAATTTATATTTATTCATATCTTTGATTTATGTAGGTACACTTAAAATTTTTCGGTGTTCATTTCATTTTCGTACGATTCTGCTTTACTGCGGCCACACTCACGAAGCGCACACAATGTTTACTGCAATGACCCAGCTTTAAGTCGTTAACTGTATACCTACTTTTGAATTTTTTTTTTTTTTTTTTTTTATTATTATTTATTTATTCATAAAAATACAAAATATAAACATGAACATGAAATAATCTTAGGTCTAGATAGTAAATTTAGTTTAGTCTAAGCTAGGTTACAAGTGTAACCTGTGTTATAGACAAAAGGAATCTAAAGAATTAAAATACAACTCGAGCATTTAACATCGCAACACAATATCTTAAAACATAATACTTAGTTGGTAATTAAACTATAATAATTTAATCAAGTGTCAAATAACAAAACAAACGAAGAACACTCGGCTACACAGCGTCACCCTCACCTTGCAATCGTCAGCAGATTTTCAGTGTCAACATAAGAAAGACCTTGCAGCCACGCAATAACCTTAACCTTGCACACTTTACGGTTTAAGTCATAAATATTTAGTACTTTATTGATTTTATTGTATAAATAAGGTCCAAGAAAGGGAAAGAATTTATGCGCGAAAGCATGAGAGGTGCTTTTGGGAACAAAAACTATGTCTTTGCGCCTTTTGTTGTTCACACCAGGGTTATACGGAGCTGAAATATGCTGTTTCATAATTAGTGATAGTATGAAAAGTTGTCGCACGGTAAGTACTTTGCAAGATTGATACAGCTCCAATGTCGGAAACAGGAAAGGCCTGAAAGTAGCGACCTTTAAGACCGCTCTTTGAGCTCTTTCTAAGGTTAGGAGCGTGGTTTTCGCTGCGCCTCCCCACGATGAAATGCAGTATGTTAGCACGGATTGACACAGAGCTGAGTAGATTTGATTTAATATTTTTTTATTCGCTACATGACGAAGTTTTTTAAATATAAACATAAGCTTTCGAATCCTGTTAGCGACTGTCTCTATGTGTTGGGTAAAATTTAGATTGGAGTCAACTATAACACCTAGATATTTAGTGGAGCTAACTTTAGTAATGACAGGACAAGTATAGCATTCGTTCTGGTTAGTAAGGGAGCATTGGTGTGCCCGAATGGAGCATGCATGACTAGTCGGTTGCTGGGAGTTTCTTAAAGAAAAGGCGACATGAACGGTTTTTCCTGGGTTCAAAGTTAATAAATTGTGATGGAGCCAACCAGTAACCAAGCTGAAACCATTCTGTGCAGAACAGTAAACATTATCCCACGAATTGCCCGAAAAAATTAGGACGGTATCATCAGCGTATGAGATCATTGTACCACGGTCTAACTCTAAGTTACACAAGTCATTAATAAAAATCAAAAAAAGTGTAGGAGCCAATATACTACCTTGAGGGACCCCAAAATCAAGCCGAAGATCGGAACTGTAGGTGGAACCAATTTTGACCCGTTGGAAGCGATTACTAAGGTAATCTCTGAAGAGATTCAACTGCGTTCCCCTAATACCTATACTTTCTAATTTTTGTAAAAGAATTGGCACTGAAACCGAATCAAAAGCTTTCGCTAGGTCCAGAAAAACACCTAGGGTTTTAAATCCTTGGTCCAAATTCGAAGAAATGAGGTCCGTAAGCAGATTCACCGCATCACTAGTTGACTTTTTAGCTCTAAAGCCAAATTGCTGATCTGAAAGAATATTATTGGTTTCAAGGTAGCTAACTAATCTCTTATTTATAATTTTTTCCAGGATTTTAGAAAGAGATGGCAGTATAGAAATAGGCCTATAGTTGTTAATATTTAGTTTATCCCCCGATTTATGAATAGGTATCACAATTGCCTTCTTTAGGACATCAGGAAAAATCCCATTTGACAGACATTGCTGAAATATGTGCGTTAAAGGCTTAACTAGGATACTACTATAACGCTTTAAAGTCGCAACAGAAATATTATCACAGCCTACGGCACGACTATCATTCAAACTGCTGATAATGCAACCTACTTCAGTCTCGTCGGTATTAAACAAAACAAACGATGTTAGACATGGGTGAGTCACACTCCGCATGGCGCGAGACGTGCCTTTGTTTTTATTTAATATTTCACAAGCGAGACCTTTCCCTATGTTAGCAAAAAACGTGTTAGCACTGTTAGCAACTGCTACCGGGTTATTGTTAGTCATTAGTAAATCACTACAATGATCACGTTTGGAACTGGAATACGTGATTTTCCTGACGAACTTCCACAATTTTTTGTTATTCTGTCCATTTTCTTCAAGGATAGATTTTTCATGCAGGTTTTTTAACTTCCTCAGAAGATTGTTGCAGAAGTTTCTATATCGTTTATAAATTACAGCCAGCATTAAGTCATCAGGAAATTGTTTTGCTTTGGCATGAAGGCGATCTCGATGCCGAATACACCTAATTAATCCAGGAGTTATCCAGGGTTTAATATTTATCTGACGACGGGACAAATTGACAAAGGTAGTAGAGTCCACAACGGCATTTTGTATCGAATTTACAAGGAAATTCAGTGACTCATTGGGATCCGGCGAGGAGTAAATTTTATCAAACATAATGTTCTTTAAAGCATTTTCAAGCTTAGTGTGATTAATTTTCTCCAAAGTGTGCATAAGAGGTCTCTTTGGGAGGTTTAATTCAAGGGATAATAACACGGAATGGTGATCAGTAAGTGTCGAGTTAGTAACAAGGGTAGTAGATGGTAACATGCATTTGATCAAAAAGTGATCTAGGCAAGAGCCACTTTGGTGCGTGGGAAGTTGGTGAGCGGGTAATAGACCATGAAGTGAGCATAAGTTAAGATAATCATGACGACGTGTGTCTTGAGAATCATGTGAAATATTGATGTTCAAATCTCCCACCAATAAAATGTTATTAAATGCTGAGAGTTTTTTGAGCATCTTGTCTAACGATTGCAAAAAGTTAACAATATTGTTATTAGAGGGAGACCTGTATATAGCGATGATTGCTGTGTCCTTACCAACTCTTAAAACTAAACTATTACAATCGAAAATATGAGGTTCTTCTACAGCAATGGTAAGTTGGGGCTTATAGTATACAACAATACCTTCATTTTGAGTGTCAACATTTTTAGTACTAAACATACAGTATCCTTCTAAATCCGGTAAAAACTTATCCCGGTTTTTTAACCAACATTCTGTTAAAATAATAACATCATTACAGAGATCCAGCCTATTCAAAAGAACTTCAAGACCATCAAAGTTGCGATGTATGCTACGAATGTTTTGGGTTAATATAGTAAAAGGATGCTTGATTTTTGATAATTTACCTTTGCAATCTTCAACATCGCAAGACGAATGGTTAGAAACTTTCACTAGGTCCAACTCTTCACAGATAAATCTATCCATATAATTATTTAAATAAACCTAATTTACTACTATTTAAAGTGCTAGATAAAAATACCTTATGAGTGGCGCTCCTAGGCGCCTACATAATCAGTTGATTCGATGTATCTAGAGACAGCGTGTTTGCGTGCAGGACAGTGTTCATCACCTGTTCTATGATTGCTGGGTTTTTTATAACGGAGGCACGTCGCACACACTGGTGCCGCTTCCCTTTTTGAGCAGTCTCTCATTTCATGGCCAATCTGACCGCAGTGGCCGCAGGTGGGGTTCCGATCTCTACAGAATTTTGCAGAGTGACCGTATTGATGACACTTAAAGCATCTGGATACATGCGTGAAATCTCTAATTGGAAAAGAAGACCAATTAATGAAGACACGTTCTTGATTTTTCAGGACATTTCGAATATTAGCAGGAATTTCCAAAATAAAATTGCAGGTCTGAGCATCTTTTTTACCTGATTTGTGACTCAGTCGAACACTACTAATAAATTGCTCACGAGAAAGTTCTGTAAGTTTCGGGGCTACGTTCTGGACATATAAATGGTCAAAAAATTCCTTCTCCTCAAGATCTTTAGGAAGACCGAACACAATCATTTTGGGCTTACGCTTGTCCTGCTCAGCCACTGTAAGTCCTGAAGAAGTAAGTTTCTCAGAGGTCTTAAGCTTTTTGATGTCTTCCTTGTTCTCCGAGCTGATGATCACGCCTCCGTTTTTAGTGTTCCAGACTCCGCGTACTTGCAATTTTAACTCCTCAGGATTGATGATCGTTTGAACGAGTGCTCTGGTTTCCTCGCTAGTCTTCTTTTTGTCTTCCGGAAAAATAGCCACAGTACTCAGTTTTGATGGGCGTATTAGATGTTGCGTTCCTTTTTTAGTCATGGACGCGTATGATAAGGTCTCCGTATTCTGTTGTTTGTTATCAAAAACTGCGGATGTTAGTATCTCAAGATGGTGGGCCAGTTCACGCTTCTCAGACATAGTTTGTAAGGACATCTGTGCAGATAAAAGTTTTTGCTTCACGGACTGGTATTGCAAAACCATTTGAGAGGTCCCGTGTCCGATCTTCCGACATAAGGTATGAATTTTCAGCTTCTGATCGGAGTTCAATTTCCCTTCAGTTGCGGTTGAGCAGATTTCAGTCAAAAACCTTTCAATGCCACTCAACCAATTCTGCAGGTCCGATGTTGCGAACACTTGAGGCTGGTCGGGCTCTGACGGTACATCTTCTTGATCACGCGGAGGCGGCGGGGCCTGGGTCTGAGGGCTTCGCGGAGTAAGACCACTACGATTGAATGGACTATTTGGGGTTGACATTATTTTTTAACACTTGACATATTATTTAACAAATAATAAAATCGAGACGCGGTTTATTAAAAATAAAGCGGAGGCACGTGCGTGTCAGTCGCGCGCGACGAATCGAATCCCATTAGACTAAGTATCCACCTATCAGGGTTCCGCTATATTTTACTCTGTTCCCTAGAGTGCTGAATGGGTCAAGCACGCTGGGGAAGGACCGCGTGGACGCGCTGATGGCGAAAGGCCTGGCGCTGTGGGCGCCGCATGTGGGGCTGAAGTTCCACCGTGAAGATATACGCGAGGCCGACATCGAAGTGTCCTTCGCCAGCTGGGACCATGGGGATGGGTGAGTCCAGAATAGAATGGGCGAACGCCATGGCTTGCACGTGTAGGTTTCCACTGGGCGTGAACCACGGAACTCTTTGGGACTGTATCTACCTCAATATTATTATCGACCTAAACTTCAGTGGACCATATCTTAATACCTAATAAAAGAAAATAGGTGTTTTTAGAACGAACATAACACTCTACACTTCAGTGACCTCGTGACCACAGCCGCTGCAATGTGGCCGAAACGTCGAGGTAAATATTGTTTGCGTGATAAGTCCCGTTTATAGTAATAGTTATGAGTGAAAATCACGAAAGTTTAAAACATAATAACTAAGTACCTGGGCGACCGAGCTCCGCTCGGGCTGAAACTCGGTACCAAGTGTATTCCCAGAGATAAGACCAAGCTAGATCAATTTTTCATCCCCGAAAACCCCCACATACCAAATTTCATCGAAATCGTTGGAGCCGTTTCTGAGATTCTGAAGTATACTTATACAGAATTGCTCGTTAAAGGTATTAGATTAGATTAGATATATAGATAGATTTAATTCATCAATAACAATGCCTATTTGCCTAATAACGAATGTCGTACCTATTACCTACATAAATACCATGATGACAAGGTTCTACGGTGGCCAACGAATCAGATTGGTTGACTATACAATATAATACAAGGGGCCTGTCAATTAGCTTAATTCTGCCCCATCCCTGCAGGTTTCCGTTCGACGGGCTCGGCGGCGTGATGGCGCATGCATTTTGTCCTCCGTACGGCGCCATGCACTTCGACGACGACGAGGTGTGGGGCGAGCTGGCTGACGAGGACGAGGTTGAGGTATTTCACTCAGGCTTTATAGAGATTTTAGGGCTCGAGACGTATAAGGAATAAATAAGTATTTGTTAAAAATTATATTTTTAAATACAAGATTTTTTGCTGACTGTACCTACCTCTTGCCCCTGGTTAACGAAGTTCTCGTCAAGAGTCCAAACTCGATGCGGGCTGTTGTTTTATTACAGAGTTCGCATGGCCACATTTCAGCTCCATCATCAGATCAGCTCCAAGTCATAATACTTAATTGCATTGTCATCCGATTTGCACATGCGTCCAAATTTCAGCTCAATCGGAAACCGTGAAGTGGGTCATATTTAACTTGCTTGTAAAAATAAGCACGGTTACCTTTGAAGAGCTGGCGAAACATCATGATCATCGTTAGAGGTAAAGGCCTCTCGCCCTTTACCAATATCCTTTAGTTTTGGAACAGCCTGTATTTATAAAACTACTTATAGGTAGTCACTTTATTTATTTATTAAAAATTGAGTAGGTACAATTAATTACAAGAAGTCAACTATGTAAAACTATACATCTCTCCTGTGGACGTGGTAAAAGTTAAGGGTCTGCAGCCAATATTTTTTAGTTAAGTTTACAACGCAACGGCGTGTGGGACGCCTGGCCAACTTTCGGCCCATTCAAATAATTTTTTCTCAAACATGCTATGAAATATTGACGTTATGTTCCTTATAATACGCCACGAAGTGTCACGTTGCAGGTGCAGGTGCAGCCGGTGGTGGAGGACGACGAGACGAGAGGTCAATAATGGAATTTCATACAACTTTGCTGGCCAAGGCCAGCAAAGTGATCGTCTATTGTTTCATACCATGACGTTTATAGGTCTATGGCATCATAGCATTTAGCCATTAAAAAAAACTATAAGCAATATTTGCGTTTTGGTTCATTAAGACATTCTGCCACTACGCTTATTTAAGGTAAGGTAAGATGATGATGATGATGATGATGGTGTGATGATGATGGTGATGATGATGGTAATGATGATGATGATGATGATGATGGCGATGATGATGATGATGATGGTGATGATGAGATGATGATGATGGTGTGATGATGATGGTGATGATGATGATGATGGTGATGATGATGATGGTGATGATGATGATGATGATGATGATGATGGTGATGGTGATGACGATGATGTTGATGATGATGTTGATCATGATGGTGATGATGATGATGGTGGTGATGGTGATGCATGTTTGAGAAAAACTCTATACAAGCCTTGGCCACGAACAGGGATTGCCGGCCTCGTATCTCTAGATGGCCTCGTTAACACTCGGCCATCTATAACTACTCGGCCGGCAATCCCCTATTTCGCGGCCGCTGCAGTAATGTACTATTTCTCAAACATGCTATGTAATGTTTACGTTGTGTTCGTTAAAACAGGCTTCAAAATACACCGTTGCAGGCCTAGGCCGGCAATGCGATCGTCTATTGTTTCATGTCACACAGCACCATGATGTTTATAGGTCTATGGCATCATAGCAATTAGCCATTTAAAAAAAAACTATAAGCAATATTTGCGTTTTGGTTCAGTATGACATTTAAAACGTAGTGGTTATATTCTCTTTGATGACATTCTGCCACTACGCTTATTTATGGTAAGGTAAGATGGTGATGGTGATGGTAATGGTGATCTGCCTAGAGAAATATTTCAACATCATCATCACCATCATCATCATCACCATCATCATCATCGTCATCATCATCACCATCATCATCATCATCATCGTTATCGTCATAATAATCATCATCATCACCATCATCATCATCACCATCATCATCATCGTCATCATCATCACCATCATAATCATCATCATCATCGTTATCGTCATAATAATAATCATCATCATCATCATCACCATCATCATTCATCACCATTACCATCATCACCACCACCATCATCATCATCACCATCATCATCATCACCACCATCATCATCAACACCATCACCACCATCACCATCATCATCATTCATCACCATCATCATCATCACCACCATCATCATTATCACCATCATCGTCATCACCATCACCATCACCACCATCATGATGACAACGACGACGATGATGATGATGATGATTGTGCATGTTTGAGAAAAGCACTATACAAGCCTCGGCCGGAACAGGGGTTGCCGGCCTCGTATCATGCCGGCCTCGTGTACCACTCGGCCGTCAACTTAGATACTCGGCCGGCAACCCCTTAAATCCCGGCCTCTGCAGTAATGTACTATTAAGTTTGCTGACACGGAGTCGCTAATTTTATGTCCACAGAAGATACTACTTTTAACCCATTAGTTAGTTACAGTAATAGTATTTTTTTTTATTTTTAAACTATGTTAGTGCAAAGAAAAAACAGACAACAGAAATCAAATTTTGTCCTTGTGTAGGACGCGACCGACTTCTTCGCGGTGGCGGTGCACGAGGCCGGGCACGCGCTGGGTATGGCGCACTCGGCCGTCAAGTCCTCCGTCATGTACCCGTACTACCAGCCGACGGTGTCGCGGCTGCACGCAGACGACATCGCCGGCATGCGGGAGCTTTACTGTGAGTTTGGATTTACAAAATCTGAATAAAATACTATACCTATTTATTTATTTTCCCAGCTAAGCTAAGTCTATACTGGGTAATTTTTTAATCAGTGCACAAATTTTGATTCAAGACTTTTTTTATATTTTGAAATTCGGGTAATTCATCCAATAATTGGTCGAGTTACTATGAAAAACAAAAAAAATAAGTGATTAATGTTAAAACGAAAAATACTGAAATTTGTTATATTAACGACACTGAATCACATATTAAAATTTGTGCACTTAATAAAAAATTACCCTGTATAATAAGTAGTTAATAATAAGCGCCGCTTGTGTTAATTACCTACATAATAAAAAGGTAATTGAAGTGATAATAATAATAATCATTTATTTGCATAAAAACATGGTATTAGATTGGTGATATAAAAGTAATACAGTTTCACATGCTTTTGTCACACTATGACATGCAAATTTCAATTTCAATACAATACAATATGGATATGGTTCAATAGTATTTTGCAATCAAAAAATTGTCTTAGCCAACCTAGTTACAATATTTTGAAAAGTCTATCCAATAATATACATACACTATTAGATGAGAAAATAAACCATGCCCATTTTACGTGAAAGTTTTTAAGCTTTTAAGCTTCAATTTCATTTAGATAATAATAAAATTATATACGATACTTAACGGTCAAACTCGCGCCTGAGCATTGAAAAAAAAGCAGTGTACCTACCCTTTACTTTTGAAATGAGCTAATTTTGGGGTTTATATATTTAGTCAAAATCACGAGTAGGTAGGTACAATTCATTTTCATAAAGAAAAAAGTGTCCTTATGTTTTGGGTCAGTTTTGCGACGTTTTTTTCATACAATTTATGTGGGACATATTTTTTAATAATCAATTTCAATAGCGCTCTTGATTCTAAATTCTAAGTAATCAAAACCCAATATTTTCTCATTTACAAAAAAAAACAGAGAGGGGTCCACTTTATTGATAACGCCCGCTTACTTCGTAGTTGCCAGCTAGTAAATCGGAAGACGAAGTAATTTTTTTTTAATTGTCATGTTATTACGCCCTCTATCACATTTACAAAAAACTATCTAATTCACAGCCAAGTCTAGTGCGTCTGAGGAGCAGACGGATAGCCCGGTGGTGCCGCGGTCGTCGCTGGGCCCGGGCCCGACGCAGCCCGACGACGACGTGCCGGACCTCTGCTTCACTAACTACGACACCATACAGGTGCTGCAGGGGAAGATATACGTGTTCGAGGAAGAGGTGAGATTACGTGCCACTTGCGAAGCAATTCGGTGGTGTTTGTATGTACAGGTAAAGTTCGCTGAGAAAGTTCCCAATATGCGCTAGGCCCGAGTTGGAACTGCAGCCCAAGTCCTCTCATCCTGAGAGCTGGCCTGTGCCCAGCTGTGGGACTTATATAATCCGAGATTATAATGAACTGATCACGTGTTCATCAGACATTTAGCCTGAAATATACTGGGTAAAACAACTAAGGTTCCTGAACAAGTTTACCGATCCACATCACATGAATTTACTCGCACGTCTCTCGGACCTTAAGAAGCAGACACTCCGAATCTTAATCGTTTTCTCCACTTCTTTCTGTCACACGGAGAATATGATCGCAAGTGACCGCGCGTAGACAATCATCATCATCATCAGCCTAGCCTATGCATGCCACTGAGCACGATGCTCGGCTACTCTCATCCAGCTCTTGCCAGCCGCCTTGCGAAGATCATCGCTCCACCGAGTCTGAGGACGTCCCACGCTACGTTTGCCGATCCGTGGTCTCCACTCAAGAACACGTCTACCCCAACGGTTATCGGTTCTTAAGGCGGCGTAGACAATACGGCTACAGATTGTATGTGGTGTGTAATGTGTGTGGTGGTGTAGTACTGTTGTTAGGCCCAAACCTGACGTAGCCCGAGAAGGGTGCTGTCTCCTGGATATAAACAAACGCATTCATAGCACCGTAGGCCCGTAGCATAACACATCTCTTGTGGAAAGGCACCTTAATCAAAAATCAAAAAAAATCAAAACGCTTATTCTGCAAGTAGGCCGCAAAGGGCACTTTTACATGTCACTTTTTTTTAAAACTACCAGCGCTTTCGTAAGGACCATCATTGCCAAGAAGAATGCGCCGCAAGAAACTTGGCAGGAAGTCATCTTTTCAAATTACAATATAATAAATTACAAACTCTTAAAAATTACAAACTAAAAAAACCATACAAATATAGAATTAAGTAGAAAAAAATAATAATTAAGTATATAAAAAAAAACAATACAGGGTTGTATTGGGTCCCTAAGTTAAAAAAAACTAAAACTATACCTACATCTTAACTATATCTAGGTGCGTTTAGTGGAAGTGTAGAATGCTTCCACCGTCAAAAAAAAAAGGAAAAAATAGAAAATAATAATATTGGAGATAGTCTTCCAATGTCACAATAATTAAAAATGATTCTGTTAAAACACATTTCACCAGGTCAAGCAACCATTAAACTTTTGGATTCCAAAGGCAAGCTTACGCCTGCCGCCCCCAAAGTTGGCTCGCACGCACTCATGTCATGCTCTGAAAGCAGAGCGGTACCGAGGGCATGTATCGCTTCCGTTCCCATAAGCTTTATGAACGTTTACGTTTTAGGTTGGTTTTAATGGTGTACGCGTACGAAGCCGCAGGTAAAGGCGTCTTGTAACTTGCTTTTTTGCTTATTTGACATGTCAGTGGATGTGGGCCCTTAGCGAGCGGAAAGTGGTGGTGGAGGGCTACCCGAAGAGATTCCGCGACGTGTTCGTGGGGCTGCCCGCCAGTGTCAACTTCGTGAGAACCGTCTACGAAAGACGGAACGGGAACATCGTCATATTTGCAGGTACGGCAACGAATCTATCTATGTTGTATGTATCACTACATAGTATAAATCAAAGTCGCTTCCCGCTGTCTGTCTGTCCCCATGTATGCTTAGATCTTTAAAACTGCGCAACGGATTTTGATGCGGTTTTTTTAATAGATAGAGTGATTCAAGAGGAAGGTTTATATCTAATCTAATACCTTTAAACGAGCAATTCTTGTATATATATATATATATAATATGTTTATATATAATCAGGATCTCGGAAACGGCTCCAACGATTTCGATGAAATTTGGTATGTGGGGGTTTTCGGGGATGAAAAACTGATCTAGCTATGTTTCATTTTCAGAAAATCGCTTTTACTCGTGTTTTCCGGCTATTTTTGTTTGCATTAGAATACAAAGCTAAATTTCGCCGGCTTCGAGCAGATCATAATGGCACATTAGAAATCGGGTGGTCGCGGATCCAGCCGACCTCGGTTTGATTCCACGTTTTTTTCAAGATTTTTAGTTTTTTTTTTTAAAGTTTATTTTTCATGAGAAAACGTCAAGTTTCTTCTTTTGTGAGAAAAAGTTACTTTTTTGTGAGAAAAAGTATTATAGGGAACGTGCAGCAACTATAGGCGGCAGCACTAATGCGACAGAAGAGACACTATGCGGACAGTAAAACAAACTTATCAAGGTAAAACATTCAAATTGATGGCACCCTTATGGCACCAGTTGGCAGCACCGTCTATGTGCACGTTCCCTATTGGGAGCACAGAACAGGAAAAGCCGGTTGTCTGTAAAGTCGGTTTACGGACGATAGTTTAACGTGACTGAAAACGCTTGGTACCGAGTTTCTGCCCGAGCAGAGCTCGGTCGCCCAGGTATGTATACATGCATAATATAGTAGAGAAACACTGATAATTTCAGAGGTTTCTAATGTGATGTCGTAATTAAACACATTTTTGCGCTTATATTGCAAACGCTGGCTGAACCCTACGAGATAGATCAAAATAATGCACTACAGTATTGTACACCTTAAAAAGGTCTACAAAAAAGTCCGTGATGGTATATGTGTATAGGGATAACCCACAATAACCATTTTTTATCCTTTACTTTTTACGAGAAATAATGGCTTATTTACGAAACGATTTTAAGCAATACAGCATTGATTCTTATCCAATTAAGTACCTTTAATACATTGTGCATGTAATATAGATCAATATGGCCGTTTACAGCATGTAATTTAAAGAAATATTTTCGAAGATATTACAGATTTAAAATGCAGGGACATAGCGGTTTCAGCAACACCGGCAGGGGGGGGGGGGGGTCTAATGACAAAAAAAATGTGACTGTTGTAATAAAGACATTCTATAGTATATTTAGTATCAGCATTGCACCCGTGCGAAGCCAGGGCGGGTCGCTAGTATACTATATAATAGAGGTAAACTAGTTTCATCATCACCCCAGCCACGTCCCACTACAGGGCTCAGGCCTCATCTCAGAACTCTCGTACGATCGGCCAAAAAAGGGGTACACCAGTTTTGACCAAAGTTTTTGTGAGATCTAAATATCGCTAAGGTTGGCTTTTCTGAGTGAAGTCATTAGTCACTATCATAATATTATTGCAAGGGAAAATCTGCAAAAATTTGCAAATGAAATGCAACCGTAGGGTGGTAGACTTTGGTAGACCATATTTTTGGCCAACTGTACCTACATTCGAAACCGATTACTGTGAAATTATCAACTTATGAGCCTAAGATTCCACCGTATCTACTCGTTCTACGTCTTACTTTATGAACGAAATGTCATTTCAAAAGAAGAGTTACAAGAGTCTACAAAAAAAATCAAAAACAAGCACGTTGTCACGAAAAGGTCCCAATGATTTAATAGTCATTATTCGAGCGTTTCAACCGCCTCAGTTTCATGGTCAAATTTTTCCTTTAGAACCAAAATTTCGTAACTCTACAGCCACTCAGCTGCTCTACTGGCAGCTAGCTGGCGTACTGGGGAAATTTTGGTTACCAAACGGGAGTAAAGGATTTTTTTTACGAATTGGATGTATTTATGGCATTTTCGGTTGTACCAGAATGTGACCTTTATCAATTACTTCAGACAAACACTACTGGGAATTCGGATCAGACTTCCGTCTCATCAAGCGAGGCCGCCTCTCCGACTACGCGCTGCCCCGGTCCCTGCCGGAGCTGACGTCAGCGTTCGTGTCCAACTACAACAACAAGACGTACCTGATCAGCGACGAGCGCTTCTGGCGCTACGACGAGGGAACCCGCGCCATGGACCCGGGGTACCCCAAGGAGATGTCGGCGTGGAGAGACCTGCCGTACCCCGTGGACGCTGCTCTTGTTTGGCAAGGAGGTAAATCCAAGTAAAGGTTCGGCCATACCGCTGCTTAAAATACGGAAACGTTACGGAATCGCAATGACGTGCCGTAAATGTCAGACTTTACCGCATGCTCTCCATAGTAAAGTCGTGACGTTTACGATGCGTCACTGCGATTCTAAGCGGCGATTTGGTCGCACCTTAATTAATTCTATAAGAACGTTTTTGAGTGTAGGTGTTTTTTATGTAGATAGCTTATCAAAATATTTAGACGGGATCGGTATGAGTGCACACCAAATCGAATCTCTACCGCTACGAGTACAACATGGAATTTTATTCGGGTTGTTCTTAGTATAAATCGCTCGTTCCCTAAATATCAGAATTGCAAAATACTATCCCCTGGCCTCCCCACGACGACTACGACCTGCCTAACGAGCCTGGTCATTTCACTATCTGGTATTATGGGAATTCGGTTTTGAATGGACCATGGTGTATTGAAAGCAAGCTTTTTTGGCAATCAGATAGAGAAAAACACTGTGACAGGAAAGTCTGGTATTCTAGGAATTTGGTATTTTAGAAATAGGGCAAGTCGGCAATCTAGTATTTTGCAATTCTGATATTTAGGGAACGTGCGGTATAAATGACGATCATGATGTTATTTTTGAAAATTTTCATGGGAACTAAGTAAAGTCCTGCGGTGTATCTTGATTTGGTTTGTTGTGAAACGGTTGCGCACCTACTGCGGACCGAGGTAGAGTTCATGGTCCGGCCATGGATACGCGCTTCGAGCGTTTTCTTAGTTCATTGCGCGACCGAGACGCTCGTTGCACAGCGGCTACTTGACAGCACACGCAATGAACAAAGAAAACGTTCGTCGCGCCGCCAGACACGCGTAGTCGTGTAGTAAAGTGGCCATCATAAATATCCGAGCATTGAAGGAGGTCAAAAATGTCTGGACACGATTCGACCGTATTGTAAATAGCGAACGGGCGTGTTCAGCTATTTTGAGCAACTTCACTGCTCCGATGTTTATGACGGCGACTGTGTACCTATAGCGCAGGGGTGATGTTCCAGACACGTACTTCTTCCGCGGCCCCCGTTTCTGGCGGTTCGACAACGCAGCGATCCGCACGCACCGCTACTACCCGCTCCCGACCGCGCTGGTCTGGTTCCGATGCGAGCCGTCCGCCGACACCGAACGGTACATCCGGAATGAAGATTAAAGATGCTGGGAGCAGTTGGAAGAAACTACACTATTTTAAAGACTGATATGATCACTGTTTAAAACTTTCGTAATTTTCAATCATAATACTTAGGTAGGTTTTAAATCGAATTTCACGGTCCCATAGTCCACAGAGCACTAAGTATTTATACTTTCAGAATGGTGCGTAAAGCAGTTAAAAGGTAAAAGTAGTCACTAAAAATTAAATCGGGATATTGGATATATGGAGTGCGATTAAAATACCTGTAATTGTCGACCCGGAATGAATGAGAATGTACGGTCTGATAAATTATTCAAACCATGTAATTGCCATAAGGATTTGAATTGTCAGGTCGTGCATTATATTGTAGTTCGTTCTGCACCGGCAAATAAGGGGCCGTACACAACCGCATCCGATATAAACTAAGTATAGTCTTCATGGATTCCAGTGAGAAAAGGGATAGGTAAGGGCAGGCGTCCGGACGAACGTTCGGAGCAATCGTCGGGCGTTGTCAGTTTTGTGTCGTTGTTATACTTGTAGGGAGGGTGCCGGTATAGGCGGTATAATATCGAGATCAAGCGGAGAAGTTGTTCACGAAACAAGCACGACTAAACGTACGTGATACCCCACCACATCAGGCGCTTTTCATGACCACCAAACATGCATTTTGCTATTATGTAAGTAGATATTAATAACTTCTTATAAATAAGTAGTAGTGTTACCGCATTCACTGACGGGAACGCATACATGCGTTTTCGTGACTTCCACCTAGTCAGTTTGACAGTCATTTGAACGCTCATGTGCGTTTGTGGCACCTGAAGAACTCTCGAGTCTGACAGCCGGCAGCGATTGCGTTAATGTTTACTCAATAGTATAAGCATAATATAATGTTAAATGAGATGTTTTTGTTCTATTCGCTTGAACTGTTTCCTATTTACGGAAAAACCTCTTCATATTTGTTTTGTAAGCGTATAATTGCAAACTATAGTCCTGATCTCTGTAACGCACTCACACAATATACCTCCGATGAGTCCGAAAGGTCAAGGATATAATTAAAAATAAAGAACTTCAATAAAAATATATCACTTTATTAGAGCTTTAGTGCTCAAACGAACGATTACATTGAAGAGCTGAACAATACGCGCGGGACATTTCCGACGCGCGAGTGTAAAAGAAAACAATTGGTTTTAGTGTAGATTAAATTAATACTGTAACAGTAATATCATTGAAATAGATGTGTAAAAGTAAATTCGTTCTACGTAGCTCATAATAACAGGTTAACTAGAACATGTCTTTTAGACGTGGTGCTCAATATACAGAAAATATTTTTTGAGACTTTGTTCTCACAGGAATTATTCGTAAAGCTTATACTATTGTCTAGCTCTAAGTACGAGACGGCCCCTTTGTAAGTCCTTTCACTTTGTTAAAGATGTAATAAATTTTTTTTTATAATTCAAATTTTTACTTTGTTTTCTGTTTGACGGGTTGATTCAAGCATTATAAGCTAATAATATCATCTCGACAACGTCCTATTCGTGTAAAGGTGACACCCGTAATGTGTAGTGTACAGGTCGATTCAGAAGAGCTACACGAATGGATTGAATGAAAGTAATGGCACTTTGTCATTTTTGTAGGAAAATGACTGATGCATGTAATTTTCATAACTGTGTGAAGTGTATTAAATTGGTAACACACAGATACTTTCATTCGCTCATTTAATCCATTCCTGCCAGCTCTTGTAAATCGACCTGTACATGCCAACCGATGAGTTACTCAGTATATTAAGCAGGGCAGATGGGATCCGGAAAATTTTCAACAATGAACATAATTGAAGGGAATACTTTTAACTCAAACAAAATATCCCGCCTCAGAAATCATTTTTCAATAAATTTCCCGATCACAACCGAAACGATACTCCACTCCTTTTAATTAACATCAACTATACTACGCAAATTACATACTAATAAATTGCGTCTCCGAAAGCGTGCATATTTTTACTAAAAAGAGCTTTGATCCATCAGTTGTACCCGTTTTTTAAATACATTTCATTACGTTTCATATCTGCAGCCTCACTGCACAGTAGCGTAGTATCCCATGTACAGTACTCAGGAAAATTTATCAAATATAGAGCACACAGAATGACAATAATTTATAAATCAGATGTTAAAATTGATAATTTCAAGTAAATTCAAGATGCTAAGCTGACTGCTAAAAAAAATCGATATAATTGAGTAAAAACACTATGCTGAGTGGGGCCCAATCTATACTATTCGATATTTTTTTTTTAGTTGTTAATTTCCTGTCAAATGTATTTTTTTCTGTGTTTGTATCGAATATGTGTAAATAAACATATATCTCTCTCTCTCTCTCTCTCCCTAAAAATACTAGATTTCCCGATAAATAGACATGCGACAAATTCCAATACTTTGTTGGCATGACCATTTTCAATGTTTCGCTCATATGTCTTTCACTCACACGCTGAATCATTGTCTATCTGGTACTTTACGCACGACTCTGTCATTATAATGATAAAGTGAGAAACAAAAGGTACACGGGGGTATTTTTGGTACCAAAGCTTTAGCAATAGATAATTCAGACTTATAAGACAATAACAGAATCGAGCGCTAAGCTGGCATTTGGGCATATTTAAGCTACTCTACATTTGTATTTATCTCCCTGGGACTGTACAAAGCTCGTTCGCAGCTCGTCCCGCAAGCTTGTGTGTGTCTGTGTGTTGTGCGTGTTGTTGTGTGCGTCTAGCTGCAGCAGGAGGCGGGGTTGGGGTCCTGTCCGGAACGCTTGGTGATGTTGAGGCGGGTGAACTCCTCGGCCACTGTGGGGTGGATGCCGACTGTGCCCATCAGCTGCTCCATCGTGATGCCGCATCTGAAAAACGCGCAAGATTACTACAATATGTCATTGGTTGCGAGAGAGAGAGTAGGGATGGTGACGCCTTAAAAAGTAATTCGAAGACACTACTCCAGTAAAAAACGCTTTATTTTAGCGCTGAAAACCAGATTAATTTTCGATTAACTGCAAAATTAGATTTTTTGTTGTTTTAAACAAAAAAAAATTGTTAGTTGATTGAGTTGGCGAACAGGTGGCGTCATGAGTTGCTGTTGCCATTCAAACTATGGGAGAATTGTGTTTGTGTTGGTTTGACAGCTCATAAAAAGTACGTCAGTTGATTGGTGGTGTCAACATCCCTATTGCCTAGTTCCCGTGGGTTAGCGATAAGAGTTCTTTGCAGACGGATTCTCGGGCAACAGCTAGTATTATAAATGCGAAAGTGCGTTTGTCTGTCTTTTGCTTCTTCACGCTTAAACTGCGGAATCGATTTAGATGAAATTTAGTATAGAGATAGTTAGGGTCCCGGGAAAGGACTTAGGCTAGTTTTTATCCCGGAAAATTGCACAGTTCCCACGGGATATCGATAAACGAATTTTTCGCAGACGGAGTTGCGGGCAACAGCTGGTAAATAAATAAAACAAGTAGGGATTTAGGGCTTATTCTCATTAGCGCTAAATTATCATTTCCATTGATGTAACTATGTAGTTGCAATTTTTTGTCCCAGCACCTACCCTGTGGATTTAACCCTAATAAGGCCCCATTTACTGGAGCATACTACCACATAATCAAAAGCAGCTATCGAATGCATACCTGATAAAGTATATTTTTAAAGCCAGTCGATTTTAGATAATTACAATAGATATTGTGACGTATCACAAAAGCAATAAAGTTGAATTTCCAAAGCAATGCATGTGGTCGGTAAATCGCCTCTACCTTGCTAAGGGTAAGGGTCTCCCCAAATCTATCGACGCGGAATCGGCTTCGGAAAAACCTTTTAGGTCTCTACCCATTAGACCGTATCATACCATGACCGTGCTATGAACGTATCAGACACGACAAGCAACACGATACATGCGACGCGACGATGTTGGTCGCTGACGGAACGGTCTAGTCGGCGTAGTCTCATGTATTTCAATACAAAGAATATTTTTTTGCCTGACACGCTCCTATTACAGTCATGGTATGATACGGTGTAGTGGGAAGATATCTTTATGTCAACGCAATAAGAGCGAAAAAGATTTCGATCGTCTCGGCTTCGCGGGCCGAATGGAGCCGAGCCGATCCGATCCGAGCGGTCTTTTTCGCTCTTATTGCATTAACATAAAAGTTTTTCCGATCGGCAGAAGCCGATTCCGCGTCGATAGATTTGGGGAGACCCTTACCTAAATGTAACTTAAAAAAAAATAATAATTAAAAACTTTAGTCCAATGTCACTGGGACAAAAAATTCAAACTAATTCCGTTAATGTAACGTAATGTAACCGTCTTACCCGGGGCTTATCAGAAACTAATAAAAGCACCGACGCAAGTCGTTCATGTCTAATTCTACCTAACTCTTTAATAATTGGCCATCTCTACAAAATTGTGATCGTCTAGTTATAATTACGTAGGACCCTGTTTTACGTTGTGTTAGTTTTAATATAAAGATTGGAAAAATATAAAACGTAATTAAGAAAATGTCAAGTACTAGTTATTTTGATTTAAGTTCTTATAAGATTATGTCTATTTAAAAAAATAGCAACAATCGATCGCCGACTCTGCTCACTGTTGAACCACGTTGTACCTGAAAGGCAATACCCGAACACAAAGGGACCCTTTTGAATAAGACCATAAAGTCATACGGGGGAATTCTAACCAATTTGGATATCTATAGGCCTCCCAGCACCCCTCAATAGCCTAGACCCACACACCGATCGTTATAAGGCCACTGCCCCGATCACATGTGTCCAACAAAACCGTTAGATCAATCCTAATACCCTAAAGATATCTTCTATCAAACCGTCACGCTATAACTACAAAACCATACACGCACACATACACCAACTCGCAATCAAATCCACATACAACCACCACGAAGTTACGCTTACTGCCTTAATCTAAGTTTACGCTTGCCGCCTTAATCTAAGTTTACGCTTGCATGCTTGCTGATTTTACGCTCCCTATCTTCGAAAGCTGCCGCGGGTTTGCCCGTGCCAGAGAACTAGAGATTGTTGATGAATGGTGCGAGGTAGTCTGAATACCACTTGAATGCGTATAAGAATCACCTTATATGTGAACTCCTACAAAGGATTGCTTAAACCAGTCTCCACACACGACGCTCTACGGTCACGGGTCAAAAGGTCGCTTACCTCAGAGTCACTGGCGAAAATTATAAACACGCAAGTGACTCAGGGCTCGGTTGTGTACCTAAGTGCATGTAAAGGACCCAGGTTAGTCGACAGACAACGTGTGCCTCTTAAAATGAGCCCTAGTATTTGACGCGCTGCTCTCCAGTCCACCCAGGAGCTAATCTCAGCCAAGTAACCTTCATGCAGGTGTGTTAGCTAGTGTATGAATTTATTTAAGGAATGAATGTGTGGTGTGTACCTAATGTATGCTGTGACACCGAACTACTAGGATCATACGACTCAAAGGCAGAATACCTAGGCCAATCCCACGTGTAATGTTGTTTAGTGTATATGTTTGTGCCTGTAGAGTGTAAAGGTTAGACCTATTTGTTCTCTAGGTTGGCACGAACCAGAAAACAAAGAAGCAGCGATACACGTGACACAATACCCTCAATAAAACTCAGGGTTGAGTGAAGAAGAATTGATTAGTGCATGAGATGTGTGCACTCTCCCCTTTATTTCACTGAGATTACCGTAACACCTTAACTAAACAAATTAAGCGTCAATAAAAAATAATGTCACTCACAACTAACTATTGTTATTACTTCACAGACACTCATTCACTCTTAGCACAAAACCTAATTCAGCGCAGCTCTGCTTCACGAAGTACGGCTAAAGAACACGAAAAATTAAATAAATACTCGACGACAAGTTATTAACTGCTGCTGGCTCGTACAATAGTATTTGGACCCTACACGAATAAATAACGGAGTCTAACCTTACGCCCCGTAGTCTCTCGCAGAAAGATATCCTAAAAGGTTAAATCGGAATTAAGTAACAATAATATAATAATTATGTTAGTTGAATTACGTTGGGCCACGTTTGATTATCCTGGGAACGTGGTTAAATGGACCCAGACCAAATATAGTTAAGAATTTATAGTGTAGTGATATATAATTAAATTAAAAGACCAAATATCATGTTTAAACCAATACGCGTAAATTCGCAAGAAAATCGTAACACAAGGTATGATGATTAACGATTATGTTCAACTTGTTTCCTCTTAAAAAAGGGCAACTTCAAGCTACGTATGAAATCATACGAGTTCGCTAAGCTAAGGTTATTTTTAGAAATGTTTAAAAAAAAAAAAAAACATATGAAAGTATTGTCGCTAAGAAACACTCGACTTAGCTGAGACTACACGTCCTTTATAGTATAGGGCCTTCGACCGCTATACTTCAAGAATGCGCCTGCCGCTACTCCGTGGATGCTCTCCGTGAATCCGCCTGTTGCAAACTCCGTGATCCGTGATCGCGTGATAAGCACTTCACAACCACTCCGAACTCACAATCGCTTTCTGAGAAACTCTCTCGCGCGCGTACTCGTCAGCCCGACACTTCCAAGCGTTCCCTCAAAAAGCCCCGCACCCCTAAGACGCAGGAGTTTTATTCACCATCTCGTGACCCCCTCTACTCCCTTACGTTACACGACTTCCGACTGGGATGAAATTATCCCCATGCTGTCCTTGTAGTTTCACAAAATCCCATTGTTACTTTATTTTGGCGCAAACAATGAATCATAAACCTAAAAACACGCCCCGGCCCTGGACATAAACTATTCCGCTATTTGCCACATCTGGTCATCGCAACAAAGACAGTTCCGGCAAAAGTTCGCATTTATTGTTTGCAGACCCCCGCGTAAAGTAATTCGTTATATTATGACATTGTCTAAAAATACGTTTTAGTACCTAGTAATTCAGGGCCCTTTGGAATGGAGAAAGTCTAAACAAAGACTTAGAGTCGGCCTTTACAAAATATGGCGGGAACCCACCCACATCTGGCAGCAAATACGATTCCTAACAGACTAACATTACTTTACTGGCTTGCTTTGAGTTGACCGACAGCAAATTACGTACAAACATAGCACTATTCTACCTCCCATGGCTCCTTGATTTGGGAAAAAACCCACGTGTGATACAACTCTATAAACTGTCACGGACTAACATCCGTTACAGACGCCCCGAAGATGACAAGATATTTTGCATTCGTAGTATGAAAAATATTGAGGAATCTTAAATAGGATTATGAAAAACACTTATTGCAATCTAACTTTTCTCTTATCTTACAAATCTTACACTTATAATCATACCCCCCCAATCTTTCGTCCTATGAATATAATTAGAGCTAATATTTTTACTATCTGCTAGCGATACAGTACCTAACTGCACCATCATAGGTTTCGAGATAAGGTGCCCTCGCGTATTTGAGTTAGTAGCCCTAGTCATACATACATACTTATTTTAATATGTTAATCCCCTAGTTTCTCTTACCAAACTAGGACATAAATACATACTTTAATGCTTCAAAACCATACAGCAGCCATTTGAATTACATAGCGCAATTCTAGAGCTTACTAATCCTAATTATAACAATAATAACCTCCGTTTTCTTTTGCCCCGTCAGAATCAAACCAAATCATACATACATAATGTTAATTTCTTAAGACCTTTGTTTGTACATCAAGTCACGTTATCACGTATCTAATTCAAGATCCATTACTTGGTACTGTTAAGGTCTTCCTAGTCGTAGTACAGCTAAAATTCTACTAATTGACGCTACATCAACCAAGTGAAATTTGGATTGATTTAAAACTATGCATTTGCCCTGTGCTAAATTTAATTACTGATTATTACCTCTATTTGTCAACAAACATACCATACACACCAAAAAAAAAACTACGATTCGCACAGAATTATACCAAACGGATACGCTCCATTCCTTATTATAATACCTTTATCGAGCTAATACCTTAAATTACCATGTTCATCATCATAATCATCATCATCAAAACCTTTCCACTTCCCTGAAATTAACCTAGACCAAACCTTCGGTAGGTCCAGACAAACAGCATAGAGTTTAAATCTAAATCATGACTCAATGCAAATATTCTAATACGCTTATAAAATCAAATTATTTCAAAGCTATCATCGTGGTACCACATACATCCATTGCTCGCTCTACCTAGAATTCTAACGCCTCCCATTGTTTACGTTCTGATATCTCAGAAAGGTTTCGTAATTTCTATAACCCCTGTCTTAATAGATTGACTTAAAAGATACTAAAATAAATTCCTTACGAAAAAAAACCGTAACTAAAAGATCCTAACAGCCACAAAAATTATCATCACCAGTATCAGCATCCAATATGTCCTATTTCAAAATCACGAAATAAAATTTAAATACTAAATTAAAAGTAAAATGCGATCTTACTTATTGTAACCGCAGGAAAAATAAAACCGGCCAAGTGCGATTCGAACCCGCGCACGAAGGGCCATTATCTACAAAAACGGCAAAAAAATTCACTCCCGTTGTATGGGAGCCCCCCTTAAATATTTATTCCATTAGTATTCAATTATTTATTTTAAAGTAAATGTACAACTAAATATTCCGTGAATATTTCAACTCTCTAGCCATCACGGTTCATGAGATACAACCTGACACGGACGGACAGACGGACAGACAGACAGCGAAGTCTCAGCAACAGGGACCTTCACCCCTTGGGTACGGAACCCTAAAATTAACACATGTCCCTTTTATTTGTTTGCCTAAGAATACGCCCCGAATTCAATCAATTTTAATGATAAAGGTTTTGTTTATCCTATAAAATTAAATCCCGGTCTCATGCACTAAAACGACAAAATATAAAACGGGAATCGAACCCGTAGTTAGGATTTTATTCTTCTAATTACCACAAACGTGGTTAATAGCTAGCTAGTCACAAAACAAAAAAAATTGTACACGGGAATCGAACCCATGAATAACATTGATCACCAAACCTATTTTAACGCTAATCAATAAACGGTATTTAACCATACTAACTGAATTCACGCCCCTAAAATATAACTTCAGGTTAACTGGAAGCGATCCCTTTAAGGGATAAGTTCGCCTTTATGCTTAAATCTGTTACTCTTGTTAACTGTTAATTCTATGAATCTTTCAAAAAAAAAAACAAATAACCGCAGGATTCGAACCCACAGAGAGTAAAAACGACTTAATTTTAATATTGTTCCTAGATTAATTAAATTAGTGATCACTAAACCCCATCGATACCTTTCTTTCTCATGAACATTTGATGAAATTATCGCAGGGATCGAACAAACGAGTGTGGGATTATTATTAGTGTACAACAACTTATCTGCTCATCTTAACCTAACAAATAATTTTAATGAAATCGTAACCCATTATAACATATCCACGAAAGTTATTGTGGGGGTCGAACCCACAAACAGGCAAGACTTTACGTATAAAATCCACGAAATACCAGACAGTAAACTAGTTAAAAATCTAAGATATTTTCTTATACGACTACCTAGTTAAAATTCTTAAAGAACATTTTTAAATGTAAATATTTTCTCATACGATATAATTCCAATAAGTTCTGACCTAACATGTAGTAACCCAAATTCTTTAATTAAGTATTTGGACCAAAATGGTACAAATTTTTATGACTTAATATCCTGAAGTCACTGGCATCAACTGTAACCGTCTTACCCGGGGCTTATCAGAAACTAATAAAAGCACCGACGCAAGTCGTTCATGTCTAATTCTACCTAACTCTTTAATAATTGGCCATCTCTACAAAATTGTGATCGTCTAGTTATAATTACGTAGGACCCTGTTTTACGTTGTGTTAGTTTTAATATAAAGATTGGAAAAATATAAAACGTAATTAAGAAAATGTCAAGTACTAGTTATTTTGATTTAAGTTCTTATAAGATTATGTCTATTTAAAAAAATAGCAACAATCGATCGCCGACTCTGCTCACTGTTGAACCACGTTGTACCTGAAAGGCAATACCCGAACACAAAGGGACCCTTTTGAATAAGACCATAAAGTCATACGGGGGAATTCTAACCAATTTGGATATCTATAGGCCTCCCAGCACCCCTCAATAGCCTAGACCCACACACCGATCGTTATAAGGCCACTGCCCCGATCACATGTGTCCAACAAAACCGTTAGATCAATCCTAATACCCTAAAGATATCTTCTATCAAACCGTCACGCTAGAACTACAAAACCATACACGCACACATACACCAACTCGCAATCAAATCCACATACAACCACCACGAAGTTACGCTTACTGCCTTAATCTAAGTTTACGCTTGCCGCCTTAATCTAAGTTTACGCTTGCATGCTTGCTGATTTTACGCTCCCTATCTTCGAAAGCTGCCGCGGGTTTGCCCGTGCCAGAGAACTAGAGATTGTTGATGAATGGTGCGAGGTAGTCTGAATACCACTTGAATGCGTATAAGAATCACCTTATATGTGAACTCCTACAAAGGATTGCTTAAACCAGTCTCCACACACGACGCTCTACGGTCACGGGTCAAAAGGTCGCTTACCTCAGAGTCACTGGCGAAAATTATAAACACGCAAGTGACTCAGGGCTCGGTTGTGTACCTAAGTGCATGTAAAGGACCCAGGTTAGTCGACAGACAACGTGTGCCTCTTAAAATGAGCCCTAGTATTTGACGCGCTGCTCTCCAGTCCACCCAGGAGCTAATCTCAGCCAAGTAACCTTCATGCAGGTGTGTTAGCTAGTGTATGAATTTATTTAAGGAATGAATGTGTGGTGTGTACCTAATGTATGCTGTGACACCGAACTACTAGGATCATACGACTCAAAGGCAGAATACCTAGGCCAATCCCACGTGTAATGTTGTTTAGTGTATATGTTTGTGCCTGTAGAGTGTAAAGGTTAGACCTATTTGTTCTCTAGGTTGGCACGAACCAGAAAACAAAGAAGCAGCGATACACGTGACACAATACCCTCAATAAAACTCAGGGTTGAGTGAAGAAGAATTGATTAGTGCATGAGATGTGTGCACTCTCCCCTTTATTTCACTGAGATTACCGTAACACCTTAACTAAACAAATTAAGCGTCAATAAAAAATAATGTCACTCACAACTAACTATTGTTATTACTTCACAGACACTCATTCACTCTTAGCACAAAACCTAATTCAGCGCAGCTCTGCTTCACGAAGTACGGCTAAAGAACACGAAAAATTAAATAAATACTCGACGACAAGTTATTAACTGCTGCTGGCTCGTACAATAGTATTTGGACCCTACACGAATAAATAACGGAGTCTAACCTTACGCCCCGTAGTCTCTCGCAGAAAGATATCCTAAAAGGTTAAATCGGAATTAAGTAACAATAATATAATAATTATGTTAGTTGAATTACGTTGGGCCACGTTTGATTATCCTGGGAACGTGGTTAAATGGACCCAGACCAAATATAGTTAAGAATTTATAGTGTAGTGATATATAATTAAATTAAAAGACCAAATATCATGTTTAAACCAATACGCGTAAATTCGCAAGAAAATCGTAACACAAGGTATGATGATTAACGATTATGTTCAACTTGTTTCCTCTTAAAAAAGGGCAACTTCAAGCTACGTATGAAATCATACGAGTTCGCTAAGCTAAGGTTATTTTTAGAAATGTTTAAAAAAAAAAAAAAACATATGAAAGTATTGTCGCTAAGAAACACTCGACTTAGCTGAGACTACACGTCCTTTATAGTATAGGGCCTTCGACCGCTATACTTCAAGAATGCGCCTGCCGCTACTCCGTGGATGCTCTCCGTGAATCCGCCTGTTGCAAACTCCGTGATCCGTGATCGCGTGATAAGCACTTCACAACCACTCCGAACTCACAATCGCTTTCTGAGAAACTCTCTCGCGCGCGTACTCGTCAGCCCGACACTTCCAAGCGTTCCCTCAAAAAGCCCCGCACCCCTAAGACGCAGGAGTTTTATTCACCATCTCGTGACCCCCTCTACTCCCTTACGTTACACGACTTCCGACTGGGATGAAATTATCCCCATGCTGTCCTTGTAGTTTCACAAAATCCCATTGTTACTTTATTTTGGCGCAAACAATGAATCATAAACCTAAAAACACGCCCCGGCCCTGGACATAAACTATTCCGCTATTTGCCACATCTGGTCATCGCAACAAAGACAGTTCCGGCAAAAGTTCGCATTTATTGTTTGCAGACCCCCGCGTAAAGTAATTCGTTATATTATGACATTGTCTAAAAATACGTTTTAGTACCTAGTAATTCAGGGCCCTTTGGAATGGAGAAAGTCTAAACAAAGACTTAGAGTCGGCCTTTACAAAATATGGCGGGAACCCACCCACATCTGGCAGCAAATACGATTCCTAACAGACTAACATTACTTTACTGGCTTGCTTTGAGTTGACCGACAGCAAATTACGTACAAACATAGCACTATTCTACCTCCCATGGCTCCTTGATTTGGGAAAAAACCCACGTGTGATACAACTCTATAAACTGTCACGGACTAACATCCGTTACAGTAACAGACAGTAGAACTAGTGGGAATAGACCGGATTTAGCGTTACAATTGTGCGGTACTGACTTGAGGGCGGCCGCGAAGCCCTGGATGACCTCCCCGGCGACGGGCCCCACGAAGTGCAGCCCGAGGATGCGCTGCGGCGCGGCGCGCAGCGCCACCGCCTTCAGGTAGCAGTTGCGGATGTTGCGCTGCGGGATGAAGAACTCCGTCGGCTTGTAGTACGCGTGGTACACTTCCACGTTGTCCGCGCCGTTTCTGGAACACACCAATAACCACTATGAAGCCTCATCATCATCATCATCATCATCCCAGCCTATACAGGGTAACTTTTTAACCAGTGCACAAATTTTGATATATGATTCAGTATCGTTGATAGATCACGGTTATCTGTTCGAGATTTTTTTTTTACATTTTGTAATTTGGGATGTTCATAGTAATTCATCTAATAATTGGTCGAGTTTACTATGAAAAACAAAAAAAAATAAGTGATAAATATTATAACGAATAATACTGAAATTTGTTATTTTAACGACACTGTATCACATATTAAAATTAAAAAAATTACCCTGTACATATACAGTGGTGGTCATACAATTAAGAACGATTTGAAGTTTCCGATTTTTTTTTATCTAAATCATGTCATATGTCTAGTTGTGTTCCTTCTTAGAAGTAACAAGTTATGTTATAAAATAGCCACATGGATAGAGCAAACAGGATTAATAATAATAGTGTATAATTGCTAACATTTTTTTTTACAAATTTTATTTGTTCTCTATACTAATAAATTCAAATAGTAATGAAGCTGGACAAATAATTAAGAACGATTTATTAAACTGCTCGAGAGTTGTTTTATATGAAACTTAGATTAAATAAATCATATTAATGTGAAGTTGGTATAGAAAAAAAAGCAATTTAATACATTTGAACTAAAATTAATAGTTAGTAGCATGTCCACGGCTTTTAATTATGGCTTTACACCGGCGAGGCATTGAATCTATCAATTTTTGACATTTCGCAAGAGAAATAGAGTTCCATTCTTCTAAGAAAACGTCGTACAGCTCTCTCAAATTGCCACACTGTCGATTTGAAACCTTTTTCTTGACTTCGCACCAAAGATGATCTATTGGGTTAAGATCTGGGCTGTTGGCTGGCCAATCTAAGACTGAAACTGATTGTGATGTGAGGAATTCCTTAACGGTGCGTGCAGTATGCTTTGGATCATTGTCGTGCTGGAATGTCCAAATAACCGGAAGCACGTCTTCGGCATATGGTAACATTGTTTCTTGCAGTATATTTTTGTATTGGAATTGATCCATGTTTCCTTCTATCAGCCTAACAGGTCCAACGCCATGTCCAGAAAAGCACCCCCAAATTTTCACATTTCCCCCGCCATGCTTTAATGTCACTTTTGTGTACTTTGGGTAGAATGCTTTATTCGGAGGGCGTCGTACATATCGTTTTCCATCAGAACATACCCTATTTATTTTTGTCTCGTCAGAAAAAAGAACGTTTTTCCACTGTCTGACTGTCCAGTTTTCATACCTTCTTGCAAATGCAAGTCGGGCTTGCCTATGACATCGTTTCAACATAGGCACCTTCCTTGCTATCCTTCCGTTCAACTTATTTTCTACCAAACGCCTTCGAATAGTGCGTGCAGAGATTGCTGAAGGGTTGTTTTCGCCAAAATATTCTTTTCTCAACTCATTAGACCCTTTAAAAGGATTTTGTTTTGCCAAACGAACGATATTTCGATCATCTCGACGAGATGACTTTCTCTGTCTAGGTCCACGCGGAACGTTTGAAGTAGTTTGATACGTGGAAAAATGCTTTACGGCATGGAAAACCATTGTTTTTGAACATTGCAGTTGGTCGGCTATCTTTTTATACGACCAATTCTTCTCGCGAAGTTTTATTATTACTTCTCTTGTAGATTTATCACAACTATTATTTTTCCCCATTGTTTTTATACGAAGTAATCACTTTTAAGACTTTAACAGCACGAAATGGCGCCAAAATTATACGAATAATAATCTACAACCACAGAGCCACACAGTGTTCTCTATTTAAATTTGAAAAAATAATAAACTATTCAGCGTTCTTAATTACGTGACCAGCCAGTAAGTACTAATACTAGGTTCAGATCGAATGTATAAAGTTTCTCTATTAATTTTTTAGCCAACAATGTTGCATAAATGAATGTACTGGTAGTACGGAAAAGTTTTGCAATACCGAAAGAAGTAAAAAAAATACGGGCAATTAGTTATACTTGTTACTTTGAAAAAATCATCTCAATAAATAATCGTTCTTAATTATATGGCCACAACTGTACGTCCCACTGCAGGGCACAGGCCCAGAATGAGAGGGGTTGGGCCCAGTGCGTATTGGGAACTTCACACACACCATTGAATTTTTTCGCAGGTGTATGCGGTTTCCTCACGATGTTTTCCTTCGCCGCAAAGCTCACGGTAAATTTCAAATGCAATTTCGCACATAAATTCCGAAAAACTAGCTAGCCGGGATTTGAACCCACGACCCTCTGCTTGAAAAGCTATAGGTCAAACCACTAGGCCACCATAGCTAGTACTAATACTTATTATAAATCGTAGCTAAGCTAACAAGTCAGAAACTGTACAGTACATTTGTGAACATAAATTTTCAAAATATTCCAATAGCGTTTCAATTTCTATTTTACAATTTAAAAAGGCTATTTTTCAGAGGTTAGTAGGCGCGGCATAAATTGAATATCGTACTGGCGGAGAATGTGTATATGCCACAACGCGGGTATCGAACCCGGGACCCAAGCTTCGTAGTACTCTAACCACTAAGCCATTGTTTCGCCATTGAGTTAGGTGTCGCACCTCTCGATAGCAGTCTCCTCGCTGAGCCCCACGCAGCCGTACTCGAGCGGCGTGAAGACAGTCGTGGCCACGTTGTCGTAGTCCATGTGGTGGGGCGCGCCGGCGAACACGCGCCGCGCGAGCAGCCGCCCCGCATGGATGGCCACGGGCGTCAGCTCCGGCCGGCCCTCCAGGACGTCGCCGACGGCGTAGATGTGCGGCACGTTCGTCTGCTCGGTGGCGGCTACGATCTTACCGCTCTCCGACAGGCACTGTTATAGTTATTGATGTTATTGAATCAAGCGTTACTTTGCGGAGTTCCATGTTAATGAACTGAAACAATTACTTTGCTCACCCGCGACCTTTCAGTTAATAATGTGTTGTACATAATGAGAGGCACTATTACACGAGTGTGATTTTGTGAAACGAATCGATGGCGAGTTTCATAATAAGATCTCACGAGCGTTTTAATTCCTAATTATGTACAGTCGCATGTATAATTTTATCTACGTGCATATATATCACAAGTATCCGTCATTAGAGCTTGTCTAGTTTGAAATGACGCGCCCCACCACCGCGTTTGCGCACGGGATTTGGAGCTCAATTTGAGCTACAATAGAGTCTATTGTAGCTTGAATTGAGTTTCGAATCCTGTGCGTGAGTGCGGTGGTGGGGCGCGTCATTTTAAACTAGACAAGCTATACTAATTTTTTCACCTGATATTTCACATCACAAAATACGATAACTTTATTTTCTGTTCTTTGACAGTTCGAATTCTACACAAATGACTGACATTTATACATATTTTTTTTTTAAATACACACACTAATACGTAATTAGAAAAAATATATAAAAGTCAGTCATTCGTTTCGACTCGAATTACTAAATTAATAGAGTAGGTAAACCGTCGTAATCTTAAACTGCAGTATAACCTTTTCGCAATAAATGCCCCAGTGACATTCTTGCCAAGGACAATGATGGAGTTCTGAGACAAGATACTGCGGGTCGAGCTTACGACTGAGTAAGTAAAGTTGATAACTCACGTTGACGCCAGCTGCCTCCAGGTTCAAGGCTTTGGTGAGCGCGTACCGGCCGGTCGCCAGCAGAACAGTGTCAAAGACATCCTCACCCCTGCAACGGTCAAAACAATGAGTTTAAGCCAACAAACCACTAAACAGTCATTATCAAGTCACCTTCATTGGTATTTTGAGGAATGCTAAAATTTGTCTAAAATTGCTTTTTTATTTTTTCATCATCATCCCAGCCCATATTGCAGAAAGTTAGGGCTTGGACCGTAGTTTCCACGCGGGTTCAGTGAGGATTGGGAACTTCACACACACCTTTGAATGTCTTCGAGGAATGTGCAGGTTTCTTCAGGGTATTTTCCTTCACCGTAAAGCTCATGGTAAATTTTAAATATAATTTCGCACAAAATCGGATTTCTATTTGCTTTAAAATGAATAAATGGTTAGTCGATTGAATTGGCAAATAAGTAACGTCATAACTAGCAATTACTCTACAAAATCTGCGGAAGAATGGTGTTTCACAGGTCATATAAAAGTACGTCAGTTGATAGGTGGCGCATTATTCCAATTGCCTATTCTGACAGTAATTTCCTCGACAAATCCCAAGTCTCCTTCATCGAAACCATTAGGTTCCCAGACTCAGGTCTGATCAGGTCTTGTCTGACGATGTATCATTTAATCAGTTAAATGATACATCGTCAGTACTTTCAACAAATCTTAGCAGTGATCTTTATTCAGTTTAAGGGGGTTTTCAGAAAAAAATGTACCCGTTTTGCCATAATTATCCTTAATTTTCCATACAAAATTTATTAGTCAGTTTTGTGACGGTCCATACAACATGTATGGTTAACTGCGTCACAAAACTGGCAATTAAAAGAGCGACGCTTTTTTATTGCTTAAATCGATAGTGCTTGTGATTCGGAGTAGAAATAACCCAAAATTTGTTAGGTTTTTATAAAAAGTACAGGGTACATTTTTTTCTGAAAATGCTCTTAATTTACATATTGATTTGACATGCAATTTTTTTAAACATTAGTTAACAATTTTAGCTTTACTCACTGCTGCTGTGTCTCCGTATTTAGCCAGCGCGCCTTCAACTGGCCATTATCGAGCTTCTCAACCGACAATGGAATGGTCCGGTGGTGGAAAGTGACGCCCTTTTGCTCCATTTCGCTGGTCACGGCGGCCGCCATTTGCTGGTCAAAGCCTCTCAGAGGTACAGACCGCACCAGCACCGTCGCCGAGTAGCCCAGAGAGTTCAGGAAGCCAGCGCATTCCAGGCCGATGTCTAAATGCTGTGGTTAAGGTATTTGCTTCGAAGGCAGGGGCTTAGACCAAATATTTCACAGTTCAGTGTACTGGCGCGTTAAAAACTAGAAACTTAAGTTCCCCAACAAAACTGTTGCTGAGGGAAGTCAATTTACAATTAAGGGAGGGATTTTTCTGTATTCATTATATAATATATTAGTGTGTAGTTGCGTGTATTCTTTGTATGTATGTGTATTGTTTATGTTAAGTATATTGGTTTGGGTTTACTTTTGATTTCGACTCTTTTTACTCTGCATGTATGCCTACTCTTGTCTCTGATGTCCTGTCAATCGTTCAAAGGTTAACTGGAAGAGATCCCTTTATGGGATAAGTTCGCCTTTGTACATCTGTTTTTCTTGTTAACTTTTATTTTTCATGTCTTACGTACAATAGTTTTAATAATAATAATAATAATAATTTCATTTATTTCAGATATTCTCCATAGGTTATTAGTATTAAAAAAATAAAATAAAAATAGATTAGTACTTATAAAACTAGAAACAATATAATACATTTATCGTCCACTAATTAACATCTTGGTGAAGTTTAATCCACCTCTCTAACAGTGGCGAGTCCCACCTGTCACCTAACGCAGCGAGAATACTGTTGGAGCTGTCGCGCCAGCGGCTCAACAGAGAGGCACACCGTTTTAGCTCCGTTTAGTTTTACATACCTACATTCATTTTTGAGGCAACACGCTTTATGATGGTTGGACAGGGCTGACTTTCCATTATCGTCCATCATCATGATTGACATTCATTTAGGGTAAATTCCTATTCTTTAAGGATTAATTTAGTGTAGGTGGGTGGATCAACTATTTCTTGTTGTTATTCTGTCCCGTCAGCGAGGGGACAAAAGTAGTACAGTTTAATTAGAAGAAATGTTGTGTCACACACATTAACTAACATGCTTATTAGATGACCAATTGTAGAAGGGGTTTAAAACTACCACAAAAATTCTTGTTTGGCAAATTTTAATCAGATAAACTTATGGTTTAAAGAGTTACTCAGGAGACCGTCACTATAGCAACGAGTGACAAAGAAAAGTTGATCGACCCACGTATATTGTTTATTTGGTGCTGTTTGAGAGGTTTTTTCTATGCACTAACATAGTTTTTAAGAGTTTTGTCTTTGTTACTAACCAATTTTACCCTAGCCTAGTGGTTAGAGAACCTGACTACGAAGCTTGAGGTCCCGGGTTCGATTCCCGCGTCGGGGCAGATATTTGTATGAAAAATACGAATGTTTGTTCTCGGGTCTTGGGTGTTTAATATTTATTTAAGTATGTATCTATCTATATAAGTATGTTTATCCGTTGCCTAGTACCCATAACACAAGCTTTCCTTAGCTTACTTTGGGACTACGTCAATTGGTGTGAATTGTCCCGTGATATTTATTTTTATTTTATTTATTTATTAATTTTGCTGACATTTTGTATTTGAAGTTTATATAGTATAGTTTATATAGTTTCTTTTTGCCTAAATTGAGTAAAGTGATATTGTATTTACAATTATATGCACCTATTTAGTAATACTTTTTTGCCGTGTCCAATTCAACATGCAAAATACCAATTAAGCATTTGCTAGCGTAATGTGCAAATATGATTATTCGATGGTCATTCATTATGTTGTATATAACAATATTTTTGCTGAATCACTTTAATATGAAACATTATATCAGTCCACATTACTCATAAAAATTTGTAATCTACCAACGAGGGAAAAACTCGAATGAATGTGTACCTATGTACGTGCGCTTTTCCCTAGCATTATTGTCTAAATTAACAGGAAAAATTAAGTTAAAAATATACGCACCATAAATAATAAATAAATAAGTAATTTGACACCATAAATTGCACTGCGCCCAATTGAGCCTCAATTGGATAAAATGAGATTATGAAAAAGCACTGGTAAAAAATTGAGAAAGGATACATCCAGCGCCAACAACGAGCGTCTTCCCGGGCGGGTGTCCGAGACTGAAGATGTCATCGCTGCTGATGCAGTACTCCTTGGCGCCAGGAATGTCGGGGTAGTGCGGCCGTCCGCCCACGGCAATCACAACGTTCTTCGCGGTCAACTCTTTCTTGCTCCCGTTCTTAAGCGTCGCTACGATTGTATGCGGGTCCTTAAACTCCCCCAAGCCGTTGATGTACTCGATTTTCTTATCCCTAAGGTCGACGCGGGTCACCCAGTTGACGGACTTGATGTGGTTCTGGACGGACTCGGTGAGCGCCGACCAGTCGATCTTTATTTTGTTGACGTCGGGAACTTGCCAGCCGTATGCCACTGCCTCCTGCAAGCGTAGGTAACCGCCGTGTGTTAGGACAAATAACGTTAGAACAGATACTAACAATCTAGTAATGGGGATAACTAAAGCCAATGTATCATGTAGCCTATTTGTATGTATAGGAATACGTATATTTAACAGCTCAATACAAGCGTAGACAAAGAGACTTCCACTTTTTCGTTTAATAGTAAAACTATTTATTATGATTAATGCACCAAATAGAAGACTCTTTCACAGTATTAGATGGTCAGACTCTTTGCACTTTATTTGGACGCAAGTTTTTTTTTCAGCTTAGTGATTCATGGTACACCAATGGCTAATACGAGCTGGGAGCTAGATGAAGGGAGTTACGGGAAAAATACAATACATAATTATAACTACCTATGTTTATTACATTCATACACTTCCTGTTGCTAAATCAACTTTGTCTCCTGCAAACTAATATATTTCTACAGGGTATTTCCATTGCGATTTTTTATTGTTTAACTTATTGTAGGTATAGTCAACCAAGTAAATGCTTTACCACTTTTTATGACCGTATCAACATCAGGGTGACATTGAATATCAGGGTGGTAAACGAATTTCTTGGTTTACTATACACATAATGTAACAATGCTTATTATAAGGTAAAAAAGACAAAAAAAAATATTTTTATAGCTTCATTACAAATGCTTGACACTCAATAATTTGTTAACCTCGATCACCCACCACAATTACACAAATATAGTTTATCTGTAACAAGATGTTAGTTACGTTTAATGAGTCTTCCTGATTGGTTTGTTCTTTAAAGGGTACCGCCTGTATCTACTAGTGTTAATCATCAGAAGCCAAGAGGTATCGAAAATGAGTTTATAAAATGTGTCACCACCCTTCTATTTGGGACGGGTTATACCTATTAGCCACCAAAATGTCGAGAGTTTTAACCTTTTCAACGCCAACGACACATATAGGTGTCACAAAGTACAGTGTCAAAGTGATCTTGACACAATGACATAAGATTCAAAGCAGGTTTACGTTTTGTCGTGGCGCGGCGTTGAAAGGGTTAATAGAAAGATGAATGCGCTGCAATGCAAAACAATGATCATCAATGATAATCATTACTAATATTATAAATGCGAAAATAAATCGGTCTGTCTGTCTGTTACTTCTTCACGCTAAATCTGCTGAACCGATTTGGACTAAGCAGACGAAGTCGCGCGCAACCACTAATTATCAAACCTTGAAACGTGCAATCCTTGTATATTTCGATTTACTGTCAGTGTTTTTGGGACAGACGATCGATCTATGGATCTATACGGATGACAATTATGTATGAGAATTTACACAAATGGTACCAGTTGATAGTACGATTGATTATTTCCGAGCTAATCATACCAATCCCGTATAGGACTACACTACGTCAGTTTCGCGCCATGACTTGCACTTTTCAATCACTATATCGCTATTGATAACATCGTACACTAACTGATGGTTTTAACAAAACTTTATAGCTTCATCTTTATGAACAAAATGACGTCAGGCTAATGAGTCAGTGCTTATTAAAATTAAACTATCAATACAGAAAATCAGATTGGTAGTTTATAAAATAGTACTTGAATACCTACCGTTGATTATCTGTTTAAGAGGACGATCAATGTCGGTAACTAAACGGAAGATAGTGCATAAATATTTTATATCGATCTATACTGGCTATTCGAAATCTAAATTCTCCTGGAGCCTAACTTCTAACTGCTTTCTAATAGATGTCCCTATGTAGCCCTGCTGGTCTGATGACTGAGCTGAGTCCCCATTTTTGTAATTTTGGAAATTGTTTTTTTTTTTTTTTGTAATTTTGGAAATTGTTTTTTTTTTTCACCTCACTAGCTCGGAAAGCCCTTTTTGTTTGTTTGACATCTATTGAGAAAATCGCTTTTTATCCACATGTGAAGAAAGAGTTTTGACATTTGAGGGCGGCTTAAGTGATATTTGACAGCTAACAAAACGTAAAACGTTAAAAGTGCTGAATTTTTAAAATCACAATTAATGAATTGCATCGAGTAAAAAACACTAAATACAGTCTTACAACTTTATTTTAATTCATAAATATCAGCATTCAACATTAACCTTTATTATTGTTGTAAAAACGGATAAAATGTTATGACAGTCCAAGTAAGTCGATGTGCGAACAAAACGCATGCGAAATAATAAAAAAAAAACTTAAGTCAAAACTTTTCAATTAAATATTCGCATGTTTTTCTAATTATTTTCCTCGCTGTAGTGAGGTGAAAAGTTTTGTGTTATACACGGGTGAAAAGTTATTTTACGTCTCGTGTGTTGAAACACTCACTATCGAAAGGATTCTATTTTTGAACCACTCGCTTCGCTCGTGGTCAATCATAGAATCCTTTCGATAGCTCTTGTTTCAAATGAACACTCGCTGGTAAAATACAACTTTCCTCCCTTGTATAACAAATAACTATTTTTCTATTGTTGTATTGGTAGTTCTTCGTACTTATTAATTTGTAATAAGTACGTTAAGATCTAGGAGCAGTGGCGAAGGGTCCTAACAACCCGATTCCCCCGAGTTGACTAAACTTTCGAAGTTACCAAAGGCTTCACTTCCATTACTACACTTTCAAGAAGAAAATAAATGGGATTTTTAGGTTTTCTTTTGCTCCGGCTTTACTGTTTGCAAAAATTTGGCGTGAACGTGACTGACAGTTACTTACTGTTTTATAAAGGACCGGTCTGGTACCCTTTTTAACCGACTTCAAAAAAAGGAGGAGGTTCTCAATTCGGTTGTATGTTCTTTTTTTTTTTTTTTTTTTTTTTTTTTTTTTTTTTTTTTTTTTTTTTTTTTTTTTTTTTTTTAACGTGTGTTACCTCAGAACTCCGTCATTTATGAACCGATTAAGAAAATTTTTTCGTTGTTTGAAAGCACATGCTTCAAGGTTGGTTACCAAAATCCAGTTCTGATGATGGGATCCATGAGGAATTGAAGAAACTCCTCAAAAATTCAAGAGAAACTTATAGCGATTTTAGTACTTTCGGTGACAAGTCGAGCATTTGCATTCAGAAAGTATCATGGAATTCTGTAATGTTTAATGTTTAATGTTTATTTGGGCAAAAAACGGCACAATATAATGAGTGAACTTAAAAAAAAACTTAAGTAATACATAGGCCAGCAAATATGCCACAGCTAATTTATGCTAATGAAAATAACACGTAAAACTACAAACAGCCAAAAATGAGAAAAAGTAAAACGGGCGTTAAATAAATAATATGTCTAAGTATGTATAAATCTAAAGTTTTGACAGAGCACCTTTAAACCTGCTAAGTGAAAGATTAAAAATATCTAGTTCAAAAAATGAGTTATTATATGTTTTACAAGCTCTGGATATAAAAGTATTAGAAGCATATTTACTACGAGTCAACGGAATATAAAACAAACAGTTAGTGCGCCTTGAATTAATACGAGGAACTCTAAAACATATTTTATGTAGCAAGTACGGGGAGTCAGTTCTATATGAAAGAATATTATACAATAGAATTTGATTTCTGAATGTGCGTCGATCCCGAAGTGAAACAATACTGTCACCACTGAACGAAGCGCCCGACCGCTGAGCCTTCCACTGCAAGTGTTTTACTAATTTATTTTGTATTTTTTCTATAGAATCTATATATATTTTATATTGAGGATTCCAAACATTTGATGAGTATTCCAAGATTGGTCTAACTAGCGCATTAAAAAGTGTAAGAATAGTATCGACACATCGGAATTCCCTCCCTATTCTCAGTATAAACCCAAGCAGCCGGAAAGATCGACTAGTAACACTATCAATGTGATTACAAAAAAGCAATTTGCTGTCAAGATAAACACCAAGATCCTTTACTAACGACGTTCTAGTTAATTTTTCATTATTAATATAATAATCATATTTTATATTATGAATTTTTCTTGTAAATGTGATTATATTACATTTTTTAACATTTAGGTGCAGACAATTATCAACACAATAATGGTAAAGCTTATCCAAATCGGCCTGCAAGAGAAAGCAGTCCTCAATAGTCCTGATGACTTTGAATATTTTTTTGTCGTCAGCATAAAGTAGACAATTACTAGAGCTAAATATTGAAATTACGTCATTTACAAAAATATTGAAAAATAGAGGTCCCAGATGGGAACCTTGGGGAACACCAGAAGTAACTGGAACAAAGCTAGAGCAATAACCCTTAACTGCAACAGCCTGGCAGCGGTCTCGTAAGTAAGAATCAACCCAGCGCAGGAGATCGCCATGTATCCCTGATTTATTCAATTTTGAAAGCAAAATGTTATGAGAAATTTTGTCGAAAGCCTTCGAATAATCCGTATAAATAGAATCAACTTGGAACCCTTCATCCATAGCTGTGTAGACTCGATCTATGAATTCACACAAGTTAGTTTCAGTTGACTTCCTACTAACAAAACCATGCTGTTCAGAAATAATGGAAGGTCTCAAACATACAGACATATGGTCATAAATAATCTTCTCGAAGAGCTTAGGAATCGTACTTAGTTTAGATATTGGCCTGTAATCTTCGATGTTATGTCTATCACCAGACTTAAATATGTACACGACATATATATAAACGACATAACCCCGTCGAGCATTAAAAATAGAATTTTCAACATAACCTTATTTCGAAGTCAAACTGATGATTTTATCCTACGCATCTATTTTATACAGAAACAACTAAAAAGCAAAAAATAAAAAATTTTAAATAAAAAATAAAACCTTCAAAAAACATTCAAAAAACCATGAAATAATAATTGAACCGAACCGACTACAATAAGCATGAAAATATCTTTCTTCTAATCTGTTTTAAGTCGGTGCCTCAGCACGAGCTTGCAGGAGTGTAGAAGCCCTATAGATAGTAAGGTATGTAGGTGTTAGATTACTAGGTCCACTCCTGCTGGCTCGAGCTGAGGCACCGACTTAAAACAGATTAGAAGAAAGATATTTTCATGCTTATTGTAGTCGGTTCGGTTCAATTATTATTTCATGGTTTTTTGAATGTTTTTTGAAGGAGGTTTTATTTTTTATTTAAAATTTTTTTAATGGGTTTACGTAACTTTATTCTAGACACAATGCTGAATTACGAGTAGGTATATTCATTCATGTAATAAGTTATCTGACTTTACCAGAATGTAAAAGTTCCCTATTCGCACCTGGTCCGAATATTACAGTCCAAATCCTCTCATGCTATGAGGAGGCTAGTGGCTAGTAGTAGGTCGTATAAAGATTAGAAATGACGATGATAAGTGTTTGCGATGGGCCACTAACTAATCGTTTAGTTAGGTCATAAAAGGAACATGACCGTTTTACAAACCGAAAAGTAATTTGATTACAGTTGACACAGTTTATTTACGAAAACAATTAGCGAATCAATTCGCCAATAGGTAAGTACAGTAGTACATCCGTAAACAAATTAAATGACCGTAGAAAGCGCATATGTGTTAATTACCCGTGTCGTAACGACATTTTGATGGTAATCCACAACCTTGTGCGGGGTGACATCGTAACATAGCCTTGAAGCTAACAAACAGTTTAACAATCGAGGAGACTCAATGGGCCTATTTAATATTCCAACTTTTTCTTCCAAAATAAAAAGAGTTTCATAAAAAGTGGTTTATAATCAAATCAATCACATACGTATGAAAGTTCTAGGGGTCGGCCACGTATAAATTGTCATACACGCCTGATTCCTAGACTTTTTTCACTAGGTACTGAAAGGTTGGTCACTAAATACTCCAATTAAATAGCGTAAACTTCAATTAAGTTGTTTATATTCTTTAATTCCTTTTAACAACCACAAAAAGACAGTCTCCTTTTTCTCAGACCTCTGACAGTTGTCACCTTGGGCGTTATTCCGCTACCTTAAAACCAATCAACTGGTGACAGCTGTCACATTTAAGGCGTTTTACAAACATACGTTTAACTAAACAAATAATAACATTCTTAATGCTTACAGTACTTAGCACACAGCTAAGAAAGATAAATGAAAAACGCGAGGCACCAATAAGATGAAGGAAATGTACAAAATAACATTAATTTCCTCAGTTTAGAACTGCAAGAAAAATCGTGCAAGTTGCATTACATTGCGAGGCTGTAAAGCTTACGAGTTTGAAATGATCAATTTAGCGCTTTTTTTGCAGGTCTAAACTAGGCGTGTTATTTTTTCTGTGAATGTGCTTGGATGGAACTGTCGTGGTGTTAAAATCATTTACACACGACCTTATTACCTGGGTAATACCCGATGGCTGTATAGATATTTATGCCTTTGACTGTATCTACTGTACCTAATGAAATGAATAACATCAAGAACGAAAATAAAATCGGCTTGACGCCCGGCGCGGCTTTGGTTACGGTGGGCGTTGCAGGTGATTTAGCAAATTGGTGACACAAATTACATCCAACTAAAAGCGTATTCTGGTAATGAATCGTGTCACACACACTAGCTTGATTCCAACAGTTCTAATGTATCTCAGAATTATGATTTGGTGTAGTTTAACAGATTCCCTGTCCCGAAGCAATGTGCGGCGTTCTTTCGACACGTCCCTATAGTAACAATGACATTAAACGCTCATAGAGTCATGAGGCACATGTGCCTCATGGACGTACAGTCAACCAATTTGATTCTTTGGCTACCATAGAATCATGGGGTGGGGAAGGGTAACGCCTGGGACGGTGCACCCAGGGCAACAACGGTAAGCTAATGCATTCGTACATTATCTTACCGGTGGCTAATATCCGACTGGGGGGGGCCTGACAGCAATCTCCTCCACATGTGCCTGCACCAAGCTACCGCAAGGGCATGGTCTGGGCTGCACGACCATTACGGTTCTCCCCTGTTAACCCTGGTGGTTAAGGGGGAGAAGAGTAGCGGTTGGGCTCATAGCCTGTGGCGATTGTCTGACTGGGGGGGGAGGGGGGTCAGCGATCTCCACATGTACCTGGGCGGTAGATAGCATTACTACCGTCTGGGCTGCATGACCGCTACGGTTCTCCCCTGTTAACTCTAGTGGTTAAGGGGGAGAAGAGTAGCGGTTGGGCCCACGGCCTGTGGGGTTTGCTGACACACTGGGGGGGGGAGGGGTAGCGGGCCCATTTGTGGGTCCGTATTGAGGACGGCGTCTCGCCCTTGGACGGACGCCTTTGACGGAGGCGAACCCGAACTAAGTACCTGCTCTGCCACGGCAGACAGGGAAAGGCGAGGGGGAGCCTGGTGGGCGGAAGCGACCGTGCCCTCGGTACCGCTCTGTTTCCAGAGCAGGATATGAGGGCGCGGAAGCTAACGTGAGGGCACGTAACCCCGGCTTTCAGGGAACGTGGGCATCTGCGGAAGCCACGAGGAGTAAACCTCTTTAAACAATCCTTCACCAGCGGGGGAGGCCGGGGAGTGCCGAGCCCGCATTGCACGGTGTCGACAGAGGAGCCCCATCCCGGGGCGGCCAGTGGGCGTTGCGGTGACACATTTTGCTCCCGTGGCGTTCACAATGGCAACGAGGGAATCCGTGTGGTTTTAGTGGGTAGGCCCCTTGGGGAGAGCCCCACATACCCTGTTTCCCCGAACGGAGACGATGCATAAGGTGCATTTTCCACACCAAAAAAAAAAGGCCACTATAGAACCTTGTCGTATAAACTACTAAACAATTACAATGTCAGTGCGGGTCAAAGCAGTATCAACTTTCCGAACACAACTTGCAATAAACGTAAAGAGTATAAACGTTTTCGCTCCATGACATGAGAGGAAAAAGAAGTTTAGACAGACGACCAGTGACAATTCAAGTTACCTATTAATGCACAAGCAAACTCCTTTCCTATTCATTATCGTTGACACACGTTAACAAAGATCGAGTTTGTCATCGTGACAATACATCATGCAATAATCACTGTTGTAGAAGATAAACAAATTGATTCATTATGATATGACATGGTTCTTTAGTGGCCTAGGAATCAAATTGGTTGACTGTACCAGTAAAGTCACACATGAGGCGCATGTGCCTCATAGGACAGGGAGCCTGTTAATGCGAGTCTGCTACATAATTATGAAGTAACGTGACTGACAGGCGACACTCAGAGAGCCATATCACACTGGCGATTAGCTAAAGTATTAGAAGCGGAGCGCACGCGCAACGGATTAGCCGCAAATGCGCAACGTTGCCGTCGAGAGCGCGCAGCGAATTCTCCGCGTCATAGGGCTGGGACGCCATGCATGATGTATAGTATAAATCTTCCCAGGTGAATTTTTCGCTTCGAGCCAATTTGAACCTTAATACTACGACGATACCGTTTGTTTTGAAAGATAAGGGCTCGAAGCGAAAAATTCACCTGGGAAGATTTTACTATATCTAGACCCCATTTGTCGCTATGACGTCACAATAGGGTAGTTTGGGGAGTAAATGGAACGGTGTTAATTAATACGAAAAACTAACTGGTTTTAACCGAATACATTTTAATAAGTAATTCACGATAAAAATTCCCTAGTAAATTGAATAAATTGATCAATATTATCTTTTAATATATTACTGTAAGCCACACATACAGGCTTTTCACGAATAAAAAGTAAGCGACCGTAAAAACCAAAGTTCCATTCAGGAAATGGAAAAGTGGAACACATTTTCACTTCAGTCACGTTTTATTCATCAAAAGCCAGTTCAACGTACAAATGTATGGTTTGCAGTAATATACCAAAAAATAATAGTGCTTAATTTATTTAATTTACAAGGTAACTTTTATCCTGAATTAATAAAATGTATTCGGTTAAAACCAGTTAATTTTTCGTATTAATTAACACCGTTTCATTTACTCCCCAAACTACCCTATTGTGACATCATTGCGCCAAGTATCCGGGGTCCAGATGTACAGAGACTGCAGTGGGTAAAATAGATGTTAGCTGACGTACGTGAGTATACATCATGGCGTCCCAACCCTGAAGACGTGGCGAATTCTGTGCGCATCTTTCGACGATAACTTTGCGCATTCGTGGCAAATACATTGCGCGTTGGCTCCGCTTGTAATACGTTCGCAAATCGCCAGTGTGATATGGCTCTAACTGTAGCTAAAGACTTGTATTTTGACAGAGATCGTCAATTACAATTCAATTTTTAGAAAAATATAGCTCCAACGATATACTATCGATGATTCTGCCAATGTACAGGGTGAGAAAGACACTATAGGTAATTAAGTAATCTGTGCTATCGGTTGGCTATCGTTCGGTAGAACAGAGATCAACTCGTCCCATATACGTCCCACAGCTGGGCACAGGTCTCCTTTCAGAATGAGAGAGCTTGGGCTGCTAAAGTTAAGCGCGGATTGGAAACTTCATACAAACATTTGAATTGCTTCGTAGGTGTGTGTGGGTTTCCTCCCGATATTTACCTTAACCGTAAAGCTAGTGATACATTTTTAAAATGTGATCTTACGCACGAGTTCCGATAAATTCAGAGGCGCGTGTCCGGGTTGGAAGCGAGGACTCGCTACTTAAGAGGCCCTAGGTGTCGGGCATGAGCTAATGTATATACCTAGGTACGTATAAAACTGCAAGCTAAGGTGTTGTTCTGCGATATGTTTTTAAATCTTAACTACTTTAGTCGTTTGCCGAGCACAAGCACAACTAAGAATTAAACAAACGTTAGATAAGGTTCTACATTATATTTTGTTTCACCGTGTTTTAAATGCGTCCGCTTGTTTTTAATTTTACGCTGTAATTTTCATTTAATGGGCAGAAAGAAAGTACCCCAGTCGCCATTGTTACAACGATAATATTACGGAGATTCTATCCAAAGTAGACTAAAACCTGATTCTCTTGAATCGTAATGTACTAACAAGGAAAGGTAACCGACTGTCCGGCTCCGATTTGATTCATTTTGATATATTATTAGGTGTCTAAGGCTGCGTATCTACCGGAACTGTGCGAGGATGCGTTGCGAGGGATGTGTTTGTCACGAACCAATAGAAACACTTCATTTAAAAGGTCCTAAGTGAATGAAGTGTTTCTATTGGTTCACGACAAACACATCCCTCGCAAATATTGTTTTAGGCTGCGTTTCTAGTGGAAACGCAGCCTAAAACAATATTTCTCATTGGTGCTTTTTTCGCTCGTTCCCTAAATATCAGAATTGCAAAATACTGACTGTCATACCGAACTTCGAAGTTCAAAACTGCGATGCACGTTAGTGCGAAAGTACGCCACCGCGAATAACGTATTCTCGAATAAACTTAAGTGCGAATGCACGTTAGTGCGAAAGTATGCCATAAGACAACATCGATTGCCTACTTGCCCTATTTCTAAAATACCAAATTCCCAATATACCACACTTTCCTGTCACCGTGTATTTCTCTATATCGGATTGCCAAAAAAGCTTGTTTTCAAAACACCATGTTCCATTCAAAACCGAATTCCCATAATACCAGATAGTGAAATCACCAGGCAGGTCGTGGTCGTCGTGGGGAGGCCAGGGGGACGTGATTTACGAGCCTGGTGATTTCACTATCTGGTATTATGGGAATTCGGTTTTGAATGGAACATGGTGTATTGAAAACAAGCTCTTTTGACAATCCGATATAGAGAAAAACACGGTGACAGGAAAGTCTGGTATACCGGGAATTTGGTGTTTTAGAAATAGGGTAAGTCGGCAATGTAGTATTTTGCAATTCTGATATTTAGGGAACGAGCGCTTTTTTTAGGTAAATATGAGTTTGAGCCGAATAACACGTGCTCATTATTTTTTCATGTTCTCAAACATATTAGCAAATCAGTAGTAACTAGCAATTTGCTTAAAAAATGTTCTATGAGGGTTTAGTCAATTTCCAGCACTTTGGAGGCCAATTTCAAAAAATAGGTCGAGTTTGGGCAGCAGAAAAATAATATGGGTCTGTTATTTTAGACTACTCTCTAACATATACCAAAATAAATCAAATCGGAGCCAGACAGTTAGATGATACCTTTCCTTGTAAGCCTAACGCCGCGCCTTCTGCCTGTCCTACCTTTAATTATCTTTCAGCAAAGAGCAATATTAATGAGATGCCAAAAGTAATTATGTATTTTTTAAGACCGAAGCTCTCTTGATGACAGGAAGCCAGTATCCAAAACGTGCATATTTACGTCGGGTGTGAAGAGCTCGGTTGCTCGTCGCTCGGTTGGTTGTATATAGATTTTCCTGGCAGGTACGATGCAACGCTAGCGACTTCCTTCTTCGATATCTTATAAGTGGCATTAAATCAAAATGACACGTTTGAAAATGTATGAACAATAAAACCAAACCGAATCGATGTTATATATTGATGTTATCAAATACTAACCACACTTCGTTTGTACCAAGAAAATCTCTAGGTACCTAAAATCTGGTGTGTAGTTCGCAATTACACAAGAAATCTATTCATAACTCGATACAACTCAACGCGACGAATGTACTGTTATGTAAATTGTGTCCGAACTACATAAAATATTACGTTTCAACAGTTCTATTTCGAGCGATTATCAAATATTCGAAAACAATGTTACTTTTCGTTATCAGCACTTGACTAAAACGTGACGGTAAATAAATAAATAGATTCTGATAATATCCATAAAATCAACAGATCCTATTACTATCGGGTTAGGTTAGCATCTATACATCTACTTCCTTTTCCGATATCAAACATCTTCCAAAATTTGCATGAAGCTTTTTTCAGGATTCACTGAACTTCAAAGTGGAAACACACCTGGGGCTAAATTCAGGAACGGGTTGTCACGAGTTTTGGTAGCGCTAATTCAATCGTTTGGGTTGGGTTCGGTTTGAACTGCTATCAGGAACGCCAAAAATCACTGGTGGGATGAGCCTTATTTATTTATTTACAAAGCGAATTAACAGGAAAATAAGCCTCATCCCAAGCTCAACCCATTTCTATCCTCTCCCAAACGATTGAATTACCGCTCGCAAACCGTGTTGGGCCGTTCCTGTATTTAGCCCCTGTACTACGCTTATAGTCTAACGCGCTGACGCTTACTATAGCATTCACTATTTCTTTTTGTCAAACGGTATGAGACGATAACATAAAGAGATGGTGAAAGCGATGGCAAGCGTCCACGCGTTAGACAATACGGCCTCGGTACGCGTGATTTAACGTTATTTTGTATGGAGACAGTGAACGTGGTAACAACAGGTATCGGGTTATTTAAAGTTGGTCCTATAAAGGTGCATTTTAAAAAAAACGCTATCGCTGACATAATTATCTTCAAAATGTTGTGTCGCCCGTAACAACGGTTTAGTTAGAGGCTCAGCCAATGGGTCGACGATAATTTCAGTTTCGTTACAAGACCGTAATCAAATTGGTATACTTGCGAAACGGAGGTTTTACTGTTGTCGCTTCTACCGTTTCAATCAAGGTCACTGCGATGTCTTGCGGGTGGCTGGCTTTGGGAATGATTCATGAGACTTCTAGAAATTACACGCCTAGTACCGATTTGATGTCGAAAAATCGTGGATAATATCTAATTTAATTATTTAGTTACTACTTTACTTTATATCACCTTGACATCGATAGAATAAAATTAACACAGTACGTTTAACACCTTCCCTGTCTCGGTGCCCCCAAATGTGGGGTGGTCATGAGTTCACAACTTCAAAATCCACTTGGACGTGTCACTTTGTCAAATCTTTTTGTATGAGGACAATCATCATCATCATCATCATCCCAGCCTATATACGTCCCACTGCAGGGCACAGGCCTCCTCTCAGAATGAGAAGGCTTGGGCCGTAGTTCCCACGCGGGCCCAGTGCTGATTGGGAACTTCACATACACCATTGAATTTCTTCTCAGGCGTATGCAGGTTTCACCGTAAAGCTCATGGTAAATTACAAATGTGGACAATGAACGTGTTAAATAATCTTAAGCATCACCATGGAGCTTTGATTGTGCACTATAAGATCTCACATTCGTTCTAATAAACCTAATGATCCTTTGTGAAACCCAGACACAAGACTTAACCACAGAATAAGTAATATGCAACCAGTAATCCAACTTCATACTAGAGCTCCCGATCGACGCACGCACACAGCCAAGCGTCTTCCACGGCCGCTAACTAATCTTCGCTAGACAAAACAATGCAGTTCCCACGCTCGCGCCGTGTAAGACGCTTGGCTGTGTGCGTGCGTCGATTCGGGCGCTCTAGTAAGTATCAAGTTGGATTACTGGTTACGTATTACTTATTCTGTGACTTAACAGTTACTGTTACTGTCAGTTACCATTGTCATTATGTTTACTTTCCCACCTTGTTGCCAACAGTCTTGACTTGACACAGAGGCAGAGTGACTTTAACGAATGCAATATTTTAATCATCATCATCATCCCAGCCTAAATAAGTACTTATATCCCACTGCGGGGGCTCTCATTCTGAGAGGGCTCGGACCATAGTTCTCACGCGGAATCAGTGCGGATTGGAAACTTCACACACACCATTGAATTTCTTCGCAAGTATGATCAGGTTTCCTCACAATGTTTTCCTTCACCGTAAAGCTTATGGTAAATATCAAATGTAATCTTGCACCACAGAATATATGTATAATAGTACTGACATACAGAATGGAAACGGTCCGCCCCGCACCGATTCGAATTACCCCACCCCTCAAGGCGCAGATAGCCGGAAACCGCCAGAAACCAGAAGAGTGCGCGCGCGATGTATGTAGGCGTACGCGTGTACAGACGTGGTCGTGCTTATGTAGATTCAAGAACGCGTATTTGTACGTCGTGTCCGCCGCGTGCTTGCACGTAAATTCGGAAAAGCTCAAAGGTGCGAGCCCGGGATCGAACCCACGACCCTCTGATTGTGAGGCTATAGGTCAATCCTCTAGGCTACCACGGCTTTTAATTTGAAAGAATTGCAGCGAATAATCCTGTGCACCGCAGTGAGACAAATATAGGCAGAAGAAGATAATGATGATGATGTATATGTAGTTCCCTAATTTAGGCTAACCGTCTGACCGACCCCTTTTGCACCCAAATCGTTTAATGAAGATGGCATATTTTAACCCGCGCAAACTGTGCTTATCTATTTGGTGTAGGTCAAGAAGTTTCCTTCTGTACGATTCTGTAGGCTGACGTAACTCCTGGCACGCACCCATTCAATCCAATATTATAATCAATATCATCATCCCAGCCTATATACGTCCCACTAAAGGGTACAGGACTCCTCTCAGAATGAGAGGGCTTGGACCGTAGTTCCCACGCGGGCCCAGTGCAGATGGGAACTTCACACACACCATTGAATTTCTTAGCAGGTGTATGCAGGTTTCCTCACGATGTTTTCCTTCACCGTAAAGCTCATGGTAAATTAGAAATGTAATTTCGCACATAAATTCCAAAAAAAAAAAAGGTGCGAGCCAGGATTTAAACCCACGACCTTCTGTTTGACCTATGGCCAGTCAAACCACTAGGCCACCACGACTTGCTAATATTCTAATCCCGAAAGTTTGCAAGTGGCTCTATGTTTGTTACTCTTTCACGCTAAAATGGTTGGACAGATTTGGACAACTGATAGTTCATACTGCTACACTCTAACGCCCGCGCGTTACAAAATAGGCGTACAGTATGAACTATGCTATCGCATTTACTATTTCTTTCTGTCAAGCGTTTAGAATGGTGACAGAAAGAGATGCTGAATGAGATTACGAGCGGCCGTGCGTTACATAGCTTCTGGATACTTTTTCTCCAGGACAATTGCATAGCTACCGCAAGATAGCGCCAAATGAATTCTTTACAGACAAAGCGGCAAAAGCCAATTCAATTATAATTAATGTTCATGAACTAAAACACATCGGCTGGTTATAATGCAAACTTATCTGCAAATCCCCAGAGACTTATAGCCATCAAAACAGTTTTAGTTCAATTTTGAATGCCAATTACAAAACAAATGTTGGCACACATATGTAAATGTTGCATGTCACTTGAACAATTACATCCTTCATAACATAATTTAATTACCCATAAATACTCTAACAAGTGACTAACTCAACTCGGACCACAAGGATAATGGATTAGGTACAGGATATCATGGACTCTTAGATACACATACATAGAACAAGCCAAAAACTGTGTATTCACCTGATATTGAATCCAATATTACTCCATCCTACAGCCGATAACCAATTCAAAATAAATCATAATACAGTTTGCCCCTAAACTCAACGAAAACCAGGTATCAGGCGAGATGTTAAGTTATATCAGTTATGGAAATAAGATAAAATCTCCATGTCACTTAATTAAGCGATAATAGATCAGATCACTATTAGTTTAGGATATTTTCGAAAGCGCGATGCGTATAATATAGTGCGATTTACGCGTTGGAAGCGGATGGCGCATGACCGATCTGTTTGGCGAGCCTTAGGGGAGGCCTATGTTCAGCAGTGGACATCTTTCGGCTGAAATGATAATGATTTTCGAAAGAAATTTAACAGTCAAAGAGACATTCAACTTAAAATAATTAAATTGTAATTTAATATTTACCACATCCTGTGGGTGGAAAATTGTATCTTGCATTTTGATACTAATAAATAAATAAATAAACTTACTGGAAATGAGAAAATGTAATTTCTAGAAAGAGACACATAAAGAAAGCACTTTTTTTTTTTTGATCTAGTATTTTAATGAGGCATAAGTACACCACCCCATTGATCTTGACCTCAGACACATGTTCCACTCTGCTTTATGCAGAAACCAAGTTTTCTGGATGCAAAGATGTGTCTAATAATTTTTTAAATCAGTATTGCTTTTTCTGAAAGTGGTAAACTCAGAATCATACATAACAAACAGATACCATCCAAATGAGGAAAGCACTATGAAATTGTCATATCCATCTCTATTTATCATCGAAGATTTCCTACAGCTCTTTCTTTTTATTGATCATCTCACAGCATCTTCAATTAGATTTGACACTATTTGTTTTAAATAAATGATCAATAATTAAAACTTATGCATAGTATCTACATCTACAATAGTAGTTTAGGTAATTTTTTATAAAAATAAGAAAGGGGTAAACCAGTCATTTCAAGAATAATCCAAGGGTTAAGGAGCAGGTTAAGGTTGTGGAGCAGGATCGAGGAGTGGGAGCCGTGAGGAGTCACCACTTACCAATTCCTATAACCAAAAACAGTTCTATTTTAACAAGCACAATGAAGCTATAAAAATCATTTACACATTTGACTTTCATATCAGAAAAGTGTTTACGGAACTAGATGGTAGTAAAAAAATAATAAACTTACATGAATGCTTTCTCCGAGTAGTGCAGCTTGATGCATGAGCTTTTTCGGTATGCATCCAACATTGACGCATGTGCCTCCAAGACCCCATTTTGTTCCCTGAGGTGATGCTGTCACAAAGTCCAAGACAGCTACTTTCGCCCCTTGGTTCACCGCCTCCTTGGCACAGGCCAAGCCTCCCGATCCACCACCAATGACCGCCAGGTCATAGTCAAAAGTTCCATCTAAAAGGTGTGCAGTGAAACGCTCAGTGAGTAATGTTACACATTACTTGCTACAAACGTCACATGGCCAGTGACATGCATTGCTTCGTTAGACTGTGAGGGTACTTTGCATGGCTCATACATTTAAATGAGTTAAAGCACAGACTAGAGATGTTACAGAATTGGAGCTCTTTGGAGCAACTCAAATTTGATTCCAATTAGATTTTTGAGTTGTTTTCTAAAAGTTTGTACACAATTAAGGGATTATTTAAAAACAAAATTTAATTAATTATTTCTGTGTAACGGAGTTACCCATATACTTTGTATGACTAACTTTTGTTACACAAAAATAGCGACTGTAATTTTTGTTTTGATTAAGCCGTTAACTATATACAAATTTTTTGAAAACAATCCTTTTGATAAATTTTAATAGACTTCTGCTGGCTACCATTTTGCATAGACAAATTACATTTTACTTTGCATGTCAGCACAAATGAGAAGTGAGTGGAAGGGATGGGGAATTCAATACATGAATGAGTGCTTTGCTGTTTCTAAGACCACCTGCACCATTGACTATACTGTTGACAAAATGATAATCCTCCGATCCACCACCGCAACTGTAACATCCCTAGCATATACCAATTTCCCAGTGACAAGGGTGGTACATTGTTACCTGTGGTAATACTGTCTAGGGGAGCAACAGACTTGGTGTTACGGCTACAACAGATCCAGCCGCCTGATGACACCAACAACCACATTAATCACCCAATATTATATTACCACATATCATCACAATTCAAAAGGAATTTACCTAAAATTAAACATTGTTAGAAAGATGAGAGGAAAAATAACCTGTAACTTGGGTTAGTCACTCCATAAAAACCCAAACATGAATATTATAATTGACTTCTAGAATCAACTTAAGAAAACCACATAAGGATTGTGCAATGTCATTAGATGAACAGGTACCTGACTTAAATAGTTTTGTTTAATATCTTCTACCCCAGCTAGCACACCAAGATAGAGGATATTTTAGCACAACATGGAAACATTGAGCAAGAATAATGTGAATATTGTGAACAGTAAAAAATAGGTTGCTCAATCAACTATGACTTTGGGAAGAGGTTAGGCGGCTAGCTGGACGGCCAAGGTCACTCTAGCAATTATACGAACATACTCACTGCTGCTAAATGATCTCCGCAGTATTATCACTGCTTGCTCCGACCGATAAAGCGAATTCGCTAAATTATTAACCCTCAGCAATTTGTTGAGTATTGTCATGTTGACGTAAACGATAGTGACAGAGACAAGAAAATCCCTTCTTCACACAGACGAACTTTGTATAGCGATAGTAGAAGGTAGCTCGACAATTTCACATATTATTCGTAAATTAACCGGTCCAATAACAAACAGAATGAAGTCAGTGCTAATTACAGGGGCCAACCGCGGCTTAGGTCTGGGAATGGTAAAATATCTCACTCAACACAACAAGGCACAGACGATATTCGCGACTTGCCGCAAGGAATCAGAGGTACGTATGACAAAATCTGTGATAAAACTTACCTATAGGTGCCATTTTTCTATCAGTACTTTGAACTTGGGTAATAAATAACTGTCACAAGCACTAAACACGTAAATACGTCTTGATACTACGCGAGTACTTCAATCAGAATGCGATGTGAAGGCTCCGATGGAGTGCTTTTTGTAGTTAAAATAATAGGAACGTGTGAAAGAGACGACGAACCGCTGGCAGCTGACGTCACCTCACCCGCTCGAATGTAGGTACCGTAGTGACGATACACTTATGACGAAAGACGAATCTGAAGCAATTTCACAATCGAAATCTAGATACTTCATTATTTATTTTACATTATGACCAGTTAGCAACATGACTTTCAATTTTCATATCCCAACAACCAACAACAGTCTGAAAATATCACGAAGAGATACATTTGACTCGATCGTATCCGTGTTTATGCTCGATTTCGGCTACAGCTAATTTTACAACTGGCTGGTTATCTGTATCGCGTGGTATCGCATCACTTCATTTGGTTTTTGCATGGTTTTTGGTATTAGCGCGGTTGCTTTGAAAACTTTAAGTTTTAACCCCGACAAGAATATTTTGTCAAGAAGAAGTGTTAAAAAAATAATCTTTATTATTTTTCAGGAACTAAAAAAACTGGCTCAAGAAAATAAACATCTTCACGTCTTACATTTAGGTAGGTAAGGCTGAATTTTACACAAATTAAATTAAATTTACAAATAGTTAATAGTCTTGGCGACTGTACAAGTAGAACATTTTCTCAAAAAATCATAACATAATAATATTACAATTAGGTTCAGATAAGGGCTAATATCTTAAACTTAAAACTAGTGAAAGTTAGCTGAGTTTTGAAAGTTTTCAAACAAGTATTTTTTTTAAAAACATTAACAAACAACAACAAATAATACTATATGTATTTGATTTTATCAGCAGTAGGTACTTAGTGATTCAGAATTTTTAATCGAATGCGCCGGGCAGATTCGACCTGACCTGCAACTCCTGGCTATATGCGCCAAATGTGCTACCAACTAAACCACGGGGCTCCCGACAAACACATACGCCAATAGTGCCGTGTGGTGCCTTCTATCGTAACTATCATAAGTCGAGACTCCTACGTTCCAAATTGCAATGGAAAGGAGTAAGATACTACGAATGAAACTACCGTGAGATGCACTCACAGTGAAGATAAACGGATCATTCACGTCTTAAAACGAGTTTAACTCGCCGCACGTTTGCGCGCGTTTGGCAGCCGCCGTGACGTGTGACTCCGAGAGGAAGGGCTACGGATTAGCCCGAAACATGTCGAGTTAAACTCGTTTTAAGACGTGAGTGATCCGTTTATTTTCACTATGTACCACCTTATTTTTCGGTACATTTGCTCAATTAAATCTATGTTTTATACAAAAAACTTTTTCGTTTTAAAAAAATCTAATACAAGACATTCTTGCATTCTTCTCTTATTTTTCTTCTTTCTTTATGATTTCCGAGAGCGATCGTAGGTTTTCTTCGCGGTAAGTTGGGCTCGTTCGAAGTCGCAGGTTTCAGTAACATAACTTACAAAAAACATTAACCAACTACAAATACGAATAAAATTAGGTATACTTAATTGCTAAACCTATCTAGATTAAATTGATTGGTATGTATGTACGTAACGTACATTTGTGCTATACTACATCGAACAGCCAAAACAACACTGGCATTGGATCACATGTGGCGAACGTGACCATAAATACAAAAATAATTGCAGTTTTATCAAAGCTCCTTTTTTTGAAGTCTGTTACATTTACAAGCGAGTTATCTCGCGACGTGTGGTTCATGAATACTTAGTTAGGTAGTATACTTACCTAATTTGATTTTTGATGTGTCACTTGCATGGCACCATTATTACACGTTAGATTGATATGTTAGCTAGACAATGTATAAACAATTCTAAAAGTAACACTTAATTATAATATCGTCGCTGCGCGTGCCAAAATCTGTTGTGTTCGATTTTTGATTGACAAATAAGTAGATAGCAACATACAAACATACCTGTTAAGTAATAATTAATTGGTTTTATTAAAATCGAACACAACGGATTTGGCATGCGCAACGACGATATGCACTATATCTAGTTAACCCGAGGAGCGTCCGATGGACACCATTTATCCCTTGTTTTTCGGTGGTCACAAGCACAACGGCTCAAAACGTTGAGGAACAAAATGGCGTCCATCGGACGCTCCACGTGTTAATGTAACTAACTTAATTGCTATGCCCCAACAGGGGGTTATTACACAATTTTTGTATGAAATGTTGCAATTGAATAAACACTGAATACTTACTGAACTTCCAGATGTGACGGACACAGGCAGCTACGCAGAGCTGTCGTCCCAGGTCGCGAGCGTGGTAGGCTCCGGCGGGCTGAACTTGCTAGTGAACAACGCCGGCGTCGCCACCAAGTTCACCAAGCTCAATATGGTCAAGGTTGAGCAGCTGCTTGATAACTTGACCGTCAACACCGTGGCGCCTATCATGCTCACTAAGGTAACACCGTGATGATGATCATGGATGATGTGATGACTCTTAAGTGTCACTACGTTGCCCATATTTAATTTCTCATAATGTTTTCCATAAAATATTTAGATGCTTAAGTAAATACAAAAGCGAAACAATGAAAAAAAATGAAAATCGTTTTCGTTGCATTGCATTTTTTTTTTCATTTTGTTTTATTTGTGTCGTTTTTGTATGTAAATAACTAAACAGCGATATGGAAGCGTGCTAGTCCAGGCTGTTACGCCTTATAAAAAAGCATTGCATACTTTTTGTGTGTAAAATTCGGGAAACGATGGAGAAGCTTAAAAATGTAGGTACAGTCAGCATCAAAAGTAGCTGGTCACTTTTGTACCTTGTCGCTTTACAGTCAGTTGCAAATGTCACACATGATTGACAATTGTGGTATTACGACAAAGTACAAAAGTGACCAGCTAGTTTTGATGCTGACTGTACCGTAAAACGGGGTTGCAATGCAGGGGCTACTTTGGAAAACAGTTTTTACGCCGTGTCCTTATTTTTTTAGACCAACAGTGGCAGTGAAATAACTACCTTGATAAATTACCTAACTTTTTACGTCATTTGCTCAATCGAGCTATGAATATTTGCGTTTTTATAACCATTTTAAATCTATCAAAGTAGACCCAAAATTTCCTAAAGTAACCCAGTTTACCGTACCTACCTACTTCTTAGTTATGTAAACTGATACCGCTTTCATTGTGCTTCACTAGACAACTAGAGCTAGTTATCCTGTGCGTTGGCAAAGCTGTTGATGGACAATAAGGTAAAAAAAAAACTAGAGATAAATAAAAAATGCAATCATTTCATATAAAATAAAGTGTTTATTTTATTTTATGTTCATGGTAAATATTACAATTTACAATTCAGCATAATAATTTAATTCGTACCAAAATCGACCGTCTAGCAACCTCTTTACATATTTTATTGGATAGTAGCGGAATGATAAGAAATTTTCAACCTTAATCGTCGACATAAAGTCGAAAAGTGACAAACCTTTTCATTCCGCGACTGGACATTCACAGATCATTGATTAACTTCGACGCATAGCGCTTAAAATTAAAGTCCCTTTGGAAAAGTAACATTTTGGGGCTCGCCAATTCGGTTCTTCTCTCTCCAGAGGGCGCTTTTATGAATGAACCTTTTCTCCAAGCAATTGCACATTAGGCAAGATATCCAAAGAAAGGCAGGTCATGATACATGGATACCCATTTGACAATTAACATTTAAAATTGTGTGTCCAGAGCGTCCTGCCTCTCCTGAAGCAGGCAGCGGAGGCTAACAAGGAGCAGCCCGTGGGTGCGCGCCGCGCCGCCGTGCTGAACATGAGCTCAATCCTCGGCTCCATCGCACAGAACGACCAGGGCGGCTTCTACCCCTACCGGTGCTCCAAGGTGGACCTCTTTCATTGTTCAATTATACATTAGTACCTACCATTTAGTTATATTATAGCGTCGCGAGCGGCGAGTGTTACGAGGAGTAAAAGGGGCGCTATTGTGCGCCGTGGATGCCCTTCACGAAAAGTCGGCACCAAAGTAATCTTGCCCAGAGAGCCCATAATGCCAGAACCGCTTCCGGACATAAATTAAGTCACTCATTTTAGAAAGGGAGGGGGGAAGATGGAGTTAATTACAAGAGGGAATCTAAATATAGGGATGATAACACCAATCAACTGACATAGTTTTAACGAGCTATAGATTTTATACGATAAAACCTTATTATGACATCACTACTTCTATGCCCAATCTACTATTTTTTTATACAATATAGGCTTGCGTTTGACCAAAATCACGCCTGATGGAAAGCGAAGATGAGGCGTACAATGGAGCACGCTTGGCTAGTAAATGCTCAGTCACCCTAGACTTAAATTTAGTGCAATAAGCAGGAAGAAGGCAGTTGAGCGTGGTGTTGCGCGTGCCCCCAAGCAGTGCAAACCGTACAAAATTTGTTTTAAAGCAGCTAAAAATATAACAAGTGGTACTTAACCGTAGTTTCGGTATTTTGGGCTCCCACAAGACCACAGCCTAATCCCCGCGTGTCCTTACAGCTAGTCAAATCTTCTAAAAAATGATTCCAACTTTACAGGCGGCACTGAACGCAGCCACCAAATCCATGAGCATCGATCTGAAGAAGGATAATATCCTGGTCGCCGCCATGCACCCTGGCTGGGTGAAGACCGACATGGGCGGCAAGGGAGCACCTTTGGATGTGGAGACCAGCATCGCCGGGATCTTCGAAACGGTGGAGAAGCTGGGGGAAGCCGACAGCGGCAAGTTCTTGCAGTTTGACGGCACGGAACTGCCTTGGTAATGGTACCAAAGAGTAGAGCGTGGCTAGGATTACTAAAGCTTGAGAAAACCAAATACAGTGTTATACCGACTTAATTTTTTTTTTTTTTTTTTTTTTATATTAGATAGGCCAGACAAACGAACTAGTGGGTCACCTGATGTTAAATGAACACCACTGTCCATAGACACCCGCAGCGCTTTACACGATGCCAGTGCGCTGTCGGCCCTAAAGGAGAGGGGTGAGGGAGGGGGAGAGGGAAGGGGTGAGGTATTGGGCCCCCGGCACTCTCACTGACCGTACGAAACGCAAGCAGGATTACTGCTGCTTCACGCCGGTGTTCTGTGAGAGGGTGGTACTGCCCCGGACGTGCCGGCCCATTCGTGATGCAGCGGCTAGCTACAACATGGCTCTACCACTACAAAATTCATTTTATAATTTTCTATAGTTATACATAGTTTATCACACGCATTTACTTATAATTTGTAAAAGTTTCTAGTTTACGGGTAATGATGGGTACAAAGAAATGTGCCTTGTATCTTAAGTACGTATATGCACAATTGCACACTTATTTAACAAATTAACTTTTACCTATGTTATTAAAAAGATTTACTTAAAAAGGTTTATTTTGTTTCTACCCAAACCCTAAAAAAAGTTCACCGCAGACCTTGTCTACGCGACATTTACGTCATTCGTCGTTTAGCATATTTTTATAAAAATAAATGAAATTATTTACTACGATAAGGTTCTACGGCGGCCCAGGTACAAAACACATAACCCTTCCTTTTGGACTTCACCGTAATACTGCAAATTTAAGCAAGCACTTGCAAATGAATTCGCTAGTCACAATCTCAGACGAGCATCATTGTGCAAGTCATTTGTGATCATCACAAAAGCATCACTAATCATATCACATCAAATCAAATGATACGATTTTATCATGTTATTTATATATGTAAGTGTTTCGCAGAAAGTAAAGTATGTATATATTTACTAAATTCAAAGTTATGACAAACTTAACCAATAAAAACACTAACTTTCGCGATTTACGAGTAGGTATACCCGGGACATATCGCTACAATTAAGTAATTGCTAAAATTACCACGACGCTTCGACCACATTCCAGCGGCCATGGTCAGGACGAGACAAACAGCAAATTAATTGAATAACACTCCTTATAATTGTTTTTCTTTTTTTTTTTTTGTTATAAAAAATAGGCTTACGTTTGGCCTCAATCTCGCTTGACGGAAGGCGAAGATGAGGCCTAAGATGGTACACGCTTGCCTAGAAGGTGTCTGTTCACTTTGACCTTAAAGATATCCAGATTATACCGTTCCGGAAAATCCGACCTCGGCAGAGAGTTCCACTCCTTAACCGTTCGCATAATGAAAGAAGAGGCAAACCGCTTCGTGCGTAAAGGAGGAATGTCTACAACATAAGGGTGAAACTGCTCGCCGCACCTAGTCGTTCGGTGATTTGTTCTTTGTAAAGTACGCGTGGACTTACGAGAAGGGTTTCCCTATTCCAATCAGTTGGTTTGTGCGATCATCGCATTTGCTTTTATGTCGTAAAACACTACTTGGCTACGTAAGTAGAATTACCTTCGACTGATGGGGAGACCAGGAGCCCCATCCATGTTAGATTCAACTGTCACTTACCTTCGTGTGATGACTGTATAACTTCATTCGTCATTGCCGCGGGCTTGGTGGTAACCTTGCGTATGTTTCCTAAAATTTATAAATAGCAAAGTCAGTGGAGTGAAGGATTTGCCTCACTGCGGGCGAGATGCGGCATTGTTAGGTAGCGAGTCTATACCTACAAACTAAATGCAACTCTCATCATTTGGACGTATACTTTAAACTCAGTGTCGAAACTTACACCCTAAAATCGGTTTATTACAGAGAGCTGACCTCGGTCTCTGTGGTGGGTGAGAGATACCATATCATAACTCGTAATGTTTTTTACAGCCTGCTAAACTCGTTTTTTCGGAGTGTTACCAATATTAGCAGCAATAAAAAATACACGCCAGTATTTTTTAGGAGTTAAGTTAGTTACTTAATTATTCCATTGGGCCGAAACAATAAAATTACTTTTCGATCAATGAATTTTTGACATGTGGTTCGATTCCCGGGCCGTTAATCTGTAGGTCTATCGTTAGTGAAGTGACATTAATGCATGACTTATACCTAACCTAAATTTGTAGCCAATCTAGATGGTTTATTACACAGTTACTTTATATTAGTTTATATGCTTCCGTATGTTTAATCGAATAAACAATCCTATTACCTACCTTACCTATTAGTGCTAAAAAGAGCCAATTTACTAAACTGCCGTTTTATCATCTCTACCTCATTCTACATTAAACATCTGGCTGATATTATGTATCTGATATCAATGTATTTAACTTTATATAGCTAATTAAAAATAAATCACCGTATTTCCACTTCAAACGATTTAAGTACCTCTGTGATCTACCTTCACTGTTACCAAGCACTAAGTATAGTACACTTTCTCTCAACAAGGTATTTAGATCTTTAGAGAAACCAGAAAACCGTAATGAGGTGCTAAGTGTTCTTAGGCAACCACTTTTAAGTAGGTATAAGTTAGCAAAATACGTTGTGCGTCAAATAATAATAAAATGGAGCCCGAGGGTGAAAATATACCGGTTCATCCTAGGGTGAAAAATAAAAGTACCTAACTGCGTGTAATTAAGTATTCTGGTTTTTCTAACAACCCTTATTTCATTCGATGCACTTTGAGAATAAAAAGGAATAACTAAGTTTTTGTAAAAAAATAATAATAAGTAAGTACAAGCTTTTTTGCTGACTGTGCATTTTGTTGACTGTCATCCAAAGTACATATCCGTGCCAACTTTCAAACCGATACTATAAAGCGTTGAAGAGTTCCCTCCTGCGCGGACGAGCGACGATCCTGGCCGGGACACGAGACAGAATATTACCTACTTATATTGTCTTGTCACCGAATTCACATAAGTACCTAAATATGCCTTTCAGTTCAATCCGTGGACGAAAAATGGTTTGCAAACTTTGAAGCCACAACTTACATCGTAATGCTATTACATCTATGTAAATAAGTATGTACGAACGTTGCAAGTTAAATAAAAGCTTGTACCTTACAAGAGAGAAAAACAGGAGAAGCTGCGGTAGATATGGGTATGTATTACAACATCGAATGGGTCAAAAGACCGACACGATTTTTTTCTGAAACCGTAAACTTCTCAGGATTTATTAAAACGGCATCATACAGAACCCATTAGGTTAGGTTAGGTTTGTTTTATAACAACCTTAAAGAGTTAACGGTTTCAGAAAAAAATCGTGTCGGTCTTTTGACCCATTCGATGTTTTAATACATTCGGTCTTTCGTACTTCGGTATTGTAATACATACCCGTAGATATCTACAGCATCGTACAGTTACCATCATTATTCATTACTCATAACATCGGAGTCGTCTAGAGGCCTTCATATCCGTGTGCAAACATTTACAAACACCTATGCATACCTACCTACAGGCCCGATGTTTATGATGACGACTCTACCATATTACCTACAGGGTAATTTTTTATAAGTGCACAAATTTTAATAAGTGATTCAGTGTCGTTAAAATAACAAATTTCAGTATTTTTCGTTATAATATTTATCACTTATTTTTTTTATTTTTCATAGTAACTCGACAAATTTATTGGATGAATTACTATGAACAACCCAAATTTCAAAATGTAAAAAAAAAATCTTGAACAGATAATGTGTGATCTATCAAAGATACTGAATCACGTAAGTATCAAAATTTGTGCACTGATTAGAAAATTACTCTGTATAACTAAATATAGTTAAGTAATTGGTCAAATCTCTCATTAAGTTTTCGAGCGCATTTTCCCGCATCGCTCTTCCTCGCCCGCAGTCAGGCAGGAGCCAAAGGCTGCGTCCTCGCTGGGCAGCAGAGATCGTAAGCGGAATGTCTTCGCCTTCCATTCAATTATTTCATACAAAATACTTATACAGTAAATTATGTTGGTGCCTCGGATCCGCCGTCGCCCCGCTGCCCACCGAACACACAGCCGAATAATTAAACAAATAGTCAAAAGCTCGGCATTTCTTACGCGTCGGCGAATTCGTGTGGGCAGCAAATGACGGGATCCCTTGCTGGTTTTGGTTTCCTTTCTTCTTTTCAATCCATTTATCTGGCAATGTACGTTCCAATTACTTTACGAATAAACGTTATATTACTTTATGAGTAAACCTACTCAACGGGATGTCCACCTACCTCCACATTTAGAAAAGTACCAAGTCACTTGCAGCTTCTTTGAATTAGATCACAGATTGCAATCGATACGACATCCGTTGTTTGATCGTTACTTTTTATGAATAACTGATACTGAAATGACTGATTAAGTATTTACTTAATTAGGTACCTAATTAAAAATATACCTGAGTCGCTACAAGTCAATCCGGATAAGTATATATGATGCCTATGTGTCGTCACCGCCTACCTATTAGGTACTTGTAGGTAGATGAAGAGATGACTAATGGAATTCACATAAGCTACTAATCGCCTACACTATTTTAATTAAGTAGGCTACGCAGTATCTACGATTACCATGAAAAGCGTCGGTTCATTTCGGAATAACTAACTTTTAAACTTATACTCATTCATCATCATCATCATCATCATTTCGGCTGAAAGACGTCCACTGCTGAACATGGCCTCCCCCAAGGCTCGCCAAACAGATCGGTCCTGCGTCATCCGCATCCAACGCGTTCCCGCAACCTTGAACAGGTCGTTGTTCCATCTTGTTGGAGGCCTACCTACACAGGGACTTACGGTCCGCAGACGCCACTCGAGCCCCATCGGCCGCCAATTCTACGAGCGATGTGCCCTGCCCGCTGTCACTTAAGTTTGGCGATTCTTCGATGTCCTTTGAGATTTATGTATAATGTAAGTATTTAATTCAAAAGATGGCGCACTTGGTACAAACTTACCTTTTTTTTCTACTAACTAATATAGGAATAAATAAAAGCCCTGACAGGTCACCTACAGGTCACAGACGTGTTGTACAGTATTATTATTTTTTATATGATACGGGGAAAACGAGCAGGCGAGTCACCTTATAGAAAGCAATCACCGCCGCTCATGGACACTAACAACACGGAGTGAGTTACGGATGCGTTGCCGGCCCTTTGAGAAAAGAGTAAGTATATAGGCTCGTTTTTGATGATCCCCAAATATATAAATAGGTATTAATTACTAATAGTGAAAATATACGGATCACTCACGTCTTAAAGCGAGTTAACTGGACATGTTTCGGGCTAATCCGTAGCCGTAATTACTAATCTGCTTAAACTTATACGGGGGAGATAGAAGAGGGTCAGCTAGCGTGTTCGGCTTATTTTATTCACAAAAAACACTACCTGCAGTTTGCTAATCGGCTACTAAACGCATTCGCCGCCGGCTGTCAGCCTCGAGACTTCCAGGTGCCAGAAACGCACATGTGCGTTCAAATAGTTAAAAAGCAATAAATGTGCAGTAATTAATATAAGTTTTATTTCTCTGACAGACATCTATTCTTGACAAAACATAATACCAAAGACAACACCCACCCTCAAGAATGGATCCATTAATTAATACAAACATAAGAACTAATTAACTCAATTTAACAAAACAACTCTACTTACTTGAGTTAAACTCTAAACTTGAGTCTACTTGTGACTAAATAACCAAGATGTGCAACGCTATAAACATTATTTGGAATTATAACTGCTACTCAGTCGCATAACAACTCTTAAGATATAGTTCATAACGTTACATGTCTTATGCATACACCAATATCACATAATACATATTATGATAGTAAATTTCTCATATTTTGAATGCTGGATCTGTCCCACCCTCAATCAAAAGATGCTTAAATAAAATAGTAAATTTACTTAACTCTCTAACCTAACCCTAACAATCCTCTCAACATTTCAAAATGTTGTCGAGACACAGGTTTAGTTAATATATCGGCTAACTGTACACTCGTATGAACATACTGTATGTTGACAATTCCTTGAGTAATCTTTTCGTTTATAAAATGATACTTAATATCTAGATGTTTCATCTTTTTCAGCTGTTCATGCGAATTGCAAGCTTTGATAGTGGACTGGTTGTCCTCATAGACAGTTACAGTATAATTTTCATGAATTTGCAATTCTGATAACAAATTTCTCAACCAGCAAACTTCACTAATACAATGCGTGAGAGATATATATTCAGCTTCACAAGAAGAAAGTGCAACTGTGGTTTGTTTTTTTGAGGTCCAAGATACCAAATTGCCATAGATTTGTAAGCAAAAACCCGACGTTGACTTTCTGTCTAGAGTATCATCTCCCCAGCTAGCGTCAGCATAAGCAGTTAATAGTTTTTCACCTGAATTTCTTTTATATATCAATTTTAAATCTATAGTACCCTGTATGTACCTCAGTATTCGTTTTAGGCAAGTCCAAAGTTCATTACTTGCACAGTTTTGAAATCGCGACAAGTAAGTTATGCTAACACACAAATCAGGTCTGGTACCAATCATAGCGTACATTATACAACCTATCAGCTGCCTACATCTATGCTCTAACTCGACACTTTCTGATGTTTCTTTCTGTAGCGTTGAGAAATCAAATTTCGGATCCATAGGAGTAGTCACGCTATGACAATCTGACATTTTAAATTTATTTAAAACATTTTTTAGATACTGGGATTGGTTCAAAGTAGTGATACCATTCTGTAAGTCTTGTTGAATAAGAATTCCAAGATATAAGCTAGCAAGTCCCAGATCTTTCATTTTAAATTCATTTTTCATGCTTGTTATAATTTTATTCAACATTGGACCAGAACCAGTACACAAAATGTCATCTACAAAAACTAATATGTAGACCTTACTACTGTCATTGACGTAATAATATACACAACGGTCACTTTTCGTTTTTGAAAACTGTTGGTTTAACATGAAGTCATTAAATCGCTCATACCAAGCCCTAGGTGCGCTTTTCAAGCCATATAGTGCCTTATTTAATTTACATACCTTTCCAATAGGTACCACAAAGTTTTCAGGTAATTCTACGTAAGTATCATCCTTAATTATGCCATTTAAGAAAGCGCTACATACATCAAGTTGGTATACTGGCCAGTTGTTTTTATTGCACAAAGCTAATAATGATTTTACTGTAGCTATTTTTACAACAGGCGAGTATACGTCACAATAGTCTAACCCTTTCTGTATAAAACCTCTAGCGACTAATCTAGCTTTATACAAATCAATTTCATTATCTTTATTTCGTTTAATTTTGAAAACCCACTTAGTGTCTATAATAATAATCTTATTATCAGGTTTTTCAACAAACGACCAAGTGTCATTTTCAGTAAGAGCTTTCATTTCAGCCTTCATTGCCTCCTCCCATTTACAGGCATTTGGAGACGTCTGCGCTTCTTTCAGAGACGTCGGCTCTGCTGTATCTAGGAAAGTGAAATAGGACGTATCATAGTCTTGTAGACGGAGAGGTGGCCTCAGCGTATTTCTAGGCCGTAGAGACCTAGTGTTCGAACCAGCAACTGAGCGATTATTAAGGTCTTCTATTACTTCTTCTGACGATATTACTTCACAAGTATCAACAAACTCGTCTTCAGATTCTTGAACGCTGTCAGTTACCGAGCTTGTTGTTGGTTTATTTGATTCAGTGTCGGTGAGCTCAAGCAACACTGGGATATTTTGTACTTCATCTACCACAGAGCTCTCCATTAACATAGTAGGTGATACTATCACTTCTCTTTCAATCGAGAAGGTATTATTTTCTGGATAATAAATTTTGTAGCCTTTTGTGTTCTCACCATATCCCACAAACATCCCTTTCTTACTCTTGCTATCGAGCTTCTTCCTTTTTTGTTTTGGGATATGAGCCCACATTTCTGTGCCGAAAATATACTTAAGGTGGGTAACATCAAACTTTTTTCCATAGAACAGTTCATAGGGGGTTTTACCTTCTTCAGGACTCGTCCCTGCCCTATTAATGACATACACGGCCGTATTTACAGCTTCCGCCCACAGGTTCTTGTTAACTTGGCTTGCTTTCATCATCGTGCGAGCGGCCTCCATTACTGTGCGCATTTCGCGTTCAATTTTACCATTTTGAACTGGCGTGTATGCGATTGAGATTTGATGTTTAATTCCTTTTGATTCTAAGAGTTCTTTCATATTTTTGTTAAGAAACTCACCTCCACCGTCCGTGCGAAGAGTTTTCACCGATTTACCCTCATTATCACTCTGCGCGAGGTATATTTTTATGTTTGATATAACTTCGCTCTTATGTTTGATGAAGTAAACAGTGCGGAACCGAGAAAAATCATCTTTTAATAGGAGAAAGTAGTGCGAACCTCCAATAGACTCTTCCTCCAAGGGTCCACATAGATCTGCATGTACAATTTCTCCTCGAAAGCTTGTCTTATTGGTACTTGAATAGGCCGGAGTTTTCGAATGTTTGCCTTCAATACAAGCTGAGCAGAAGTGCTGCTTTGTACATGTGATTTTAACATCGTTGTATTGGAGTATTCTTTTTGTATAAACGAAGTTTTGGTGGGCAAATTTCTGATGATATAACAATATTTCACATTTATTATTGTTACATACTTCAACTTTGTCAGACTTGCTTGACAACGCCATAGTTTGTTGTGACGGTTGTGACATTTTGAACATCATTTTAAACAATCGACCTTCACGACGGGCTAGAGTGACAATTTCATTGTTTTTAAGAAACTTGCAAAGGTTATTATCTGAAACCATTTGCAGACCTTTATCTAGGCAACTAGCAGCAGAAAATAGATTTACCTTGAGATTCGGTACATAGAGAACCTGTTTCAGCTCAACTATTTGCCACTTCTGTCCGTCAAATGCTTCTAGTCTCACATTGCCAATACCCATAGCGTTTATAGATGTACCATCTCCCATCTGTACTGGATGGTCTTGAAGCTCTTCGTAGTCACACATTATATCATTTCTTCGAGTCATATGTTGTGAACATCCGCTGTCCATATACCAGAAGTCTTCTATTTGATTCAGTTCAGTTGCCACTAAAGCAATAGGACTCACTTGCTTCTTAGGTTTATTGTTTTTCCTGAAGAAACAGTACTTGGCTATATGACCCGGTTTCTTGCAAAATTCGCAGGTTTTGTTTTTAAAACAGTCTTTCTTCATATGTCCTGCTTTGCCACATGTTAAGCACTTGCTAGCAGTACTTCCATGAGTGACGAGTGCGATCGCCACATCTTGTTCAACGCTACTTTTATTTCGCTCCTCTTCAAGTAGGAGTCGTGATGTCAGTTCATCTAACGTTTGCTTCTCACTCAGGACAGACTCCCATGCAGACCGGAAATATTTGTACTGCTCGGGAAGTGACATGAGGATCTTGGTCATAGTCATTTTATCTGAAATGGCTTCTCCTGCTTGTTTAAGCTTGACACGGATATCTTCCAGTTTCGACAAGAAGTCGGATACGGTGCCCTCGTGGAATTGCATTGTAAAGAAACGTTGTTGTAGAAGATGAATGCTGACTGTGGATTCTTTGTCATAAACAGACTTCAGTTTCGTCCACATATCATATGCGGTCTCACAAGATAGAATATGGGCTTGTGGACCTGGCTCCATACGGGTGACAATAATGGTTTGTGCTTTAGCATCGCTCCGGACCCATGCGATCACCTCGTCTAGTGATTCCGGTTTTGATACCGGTTTTAGTTTTTCACCCGACACAATTTCATATAACCCCTGGCCATTTAAAATTATTCGTGTCTCAAATTTCCACGTTGACCAGTTTTCGCCATTTAATTTATTCACCGTTGTAGCAGAAAGTGATGTCGCCATTTTCTTGTTCTTTTTATTTTTGCTGTGTAGCACCCGGTCGCAATACGACGTTACAAGTCGTTTTCGTTTATAATAGCGTTACGACACGGTTTTCCTGCAACATTTCTGGCCCATAACCAGTTAAAAAGCAATAAATGTGCAGTAATTAATATAAGTTTTATTTCTCTGACAGACATCTATTCTTGACAAAACATAATACCAAAGACAACACAAATGACTGCCAAACTATGATAACTGCATCTGATAGGCACAAGTCACGAAAGCTCATATTTTCCCGGCAGTGAATGCGTGAAAATACAGGAAAAAGCGTTCTTAGTAGCACGCGTGCGGTATCTACCAAACCCTAACCAGCGCAGGAGGGAAGAATATAGAATGTAGCTAGATACTAAGTGGCAAACGGGTAGAAGACATCATGCTAGCCATACTATAATTTACTAATCTCAATTTTCTACTGCCTGCTTGCGCAGACGCTTGGAAAAAGGGTTGAAAATAAACAGAGTGTCTTACCAAACTTATTGCAAGTATTCTTGCTAAGGCAAATCTGAGAAAGGTCCATGTTGAATGACGTTTTTTCGATTCCATACAACAAGAACGGGATTAGTTCCTTAGTGCGGGAAATTTTGATTTAATTTGTGACCCTGTTATCTATAAAACTGACATTTGACAGTTCATGTCATAGGTAATGTTTTTTTTTTAATACGGAATGCTGCCAGAAAAAGTTCCCCAAGCCAATTTATGATGACCGCAGTGCTCCTCCATAAATTAAATATGTAAGTATACGTACAGACAAGACTTAAAAACTGGGTAAGGCCTGACCAGACATTCTTGACGCTAATGGCGTGACCTTATTTAGCCTATTGTTGGAAGTTTAATTCTTGCTCCGTTCATGTAGAGAGGCGGCATAATAGCCTAGAATAAATTGATCATCTTCTTCGGTACTTGTCTAGTGTATACTAACTCCTTCAAATTACGCGCTTCCCATGCTTACACTCGTTGCTGACTTGCTGCTTCACACAACCACAAGCCCATACATACTGCAAGCCTCACTACACTAGGGAGTGCCTTGCCGCGTACAGTCGATTACACAAAGATGTAGACGTGTTTTCACCCTATTACCGTGCAATAAAGCGCATAAGTGGATACTGATCAATGTAATCGCCTGTACAGAAGTACAGTCATGGTTATAATTCATAAATATATCGCTCATGTAGAAGAACACTGACACAATAGCAAATTATTGTCATTTCAAAACTAAACTTTATGTAATACTACCGACCCGCCCCGGCTTCGCACGGGTATATTATGCATGTATTATACATATAAACCTTCCTCTTGAATCACTCTATCTATTAAAAAAACTGCATCAAAATCCGTTGCATAGTTTTAAAGCTCTAAGCATACATAGGGACAGACAGACAGCGGGATGCGACTTTGTTTTATACTATGATGAAGTAAAGAAAAAAGTTTAGTTTTGATATGACAATAATTTGCAATTGTGTCAGTGTTCTTCTACATGAGCGATATGTACCTACGTTACTAAGGCGTCAATAATATTTACTCGATATAAGGCATATAACACCTACATATAGGTAGGTACATATTTGGCATGTAGGCTGTGTCGATATTGTGTTTTCGACTGTACAGTAAGTAAGCGAGAAGCGGATGCTTAAGAGCGCGCGCAGACAGAGAGCGGTCTGGCGTTCCGCGTCCTTTCGAATGTACTGAGTCCCTTACGATAACGCACACAGCAGGCGGTCGGAACTCTCGAGCGGTCAATACACAGAACTCTGAACGCGGAACTCGGAACTCCAGACCGCTCTCCGTCTGCGCGCGCTCTAAAAATTCCTATTTAACACGTCATACGCAATATTAATGTTATTATGTCGAATGATGGTTTTTTATTAAATTTAATATGCTAGTCCTTTTTGGAAATAAACAGATTGCTCAAATGATTCTGCCTCTGTAAACTAAGTAGTAGGTTTATAAAATGAAAATAAGCGTTTGGTATCAAAAATCGGATTTAATTTCCATTTTGCTGATTGGTTAATGTCATTAACAATTTGCCAGGTTACAGATTTTGCCGCACAGCCGGTATCAAGCATAACATGTACTTTTTGTAACAATGATACAATTCTTCAGACCTAATAACCTAAAACTTACACAAGCTACCTACAGAGATATACAATACGAGTAAAGCTAAATATCTACATCATTAATAAGTTATATACAGAATAACAATACGGTAAAGTTACATATTTACATCCTAAAATACTTATCTGTAACCTGAAAAAGTTTGATTTTTCCTACACTCGGGACAGAACCAGCGGCCCTTCGGCGGGACCATGATGCCTACGCACTCGAAGTGGAACCATTCGATGGCGCAGCCCTCCGCGTCGCACGCGATCATCTCCGACACCTCGTCGTACGGGCAGCGGCAGTAGCAGTAGACGGACTCGCCCTCGCGGGCCTGGCGCGCCGCCGGCCGCTGGAACGGGTATGGCAGGCTGGACGTGCCAGAGTTCAGGTAAGTGGGCGCGGGCGCCGGCGCCGGCTGGAATATCTCCAGCGCTCCTTCCTCGCTCGAATCCGAATCGCTAGAATCCATTGATTCCGTGTTCATCAAAATTCGCGGTGGCTCAGGATCCGGAATCGGAGCGGTCAACCTGATCGGGGCGGGCTCTGGGTAATTGTAAATTCTATGGGTGAGGGTGGTTGAAGGCACTTCTTTCTTCGCTTTATGCGTGACTGGTGAAGGCAAGTCCTCCTTTCTCCATTCGAGCTTCGGGGGTAGCTGTGGTTTCAATGCCGAAGTCGCTGCCTGTTGGTGATTACCTTCGTCGTCACTGGTGTACCCATAAAATTTGTTCGGTACCCGTCTTCTCTTCGACGAACGTTTGTTGTTAGAGGCCGTGCCGCCGCTCATTTTAACACCAGTGGTCGGAGTAAACGATGGGGAGGGAGTGGGAGCTGCCGGAATTTGAACCGTGTTTGATTGCAAAGATATTGTGATCTTGTTTGGAATCAACGGCGTTGGGGGTGGTTCTGGGTCAGATTTCGCAATAACGTCCTTAGGAATGTTAATTTTAATGGGTCCATGTTTTTTAGAACTCCTTGATTTCTTTTTCTTCTTACTTTTCTTTTTACTGCTTGGCTGCTTGTCCTTAATTTCGCTTTCGATCTTGGGTTCCACTTCTTCCTTGACAGGCGTGGCGGCGCGGCTCGGCTCTCCCGACATGGACCCGCCCTCGGACGTGGCCACCGATGCCAGAAGCAGCAGTTGGTTACGTTTCTCAGCGTGCAGTTTGTTTGCTAGTTTTTGAGGGTGCTCGTCATAAAACTCTTCATCTGATTCACTTTCATCTGTTTCCAGATCAGTTTCATTAATAGGTGGTTCTATTTTCTCTGGGATTAATATGGGTGTCTCTGACATCCCCATAACATCGACATTAGAACCATTACTTAGTCTCCTGTTGGGTAGTGTTTTTCGTATTTGTTTAGTTTTTTTCTTCTCATTACCTGATTCATCTGATGAATCTGAGTCTGAAGAGCTGGAGGATGAAGAACCGCTGCTGGACGAGCAACTGCAGTTGGAACCGCACGAGCAACTGGAGTCACTGTCGCTGCTACTGCTGCTTGATGATGATAGATCACCATGTCTCTTTTTAGGAGACTTTCTACTCTTCTTTTTGTCCAAACTGAACATATCCTCATCACCATTTAAGTCATTAGGTACCAAGCAATAATCATGATCAGATTCGCATACATGTTTTCTAATAGGAACTAATGGTGGTGTCTTTTCTTTTTGTTCTTTGGCCTGATACTTTTTGAAGTTATCCCAAATTTCTAAAACTTTCTGTTCATCTGGTTTCTCTTCAACAGGTTCAATTTTCTCTCCTATTTTATCAACTGGCATTTCACTAGGTGGAAATGTTTCATCTGTCATAACAGAATCTTGACTCTCCATTTTTGGTTTATCATCTTTTACAGAATTTATAGGAGGACCACCACTATCTGACTCATCGCTACTATCACTTTCTGAGAGATTTAAAGCTGGTAAGTTTACATCAAGCAGCAGCGCATCTTTATCCTTTAGCTTCTTTTTCTTCAACTTTTTAGATAATAGTTCTGAGCCTGGCTCAGATTTTATATCTGTACTTCCAACTTCTTCTGGTTTATCATTGACCAAATCTATTACAGGAATAGGAGCTTTAGAAGTTTCAGAAGGAATTTCGTCAGCCTTTGTAGTTTTTTCTGCATTCAGATCTTCAGTGAATAATTTTTTAATATGTTCATCTGCATGTTTCATTAGCAATTTCTTGGAAACAAACTTTTCTGTGCAGCCTTCTTCTGTACAAGCATGCGGTGCTTCTCCCGAGTGAAATCTTTTATGCACTTTAAGGTATACAGCTCTAGTGAATTGGAGAGTGCATTCATCACACACAAATACAGCAGGAGGTGTACAAAAGTGGTATACATGAGGCCATTTTTTCTGTAAGCATTTCTTACACATGACACTTTCTGTGCCATGCTTCCAAAATAAATGTTTTGTTATATCTGGTTTATTTCTATAAGCAATGCCACAGCGATAGCACAGATGGTGCAGTTTATGTTTCCAGACATGGTTTGAGAGGCGTGCCTGACTGTGACAAAATTCTAAACATACATTACATGCATGGTGTATTTTTCTAAGGTGTACCATTAACCTAAATGACGACGGTATCGAATCTACATTGCACAAACAGCATCTAAACTTAATTTCATACTCAGAATCATAAGTTCCAGGGCATAAATGACACAATAACTCACTATAACTATAAAAATTAGATTTACACATAACACACAACAGAATAGTTCTTTGATGCATTTTCCTATTATGTAAATAGAGATCTTTGTGGACAGGAGTTTTGAAATAACACTGAAAACATTCAAAGATGTGGTCAAACTGTGCACCCTCAGTATGTTCCTCACTGTCGTAAGAGTCCAGGTTGATGTAGTGCTCGCGCAGGCCGGGCGCGCCCGCGCGCACCTTGGCCGTGATGGTCTCCGGCAGCAGCTCCTCGGCCGTGATGCTGTCCACCGTGGCCGAGAACCTGTGCTGCTCCACCATGTGTAGACACAGATGTTCACAATTCACTGCAATCTTGCGAACATGATTGCAATAAACACAGTTGTATACTGTAGATGCCAGGAATACTTTCAGCAAATCTTTCAGTGGATATTTATCCAGAGGCCTATCTAAATTCAGTTCGATCAAAGGCAATTCATCAACTTCCGGTTCCTCAGTTTTAACTTCAACATCTATGCCATCAGTTGATTCAGTCTTGTTTACAGGTTCCTCATCAGGTAAATCTTCTGTAGCTTGCATGGTTTCTTCAGGTGGAGCAGTGGGTTCCTCATTCCACGTTTTGATTAGTGGTAGTTCTTCTTCTCGTGCTACTGAGACCGAATCCAAAGTTTCCTTAGGCTCCTCTTGAGGCTCTGTTATTGTTTTGTTTTCATCAACTGTTAATTTGTCCCCGCAGTCACTGTCTGATGAATAATCACTTGAAGAGTCCTTATCCAACAGTTCCTTAGGGACTCGTACAGTGAGCTTGGGTACCCTGTTCATAGCATTTTCTTCTTCTAATTTGTTATCATAAATTGTTGTTTTGATAGTGTTCTCTGGCTTGTACTCTGGTGTTTTAGTGGTGACATTTTCTAAATTGTTATTCAAAAGTGTTTTTAATGTTGTCTCTTGATTGTTTTCGTATATAGTTGTCTTTACAAATGGGCTATCAGCTTTATCACAAATAGTCATCTTTATGGTGGGATTTTTTATTGGAACTGAGGACTCTGCATGTAAATCTTTTTCATATCGTTTTGGAGGTCTTCTTGTTCTGGTTGGTGGCTTGTGGAGACTGTGCTGCCCTACAGTGGGATCAACAGTTGAATTAATAATAACTGGTGAATTTGCATTGTTCAAGCTTAATTTAAGTTTTATGCCACCTTCCTTCTCCTTCTCAACTAGTGGTGGCGGTGGCTCGTCAGGTTTTGGTATAGTTGGCATAAAAGTGGATTTGTAATCATATTCATTCTCTGGTACAGGTGAATCACTTTCTTCTGAACTCTCAGAGTTGTCATCTCCATTTTGGAGGTCATTGTTATGTATTTGAAGACTGGGTTCTCTTGGTTGAATAAGGCTTGTCAGTTTAGTACCAGAACTATTAATATCCATGCCAGAGTCTTTTGTTTCTTTGCTAGTGTCTTTACTGGATAAAGTGGAAGATTCTGAGCTAATACTAGTGTCACTATTCACTTGCTCACAGTCATTTGCATTAGTTAAAACTTGATTTGTAGAAGATGTCACCGTTTCTGGTTTTTTATCAATTAACAGTTTGTCACAATTGTTGTCATTTACAGGTTTGGCCAAATCTTTTAATATTGTACTGGGACCATTAAGAGGCAAGTCAGTAGTTTTAGGCAATTTAACATTGTTAGATTTCATAGAATTCTTGCTGACAAGTACAGGCACAGGTTTGGGTTTGATATTGTTGCAGTCATGGTTGAAGAAATCATCTTTTTCACTACAAATCTCATCACACATACAACACATCAAATACAGAGTCCCATTGTAAACATTGAAAAAATCTTCTTTGCTCTCATAGTTGAATTCCTGTACATTGTGCTTGTTGGTCAGATGTGCAGACAGTTTCTCTGCTTTTGAGAACATTCCAAGACAAAACAGGCATATGTGTCTATTGTGAACTTCCCGCATGTGAAGAAACAGGTTCCAGTTTTCATAATATGTGCCACAAGCTGAACAGAGATAGACCTTCCTTGTCACTCTTGATGGCCCTCCTGAGTTACTGTCAGAGTTTGGAGCTGCTTCTGGACTCAGTGCGGGCTCCTTGGCCTGAGCCCGACAAACCAACTGATGCTCCTTTAACATAGCCAGAGTCTTGAATGACATGGAACAACATTTTCGACACTTGAATTTAACCATTGGCTGTAGTCCTAAGCTCTGAGCATATTCCTTCAGCTGAGCCCCTTTCTCCACCTTGTTCTTATTCTTGAACTGTGCCAACTGGCTCTTGGGCACCAGTCGGGGCACAGGTTTGTTTCGTTCATTATCTTTAACACTGTTATCAACAGGAGGTATTGTATTATGCAGGTGATTCAATCGTTTTGGTATTAGTTTAGGAACTCTAGGCAAATTATTTCTGGGTACTATACTGGGTTCGACTGGTTTATTTACGAGCGTTTTCTTTTTCTTCACTACTCCACAATACTGCTGGGAATTATCGACAAAAGGCCTCTTGCCGAGATGTATCCTGAGCGGGTTGATGCGCTTTCTATTCTTGTCAAGCAGCGCGGCGTCAGCACTGGCGCGGCGTGGCTCCGGGCGCGGCGCCGCGGAGCGGCCCGGAGCGCCCGAGCCCTCGCCTGAGAACTCGTGCCCATTAGCCGTCACTTTCGAGCTACGTTCGCCCTGACAGTTCGCTGGAGACGCTAATACGGTTTTATCGTCTTTTATGATAGCATTATTACCATCTTCCATAATTTTCTGAAACAAATAAAACACGTGCTCATTTTGACTGCTGAGAAACAAAAGACGTATTAACGAGGCGGAATCGAAACATTTTAAATAATCATTGAGAAAACAACAAACTTTATATTGACTATACCTCTGAAATCGTACGTCCAGTACGAGTATAACAGTAAAGATTCGTTTCCATGCATCAGTTTTAACGAAGCGGTCCTTACATCAGGCTTATTATGAAGCAGCCGCGAGCTGATCATTCCCGTAAAATGGCGTCACTTTGCAGAGCGAGGAATGCTCCTATCAAAGCCGTTCATGTAGGTCCATTACGCCACTTTTCACACATTGCACAACCATTTTTCTGATTTCACATAACGTAAACAATCACAATTGAATTAATATAATTTCGTTCTGCTGTTTATTCCCAATACATTGGAGAGAAATACGAAACGCGTTACGAGAAGCTAATTCATGAACCATAGACTAACTTTTTTTTTCTTAAATTTTAACTTTTTTATGGAATGAGAGGTTACACAAAGGCACTTGTAACACGTGGTTTTTAGCATAGACAAAAATACTGGTGTGCTAATTTTGCCCCCTATTTGAATAATATGTGTATTTATAAATGAAAAGAAAGCAACGAATTTATTACCACTTTAAAAGAACTTTAATACATTAATGTTAAAATTTATGCGGTAACCAAAATGTATGAATTGATACCAAGTCCATACATCACTAGTTGATTGATTTATTTTTCATATCTGTGGTTTTTTTTTAAATAATTACATTTGCAGTGTTGCCAGTCCGTACAATAATTTTGAGGCGTATGATAATCTAGCCCGCGGTACGATGTACGATAGTAATTGTCAAAATTATGTAAAATGAACGATTGATTTACAAATCATTAAAAGGATAAAAGCATGGTAACCAAATGCATTTGTTACTATCGAAAATGCAAAAATAGCAGCAAACCAACCGAGGGAGCAAATAAATGACCACGTCGACACTAAAATTGAAATTCCTGGCCAAAAACAAGGCCAGAATAATATTTTTTTTTTACATACGACAACTTTGCTGTCAAGCAAAACAATAATTTCGTTGTGCGAATACGCTAATTTCAACTTCAAGAGGTGGCAGCACTGTACATTTCGCATTGGCGCATTCATTGGCATTTGGCTGGCATTTTACAGATTTGTCAAAACGCTTTTGAGGAGAAGGGTGTCGTTGTAGTTTTTTATTTTATTTAGTAAGTGAATTCATTTATTTCATGATTGTTGGGGATAATGCCAATTCAAGATGATGTCTGACCAATTTAGAAAGGTGGAGCCGTACTCGCCTAAGTCCTCACCGAGAGGCGGCAGGTCACCTGTGGTCTCGCGGCAAGACTCGTCTGGCACACTCAAGACCACCATTCAACTCGGCAAGAATCCCTCCATCGTACACAGTGGCCCTTTCTATTTGATGAAAGAGCCTCCAGGTATGAGTTGTTTGTACTTTTTTGTGGGTAAATTGTTGAGATATTTAACGATGTGATTTTACTAGAGAGATTAGGTACCTTGATTTATAACTGTTCTAAAATTTTATTCTTCGTTCGCATACCATAGTTGTGATTTCAATGAAATAACTTACGTTTTCAGGAGAATGTGAACTCACTGGGGCTACGAATTTAATGGCATATTATGGCCTTGAACATTCTTACATTAAATTTAATGGCAAAAAGCTAAAAGAATCCCTGTCGTCTTTTTTACCAAATTTGCCGGGTATTGTCGATGGGCCAGGGCAGGAAGACAACAGTACACTGGGGTCTGTAATAGCCAAGCGGCCTATAGGTGGCAAGGAATTGTTGCCATTGACTAGTGCACAGCTGGCCGGATTCCGGTTGCACCCTGGCCCTCTACCGGAGCAGTATCGCTACATCAGCTCCACACCTCCCAAGAGACATAAGAGCAAGCACAAGAAACACAAACATAAAGACGGGGCACCTCCTGGTCAGGATACTCCATTGCAAGGTAAATTTTCTTACTAAAAGTAAAGATGAGTTGATGAGTTGTGTGGTTATCTGTTGCCGGAATAATTAATAAACTCATTAGTTTGTTAATTTCCAAGAAAAAATTGTTATAATATAATCTTGCATATCAATATGTTATAATAAACACATTAAATTTATATTTAAATGATTTTGTCATTGTGAGGACTGGGTAATTTGGTCAACATAATGTATCATCATTAGAGCTACATCAAATTTTTTGATATAGTGATTCATTTGCGAAATATTAAAGAAAAAGAAAGAAAGAAAGAAAGAAAAACATTTATTTGTGACAAAGAAAAAACAAATACAAAAAGAGGAATTGGAAACAGATAGTACTTAATAAATATAAATAAATAAATAAATAAATAAATAAATATTAGGGGACAATCTTACACAAATCGACCTAGTCCCAAACTAAGCAAAGCTTGTACTATGGGTACTAGACGACGATAAACATACTTATATAGATAAATAAATACTTAAATACATAGAAAACATCCATAACTCAGGAACAAATATTCGTGTTCATCACACAAATAAATGCCCTTACCGGGATTTGAACCCAGGACCTCTTGCTTCGTAGGCAGGGTCACTACCAACTAGGCTAAAGCGGTTGTTAAAGCATATTATCGTATATTGGCACAAAATGGTCCCAACTCAGCATGATGTCGGCCTTGCAGCCGACGCTGGACTTCCGTTGGAACCAATCCGACAATTAAACTAGGCAACAGCACACATACATACATCTGAAAATATACAACACAAAACACGACTAATATTGCCCCGATTGCCTTTGCCACTCTTTAAAGGAGCAAAATGAAAAAGAAAGAAAAAAAAAGACGTCAACTTCAAAGTGCAATTTTTTGTTAAAAACAAGCATCAATAAAAAAGTAACATACTGATGCTTGACACCTCAACGCTCAGTAGATGACACCATCTGTCACCTCTCTTTCTATGACATATGATTGAAGGTGCCATGTCAATGACCTGACCCAATGGTCAGTGTCGAGCACAAGGACGTTTAACTTACTTTAAATTGATTGAAGGTACCATGTACTGGGTCAGTGTCGAGCACATAAATGAGTATCCCAAGACTTTTTTGATGCGTCTAGATCAGTGTTTTTCAAAGTGTGGGTCGCGAGACCTATCCAGGGGGATTGCGAGGCTCAGCTCCGAGAAAGTCTTGTGACTAGATGGAATGAATTTTTTTCAAGGATGTACATTTTAATAAAACAGCAATCAATCTTAGACATTCTATTTTTATTTATTTTATGATTATAAAAATATTTTTTTATTCAGTGCAAAGAACAAGCTTCTTTCTTTTGAACTAATTGATCAAAACGTGGTTCCTGTCGCGACACGCAGACGATTAAATCATTTTCCAAATTTAATCTATTCCTTTTCTTTGTTTAAATGTACAAATTGGGTTTTGGGGGGTCGCAAGGGAATTTTGATGGTCATTAAGGGCCGTGACGCCAAAAAGTTTGAAAAACACAGATTTAAATAGGCAATGAAAATTGAAAATATATCTTCTTTCCAGACTCTTCCAACCCTGACACTTATGAAAAGAAACACAAAAAGCAGAAGCGTCACGATGATGACAAGGAGCGCAAAAAGAGGAAAAAAGAGAAGAAGCGAAAGAAACAAAAGCACAGCCCCGAGCACGGGGGGCTCACTCCCAACCAGCATGCAAGCGCATAGATATCTAGATAGCCATCATACTTATGTTGTGATGTGAAAGTGTTAAGGTCTAATTTTTTTTTATTAGTAAGAGCTTGGCCACAATTTTAATCTCTATTCATGCTTGCTTGGCACCGTGACTTCTGGCAGAATGTAATTTTTTTTAATTATCCATTACAAAATTGTATTGGGAAATTGTGTAGAGCACTCTTTGATCAATTATAATTGAAGATACACATTGCCGAACAAAATCCCCTTCAAAGAATGTCCAAACTTTTTTATTTGTTTGCGTAACAATTAAAACCATCACCTACACAGAAATTTGAACCTAGTCTTTACTTCATTACAGTCGAATTTTGGTTGATACTTGACAGCTAAACTTGACAATTTCAGGCAACATACTGAGAAAAAAGAAGGCCACTTTTATCAAAGTGGCGCTCATTTGGCTCGGACATTTTCGGGCGCGCGACTGTGGATCTACAGTTATAATTGATCAAAGAGAGCACTCCACATTTTTGCACATCAATGTAATCTTTTTTAAAAGCAAACAAAAAAAATTAGTTCTTGGTCAAAGTATATTTATTCATTATAGGCTTAACAACTTTGAATGTCGACAAATCTATCACTGTTGATAGAATTCGACAAAAAACTAAAAGGCATATATATGTATTTCATACTAAATTTATACAAACTGAAATATGGATGCACAGAAAAAAGACCAGCACTGGGAATCGAACCCAGGTCCTCAGCATTCCGTGCCGCGTGCCAATTCCCCTACACCACCACTGGTCAGGAGTTAAGACTCAATCTGTTAGATCATCACTTAATTATGTAGCAGTAATACAGCGCCATCTATGTTATACCCTCATCAAGAGACTTCAACACTCCTTCGGAACTATCCGCTCACTTGGACAAGAGATGTTGCAACGTGTGTAATATATGGATTTCACAGGATGACCGTAAAAGTAATAAAAAATGAAGTTGAAAAAATAAAAAAATTAGAAAAAAATACTTCATACAAAACTTGCTAAAAGGCATATTTTTAGTTTTCAAAACAGATTGCTATGTCCATTTTGTATATTTCCTATTCAGTATAGTTTCGCATCTCCTGTAACAATATAAATACAGTGTTGGTTCAGATTCAAGTATATGCTCCTAACGAGTACTGTGGCCGCCGCGCCCGCGCGCGCCCTCCGTTGTCGGCAGGCGCCCGTCCCCCGCGTGACTGCGCTCCTTAATTCTCTGCTCGCAGCATCACCCCAGTGCGATTTATTCGCGACAGGTATAGCGAGATTGATGACTGGATGGAAGAGGGTGTTAGAGGTGATTGTATTGCCTTGATCACACATACCGAGTAAACGAGAGACAGTGCTTTGGTTGTTTACTCGGTACATGTGATTAAGGCATTAGAGTCAATCGGCAAGATTGTAATGTATGTTTAACTGTACTAGCTATAACGTCTTGGCTTTTGCTGTAAAGTTATATGTCAAGTTGTGATAAATAAATAAATCATTGATGACAAATGAGTATATTTAAATGGATGTCAGCTTTAAAATTGTGGCCAGGTAGTTAAGCAACTTATTTGTGGACAGACATTCAATAGTGTAGCTAATAGTTGTTAGGCTGGTTGTTACTGGGTTAGTGGCAATTTGACAAACAGTTTGGCCATCAAAGTTCTCATTTAATTGCCATTTTATAGTTTCACAGACAGATGCACTCATCTCATCATCCATACTATAAGCCTACTGATCATCATTAGCTGACATATAAATTGATTCATGATCATTATTTCACACAACTTAATTCAAACTTGACCAATTTAATGTTTTAAGAAGAGGTAATTTTTAAATCAATAGAATGATGTTTTTCTTTGATGTTGATTTATATAATTGAGTGCATCACCCTTAAGATCAAATTCCAGTAGATTTCTTGGTTGTACATACAATTGTGTTATTTCATTTTCTCTGAACTTCTTTTTTCTCATTTTTGTATGTCAAATTGAAACATCGTACGCCATTATCTTGTAATGGTGAGCCAGAGTGGAGAGTGGCATAATTTATAATTATAAGTGATGGGTGTTGCAAGTTTTTGTTGCATCATATATTATGTATAATGGGGCATTTTCACCAAAACTTACAAGAAGCTAAATATGTAAGTTAAATATATTTCAAAAGTCTCAATCTAAGATCTCAGCAAAATTATTGTCTTTCTTGAAAATATTACTCTTTTTCTGGCCTGACTACACCTGCCATTATTAAATTATATTGACTTTATAGCTGGCTATTTAATTGTAACTATACTCCATTTAATTTAGAATTATAAACCACAAGAACATTATATTGCGGCTCGTGAACTGTAATCTCTTTACAATTTGTACTAGAGTAACAATTGACGACCCGCAAATAAAGTGTCATTAAGACAATTTTATTTTGCGGCTCCCAGACTATTGTACTGTACTATTTGCTAGGTAAGAAATAGTTGACGAGCCGCAATATAATGATGTTGTGGTTTTCAATTCTAAATTAAATGAAGTATACAATTAAGTGAACATGAACTTCTTTAGATGTATTGTGGACGAAAATACTTGATTTCTTATTTGTATCGATTTTAAACGTTGGATTGCAAGATTTCAGATAGTAAAATTGCAAACATCAATACAAAAATGTGTTATTTTGAGGATCATTTTCAGAATGTAGTGTTTCTATAACGATTCTTAGTTTCCCCAATAAGATTTAAAAATAATAGGCAAAGAATTAAGGTTAAGGATCTGGATCTGGGATCTGGGCTTTGGTCACTTTTCATTTTGTCAATATAATAATAAATTAAAACTTTTAGAAACCTCCAACACAATTCAGTCTAAGATCCCTTACGCAGCATACAAAAGAGCTGATAACTTTGAAACGGCTGGACCAATTTTGATAAAACATCTCTAAAAAGCATCGCCAAGAAACCTGCTTTCAAATAAAAAAAAAACCGCATCCAAATCAGTTTACCCGTTTAAGAGTTATGATGCCACAGACAGACACACACACACACATAGCGGTCAAACTTATAACACCAAAGCTCTACAGCAAAGGTGTCCATGGGCGACGGTAATCGTTTACCATCAGGCGATCCGTCTGCTCGTTTGCCTCCTATACCATAAAAATACCCTCTTTTTGTGTTGGGGGTTAAAAATACTATGATATCAGCTGCGCCCTTAACTTTTAAGAACTAAAAAGATAAATATAAGTAGATGTTGATTCACAAGAGCTGGCATGAATGGGTCAAACAAAAGTAGAGCTTGTCTAGTTTGAATTGACGCGCCCCACCACCGCGTTTGCACACGGGATTTGGAGCTCAATTTACGGGATATAGAGTCTATTGTAGCTTGAATTGAGTTTCGAATCCTGTGCGTGAGTGCGGTGGTGGGGCGCGTCATTTTAAACTAGACAAGCTATAATATCACTTTGACAATTTTGTACGAAAATTACTGTTGCTTGTCATTTTTAACCATTCATCCATTGTCATTTTTATCATTGCATTTTTTTCATCTGCACTGTAAATATTGTACGTCGATCGCCGAAGCCGGAGATACTCAAAATTAGTCCCCCAAGACACAGGTCTTTACCTAGTTTGGGGGGTCAGATTGTATGACAACTCTTGTGACTTCTCTGTACAAACCTACTTTATGTATTGAGCACTGTAACTAATTTGATGTTGATTGTACAATAAATCATTTTTTTTTAACCCCCAACACAAAAAGAGGGGTGTTATAAGTTTGACCGCTATGTGTGTGTGTGTGTGTGTGTGTGTGTGTGTCTGTCTGTGGCATCATAACTCTTTATCGGGTGAACCGATTTGGATGCGGTTTTTTTTTAATAGATAGCAGGTTTCTTGGCAATAGTTCTTAGATATGTTTCATCAAAATCGGTTCAGCGGTTTTAAAGTTATCAGCTCTTTTGTTAGCTGCGGAAGGGATCTTAGCCGTATAATGGGCATTGAATGTCCAAACATACGCGTGACATAATTGCGTTGGAGGGTTTTAACCTTTTCAACGCTCTGTCAAATACAACAGCTCTCACTCATACGCCATGACATCGGAATGTCAAACGCGAAGTTGAACCCTACAGAAAAGCATGTAGGTAGATATCGCTCTGCACGCCATGACTGATATATAAGTCGTTGACGTAGAAACTGCGGTGGTGATATATGTGTCGATGGCGTCGAAAAGGTTAAAATTTTTAATTTATAGTTATCATATTTGTGCGAAGTGTATTCAAATGGGTAACACAGATACTCTCATTCGCTCATTCAACCCATTCGTGCCAGATCTTGTGAATCAACCTGTAAAATACCTATTTTAATACATCTCATATATATAGTAAAAACGTCATCTACGATTCATTGTCTGTTAAAATATTGGTTATTAATTGTAGAAAGGAATGTTTGTACCATTCACTACTAAGTTTAAGTTTGTTCTTTAATTTACTTTGCACTGTTCTCTGTAAATATTCAGCTATGTTCACGATGCTACTTAAGCAGTAGAATAAATAATGCGGTAAGATGTTTTCTCTGTCTTTGCTTTTCTAGTATAGTTCAGATAGGTTAATTTTTGTATATGTACCTGAGTAGCAGACTCACTGCTGTTGAATAGTGTGAAAAGGTGCACCTAATGAAGAGTTTCAAAAATGGCAAATAACTTCAACAATGCCAATCTTTTTCGGATTATTTAACACCCTTCCTCTCATATATCGTATTACGATCATATATTGATCCATCCATAACATACCCCCGACACAAAAAGAGGGGTGTTATAAGTTTGACCGCTGTGTGTGTGTCTGTCTGTGACATCATAGCTCTTAAACGGGTGAACCGATTCGGATGAGGTATTTTATTTGACCGCATTAGCACGCTGAAGTGGCAATGGGCAGGCCATATAATAACAGTTGGGGTAGACGAGTTCTTGAGTGGAGACCGCGGATCGGCAAACGTAGCGTGGGACGTCCTCAGACTCGGTGGAGCGATGATCTTCGCAAGGCGGCTGGCAAGAGCTGGATGAGAGTGGCCGAGGATTGTGCTCAGTGGCGTGCCATGGGAGAGGCCTATGTCCAGCAGTGGACGAACATAGGCTGATGATAATGATGATGATTTTATTTGAAAGCAGGTTTCTTGGCGATGGTTCATAGACATGTTTCGTTAAAATTGGTTCAGCCGTTTCAAAGTTATCAGCTTTTTTGTTAGCTGCGGAAGGGATCTTAGAAGCAGAATGGGCATTTACTTTATTTTCAAAGAAGGTATGTGTGACCAAAAATTGCGTCGGGAGTTTTTAAAAATTTTAATTTATGCATTAATAATTGGTCATCAGAGTAAAATAAAACTACTATTTCAGAGCGAAGTTTATTCAAAGTATCCAAATTTATACATTATTAAGTCGAGTCTCGCTTCATGTCAGTCCTAATTGAAACAAAATAAATTAGTAATGCAGCACCAAAATACATCGTACTTACAGGCCCCGCGCTGGCTCCAAAGTCATTGCCGAGTATTAGTTTATTTTAGTTTTGTTTGCTTCTCGGCAGCCAACATCGTGCCAGCGAGGGGGTCAACAGATATTCCTACTTACAAATTAGTGAGGACTTAAAATCTGGGCCTACGGTTTGTTACAAAATACTAGTGATGTGCCGGATCTTTATGAATGTATATCCGCGGATACGGATATTATAGGTTATTTAGGGCCTGTTTCACCACCCATTGATTAATTTTAACGACGGATAAATGCGATGCAGTCTCCGTTTATTCGAACAAAACAAAGAGAAACTGCATCACATTTATCCGTCAAATAAATTTGATCAATGGATGGTGAAACAGGGGGTTAGCGTCTCAATTTTTTACTCAGTGCCGTTCGCTACCTTGGACTGCCAGTTGAAGACGTAAAATGCACAATATTTGCATTTTATATGTACTTATCAAATTACGTAACTAAAAACAAAAATAAGTACTTAATTTGAAGTCTAAAGTATTTCGTTCGTTACCTATTACAATTTTTTAGAGAGGTATTTATATTTAATTAAATTCTTTAAAAAAGTCCGTTTAAAAGAAACGCATACGCAAACGCAGAGTTTGGGTACAGATATTCGGCACATCACTACCCAAGACTGACACTGGGTCCTGTTTGTTGTTTTGTAACATACATTTGCCTGGTAGACGGTTTGTATGCGAATCCAGCGCTTGACTTAAAAAAAAAAGTAGAAACGAGAGTCTATTTCTCATACGACACTAAATACACGTGCAATTATAGTAACGCTGCGTATAAAAGTCGATTACCTAATTCTACGTCGACTGGACTCGTGCGGTTAGCCCTTATACACTTTTCATTCGAACCATTCAACCGTATATAAAAACATCTGTCAAGCATATCATATCACTAAAGCCTGCAGGCTTATTGTCTAACGCTTCTGACGCTTGCCTTCGCAATCACTATTTCTTTCTATCAAACGGTATAAGATGATGACAGAAAAAGATGGTGAAAGCGAAGGCAAGTGTCAGAAGCGTTAGACAATACGGTCTCCGGTCACATTGCACTTAATTTGAAGAAAAAAAGTGCAGCACGACCGCGACCCAACTACAAGTACTGCGACATCTCGTATCTACTGATAAATACCATATCAATTGTATACTAATACATTCATTTGGTGCGCGATGGCACTGTTAAGTTATGTGAGCATGACTATCGAATTATTACTATATTACATTAACACCAAGGCCTGTCTTCTCCCGCTGACATAATTGCTGTAATCATCAAAATATATATAACATCGCACTTCTATCAGCATGTCTCCGTCACACATTTAAAATATTTCACCATTCATGACATTAGTAAGAGGTATGGTAACTTTCCAATGTAATGAATGCAATCTCAATCCTCGAATATAACGTGTGGATATAATTTTGAGCAATCACTTTTCACATATAAAATCGTCAACAAACATAAAATATCACAGAATCAATACTGAGGTGCAGTTCGCGAAATATCGCAAAGTGCCGTCAGGTCTGGACTCAGAATAAACATTCGATCTCGATAAAAAGTAGGCTACTTATTTTCACACAATATAGGTTAGGACAGTTTCCGCACAGCGCTCCCGACTGCCCCCTGTATTGATACTCTGACAACCTTCATTTACCTCCAAACCAAGGCGAATAAATTATCATATTGCAAAATAAAACGAATTTGTGATACCAATGGCAAGTATTAAAATATTTTTAGTATTAGTACGCAAAGCGAATATCATCGGCAAGCTATCATTATCCTTAAATAGAAAAGAAAATATACAGAAAGATACGAACATAATTTCAATTGCATTAAATAAATAATTATCATTTAAACGAATTAATTATACACATTATTTTATTGATTATTTTACAAAAAACAACATTTATTTAAGCGATGTAGGTACATACAAATAAAAATGTAACACAACCAAATTATTTGGGGTGTTTCTAAAATCATATTTTACATAAAGCGGCTGACAGCGCAGCATCTGTTTCTTTAGGTTCTACTCATTTTATTACATGGCTATTTTTATTCTTCCAATTTCAATGGAATCAGACAACAGCTGACGGCGGCGCCCCCTTTTCTAAGGACAGCCAAACCGCACTGAAACATCCCTGGCCCAAGTGTGCCGTCGCGGCACTGTAGAACGGTGCTATTGCACAATCCCTCGAAATATTTCAGCAACTACGTGAGGATTGGCTACAATGAATGCTCAGATCATGCATTTATGAACGCAGTGTCGTTGGAGTGCGATTTTACTGCAATTTCTATTACGTTTTTATCCATAATAGATATATTTAATTCAGTCTGTTGAAACCTATGGCCTGACTTAACGTTTGGATGTCACTTTTGAATTATAGAAACATACGATCAAATGCCATAAAAAATGCCGATAAAATGCAATCCAACATCGCAAAAAACCGCTCTACCATTTATTTCAATGAATAATGCACGGTACAAAATAACGGATCTAAACTCAATACGAAACTGCTATACAACAAAATGCAGGTTTGCGTGCGACCATTTCGACCTTAAACAAATTAGGACAAGCATACCAGCAGGACCTTATTAGAATTAGGTCCACAAAAAACGTACTTTACGAAATTTGTTAATTCTATTTGGAGGTGCATTTTTGTATCTTAATCTGCATTATCTATGGACTTGTATTCGGCAGAACACAGTAGTTTATACTCGAGTGTTATTTCCTATAAGTGGGCGGGGCTCTGAAGCGTTTCAACCGCCGTATCCCGTGCGGTAGGAAAATCGACCAATAATATGTTAATTATAATAATAAGTTTATAAAATTGCAATTGATTTAAGTTTATTCTTAGATTCTCTTTTATATATAACACACGGAATAAGGCGGTTGAAACGCTCCACAGCCTTACCCAAGTGCCTTTTGACTGCTATCATCGCATTTATACTTATAAAATAACGCCCTAATGAAATAACAGCTACTCGTATTTAAAAGTCACTTATATAAAAAGTCGATCACTGGTAGACAAATGACAATTTGGACATATGTTTTTATTCAGCTACCGAAACAGGAGTGTTTTGTTTCGGGTTTCATGTATGTAATTTCTATGGCTGGAGACGTCATTACATTGTCATAATTTAGTGCGGGGGGCCAGTTGGTGTCAGCATATTTAGTTGTACAACAAAGCTTCAGCCGCGGCGCGTCACAGCTCTTTGAGTAGCGCCGACTTCGCGTTCTTCAGTTTGTCGAGCCGTTTCGTCAAATGACTGTTTTCTGTCTCCAACTCTTCTACTCGGTTCAGGGCTTCTCTCGCCTAAAAAATAAATAAAAAAAGTTATTATTTTTGTTAAATTTCTGTACTAAAATAGTTTACATAGACAACAGTCAAAGATACAGCCGACTTGTTCTGCGAAACGAGTCAACTGCATCTTGTTACGGCTGACCATATAGAATATTTGAGCGAACAAAATGTATAATGTAATATTTACACAGGTTTTCAGAGCGATGCAGTGAGTATTAACATAACAATAGACGTCTCTGCGTGACTGAGGCTAGTTCTGATGCTTTAGAGATCCGTTCTTACAAGAAAATGTTAATAAAAAGGGCACTCAGTGACTTATAAACAAACAGCATTTGGCTTGGTACATCACTATGGTATCAAATAATGGATCTGTAAGTTGATTTGAACTGTATTCTTCGAGTTATTAAAGACGCAATTTGGGATTCAAAAGCCAACTAAACTCACAGGGTATTAACATACGGCACAATTTAGTGGACAATTACAATCAATCGTATATAAAGTTAATCATGCACAACATGGGTACAGTCGCCATCACATTCAATTGACTAGTGAACCTTGTAACAATGTGGTAAGGTCACGTGAGGTCAGTTACGAGTTTTGGTGACTGTACAAAGCTCATATTTGCAGCTGGGGTTTTGTCTATTTTACATCGGATTGGTCAGTTAACATAACATTGTGATAATTCAGAGCAACTTTTGGTAGCGGATCATACTGACACAGCGTAATAACAACCAGTGAGCACACTCGGCCGTCTAGATAGGGCAACTACGCGGAGGGGAGCGTAGGACCACGTCCCCCCAACACTAATACACAGGCCTCAGCGCAGCTGAGGCAAAGGAGTGTGCCCACTATTACAAATTATGAAGCTATGATACAGGGTGATAAAAAACACCTAGTGGTCAAATTAACTTGTCAATTTTATGTATTTATCGAAGTTTTTTTTAACTATCATAGGAATAAGCATAAAGACTTAACTAAGCCGACACTTGCAGTTTCATAGTCCCAGTAATCATTAGCAAATGGTTGTAATGAATTTTATTCATAAAAAACTATCCGCTAACATCTATAAGTAACATTTTAATCAGATCATATTTAGTGTCACATCACACCCACTCGGAATTATCACTGTTTACAATGGTCTCGTTGTTTAGTGCACGTGTACTCGTTAGAGCGGAGGCTGTTAAGACGGGCGGAAAGGGGCACGCTTGTAACTGTACCGTTAACTATCGCCATTTTTGATAACGGCCCAGAAGTCAACGACTTCCTGTAAACAAACAAAGCTGTAAAGGGAAACGCTGGTCGTGATAGAAGTTTTTATCGATGATTATGTAGCCTTTGACGTTCGATTGCTGAAAATATCAAGTTTTATAGTTTAACTTAAGATTGATCTCGATGCATATAAAACGAGCTGATGTACGGAACTGTCACTCATAATCTGGGGTTATCGATTTATTTTTTTAACCCTAGACGCAAGCGGCCCTTATTCTATTAAACGTGGATTTGTATACAAACATACGAGTATATGCCACGTTAATCTCGCAAACCTAGCGTTTTTCCGCCATCCCTGATCCATGGTTAACGGTGAAATGTTCAACCCTAGACCGTTCAAGCAGCCGTAAGTAGCTGACTGTAAAGCAACAGCACCTAAAAGCTACTCTTTCAAATTAATCCGGCTGTAGAATCGGTCGTTCTTCTGCCCTGCGAGAGTGAAAGGAATTCGGAGACAGGTGTGCGCCCGGCAGTGGCGTATCCATAGCATCTGGGGCCCGCGGCAAAAACTTTAGGTGGGACCTCAAAAGGGCTCCTGCTCGTCGCGCGCGTCGTGCTGCGCGCGCACCCGCGACACTGCGCTAGAGCCGTGAGGGAGTGAGCCCCAGTACTGCGTGTGCACAGACCTCGCGCTGCAGCCGGCGCCGCTCCTGCTTGAGCTGCTCCTCCTGCTCGTCGCGCGCGTCGTGCTGCGCGCGCACCCGCGACACTGCGCTAGAGCCGTGAGGGAGTGAGCCCCAGTACTGCGTGTGCACAGACCTCGCGCTGCAGCCGGCGCCGCTCCTGCTTGAGCTGCTCCTCCTGCTCGTCGCGCGCGTCGTGCTGCGCGCGCACCCGCGACACTGCGCTAGAGCCGTGAGGGAGTGAGCCCCAGTACTGCGTGTGCACAGACCTCGCGCTGCAGCCGGCGCCGCTCCTGCTTGAGCTGCTCCTCCTGCTCGTCGCGCGCGTCGTGCTGCGCGCGCACCCGCGACACTGCGCTAGAGCCGTGAGGGAGTGAGCCCCAGTACTGCGTGTGCACAGACCTCGCGCTGCAGCCGGCGCCGCTCCTGCTTGAGCTGCTCCTCCTGCTCGTCGCGCGCGTCGTGCTGCGCGCGCACCCGCGACACTGCGCTAGAGCCGTGAGGGAGTGAGCCCCAGTACTGCGTGTGCACAGACCTCGCGCTGCAGCCGGCGCCGCTCCTGCTTGAGCTGCTCCTCCTGCTCGTCGCGCGCGTCGTGCTGCGCGCGCACCCGCGACACTGCGCTAGAGCCGTGAGGGAGTGAGCCCCAGTACTGCGTGTGCACAGACCTCGCGCTGCAGCCGGCGCCGCTCCTGCTTGAGCTGCTCCTCCTGCTCGTCGCGCGCGTCGTGCTGCGCGCGCACCCGCGACACTGCGCTAGAGCCGTGAGGGAGTGAGCCCCAGTACTGCGTGTGCACAGACCTCGCGCTGCAGCCGGCGCCGCTCCTGCTTGAGCTGCTCCTCCTGCTCGTCGCGCGCGTCGTGCTGCGCGCGCACCCGCGACACTGCGCTAGAGCCGTGAGGGAGTGAGCCCCAGTACTGCGTGTGCACAGACCTCGCGCTGCAGCCGGCGCCGCTCCTGCTTGAGCTGCTCCTCCTGCTCGTCGCGCGCGTCGTGCTGCGCGCGCACCCGCGACACTGCGCTAGAGCCGTGAGGGAGTGAGCCCCAGTACTGCGTGTGCACAGACCTCGCGCTGCAGCCGGCGCCGCTCCTGCTTGAGCTGCTCCTCCTGCTCGTCGCGCGCGTCGTGCTGCGCGCGCACCCGCGACAGCTGCGCGGCGAGGCGCGTGGCGGCGGCGGCCTGCAGCGCCGCCTCGGCCTCCGCGCGCGCCGCCCGCGCCTTCGCCTCCGCCGCCGACTTGCGGAGCGCTTCCACTGCACCATAACAATACAACTCAACCTCATCCTGTACCGTGCGACAGATAAAAGTATTGAAAACGATTATGACTCCAAGTGCGTTAAACAATAAAGATGCTTTTTCACCGGTGAGGCGAGACGATAGTGAAAATTTATATTACAACATTTCAATAATCGGTGGAAACAACGTGGGTTGCCGAGGATGTGCAATACGATAATTTAATTTTTTGTTGTTGTAATAATGAACCGTATTGCTGCGTACGCTTGTCATCACTGAAATCGTCATCGGTGGGAATGGGTCGGCGTGATTTCAATTCTCGTCCCACCTCGTCTCGCCACGCCTCGCTGGTGGAAAAGCACCTTGAGGCCTCAGTTCGTCGCACAGCAGTGTACTCACGTTCGGTCTCGAGGTCGTGGTCGTTAGCCCGGGAGACGCCGTTATGTTGTTCCTCGCTAAGCTGGAGCTTGAGCCGCCGCACCTCGCCCTCCAAACTCTGCTTTGAGCTCAGAAGCTTCTGCAACCGCACGTCTGCAAACACACCAGACAAGACTCAGCACATACAAAGCGACAACAGCGTGCTGTTAGCCGTTGAGGAGTTATGGAAGAAAATCAATTTGGCTAACGGGGTCCATCTGTCGTAGTCGATCGTTCAGATTAAGGCTGTGCTATGCAGAATAAATAAAAATCGTGATTAAAATACGACTTGTAATTGTCGATTCGGAGTCAATGCCAATAATGTACGACCTTCAATCAAACCCTCATGTTAAACACGAGGTTGTACACAAACTGTATCTTAAAATCGCTGACAGACTAGGTACATACTTATAAATTGGCGTGAATGTTCAAATTTGCTCACGAGGACCATCAAAAATCCTTTTTCAAATCAATTTGATAAGTACTTAAGAAAGAAGAGTAGTAGACTCATAGCCGACCGTCCGCTGATCTAATTTAGGTATACTAGTCCAAGTAAGTGCTTTATCATTTTTATTTATGGTAGTTTCTTTATTAGAAAACAAACAATGAGGCTGGTTGTCACATTGAATTTTAAGTAAAAATAGTCTTTATTCTTTTAAGCCTTACAACTGACATTGAACCTTAAGATGGTAAAGGCATTTCTTGGTCGACTATACACAAGCCTGGAACGGTTAGGCATAGTATTTAGTAGTTGTTACCTAGCGTGCCTTCCCCAGCGTCGTTCAACAACTTCTCATTCTGGTGCGTCACGAGCGCGAGCGAGGGCAGCGCGGGCGCGTCATTGTTGTTGACGCCGTTGGTGGCCGGCGCCGCGTCAACGAACGCGAACCCGGCGGTAGCGGCGGCCGCGTCGCGCGCGCGCACCGCGTCACGCGCCGCGGTCAACTCGCGCTCGAGGGACGCGTGCTCGCGTTTTAGCCGCTCGTGGGCTGAACATTTCTCTTTATGCTCGCGCTGTGGATTGACAAGAGTCGTCGTTAAAGTTGGAAATACAAAACGCTTTATAAACACTACTGTCTAATAACAGCAGACAGATATACGAGTATTGTATGCCGTGACATCAACTGAACATTTTTCGTAAGGCAACCCGGAGTGTTAGAGACGTGTAAGTTAAATATTCGGATGCCATACTTCGTAGTACACAACCTTTGGCATACTTTCCATTACTGACGTAACTTAAAAATTTAGGCAAGCCAGTGGGAATCGAGTTATTACGGCATTATGCCACTAATACACGTAAAAGTATGAAATTAATAGGTTCTAAATCAAATCAGTGATACCCAAAGTAGTCTATATCGACCGCCAGGAGTCGATGAAGACCTGCGAAGGGATACGTAAGCCAAAAAACACATTTGAAGTCGATTACTTTAAGATAAATCAATATTAAGTAAACAGGAAGTCCATTAAATTGAAAAATATGGTAAGGGGTCTACGAGACACAAAAGCTGTTTTTCCAATTTTTGCCCGTAAGTGTTTCGCCAGGCAGCAGTGAGCATGATCAAGCGGGTCTGCGTAGGGCATGTCTGCGTATGGTCCACTGTATACCACCCCTGTAGGGCTATGGGTATAAGGTTGGGGTCTAACCTGCAGCTGCGCGTGTTCCGCCGCCAGCTCCTCGATGCGGTCCTTCAGTAGCTCCAGCTGGTAACCGAGCGCCGCCTTATCATTATCCAGTTGCGCGTTCAGGATCATTGCCTTACGGAACTTCTCCTCGACTTCCTTCAGGTCGTGCTGTAATCACAACACAGAATAGGAACATGCTACAGCCGAAACTTTGTGCAGTCAAGCTGAGAAGATCGACCAGACGGGGCAGATATTATGTATGAAAAATACGAATTTTTGCTCTAGAGTTTTGGTTGTTTAGCAGCGTAGGGAGATCCCCAACAAGATGGACTGACGATCTAGTAAAATTCGCCGGAACCACGTGGATGAGGGCAGCGCAGGACCGCTTATTGTGGAACTCTTTGGGGGAGCAGTGGACGTCTTTCGCCTAATATGATGATAATGAGACATTTAGTTAGGGTTTATGTATTTTGATTTCCACCACTCATACCTCGCGTGAGGCAATGCAAAAGTGGCAAGTGGCTCATCAATTTAACTCCGTGACCGTACAACACGAACACGCGACGCCCAATCCAGAGTTAATTGTAGACGTAGTTCACGAGCCCACCTCGTCGATCTTTCTTTGAGAGCTTACCCTAAGATCCTTAACATTGAAGGAGTCGTCGGCGGAGTCTTCCGACGCGCGCCGCGGCGAATGCAGCGCTGTGGGCGTGAGGCCTGTGATCCGCGGGCCCGCGCGCCGCCCCACCGTCTCTGCAACCGAAGACGTCACACGTCAGAATATGTCACGAGATTAGTCTCTTTTGTGATACATGGACACCACCGTTTTGTACCTAAGGATGTCGTTACTTGAACGAGAACGTACGGTCAGCAGCAAAAGTAGCTGGTCAATTTTTTTTATACTTTGTCGTAATAACACAATCGTCAATCAAGTATGAAGTTTTGCACCTAACTGTAGAGCGACAAGGTAGAAAAGTGACTTTTGATGTTGACTGTAAGTGTGTAATGGTTAGACAGAGGGATTGGATAGGACCGCACCTTAGTAACAACTACTCGTCTCGTCAAGTCAGTAGGAGAGAATAGCCAAGTGTTGCTCCAATTCTTTCGTCCCCTAGGTACATAATACCTACGCCACAAAAATTGAAAAATGTGGTGTGAAATGCATAATGGAATTGTTTTCTCCTTACAACGCTTGCGGCAACACGTATATGCGTTTTCCTCCAGATACACACGATCAATGAATAATGAGCGCCAGCTCCCGAAACAGCTGGTTTCGTAAACAAGAAAGTAGAGGGAGTGGATACACCGGCGACGGTAGTACGTAAAATCCGGTATGACCACCATAACGAAATAAAATAGATAGAACGGAACTCTGACACACAGACAGGGCAACACTGAACAGCCACTGTCATAATTCAAAAGGCCACAATGTGTATTTGCAGCTATGGATAAGTCTCAGGTTTGACAAGCAGCAGCCGGTAGCAAACTAACCTAATAAGCTCTACTAGTTTCCAAATAAGCTGTTTGTGTGCATACGTACCGGCGTACATGTCGTATGCCTTGTCGGCATGGTCCTCTTGCTCGCGCTGCTGCCGCTCGAGCTCGCGCATGCGTATCTCGCGCGCCTCCGCCCGCGCCGCGCGCCGCGCCGCTAGACGCTGCTCCGCCTGTAGGCAACCACAAAATGCTTAAGATTCAGAGTTCCAAAGCTGCAGTCTTATTGTCTATGCACTTGGAATCTTCGTCGTTTAACCACTTCTATATGTCACGGTTTTTGAGGGCAGAATGGGATGGAGAATGCGGTCTTGAGTGCCTTAGCGTTAGAGAATACGGCCACAGATGTTACTTTGCGGATACCTATATTAATGAATGGACCATGAACCTTTTACCATGCTCCTCCGCAAACTCACGTGTACCAGAGCTACGTGCAGTAGGTTTGTGGTCCATTCGAGGTGCTTTGACCAGAGGCAATATTGTGTAACGCAATCGGAACCACAATCGTATTCCTTATTCTTTCTGTCAAACGGTATAGGATGACGGTTGAAGGAGATGGCGAATGCGATCGCAAGCGTACGGGTCAATAGACAACGGCCTCAGGGTTGTGGATAATTTATTTTCGTTGGTGGAGCAATCGCCATGCTTAGCTTACTAATATGATTTGGACCACGAACAAGCAGCGAAAATAGACTGTTTGATTACCATGTTATCAAAACTTAGTCAATTGATTAATGGACTAATTATTTATTTATTCATCAAAGTAGTTTTTCTTCTACGAAACTGATTGCATTTTTGTACAATAAATAACGATATCTGACTGTTTAACACAAAAGCCGGAAGACTACCTACTTTGTTTTACTTTTAAAACGAATAGAATACGATCCGTTCCGGCAAAGACGGCAGCAAGACGTGAATTCTATGAGCGGAAACTAGAAATCAGGTTAAACGATATATAAAATGTTCTGGCTGATTAGCGCGATTCGTATTTCAAAGAGTTGCCAAATCTGTGCGTTGAATTACGCTACGGACTACTTTGTTAAAAATCATTGCACAGCAGATAATGACTTAGAAACCTTATGAAACTCAATAATATTAAAAATTGCGACGCGGTTCTCAGCGTGTGGTAAAATGGTAGAGTAAACGTTTGATATAATTGTAGAGCTTATGTTTATGATTGTCTGCGTCAATACTCGGGGCTCGGGCAACCCCCTCGGGAGTGGCCAGACGACGTCGACTTACAAACACGATATAATAAATGCCTACGTGCTCGCTAAGTCAGAATAAAACTGGAAACTAGACGTGATAATTGAATTTAAGTATTCATGTAACTAGGTATTGGTATTTCAATTAAAATTGCTATTACATTGCTTGGTCCACCGCGACGTGCGGAAAAGATTCGTGCTAACGTGTAGCGAAAGTGGCTTGAATTGAATAAATGGTGCCACTGAAAAAAATAAATTGGATATTTATATTGAGTAGTCATTCCAAGAATAAACTGAGATCATTCTTGTTAAAATAACAAGGTAAATGTAATAAATTCGTACCAAACGAGGGAACATTTTTAGATTAGTGTGGTGAACAGGCGAAATTGGGTTTGTATAGGGGCTTTAAACATAAAGTTGGAGTAAATGCGGGCGACGGGAAGTGTAGGCTCGATACTAAGTGTTAAAACAATAGCTATTCTTTGAACTAGGCGTTAACAATGCAATAACTACAATACTGAAATAGACGAGAACAATCCTGATTAGTCAAAAGAGAATCGTGAAACTGGGTGCATTTCGTAAGAAGTATTATTTACATTATCATAAATCAAAGGTTTTACTGTCATTCAAAGAGAACAATAACTTGGTTTTTGTTATTGAATATTCTTACGTAAGGCATTTAGCCAATTCACCCCACTAATATTGAAATGCATTGTGATTGGTTTGCATCCGCTGAAAATCGATTAAACAAAAACAAACATAAATCTTTAATTATCTTCGTCTTCAATTTATGTTATAATAAAAGATAATATAGGAATTTTCACTAGAGCTCTTGTAAGTAACTTCAAAAGTCCTTCCAAGGCGGATCTACAACACAAAACAGATCGGATGACCAGGTTAATGAAACAAGACATTACCGTCATTACCTTATCGGCTTGTTATCGAACAAAAGAATTCGATAAAATACCAATGTTTAAAACAGTACTGTATTTTTAGAACTGTTTATTCTTTAAACTTATCCTTAACATCCGTTTGATGATAGTGATAGATAACTGTGGGATCAACGGTGGAGATATAACGTTGTTAAGTCCGTTATTGGATCGCAGTCATTGTTTTGTTTACGTTACTGTTTGGCGACAGGTGAATTCTGTATGAAAAATTAGGTGGATTTCATTCGAAAGGAATGTTAATACTAAATAGTAACTCTATCATGATTGGTTGATCGATTCCTTATTTAAAATTGCTGCACTATCGACACTTGACATTAATTTACTATGTTTTGTGTGAACGATAGTCGGTTATTTTGCTTCTACCACAAAACAGATGAGAAAAATCCGTTATGTATGTGCACATACGTCAAATGCTGTGAAGTGCCCACATGGCGAAGCCAGCGGTGACATCATCTTTCGCGAAGGACGTTAAGGACACGCTGTCACCAAGCTGTGTGCCAAACAGTGTGACTAACGTTTCGTTAGACAGTATTATTGAAGGCCGAACGGATATCTCGGTTTGAGTTTCGTCTGTTTAATTCGTAATACTGGTTTGTATAATTAGGAAAAACAAATTAAACCACCCCACAGAATTGTAAATAATCCGGTCAAATTCTTTAATGTGGCTTGTTGTTGATTTAGGTAGCCTACTCGTTAAGCAAGAGAGATCAATTTAATTGCAATAAATCTCAGTCAAGCATGCCAGCATGATTATGAAAAAGTAAGACTTTAAATAAAATCAGGCGTAACATAAACAAATAGCCGTGTACACCAATACTGTTGCTCCAATTTCAGGGCGCTAATCCCAGCTGTCGCTAGCGCAGCAATATGGTGCTTTACGTTACTACACAGCCTGCCACATATTACACAGTAGGTCCGGGTATCGTTTTATTCGAATTTTGTTATATGTATCGGGCGGACCGTAAAGTTGCAAATAGGTATCTAATCTACAAGCAAATCTCAACAGCTCAGTTTAACGCAAAAGGCAAGGAGTTGAAGCGTGTTTACAGTAAAATTATATAAAGTTTACCACTGACAGATGGTTTGCCTTCATTTCATATTCAACTTTAACGACCTACAAATAAAGCCAATTTTAGAATACTGTTACCGACGTTTGCAGATTTTGTAATAGCTACTTTATTTGTATGGTGTTAAAGTTGGAAATGAAATGAAGGCAAGTCATCTGTCAGTGGTAAACTAAAAGTGAAACGTATTGTGAGACATTTTTCACAAAATTTGGCTCATTTCAAGAAAGAATTTGGACAGCTAAGTTATGCGTGCATCGTTCACAACATCATACCGTACAAACGCGAAATATTTGTGTATGCACATAAATTATGATAATTAGTGGACGGTGGACGAGTTGTCGCCGAATGCTCGAGTGCGTACGAACGCGTTAAGGTTGTCATGTTTGTTTATGCCGCGGCCGGCACATGTGCGGGGGAACATGAGGGGAACGTTCAAGACGCCATGATTTACATAACTGTGAATAAAATAAAGACACGCCGAGCTGATATTTTAAGGTCAGCTTAGACAACGGACGGTCGAAGAGTATCTATATAGACATTAGCTGTTGAAAAGCTACTTAATAGGAATGAGACGTATTATTTCTGGTTATGAGATAATCCCAATCACACGCACGACAGAAAGAGAGCGAGTATGCGGACGATAGCGATCCTTTTATATGTGGTATTATCATTTGTTTGAACTTCATGATCTCATCGAAAACAAATATATCCACAATATTTCACAGTATCAGTTGTTTCGCGGCATACGTAATGTGAATCTGCATAGATTCACCAAGTATTAGAAATATATTTGCGAGCCGGTTAGATACATTTAGGTATCAACTAAGAGTGTTTCGACATACCTAGTCATTAGCATTCACTTGCCATCCGCAAGAATGTTTAAAAAAGACGTTTTAAAACTGTCTAAACAATTGTACCAAAATAAGTTGTGAGAAACTTGTCATTTCATTGCATTGCATCCTTACGTAATACACATACATTTTGTAACTTTTTCAAATTAATGACACAGAAATTGCAATGATGTGGGTACTACAAGTGAGCGAGTGAAATATTACACCTAATTCAAGACGCATTATAATTATTGACAGTACACAAAGTAGAACTCATGAACCCGCCCGGGGATTTTTATATCCAACGAGAAGGCTACTTAGATATACTCGTAGTATGTATCATGACATTACTAAAGATTCCCACATGGTCTTGATTGTTAGCGATTTAGGCAGTACAGCAAATAGTTATTGAGTGATGACTCACATAAGCCAGAAAGACCCTGGCGGCGACCCGCAAGAAAAACTCTGGCGATGACATATTGCAACCACTGACTATACAACTTAACAATAAAATTGGACCATATCTTTGCAAACTTAAACCGAACACTTAACACGGAGCTGGAATGAAATCACGTGTAGTCTGACTTGACTTGATGAGGATACTGGAGTATCGCATTGAAGTGAACACAAGTGTTTTTAGTCGACGACACACTTGTATTGGCTACCGCTTCAGTTAGTTATAATTATTCAGTTCATAGCTATTTTATTACCATAATAAGAATAGCAAAGGCTCTGGTTAAGCAACAAGTTTATGCTATGGATACTTTTGTTTAAACTCACGTATAGGATGACTGTTCTGGTTGCCAAGCTTAGCAAAGATTCCGGAAATGTCATGTTTTATCCGCTTAGGTTCGCAACAAGGCAAGGCCGTCTCACCGCAACTTATACACCTGTGTCGCTCAAACGATGCCACATGACTTACAATAGACACTGCTGTACTAACTTAACCATAACACAAATTGGAAGATCACGAAACAATTGCGGTGCGCGCGGTTCATGACAATTTATAGCATTCTGAAGTAAACGCGGCTAGCACCTGGGTTATTGGCGCGTAAAGCAAACAGCAATCACCTGAGAAAACTTTTTAGAGACTGCGGCCTCCGGCACGCGCGTAAGTGAAAATTTTAAGAGATAAGATAGTAAACGGCCTTGCGCTTCGTAGGTTTTATTGACCATATATAAAATCCTGTTGGTATGTTTGCTGAACTGCTAGTATCTAAGTTGACGTGTGAGAAGCAAAGGGATTCTACAACAGGGAAAAACAAAACTGGTATAAGGGTCAATCGTACAGTTATAAGTTTATGAGTCACGAGATGCCTTAAATTCTCGCGGGAAGGGTCATGCGGAGGACGCGTAACAATGAAAAATACGTACATGATCCTGCTGACCACCGAGAATGCCAACGATGGAAGGGTTCTGGTCACCGTGGGAGTCCCTCCTGGCGTCAGGCATCGCGAGCTCGCCGTTGCTACGACATTCCAAGTCACTATCACTGCTTTTATGTCCGTTAACTTTAGTATGATCGTGTTCATCAAAACCATTACGAGCACCGCGTACTATATCCATTACTTCTGCATTTACAGTTTCGTTAACAGGGATAAGGGTAGTGTTAGAGTCATCGATACGTTCTACGTTTAACTCTTCATCGGAGTCACCGAAGTCTCCGTCAGTGAACGCGTCCCCGCTTTCCTCGTCGCTATTGTCAGGCGTTGCACTTTTGGATTGATTGCCCATGATGAGCGTCATTGTGTACGTGCGGCTATTGTGTGGAATTTTCGGGGAAATCAAATAATTTGTAACCGACGTTTATGCATTCCCGCGTTTGTTGTGGTCAACAGTGGCTTGTCAACGTTTGATTGCGTTCTTAAATATTTATACGGATACAATTGTTACTTCATTTCACTGCAATTGTGCGCGATAAACAAAACTTCAGCACCGCACTTATCAATTGGCTTATCGCTGATTTTCTACACTTCATTAATCATCACTCCTTGACCAATATTTTTTGCTGCTATTGACAATAATACTTATTGTTATTTTGCATGAAAACAGTTTTTAGTACAAGAAATTTAAATTCACTCAAATTCACTAAATTAAAATTAAATAGTGATTCTGACGCGAAAAAAGGACAAACGTATTACATAGTTTTGCGTGTGGCGTAAGGTAAACAAGAGGGTGCGACGACGCGAGTGGTTGCGGTGGCGACGGCGGCCGACTGTCGGCGTCGCTCGCGCTCGTGGTTGGGCTGCATTGCTATCGCTGTCGTAATCGTATCGCACCGTTACGAGCGCGATGAAGCAGAGCCTCAAGCGGACGCGGAAATGAAAAGATGTTTTATTACCTATAAAAGTGGTGCAAATGTATGTTAAATATTCCTGAAGGTATGTAACTCTTGGTAAATCATAATGCTTTAATAGCTAATCCAAACATACGATGAGTTTAAATGTGTGTAAAATTAAATTACCTACTTATAAATGTAAATTATTGGTTAGAACACATAATAGTGGTCATAGATAAAAATAAGATTTGGCTAATTAAATCTTTGATCAATTATAACTGTAGATCCATAGTCGCGCGCCCGAAAATGTCCGAGCCAAATGAGCGCCACTTTGATAAAAGTGGCCTTCTTTTTCTCAGTACGTTGCGTGAAATTGTCAAGTTTAGCTGTCAAGTGTCAACCGATATTCGACTGTAATGAAGTAAAGGCTAGGTTCAAATTTCTGTGTAGGTGATGTTTTTAATTATTATGCAAACAAATAAAAAAGTTCGGACATTCTTTGAAGGGGATTTTGTTCGGCAATGTGTATCTTCAGTTATAATTGATCAAAGAATTAAATAATTTATTTCTTTTATTAGTAACGTAACGTATCATTTCCTGCATACTTAAGTTACAGTTTTTGTACGTCCTGACAATCTTATTGTATTTATTTACGTATATCTCGTCGAGCAAAAAAAAAAATCTTTTTTGAACACTAAAAAATAAAGTAGACAATGGGCGATTTTATCGCTTGAAAGCGATCTCTTCCAGACAACAATTTGGATACGGAAGCAATCAATTAAGTCATTTGTTTCTGATGTACGGTCGCGTGCTTTAATTTGGGGCCCACTTAAGGTTGACAGTCCTGTCATAGGTATTGTATAGGAATTGAAAGGATATTTTTTCGAAATGGGTCCCAAATTAAAGCACACGACCTTACCTAGGAACTGTCACAAAAAATGCTAAAGCCTACTTGAGTATACATACATAACTAGTGAAAAATTCAAACCGAGAATCTACACGCTTCCTCTTGCCACTTGCGCCTTTAATTTCCTATCGTTTTGGCTCGAGGTGAATCACTGCACCCGCCGCAAGTTTTCCTGTCGCGCAAGGTGTATCGCCGGTAGCTAATGAACTAACCTAGGCAGACTAGTACTTACGTCACCTATTCTTTACTCTTTTCAGCGTAAACAACGGTTTACACGACGGAACGAACAATACGAACGTGATCTATGGGACATGCAATAGCGTAAACAAGATTTATTTTCAATTGTCTCCAGTAGTAGTAAACAGAAGTGTAACCCTCGGTTTGTTTCGGTGACGATACAAGAAATTTTAAATTAGAACCTGCTACTACTTCTCAAGGGCCGCTACACGGTCTAGGATTAAAAAATTAAATCTTTAACCCTGGGTTCTGAATGACAGTTCCTTTTTTTTTGGCACTACTTAACCCCAGGTTAGCACTTAAGTGAGTAGCAGTTAGCGAATCAATCAGCCGCACTTGAAAGGAGTGAGTTCCCTGAAAAGAGTGACTGTCAACGCAAGAAATTACACACTAAGTATTGACATCAATGAAAAACGAAGTCAACCACTAGTCGGGTGTATAAAACTGCTGATAGGTATCATGAACTATGTAAAAAACTTATAAAGAATGCAGAAATGACATTTAAAGAACAAATAGGACAGTAAGCGTGGCTCAATGACGTAGAAAGTGACGAAATATGGGTAGGCGGGAAGTTTACACCACACGAAATGAATGAGCAACTTAGTAATCGCACCATCATGATTACTGCAACAGGTATAGGAATTAACAAACACTATCAGACCCAGGGCAGAGGTCGACGTTATTTTAGATGATATGAGCTCAGCATTAACAGCTCTTTAATTGTATGTATGTACGTAAAATCATTAAATCTTATGATAAAGATGTTAAAGTACGAACAGCTTCAACATTTAGCTTCAGCTTTAAATTAAGTCTTAAAACGACCCTAACCCCTTAAACTTTTTATTGTACCAAAATAAAGAAAGAAACAAATTTGACAAAATGGAGATACATGTACAAAGGCGAACTTATCCCTTTAAGGAATCTTTACCCACCCTTGAATAGATGAGAGGAGCATTTAGTTAGGACCGACAAAGAGCGAATTTAAAAGTCTGAAATAGTGAAAGACTATAGGTACAATGTTTTTAATAATACATGTACTCTTAAAAATGTGCAAAATGTACCTACACAAGTGTTCCCAATATTTAAGGAGATTGTTCATTGTGATGGCAAAAGCAAACCGTAAGCTGTGGTAGCCTGGTGGTTTAGGTTGACCTAGGTCTCTCAAGCAAAGGATCATGCGTTCAAACCTCTACCCGTGCGTGCGTTGCAACTTTGAGTTTTTCTAAAGTAATGTGCGAAATTATATTTGAAATTTACCATGACCTTCACGGTGGCGAAAAACATCGCAAGTATCCCCCATGCCACGCCCGCGAAGCAATTTAATGGTATGTGTGAAGTTTTCAATCCGCCCTGGGCCTGCGTGGGAACTACAGCTTAAGCCTTATCATTTTGAGAAGAGGCCTATAGTTTGACGTAGATATGTATAGGCCTAGAAACTTGGAATTTCGACACAATTCGACATTGGATTTGTGTTATTGTCGGTGCGGTCATGTCTCTCTAATAAACCATGAGCCTGAGGATTAAACATGCTTCTGACATAGATGAATAACAATCCTCCTTAGCAAAAGGCTCATTGTATTGTTGACTCGTGTAACTAGGTCACCCGGCATATGTAAAGCTGTTAGGGCCTTACAGGGGATTGTGAATACAAACCAGTATGGTTGTCTACAGGTGTGACAATTTTATATGGAGTAAACGACTTGATTGTTGATGTAAATAATCTGCAGATTGGGTCAAAAGACCAAAGTCGGAAATTCTTTATGATAAAATTGTACTAATTAATTATTATGTATGTCCAAGTTTTATAAACACCATTAAACCAAGCGGGTGCAGTAAAAATACAACCTGTACCTACCTAATTTAAATTAAATTCATTTTTTTAAATAGGTATCTCTTCATCGATAGGTACCTAACCTACTATCGATGATTCCGCCAATGTCGAGGTTGAAAAGGACACTATATCGGTTGGACGACAAGTAATTGTCGAACCGGAACGATTGCAAATAATATAAGACCTGATAATTCAAATCTCATGTTTGTATTATTGGGTCATTACATTATTGTCGTTCATTCAGGATCGACAAATACCTACGGAGTCGTATTTTAACCGCATCCGAAAAAGTGAATTTGTCATTCTACTATTTATAAATGCGAAAGTTTGTGAATACGTCAGTGTGCGTCCGCGCATGTGTGTTTGTTACTCCTGAGCTGGACTGTTTTGGATGAAATCCTTTAAGGCCAACACAAACTGGGACCGCGGGGCGCCGATGGAGCGTGCCCAGCGCGCTCTATAACACTGAATCAAATATACGGTGACACACACCGGCAGTGCGGCACATCGTATTTGATTTAGTGTTATTGACCGCGCTGGGCACGCTCCGTCGGCGCCCCTGCGCTCCCAGTTTGTTATGGCATTGAGTCCCGTTTCGTAAGCAAAATTTCGTAACTGCCTACAGCCATAGCTGGCGTAATGGGTGGTTACGAAACAGGACTAAAGGGATGAAATTCAGTGCGCCGTTTTCAAGAAAATTTTGAACAAATTTTACATAAGAGCTTAATAATGATAATAATAATACGATTATTTCGCATAAAATGTGGTATATAAAAGATGGCAATCTAATACCTTTAAACGAGCAATTCTTGTATATATATAATCAGGATCTCGGAAACGGCTCCAACGATTTCGATGAAATTTGGTATGTGGGGGTTTTCGGGGATGAAAAACTGATCTAGCTATGTTTCATTTTCAGAAAATCGCTTTTACTCGTGTTTTCCGGCTATTTTTGTTTGCATTAGAATATAAAGCTAAATTTCGCCGACTTCGAGCAGATCATAATGGCACATTAGAAATCGGGTGGTCGCGGATCCAGCCGACCTCGGTTCGATACCACGTTTTTTTTCAAGATTTTTAGTTCTTTTTTTAAGTTTATTTTTTATGAGAAAACGTCAAGTTTCTTCTTTTGTGAGAAAAAGTTACTTTTTTGTGAGAAAAAGTTATTTTTTTTGCAGTAACTATAGGCGGCAGCACTAATGCGACAGAAGAGACACTATGCGGACAGTAAAACAAACTTATCAAGGTAAAACATTCAAATTGATGGCACCCTTATGGCACCAGTTGGCAGCACCGTCTATGTGCACGTTCCCTATTGGGAGCACACAGAACAGGAAAAGCCGGTTGTCTGTAAAGTCGGTTTACGGACGATAGTTTAACGTGACTCACCCCTCCACCCCCTCCGCTGTTTTTGTCAAATATCTTGAAAACGGTGCATCCTACGGCAAAATCAATGAAATTTTCATCCCCCCTTTAATACCCCCGCGCTCCCTCCCCCCACCCCTCCGGTGTATATAATCAGGATCTCGGAAACGGTTCCAACGATTTCGATGAAATTTGGTATTTGGGGGTTTTCGGGGATCAAAAATTGATCTAGCTTGGTCTTATCTCTGGGAAAACGCTTGGTACCGAGTTTCTGCCCGAGCAGAGCTCGGTCGCCCAGGTACTGTTATTTAATAAAAACAAAATCACGATCGCGTCCTTTGTGTAACGAAAGTTAGTCATACAAACGATATGGGTAACTTTTAGGGACACAAAGGAATCAATTTAGTTTTGTTTTGATTAAATCCCTTATGTACGATTAGATTTTTTTGAAAACGACTTGTATGTGGATTGCTGGTCATCTTGAATAACACATAGGCAACTTTTTATCCTAATAATTCTACGGGATTAATGTAAATCCCAAAAATTTTAACAGCTAAATCTAGAGACGTGAAATTTTGCACAGGTCTTCGTCATACAACGTAAATCAGGACCAGGTTGTAATTTTTGGGAATTCCCGTGGGAATTTTCAAACCCGGAATTTCAATTCGATTGGCAAACCTAGGTTTAAGCGTGCGAAGCTGCGGGTAAAAGCTTAGTCAATGTTAATTAAAACAGTGCGAGCAAATCCAGTACCTACTTAATTAAAAAATAAGCCATTTAACTCATTTACAAATTCATTTACATTGTGCTTTCAACCACGTGAAACGAATAACAACACAAAGTTACCGAGCCTGTTATCGCACCATTATTAAAATAAATGTGTCAGTAGGTATTGCTGTGGCATTGACATTATCACAGGAAGAACTGAACATGTGTAAAATTAACTACCTATCCATATCACTTACAAAACATTGTAACAAACGAGTCACAGCGGATTATAACAAATGTAAATATAGAAACATTTATCACAAACTACTTAAAATAAAATAAAAGGTATTTTTTTTATAAATACGCATTTAAAATGTATTATAATTAATGTTTAGAGAAGAGGCCGTATTGTCCAACGCGTGGGTGCTCGCGACCACATTCGCCATCTCTTTCGACTCCTCCGAGCGTGTGACAGAAAGAGGTGGTGAAATTGATCGTGATGTCGAGTGCGTTAGACAATAAACAAAGGCACAGCACAAAGGTGACCAACCATTAAATGGCGAACGACGGTCGATCGCTGCTTTTGATCTAGTCGATCGCGGCAAGGCAGAAAATACCTATATATATGTACCTACCTACGTGTTGCAGAAATATGCCTATGAGAAATACAATAAAAATAAATAAATGTCACGGGACAATTCACGCCAATTAAACTGGTCCCAAATTCGTATTTTTCATACAAATATCTGCCCCGACCGGGAATCGAACCCGGGACCTCAAGCTTTGTAGTCAGGTTCCCTTCCCTAACCACTAGGCCATTTGGTCGTCAAAACAATTCAGAAAAACAAGAACATGTAAAAAATATAAAAGGTAAGCAATAGGCGCCCTTGTCAAGACACTGATCATTTAATTGGTAAATCGCACAGAGTTGCAGTTAATCTTGGTTTTAGTGACGTTGGTCACCCCCGATGTTAAGTGTAGAAAGTGGTAAATAGCTGCTTGTTCCGTATTATACTTGTCAAAGTGGACAACCTTGGAGCACAGCAGCTCTGCAGTAGCACAAAGGCGCAAGGACGTCACGGGCGTGGGCGCAAACAATAACTGACAATAGCGACGGTCCACGAATGGACGTAGCAGCTGTACCTATCTCTATTGCAACATTATGTTGCATTTGAGATTAGCTCTTATCTGGTCAAGATAAAGGAGCGTGAGTAATAAGGCGATTTAGGATCAGATAGTGCCTTTGATCGAACGGCAACGAATTGCGTCTCAAGTAGAGGTCCAGTTTAACACCTACCTTATCAGGGGTCATAAAGCTTTATTCACGGGTCCGTGCTTCCACTATGGGTTCACAACTTCAAAGTGGAAGCACGCATAGACGTGTGACTTTGTCAAATCATTTTGTGTGGGGACAGTGGACGTGTTAATGAAACCTGAACTAAGTCAAATTTTAATGGACTTTTATCTCCGGCAGTCCAATTTTTAATCCAAGATAAACATCTAATTAATTTATGAACCTAGTAAAGGATTTCGTTTGAAATATTTGAGCAAACTAGCACGTGCTAAGACTACACTACTGGGAGTAGGAGCATGACATTAATTTAGGGGAGCAAATGACGAATTCTGCAATTTCCAACGGGGTCATTTCTTGAAAATTAACAAATTCGCCTGTCTAAGTCAGTCAATAGTTACTTCGACAATTCGGTCGTATATTTAGCACCGGGGGTCATAATTAAAAAGATAATGACATAACTGTTGCATTAGGCAGAAGGTTCCCGTTTTAAATACTTTGACTGAACGCTGCAAAAGTTTACGTAAAATAGAATTGTAAATATTATACTAAAAACTGTACCTTTCAAGAATGAACGGGAGAACACGAACACTTACGAAGAACGTAACGATGGCATAACAGTAACGGGACCGAGATCTAGTGCACTGGTTAAAAAAGGGCCAAGAAAAACGGAGATGATATCACGGAGCTCGCGTACGCACCGAGGCGCGGGGGACACTGGGACGATCGCTTACTATTGCAACTGCAGGTGAGTGAATAGTAATAGTAGTTGAATAGACTCTTGTGTATGCGATTCCGCATTCTGAGGCTACATGCCGTTGTTCTCGCTGCTATATGGTGTTGCTTAAAGTGCAGTTATTTGCTTGGCTTCTCGTTCTGAAGAACGAACCATCGATTTTTATTTTAAATCGAAGATTCAGGTTAGGATCGATCGAGGGTTGTAGATCACCTCATACGTTTCATACAATGAGCAATGAGGTGACTCGTTATAAGTTAAGCTTACCTCTACTTATTCACGTTTGTAAAGCAAGGTTTTGTTCGGATGAAGAGTTGAACGCATTAAGTCAAAGAATTTCAACGTTGTGTTCCAGTTGGTATAATTTTTATTACTGTGAACTTTTTGTTTGACCAGTTTCTTTTTAACGAACGCACGTAATTACTATAATATCATTTAATTGAATTCGTACTTCCTGCTTCTAAATGAAGGCAGTAAATACGTAGCAAAGCAACCGCACTTTCGTAGACAAAGCAATGCGGATAGTACTAAGTAGGTAGGTAGCGAATCGCGAATACCACGCAATCGCCACGAGTTGATGTAAAAACTAATCGGTTCGGGCGATTAACTGCGAGGTATTGAACGAACGGTATCTACCGGGGGATGAGCACGCGCCGCAAATATCGTGACATTTGCGACGTGCGCGCGGATGCAGCGCGACGCGGCGCAAGCGCCGTTTCGTAATAGTAAAGGTGAATGATCGATGTGATTTATTTTTAAACATAAATAAATTCGAGAAGACAGTCTGTCAGATTCGATTTTATTGCAGCGATTTGTAACGTCATAAAAGTAATGATCGTTTAGAGGTCACTTCCGAAAGAGTTTTGGTGAGTGTGGCATACTTTGGGCGGTAAGATGTATAGAGCGCCATATACCTACTTTGATTATGATTATACTTATCGATGTACCACATCTTACTCGGGCATCCCCGCCTGCTCTCACGATGCGCACGGAATCAATGTGAAACGCGCTGAATGCGGTTTCATTAATTATAAATGCGGAATAAGATAACATGGGTTTGATACCCTTAAAAAGTAACACGAATTAGCATAAGATAACAACGCTATTTATTTACCTTTACTGGAGCCTACTTAGATATACCCATGAAGACATTCATACATTCATTTAAGAACATACATATGAATAGTGGATATTACGCATCGCTAATTGTTCATGATTTATTCATGATATAAATCAAGAAGACCCATTTCACAATAGTTTCACTAATTTGATTGATCGACTTCAGAATCGTTCATCGATTTGAATAAGAATCTTTCAGAGTTGTCGTCAAGTTATGTGACCGACGGCATACGTAACCACGTATATTGTATTGTCAATCTATTTGTATGCAAATGACAGAGAAGGTACGTTCCTTTATGTCAGTAAGTCTAATTTTAGTCGCAGGTAGCCGCAGTGATTCAGCCGCGCCATATTTTACGACAATACCATAATTGATTTTCATGACTCGCTGTCTCTTGCAATAAAACGGTCGTCAAACCGACATCGACAATTAAAATCCTTGTTCGAAATAACACCTTAGTATTTATTGCACTAAAACACGTATCGGCCAAAGTGAAAGTAAAGTTACCTAAGATCGAGTTGCGATCTTTGCAGATCATGACAAAAATCCAAAAATGGGAAAGAAATCGAATTCAACAAACGCCAAGTTTATTATTTTTAAACTTGATTGTGTTTGGCTTTAAACATAAAGTGGGCATCGGGCAACATAATTCATTAAATCATTGCTATTTTTTTGTAGACTACTAAGAGGAAAGCAAAAACTCTGACAGTATAATTATCGAGCGTTAGTAGAACAAGCGTAGTAGATAATTACATTCTGCGTTCTCGCTAAATTGTTCTAACAAGAACGAATTAGCACTAGATTGCTTACTCACTAGTTTAGGTCTAACGTGGCAGACGATGGATCTGGCAGATTCCTCGTCGCTGCTGCTTTCGAGGCAATCGGACAGCGAGGGTGAGCGGTGCGGCCAGCGGGGGAGCTTCTCCGAGTCCGTGGGGCTGCTCGGGCTCAGCAGCGGCGCGGGCGCCGGCCCGCCGCGCCACCACGACACCAGCGCCGGCGCCACACCCACCACCATCGCCAGACCCAGCTTCACCATTATCAAAGTTTAACCAACACACCGAAAACCACCAAAGCTCAACAGGGCATTGTTCACAAATAAAAACGTCTATTTTAGATCGCGACACTTCACGCAATGCGCTTCCGGTGATTATCCATCAACGTGATGTCCGGAACAACGGTCACAGACACGTGCCAAAATATAATCTAATTAACGTCATCACCGTCTGTGCCCAATCAAGAGCATGGTATGATTCATAAATCACCAATGTCAGCGAGACCAATTAACGAGTTATTAAGTCACAACGGGTCGCGAGCACGAGAAATAAGTGTATACGGAATGGGACTCGTTCGGAAATATCGAAAGTTGCCCGCTAAGTTGCACCATGGGACGGTGTTCTCGAACGCTCGCAGACTGCCGAGTGGCGGTCGTTGACGCTGGAGCCTCCCCCCGCCGCCCACGCGCCCCTCCAGCCGCCCGCCCAAAGGGAACTACCCCCTAGCACCGTCTGTACACAAGAATGCCGCGCAAAACAACTGCACTAATCTCCTTAACAATGCGAGAACTCATTAATCTGCAACACAACTTGCTCAACAAAACTAAATAAAATAAAATCACGCAAGATAATGATAACTATCCAAAATGTAGGTCAAACGTGTCTCAATAACTGTAAATTCTCTAATACACGGGTTATAAAAATAAATCAGGTTAAACGCATAAAACGGTAACGCAATGCGCTATTAAAGGCAACATTACAGACACGGGGAATGCACATGAACCTTGTTTAAACTAGCATTGATGAAGAGGATGAGGTAACACGAAGATGCTAGTACGAAAATTACGCAACAAGCTGTCACATCCGCACACACTTCCTGCTTAACCGGTTGCAAAATCTGACATCGCGCGCATTGTTGAAAATTAAACATTGAAGTGCAAGCAATGTGAACGTCTTGAAAAATATCGCACGCCGTTGTAACTTGTAACATCAAACAGCTGCAGGCGAATGTTGCTAAACATTAACTGAGAAAGGATCGGAAAACACTAATTTTTGTGTAGGAAGTTGGTTCAACAGAGGCTGAACAGTAAAATCCTGAAGTACATCTGCAACGTGCACTGCATTCCTATGAGGCCATTGGGAGAGCGCAGCTCGGATCGATGCAACTACGCACGACTTTTGACCCTGGATATTGGGAATAGACCGAATCGTACTATGTACTACTACAAGCGCTAACATCGGGACCAAAATAAAAATGTTACCGTTCCAATTCCGAAAATAATTTCCAAATCACTTTACGGTTTAAAATAAAAACACCTAATCTCGTAAAATAAAGTTGGTAACTTAACTACAGGGTTATTTGTAATTCACTGACATCCTCTTAACCCTGAATTCCTATCACTCAAACAAATGATTTTTGTTCTACGACTTTTTAAAATGAAGCACTTTTTTTCCCATACCAATACACAGAGTATCGTAAAAATAAGAGGAAATCTCAAATTTTCAAAACGTTATTACACCAAAAATATTAAGTTATGACAAAAGCTGTAAAACAAAAAACGTTTGTTTAAGTGGTAGGAGTTTAGGGTTAAAAGGATGCTAGTGAATTACAAATAACCCTGTATATGATAATGACTAGTAACAAATAGCATATACTATCATTGACCAGAAAGCGAAATTTTTATAGTAACATAGCGACCACCACAACCACTCAAACCACAAGAGTTACATATTTATTACGATTCTACTAATGAAGCATTTGTTTCGCAAAAAGTTCGAGAATTGCATCAGCCGGGAGGCAGGGGTTGGGGCGCCGAGCAGACAGATCGATGCTGTGCTGACGTCAAGCCTCTTCAGCCAGCTCGTGCCAACTTTGTGCCTAGGTGTGTCTGCCTCATGCCTATCTAAATGTCATAAAACTCTAATACGGAATCGATACGATATCGGAAACCTTTTCAAGTGCTGTACACGCACGCAACCATGCAGATTTCAAATAATGTTTGTTTATTTACGTCACTGTACATTTCCTTAGAACGCAATTGATTACGGCAACGTGATTAATTTTTAATTTGCCGAGTTGAAAAATATTATAATATTCAGCAGGTTTTGATTAAAATTGCTGGTTGGCCTTTTGATTTCATTTGACAAATAACGTTAAAGAATTCCTGTCTTAGCAGAGGATAAACCCACACTTTATCGTTATAAGTGGATTTTCAACAGACCTGCGGCCCGATTAGGTTGACAGAAATATACCTAGCAAACATTCAATTAAGTACCTTACACATTTCCAAGGTTTGGTTAGATTTGGACTATGTATTTAGCATGTAGATATGGTCGCATATAAATAGAAGCATAGACAAAATTCTGTCGTCAAGATACGTTTACAGCCTCACAAGCACTAAAAGCAACGTTTAATATTGTCTCTGCAAACAGCCTCCCATGACTCTCATGCAGACTTGGGTCTTTCAACTCTTTGCAACGCAGATTTCAATAGGTCTTTTGAAATTGTTTTCTAAAGTGACCTGGCTGCGTTGGTTTATTTTACAGTTAAGGATGAACCGTCTAAAGTTCCGAGTTTAAGGACTTTACTTTGAAAGTTCGAGTTCTATTATCAAAATAGTGTTTTAACTAAAGCAATCAAGAAGGAATGACGCCGTCGTTTTGTAGTTGCATTTGTTGGACGTTTTACTAAAGTTACTTTATTCAAGCTAGCTACCTATACCTTACCTTACCTTAAAATGTTGACGTATAGTGCAGTCAACATTTTTGGAACATTCTGGATCATATTAGCATAAGGAGGCCGTCTGAGGGGCCGGGTCTCGGAGTCCGGGGCACGGGCCGCCGGCTGGGAACTGGGACACGGGATCGATCGCGCCCCGGCCGGTGACCCTTTTTACCCCACACTACGAGAACTGTTCCCGTTTTACAACAAACGCGATTTGTGGGAACTGTAGAGACGTTTGACACGCTTAAATTTGGTTACAAGTGCATAGGCATAACGCACTTTGATTCCAAAGCGTTTTAAAATAAGCTAGTCTAAAAATCAAGTCTTTTTTGTTTAGCCAAGACAAGTTAATTGGACTTGATGTATGCGTATTGGGTTTTTACAACCACCCAATAATTTTGAGACATCGATGACCCGAATCGGTAGAAGAATTGATGCTTCTTTTTGAAAAGATTGGTAGGACTGTTCGACAAGATAATGTCAGTCCTTTGACATCAATGTAGCTTGCTCGCCACTTTTAATGCCGTGCAAGCAATTACATATTTCCGTTCCAATTCCTCAAACCTCTTGGTTTCTTAAGGCGCGTAATTTTATGGTTATTAATTTTAATTAAATCAAGGCTCGTTTACACTAACTAATTTGAACATTTAATTTAAAACTTATTATTGTTCTTAGTGATGGCGGCACTATCTTGTAAAACATTTGTATCCTATCAATCAATGCAGACATTGTGATTGGCTCTTGACACACATTGCTAGAGTTCAATCAAGCTAATCAAATGCAGCTTTCTCAGGCGCAGAGACTTGTCACACATAAACATAACGTGAAAGGTGAGCGATGCAGACTCGAATTCCGCGCGCCGCAAAAAATATTCACGTAGATTTTAATGGTGTGCTAGTTAGCTAAAATGTAAGCCCTACTTTCACTAAACATCGGAAACAACGCAATTTTCTGAGTGGCCACAAGCAGTTTGTTCCACGCATTTTGCATGGCTCCATTCTATAAATGTGATCCAAAGTTATACGTACGTAAGGTCAGTAACTTTTCAATTCAAATACTTTTTCCTAAAAAAAAAAACAATAATTCACCGTGAACTTCAAGTCTTAAAAGGAGACAAATCTCTAACAATAAAGCAGCGTGTAAAAACAAACGATGTCACATAAATATTTCCACTCCTTAATCTATTCCTGAAATTCTAATTAAGGGCTTAGTTTTAGGCGTTGAGTGACACAGACGCAACCGATAGACGCAACGCTTTGAATAATAATTCTTCGCAGACTGTTAGGTTTGTTAAATAACAAATTAAACAAGAAATAAGATCTAGGTTAAGAGTGAGCGATTAATTTTCTAGTTTATTTGCGTGTTGCAGTCATTTGAACAATTTGCTCTAACAAAACGCTTGTCGTATTTGCGCTTTTTGTTTCAACGTGTCATATTCAAGTATGCGCAACAATGGAGTTCAGAAATTTGGTTCAGAATTAGCCGGTAGCTATTGTCTCATCCGCCATCTCACACACGCGAGTTATCAATCACGTAATTGTAATTACATTAAAATTCCATTACTCAGAAGCTTCTAGTCACAATAGAATCCGTAGATAACAAAGTTACATTTCGTAAGGGTTCTTTGTTAACTTATAGGAAGGGAAACAAACGCAACCACTTAGTCATTTCATTGGGCAAGGCTCTCACGGCATAACTCATATTTTCCACTTCCCACACTTTTCCGATTTATCAAGCGTCAATCTAATGTCTGAGGCCGAGTCGTGGAAGGTCCAGATCCAATGGAAATAGCTTGGTTGGTGGCAAGCGCATCTATTTCGGCGCAGTGTCGTTTTGTTTCGCGGCGTGCGGCATGCGTTTGCGTACAAATAGATCGTCGCATCGGATAGGGCTGTCAGCGACGAGTAATTAGGTCGTTATAAACTAAAACGAGAATGAGCGGGAATATTTAGAACTAAAAAAAAATTTTAAAAACCCCGAACGCAATATGTCACACATATTATGTATGATAAAGTAGATGCTCATTATGCGTCTAAGACCTCTTCCGCAGCTAACAAAGAGCTGATAACTTTAAAACGGCTGAACCGATTTTCATGAAACACATCTAAGAACCATCGCCAAGAAACATGCTTTCAAATAAAATAAAAAACCGGCCAAGAGCGTGTCGGACACGCCCAAGATAGGGTTCCGTAGCAGGTAGGTACGAAAAAATCTTTGCATACTTTATTAATGTGTTGTTTTGGTCCCAACTCCCACCGCGCGCAGAATTTCAACATCGGCGGTACAGCGCCATCTATCGGCGAGTTGGGTAACTAATCTAATGTTGACTATGTTGATGGTTTTTCAGATGTAATTCTTTATTATATATGAACCGATTTCAATTTTATTTTTTATTTGAAAGAAGATACTGTTAGCGTGATTTTATAGGTACTTAAAGAAAAAAAAAAATGCTTGCAATGGCGGTTAAATTACAATCTTAGTTTAGAAATATTTTTTTACAAAAACTTATAAACTGCTCAACTGATTAAATTGAAAATAATCTTCCTAGAAAGTTTTTATTAAGTTTAACTTACGTGTTTTTTTTCATATTTTTTAGACTTGCTGTTCAAAAGTTAGAGGGGGGGGGGACACATTATGTTGAACTTTTGGAGTGAATATCTCCGAAAATATTAATTTTATCAAAAAATGGTTTTAGCAAACCCCTATTTATTTTCAAATACCTATCCAATGATACCCCACACTATAGGGTTAGTCGAGAAAAAAAAAATCACCCCCACTTTACGTCTAGGGGAGGTACCCTAACAATTTTTTTTTTGTTTTTTTTTTATTTAATCACTTTGTCGGCGTGACTGATATATATATTCATGCCAATTTACAGCTTTCTAGTACTAACAGTCTCTGAGCTTAGCCACGGGCGGACAGACATGGCGAAACTATAAGGGTTCCTAGTTGACTACGGAACCCTAAAAACCGCATTCAAATCGGTTCACTCGTTTAATATCTATGATGCCACAGACAGACAGACACACACACGCACACGCACACACACACACACACACACACACACACACACACACACACACACACACACACACACACACACACACACACACACACACACACACACACACACACACACACACACACACACACACACACACACACACACACACACACACACAGCGGTTAAACTTATAACACCCCTCTTTTTGTGTTGGGGGTTAAAAATGGCAAAAGGTTTAAATAAACTGTAGTTTTTAAGATTTTACGATTGCTGTGTGACAGCTTCCTAACTATTTCATTTGCAGGAATAAATTAATAATTTAGTTTATAATGTTCCTTAGTAGTAAGTAGAAAATGAAAATCACACACACAATATTAAAATTAGATTGCAATAAATAAAGTGTTTTTCAGTGTACCCTTCTCGCATATATCAATCAATTTCGAACCCCCTAGGTTGCCATAATACCCACCAATGGGGCATCTTTATTGATTTTTGTTTCTCTGCATTTATTCCAGTTAGGTAATACTTTTTCTATGATATGAAAGTTTTTCCAAATTAATAATAATAGGCATCTAATTTTGTTTTACATTTCGATAAACAAATCAGATATTTATACATCGATCTATTAAAATAATAAATTGGTACTTAATTGCAAATCTTATCGTTCGTTTTGGTAACAAAAGTTTTGTTAACAACTTTTACATTTAATGTGATTCGCGACGCAACCCTATTGGGTAATCTCATAATTATGACAGGATTTACACAGATCCGCGATCCGTGCGATACGCCACATCATCCCGGGCTCGCGAGCGCCAAACATCGCATTTTATATAGCTTCCTCTTCCAACGCATTACTATGCGATCGGGGTTCTAAATGCCGCATGCAAATGGCAAAACACTTAGCGGGTGTTTATTGAAGGATGGTTAGCTGTAATCTGCAATAAAACCATAGCTCGCGTTCACGGCATTGCGTGGATTAGATATGTGTTCATAAATCTTAGAGCGTAGGTGTAGTGTAGTAGTCATGAGATTTTAGATTTGCTAGCGTATAATACAGTAATTGTTCTAAATTTATGTCATGAGCAAAATAAATAATTCTTGACTCAATCAAGTAAGAAGTACTCTGGGATCAGAGCAATAAACTGAAGAGCAAAAATAAAGGGTCGGTTACAAAAATGACGATAACTACAAAACCCGCTGTGATAGCTTCTTCGAGTAAAATGAGTTTAGTAAAGAGTTTTATTCTCAACTAGCTTTTGCCCGCGGCTTCGCTCGCGTGTACCAAGAGTATTCCAAAGAACCAAGATATCAAGCAAGCAAGCATACAGGCAAGCAAGCAAGCATGCAAGCATGCCAGCAAGCATGCAAGCAAGATGCAAGCAAGCATGCATGCACGCAAGCAAGCAAGCGTGCAAGAAAGCGTGCAAGTAAGCGTGCAAGCAAGCGTGCAAGCAAGCCCGACTACAGGTAGATACGGTCCTTTACAGTATTTCTTTATATTTTTGTACAATGTTTTTCGCTAATTCGGAAGCGGGCACTAAAATAACCAGGCTTGTTAATAATATAAAACCTATTATTACTATCCCCTGTCCTGCATTAGGTATAATTCAATGATTTCTTACCTTCTACGGAAACTTGAGTAACTGGAAGCGATATGTACCTACTTAGCATTGATATTATACATATTATATATAGTATTTTGTTAAAGTGTTGTGTGACCTAACCGTTAAAAAGTTATACGTTCCATCATCAGCTCATCTGAATAACCAGAAAGAATACATCTAAAGGTCTATACGTGCATATTATATTTAAAGAAACTTCCTATAACTCCTAACCGTTAAGGAGTTTAACCTTCTATCATCAGCTCACCTGGATAACCTGAAATAATACAACTATCGGACTATACGTACCTGTAATATTTAAAAAAATATCCTCAACTCCTAACCGTTAAGGAGTTTTACCTTCCATCATCTGCTCATCAACATGAGATGATGTCTACCAGACGCAAACACTTAAATAGCTTGAGAAAATATATGAAAAACGTAATGTGTGTCTACAAAATTTGAGGGTTGCCCTCGATTTCCCTGAGATCCCGTCATCAGATCCTGATTTGGTGACAATGGGACCATTTTAGGAGTACCTATATTATATTCTTACGAATAAAAAAATAATTTTCATAATCGGTCCACAATTGACCAAGAAATCGGTGAACATACCTCCTTCTTTTTTTGAAGTCGGTTAAAGAGCCCTTTGCGGCCTACTCACAGTATAAACTTATGAATTTTGAAATTTTAGCTTTCTACAACCAGTACAACGCAAAATCCCGTTTTTTCCCGTTCCCGTAAGAATTTCGGGAAATGCTTTCTTAATGCTCCCCTACACTCCCCAAGGAACCCACTTGCCAAATTTCAGCTTTCTATGACCAGTTAAACGAAAAATCCCGTTTTTCCCGTTCCCGTGGGAATTTTGGAAAGTCCTCTCTCAATATCTCTCTCAACCACTGTCATACATAATTAATTTAAGTATAAGTGCTGGCACTTTTCCTGACAAACTAAAAATAACAATAGTTAAACCACTTTATAAAAAGGGTGAAAAGGAATTATGTGAAAACCACCGACCGATAGCTTTAACATCAAATATTTCCAAGATATTTGAAAGAACTATTTATAATCGACTAATAAATTTTCTAGAAAAATTTAAAATACTTACAAAGGAACAATATGGTTTTAGGAAAAATAGATCTACCAGTCTAGCTATCTTTGAACTTATGAACACCATTGCGGAATGCATGAATAACCGTATACCTATATCAGCTATTTTCCTGGACATGACGAAAGCTTTTGACTTCGTATGTTACACTATGCTCTTAAACAAAATCTATCGGTGTGGTATACGGGGTCCAGCTCTTAATCTAATTAAATCATATTTAGATAACCGAATGCAATACACGGTTGTAACGCAGATTGATAAAAGAACTAAATCTGAGGTTGTTTCTTGTTCAACAATGAGAGAAGTAAAGCGTGGGGTGCCTCAGGGTAGCATATTAGGACCTTTACTGTTTCTTTTATTTATAAATGATTTACCGGGTGTTACCGAAAATGATGTTGTTCTTTTTGCTGATGACACAACCATTTTGATAAAATGTGACGATCCCGGTACCTATCAGAATAAAATCAACTCTGCAATAAATAACATAATTCAATGGTTTGATTCTAATGAGCTCATTGTTAACCTTGATAAAACGAAATTCATGCAATTTTACTTACCACAGTCAAAGCCCAAGGATGTGATAATGAAACACAAGGATTTGTTACTGCAACAAGTTAACGAAATAAAGTTCCTTGGCCTACTAGTAGATTGCCATGGAAACTGGAAAGCGCATACAAACCATCTTTGTGAAAGACTGGCTAGATATGTTTACGCCCTGAAAAGAATATCGAGAACATCTTCCCAAGGTGCTGCAGTCTGTGCTTCAAAGTCAAAGTCAAAGTCAAAATTCTTTATTCAATTTAGGCATCAAATTGATGCTCCTATGAACGTCGAAAAATCTACCACCGGTTCGGAAAAAACCCTGTTGAGAAGAAACCGGCAAGAAACTCAACAAGGTATATTTTTTTCAATCAGATCTACATTGTTATTAAATGACATACATCTAAAGTATTTAATACAATTAAATTTTTTAACACAGTAGATACGCTATTTGAGACTAGAGATCGCCAATGCGGATCGGAATTATTTCCAAACATCCCTGTCCATGATATAGTCATTAATTTTATAGTACGCCTTAGATATTAATGTCTTCTTCACAATGGATTTGAATTTTGTATCAGTTTGTTCGGTTATTGTTTTCGGAATTTTATTATAAAAACGTATGCATCTTCCCAGAAACGACTTTTTAGTTTTAGCCAGTCTGTAAGATGGAACTTTAAGCTTCCCTGTGTTTCTAGTAACCTTTGGCTTATCGACGTTAGTGGGAAAATCACATATGTTTTTTCTTCATCACATATGCTTATCATGGACATGTTGCTTCCAACCTGAGATATGGCATTATACACTGGGGAAACTCCACTAATAAAGACATAGTCTTTCGTCTGCAGAAAAAATGCATTCGCTCAATTACAAGAGCGAGATTCACAGACAGTTGCAAGCCATTGTTTAAAAAACTCAAAATTTTGACTCTCCCTTCAATGTATATCTTGGAGGCATGTTTATTTGTTAAACAGCATATGCATTTGTTTAGAGTTATTGAGAAGAAAAAGCCACGTAAGCTACATAACAAGTTTGATGTCTTTCCAATTAACAGTGTTAAGTCAGCCTGCTACAAGAATAGTATTTATGTAATGGCCGCAAGGGTATTTAACAAGTTGCCCGATAGTGTAAAACAGCTCAATTTAAAACAATTTAAAACATCTCTGTTAAAACACTTAAAAAATGAAGTATATTATGATGTAAATGAATTCCTAAATTTTAAAGGTGATTTCTAATAATATTAATAATTATAATCCCATTTAGCTAAGTAGTTCATAAGAAAATTAATTATTGTACGCCTGACTGGCAGATTATAGCAGTTCTGATAGTGACAATATTATTATGTCTAACATGTATATGTACCTATAATAACAATAAATGAGTTTGAGTTTGAGTTTGAATGCTCCTCTGCACTGTTCAAACAACCTACATGCCGAATTTCAGCTTTCTGTGACCAGTAAAACGAAAAATCCCGTTTTTCCCGTTCCCGTGGGAATTTTGGAAAGTCCTCTCTCAATGCTTCTCTACACTCCCCACGCAACCTACATGCTGAATTTCAGCTTTCTACAACCAGTAAAATGAAAGATCCCGTTTTCTCCCGTTCCCGTGGGAATTTTGGAAAGTAGTCTCTCAATCCTCTCCTACACTCCCCAAGCAACCTACATGCCGAATTTCAGCTTTCTACGACCAGTAAAACGAAAAATCCCGTGTTTTCCTTATCCCGTGGGAATTTCCAAAAATCCTTAAAACAGTTTTTTACTATTATAATTATCTACTTCTATGTCAAACTTGAAGAGTCTAGTAATTATAGTTCATAGGATCCCGTTGAACTGAATATATAAATCCCGTTTTTTCCTTATCCCGTGGGAATTTTGAAAAATCCTGAAATTGATGTTTTAAATAATGCAATAACTACTTGTGTATCAAATTTGAAGAGTCTAGTTATTATAGTTACTGGGATAGGGTCACTCGGAATCGAATTTATAAATCCCGTTTTTTCCCGTTCCCGTGGGAATTCCCAAAAATCCTTCCTTAGTGGATGCCTACATTGTATAAGGTATCTATGTGCAAAATTTCAAGTCTCTAGATCCAGTGGTTTGGGCTGTGCGTTGATATATCAACAGTCATTTAGTTTATTTAGACATTTCAACCCCATCGCACCCCATCCAGGGAGATGGTATTTTACGTCCGCCACGTCGGATTTTAAAACCGTTGTTGTTTTCATAACCAGCGACCCGATAAACCATAGAAATAACACCCATGTTGATTTTCAGACTTTGTGACCCCTTTGCCCCCTTTTAGGGGTTGAATTCTCAAAAAACCTGAAACACGTGTTTACTCATTTACCATTAGGAGTACTTCTGTGAAGTTTCGAATAAAATAGTCGAACTAATCTTGTTTCCCCATACAAACTTTGGACCCCCTTTTCACCCCCTTAGGGAGTGAATTTTAAAAAATCCTTTCTTAGTGCACCCCTAGACCTTATAAGGAACCTACATGCCAAATTTGGAATCTCTAGGCCCAGTGGTTTGGGCTGTGCGTTGATATGTCAGTCAGTCAGTCAGTCAGTCAGTCAGTTTCTTCTTTTATATATATAGATTAAACTGTTTCTTGTTAAAAATAAAACTCTTTACTAAACTTATTTTACTCGAAGAAGCTATCAGAGCTGGTTTTGTAGTTATCGTAGTTTTTGTAACCGACCCTTTATTTTTGCTCGTCAGTGTAGTTAAAAGGCAGTTTATAGTCTCAACATCATCTGTAGCTGTAGCACAACATATCCATACTAGTATTAATGAATTAAAACAATTACTTTGCTCACCCGCGACCTTACAATAGTTACCAAATGTTAAACTAGTTTAACATTTGGTTAAACTAGTTTAACATTTGGTAGCATAGCATATGGTTGTTTTAACTCCGAAGATGAGCTCTGGTTGAGTTCGAAACGCGTCAGTGTAGCTTGGTGGTGGTGATGGTTGTGTTTATGTGATTTGTGTGTGTTTGTATAGTGTGGAGGTGGAGGAACTGCATGAACACACATTTCTTGCATAAACGTAACTATTGTAAGGTCGCGGGTGAGCAAAGTAATTGTTTTAGTTCATTAATATGGACCTCCGCAAAGTAACGCCTGATTCAATAAATCATACTAATATTATAAATGCGAAAGTGTCTGTCTATCTGTTACCTCTTCACGCTAAAACCGGTGCGGTGTACCGATTTAGATGAAATTTGATATGGAGATAGTTCGAGACCCTGGGAAGGACATAGGATAGTTTTTATTCCGGAAAATTGCATAGTTCCCGCGGGATAGCGATAAACGAATTCTTTGCAGACGGAGTCGCGGGCAACAGCTGGTGGATTATAATGTTTGTTGACAAAGAAGTAGGTATAAATCTTAAATCCTGACTTTAATTTAATAAACATAGTGCTACAGACCAAGCCGAGGGTACCCAGTTTTGTGATTATCGAAATTATATCTTAATCTAAATTTAAAGTTCTCATTTGATTTTTTTTTACATTTGGCAGTTATTCTTAGGGGCGTCCATTAATTACGTGAGGTATTCAGGGGGAGAGGGGTCAAGCCAAATCTCACCAAATCTTACTTGGGAGAGAGGGAGCCTCGTAATTTTTTTCCGGCAAAGAATAGTGCCAAAATGCGAAAAAATTAGGTTAAATTTAAAAGTTTGGAAAATCTAATTGTGCACGTCTCACACGTTTGTTATAATATAATAAAGTAATGAAACAAATTGTGTTTTTTTTTAAATAAATCAACGCATCTATACCTACTCAATATATTTTTTTTGAAAAATCTCACGTGAGGATAACTCACCAAAGGGGGAGGGGGTAAAAAAAAATCTTCAAAAACACCTCACGTAATTAATGGACGCCGCCTCAAGTTGGATTTGTACTTTTTGAAGTACTTATCTACGTGAGGGCTTTCGATGATAGGTAGGCAAATAAAATAATGGACAGTGAAAGTAGCGGACGACTCGCGAAGATGGGATGCGGAAGACTATTTCGATCGTGTCTTATTTTGTCGCACCTATGCGAAGGTATGGTGCGGGCATAGTGTGTACCGTGCAACCGCGTCGCTTGGACATAGTAGCCGACAGTACAGCGCCAATCAGCGCAAATTGGAGGAGTTTTTAAGGTTTTGGCTGTACCCGACGACGGCTTTTAATTGTGTAATTGACCAACTGGCTGGATTAGTGGCATTAACATGTGCGTTATATGGATTAGACGTTTTACCTTAGCTTAATTTTATAGTAAGCGATGGAGCCGAAGCTCGCAGCTACGGTCGACCAAGAAAGTGGTCTACCAGATTTGACAAAAGTTACTGTGAGATTTAAATATCGCCAAGGTTCAGTGGCGGGGCGTAAAAATTTTTGCAAGTAAAGCCGGAGCATAAAAACTCCATTTTATCCTCGTCTTGAAAGTGCAGTAATGGAAGAGAAGGGTAAGGCCGCGGAGCGTTTCAACCGCTGCACTTATATGTAACGATTGTTGTCCATTGTAAGTAAAAAGATTCATAAAGTACGAAAGAAAATACGGAAAGATGCATTCCATCTAACTAAATTGTAAAACTCAGTGGCATTTTTCACTTTATTTACCAGTACCTCCACCATGAGTTACACTAGTTTACAGTGACCGTACTCGCTAGCGACGGCGTAAATGATTTGTATGGAGAATTGTGTACAGCGCCTCTAGCGGACACTTACGGAAGTACAATTCTCCATACAAATCATTTACGCCGTCGCTAGCGAGTACGGTCACTGTAAACTAGTGTAACTCATGGTAGAGGTTCAGTAATTTGTTACTTAAAAGTACTGGCGGTCGAGACGCTCCGCGGCCTTACCCAGAAGCGTCTGGTAAATTCAAAAGTTTAGTCCACCCGGGGGGAATCGGGTTGTTAGTACCCTTCGCCACTGCTAAGGTTGACATTTTTAACTGAGTGAAGTAATTGGGTGAATCAACTTTTTGTGTTGCTTACTCTGTCTCCGGTTGTCCAGGTGACACTTCATACTGTTCATACAAAAATGCTTAGGTTGTCCAAGGCCCCATGGGACAAATCGTCACTACTTTAAAAAAAAAAGCTCGTATCTCAAAATCGATAATCTGGCTAATTGAACTTTACTGAGTGTACAATAAAGTTCAGTTTGGTTTACATATTGATTTGAGATACGAGATTTTTTCAAAGTGGTGACGAAATTTTGTAACTAAAAAGTTGATTGGGTGCAATTAGTCACTGTCGTCATATTATAGCGAGGGAAAATCGACCTTGTTGTACCAAGACGAGCAAATGAACTTCAATCGCGGTGGTAGACCATATTTTTAACCCCCGACACAAAAAGAGGGGTGTTATAAGTTTGACCGCTATGTGTGTGTATCTGTCTGTGGCACCATAACTCTAAAACGGGTGAACCGATTCGGATGCGGTTTTTTTTATTTGAAAGCTGGACTCTTGGCGATGGTTGTTAGACATGTTTCATCAAAATCGGTCCAGCCGTTTCAAAGTTATAAGCTGTTTTGTCAGCTGCGGAAGGGATCTTAGACGCATAATGGGCATTTACTTTATCTTCAAACATATGTGGTTGGGGGTTTTTAAAATTTTTAATTTATAGTTATTGGGCGAATTTACACCCTTCTTTTGGTGACGTGTATACCGCTGAGTCTGATTCAGGTCGAGCTACTAACAACCAATCAAATGTATGATTTTTGGAGCTAAGCTGTATTCGTAAGTAATGGACCCTACACAGATTATAGAATTGTTGAGGAATATTTAAAATATTTTGAATTGCTTTGTTTGACCATTGCAAACGCCTTTGTACTGGGACAACAAAATAAAGAGGAAATCGAAGGTTGTTTGAAACTGTTTGTAATGTTTCTTTTAGACTGGAAGTCTTTGAAAGAGAAGACTGTATTAACGCTAACTATCGGTAATAGCTGGTAATTTTTTGCTACAATTATCATCATCATCGCAGTACGGATTGGGAACTTCACGCACACTAAATTTCTTCGCAGGCGCGTGCAGGTTCCCTCACGATGTTTTCTTTCACCGTAAAGCTCATGGTAAATTAAAAAATGTATGCATAAATATCGTAAAACGCAAATTTCCATGGATTCCAGTAATTATTGGTAGAATTTGCACACACACTTGAAGAAGAACTTCAGAGTTCGAGTGGGAGTGCTTTCAAGTGCCGCTGTAAGTTAGTATGTTAGCACTAGATTAGCTTGTCTGAACAGACATAATGAGTAACATATTTCATCATCTTGAGTGTTTTAACATGTAAATTCTCGTGTGAAATAAGGGTTAAAGACTAATCAAGTAATCAATAAGTTTTAATTCTCATACATTTTTTCTGAATAGGAGTGGCTTAAAAGTCAATGTAATAAAATTAACAATCTTATCACTTAAATGAGTAATACAAGATACAAGTGATAGATAAATTTAAGTGCAGGATAAACATGCAACAATTTAGTTGTGAATAGACACCGCTGGCCACCATGTTGGAATTGCATGTTTAATAATTAATAAATTTATTTCTGCATGAAGTCAAGGAAACAATATATGAAGGTAATCAATACACATATTAAATCACACAATATTTCCTTAATGTGTTATTTGCAGGAAGAGATAGGATTAATTTGTATTGTCAGGCTTCATGAAATAGTAAAGATAAAAGCCTAAAATAAATACAATTTCAGCTCAACAAATTAAATTATATTTTAATTGATATTATTATTATTAATTTATTTTCTAATCTGTGCCATTACATGTTTAAATAAAAAAAATGCATACTTAATATATTATATTACTTACTGGGCTATTTTTTTCAATCAATCAAAATTCTTTATTTTACATAAAAAACATGGACATTTTTAAGCAGAAAGTAAAAAAACCTACTATCTTATTTTGCTTGTCACTAATCATACCAATTTTAGACAAAAGCTTTCAATTTAGTATTCCTCTCTAAGCTCAATTAACTTTTGTATTTACCTACTGCAACAGATTTGTCCATGGTTCATGGCCCCATTGTAGTTGAAAACATATAAAAAAAATTACCTATATTAATTATGAATTACAACCTTTTCATTTTATGGCATATCCACAACAACTTTGTATGTTATCAGGGATTTATTATTATATTATTATTATTATAAGCCTTCTATCAGATATTTCACAAATGGTTAGATTCTTTAGTTGTTTCTATTTATACAATATCTGTGTGCTTTGTTATAGCAAAGGCCTCCTCCAACTGACTCCACTTTTCTCTTTCTCTGGCTAGTGATGTCCAAGTACCACCCGCCACTGCCTTAATTTCGTCAACCCGTCGCCTAAGTGGTCTGTCTTGTTTTCTTCTCCTGTTACCTGTGTACCAGTTCATCACCAATTTCGACCACTTGTCCTTTCCCCTAATAGTATGGCCTGTCCATTTCCACTTGAGCTTTTTGATGGTTAGTGCAACATCTTTTGTTCTTGTGTATTTCCTAATCGTTGTAGTTCTTATTTTGTCTTTTACTACTTTCTCTTTTTTTTCTTCTTTTGTCTTGTACTAAAAGACAAAATAACAGGGATTTAGCGTAGTGAAAATAGAACTGACCTCTTTAGCAATCTGGTCGAGGGCCTGCTCCTCGGCAGTGGCCTTGGTCTGGGTGCGTTGCCGCCGCGACTGATCCATCGCGGCTCACTCACTACACTCTCTGCAAACAAATGTAGCACTTAACAACAAAACTTGGCAAGGCAAATGCACTTTAAGGCTTTATGATGTAGAATGATTAGACGGTAACTGAACCAGTGAGTTTCTACATACTATTAACTTATTAAGTTGGACTTTTTGGTGCAATAACAAAATCACATGTATTTACATTTCTTAACTGGAACAATTGAACCAGATATGGTCAAAGTCAAGATAATAATATATGATTATAATATATTTATCTTATTATCTTATTAGACATTAATCCACACTGCTCTATGACATTTCAAGTTGAAGCAACACACAAATTTCACACAAAGAAACCACTGACTGTACTGACAGTACTGATTTGCATAGATAAAGTAAGTAAACCAACAAACAGAATACAGGTCAAAGTCACCGCATGCAACAAGTTAGCATATAATTAATAGATTAACCCATCCAATTGACTTGTGAACTCATTATCACTACTACTTGTTACCCAGCTGCTAACTGTCATACTCAGAGACATCAATTTATTTAACATTTTGTCAATAAATGATGAAAATTTAATACATATTATAAAATAGGAATGATTTGATTTTAAGATATTACAGTAAAGTGATGCTTCTATGAAGTAGTGCAGCACTTAGAGATTACCAAGTGCAAAAACAAATCAATTAGAATTATTTACCAAGGATTATTAGGGCCAACCTCCAGCAAGGCTCTGCACTAATGGCCACCCATTCAAATAGCTTAATATAAACACAACTTTTGTTAATAAACAATCACTTTATTACTCACTCCACTTTTCAGTCTTTGAAAGCAAAACTTGTGAGGGAAACATCACCCAAGTCACTTGATCAGTGACTGTCTCATTTACATATTTAACTGGGACAAAACGTCTATAACCTAGAGGTTCATTGCGCTTTTTCCGCGTGGATATATTCGCGAATCTGTATCAGAATTGTCATGTTCAGAGGAAAACGGGTGGGCACCAAGCCAACACGGTTTTTTTATGGCAGCCACTACAATGACATCATACTCACGGAACAGTTACAGTTGTAAACACATCACTGTTGCAGCCCCTCCGAAGTTCAACAGGTCACGGCACTCGACACATACACCCGATACAGCTATTCAATATAATATTGGGCGCGGAACAATACAAACTATCGATATTTATAAAATACGGGGACACCAATACACTGCCTACACGAATCACAGTAAATACCCGCAAAGTTTACACGTTGTCACGAATTTATATATTTAATTGGCACTATATTAAAGCGTAGTTGTGAAATAAATTATGTTTGTAATATAAAATGCATGAATTATGGCCTTTTTAACCAAATTAAATTCTTAAAGCCATGTATGACATGCCATTGCCATTTTTATAACGACGCGTTCAATACAACAGATGAACGGGGATTGTCAATTATTGCTGCGTTCAGTATAAAGCTTCTGGTTCTTACTTTTCTCTAATTTTGATTTTATTTATTCGTGTTTAGATTGTCGTTAAAGATTTCTATAATGTGCAGTTTCCACGAGTGATGACTTATGTGAGAATTTTTTTTTCGTGATGCACGATGAGTCACACGCACGGGCACGGTGGCTAAGTATCAAACAACAAATTTCTTTTTATATAAGAATTTTAGTTCCTCATAAACGTTGGCACCTGCTGGCACCAATGTTATGGAATTTTTATCACCGGTGTACAACATAGATAAAGCAATAAAAAATAAACAGTTATAAAAACCATCTTTATTTTCGTTTCTCATACAACATAATATTCTCATACGAATACAAACTCACGATTACATTACACTACTGAGATATCACCACATATTTAAACAGGCAAAGCATCTCAACTCTCAACGTGAACATTACTCGCTCTTGGTTTTGGGCGTATCTTCCTTGTAGTAAAGGAAGACGAAGGAGAAGAGGAAAACTCCAATCATCATGGAGAAAGCACTGACGTAGTACGGATACGCGCTCGGAATAAAACGCTCGTATTGCGTGTGCTGTAGCGGACGAACCGATACCTGGGGACAAGCATTCACATTTTAATTTAAAATGTACACAAACATCTGGGGAGCTACTACGACATTCGAAGTTCGTATCGTACCATCCCTTTCACTCTTCTGTTTCACCGTATTAGCGTGAACGGAACGGCACGATACAAAGTTCGAAAATAGAATTTCGTAGTATAATGTCTGGGCTGTTCTTGCCGCGTGTGTCGGTAATTTGTGACAAAAGTCGAACTTTCAGATAGTAAATAATTCAACAAATTAAGCTTTTATAGGTATAAGTAAATCAAGTTGATCGTTGATTGTCAAAAGTGGTGGAAAGTATCAATAATTCAGCAAAGCAAAACAAAAAGGCGCAGACCAGTGTCACGATACACACACACACCAGTTGTAATAAATTAAACTGTAAGAAAGATGGCGCACTAGATGCGTGCACTTGGTGTGCCATCTTTCTTTCAGTTTCATTCATTACAACTGGTGCATGTGCGTACACGCATCTGGTCTGCGCCGGCCTAAATTGTTTTTATTATATTCCTTACCTGCGTAGAATGATACAGCCTAGTGTACCCAATCCTATCATAGTCCACTTTGAACTGGTACACTCCCCACACGTCTGGCACCTTGAACACGGCCTCGTATACACCGTTGGCGTTCTTCTTGAGGGTGGTGCGGATGAACGGGTCAATGCGGACAAACTCCAGCTGCACGTCATTGGCTTCGAACGGTTGCCATTTGCCGTTCTTCAGCTCTTCAATCTCGATTCTGTATACCTGGAAAATAAATTGTTATGTACTGAAGTGTTTTTAAATTAGTTTTACTTACGACTTTGCACTTTAGCGGTATAAATCCCTTTTTTTCCTACTTTCTCATTCATATTTTGGAAAATGTAATACCAAAATTAATATAGAACTACTCAAACACGACAACCTGGTTAAGGTTGCCAATGGCGCAAGACCAGTCTGTTTGACGAACCTCTGAGGAAGTCTATGTTCAGCAGTGTATAATATATGTATGTATGTAAATACTTTATTGTGGGCATAAATATATATACGTTACCAAGGCATCAAAAATATCTATACACCTCTATGGTAATGAACACAAGGTTGATGTTTACATATATTTGACGCAATGGATGTACAGATATTTTATGCTTTTGACTGTGCATAAAACACAAAAATAATAAAAATCAAAACAACCAAAGAAAAAGAGTTCAAAGGCGAACTTATCCCTAAAAGGTCACCATCTTTCTGTCACTATCTTATACCATTTGACAGAAAGAAATAGTGAATGCAAGCAAGCTTCAGCACGTTAGACTATACGGCCTCTCATTAAGGTTGCGGATGACGCAGGATCGGTCGGTTTAGCAAACCTTGGCCTATGTTAACGTTGTGTTCAATTATGTTGTTGACGTCTTTCAGCTGAAATGATGGTGATGATGAAAGGCTGGATCACAAGCTAGAGTGTTAGCTGGAGCTTGGCATTCAGTATACTCACGACGGTGTCGGTGATGGTGTAAGTGTCCGAGGAGCGCGCGTCTCCCTGGCGGCGGTGTGACACGCCGCGCACGCGCAGCCGGCCGCGCTCGCCGAACGCCCACGAGCTGAGGTGCGCCGCCAGCGCCTTGTTGCCCGACACGTCAGACTTTATCTTGTCGCCCTGCAAAGGTTTATCTCACTGTCAGTACCCATCATAAAGCCTCATTTAGATAGTTGAATATTCAAGCATTTCGACTGCTCAGTTATATAAGGTGTTAATTTATTAGTTGCAGATAATTTTACAGCTGATAGTACTCGGTCCCTGGAGTATATTTAAGTATGAAACATTATAGCTTTCCAATATTATTTTGGAGAAAACTGAAAAACAAATTTGCTACGTAAAAACACCCTGTTAATGTGAAGTGGCCAGTTACAGTTAAGTGGTACCTACGTAAAAAAGGTACTAGAATCTGTTCAATGAGTTCTCATTTAACAATCACATTAACAGGGTGTTAATTTGTTTTTCAGTATTCTCCAAAAAAAAATTGGAAAAGCTATAATGTTTCATACTTAAATATAGTCCAGGGACCGAGTACTATCAGCTGTAAAAATATCTGCAACTAATAAATTAACACCTTATACAGTGGTGGTCATACAATTAAGAACGATTTGAAGTTTCCGATTTTTTTTATCTAAATCATGTCATATGTCTAGCTGTGTTCCTTCTTAGAAGTAACAAGTTATGTTATAAAATAGCCACATGGATAGAGCAAACGGGATTAATAATAATAGTGTATAATTGCTAACATTTTTTTTTACAAATTTTATTTGTTCTCTATACTAATAAATTCAAATAGTAATGAAGCTGGACAAATAATTAAGAACGATTTATTAAACTGCTCGAGAGTTGTTTTATATGAAACTTAGATTAAATAAATCATATTAATGTGAAGTTGGTATAGAAAAAAAAACAATTTAATACATTTGAACTAAAATTAATAGTTAGTAGCATGTCCACGGCTTTTAATTACGGCTTTACACCGGCGAGGCATTGAATCTATAAATTTTTGACATTTCGCAAGAGAAATAGAGTTCCATTCTTCTAAGAAAACGTCGTACAGCTCTCTCAAATTGCCACACTGTCGATTTGAAACCTTTTTCTTGACTTCGCACCAAAGATGCTCTATTGGGTTAAGATCTGGGCTGTTGGCTGGCCAATCTAAGACAGGAACTGATTGTGATGTGAGGAATTCCTTAACGGTGCGTGCAGTATGCTTTGGATCATTGTCGTGCTGGAATGTCCAAATAACCGGAAGCACGTCTTCGGCATATGGTAACATTGTTTCTTGCAGTATATTTTTGTATTGGAATTGATCCATGTTTCCTTCTATCAGCCTAACAGGTCCAACGCCATGTCCAGAAAAGCACCCCCAAATTTTCACATTTCCCCCGCCATGCTTTAATGTCACTTTTGTGTACTTTGGGTCGAATGCTTTATTCGGAGGGCGTCGTACATATCGTTTTCCATCAGAACATACCCTATTTATTTTTGTCTCGTCAGAAAAAAGAACGTTTTTCCACTGTCTGACTGTCCAGTTTTCATACCTTCTTGCAAATGCAAGTCGGGCTTGCCTATGACATCGTTTCAACATAGGCATCTTCCTTGCTATCCTTCCGTTCAACTTATTTTCTACCAAACGCCTTCGAATAGTGCGTGCAGAGATTGCTGAAGGGTTGTTTTCGCCAAAATTTTCTTTTCTCAACTCATTAGACCCTTTAAAAGGATTTTGTTTTGCCAAATGAACGATATTTCGATCATCTCGACGAGATGACTTTCTCTGTCTAGGTCCACGCGGAACGTTTGAAGTAGTTTGATACGTGGAAAAATGCTTTACGGCATGGAAAACCATTGTTTTTGAACATTGCAGATGGTCGGCTATCTTTTTATACGACCAATTCTTCTCGCGAAGTTTTATTATTACTTCTCTTGTAGATTTATCACAACTTTTATTTTTCCCCATTGTTTTTATACGAAGTAATCACTTTTAAGACTTTAACAGCACGAAATGGCGCCAAAATTATACGAATAATAATCTACAACCACAGAGCCACACAGTGTTCTCTATTTAAATTTGAAAAAATAATAAACTATTCAGCGTTCTTAATTACGTGACCAGCCAGTAAGTACTAATACTAGGTTCAGATCGAATGTATAAAGTTTCTCTATTAATTTTTTAGCCAACTATGTTGCATAAATGAATGTACCGGTAGTACGGAAAAGTTTTGCAATACCGAGAGAAATAAAAAAAATACGGGCAATTAGTTATACTTGATACTTTGAAAAAATCATCTCAATAAATAATCGTTCTTAATTATATGGCCACAACTGTATATCATTACCATCCCACGATTATTTATTACCATACATAACGCAGATGTGGTAGATGTGGTAGAGGCGGATTTGCGCGAGCTTGAGGCTGGTGACTGGCGAGAGACGGCACAGGACCGGAATCTTTGGCGTACACTTGTATTGGAGGCCAAGACACACTTTGGGTTGTTGCGCCAGTGGAGTAAGTAAGTATACCACAACGGAAGAACATGTCGCAAGAGCTTTGGTCAGACTAGAGTTAGAATCGGTATTGTTTTCAGTTTCATAAAAGGTTAATCCTGAGCATCATCTTTTTTTTAAATATTTGTATAAATGGTAATGACGAAAAGAAAAATCCTTAAAAACGCTGAATTCACCTTGGTGCATGAAATCTCGTGTTTCATGGGGTCGCGCGGATATGAACTCGTGATTGATTGATCATTGATAGTAAATATGACAATATACCGCAACTCACAAAATATTCTTCAAACCATTTAAATTAAGTGTAAATCACATATGTAAATAGACTGTATGAACAAAAAGCATGGATGGATTCTGCCTCCAAGAAATGCTTTTGAGCAAAAGCATCAAGGGTTTCTAATTGGTGTGCGAGTGAAAATTATTAAATATTTTATAGAATACCAAATTATACTATTATCACAAAGATTATTACTCCACAAAACTTACATGAATTTTAGAAACAGGAGAGTTGAAGGCCTCATCAGAGAAGAAGTACAGCGAGCCACTGAAGATGATGCGCGCGTTGTTGCGAGCCTGCAGGGCTGCGATCAGCACCGTCTTGCGGCCCACAGCATGCGGGTACTCCTTCACCTGCAAAATGATAAAGCAATGATAAATAATTGCCCATTAGATAATTGACACCAATGATTGGACGTTGTTGGGGGAGGCCTTTGGCAAAGGGCACACAGAATAATTAAAAACAAAAAAAAATTAATGTGGATTAAAGTGGATTTTTACTCTATGTTGTAATTTCTGAAAGAAGGCAATAAAATAAAATTGACACTAATAGGTATAAGCAACAGATAAACATACATAAATAGAATAAAGATCCAAGACTCAAAAGTAAACATTCATATTTTTCATTGACAATATTTGCTGTACCAAACCTGAGACCACAAGTTTCATACTCAGATTGTCTAACCACAACTCACTCTGTCAAATAGAATGAAGTATTACTTTGCAAAGTTCATTTCAATATCCATAAACAGGGACAAACCAAATAAAAGCTTTTAAAAAAGTAGTGCTAAATTGTATAGATCAGGGTTTCCCAAACTATGGGTCACGACCCAATGGGGGATCGCGAGCGAATATTGAGTGGGCCCTGCCTGTAGAATAACACACAAAACGACCAAGCTAGTTTATTATTTGAAAAGTCCTGTATTCATATAGGTAACGGTTAAATGTCCTAGAGGAGGGTCCCGAGTTTGTAAGCTTGTATTAAATGGGTTGTAGAACCACTGTTGTATATAATATCTCAAAATCACAAGTACAAGCTGTTCTCACCTGGCTTTTAGGGTTGTAACTGTAAGCTGTGCTGTCAGCAGTGAGGATGGGCAGCACCAGGCTGTTGTCCTTGTCCAGGATGAGGCCGGTGCCCTCGAAGAGCAGCGGCTGCGTGTTCTGAGCCCCCACAATGGTTGGTGCATTGATCAGGTTCTTGGGAGACACTACAATTCTAGTGTGCTCGCCTTCATCTGACACATCGTAGTTGAAGTGGTCAATGACCGCTGCGGATTCCTCGTCCATCTGTGGATAAAAGAGTTTGTAATGATTATAAACTGTTATAGAAATTAATTTAGTAGGTATGTAAAACAAAAATGGTCACTTAATACATTTCAGAATGTATTACATCCCCATTTTTCTCAGATACTACTATACACACTATTATATCTGGTTCTGTATTCATAAAACTATCAAGAGACTTTACAATGTCTTAAAAAAATACAGGAAAAGAAACAATACAGGGTGAACTTCCCCATAAAGAGTTGTTGATTTCTAAGCAATTAATAAATCATTCAATTGTTTGGCTCCAAAAATCCAATAAGATTAAACAAATTTATACCTCAAAACCGCACTCTGAGGCAATTTCTCGGTAGATGTCGCCAGCGACGGCATTCCCGGCCATGAGCAGGTTGCCTCCATCGTCGATAAACCGCGTCACGGCCTCCGTGTCCAGCTGCCCGCCGAACTCCAGCACCGACGGCGCAAACACAATCAAGTTCTTGTATAAGTACTCGCCGTACTTTGAGAGGACGAGGTTTGCATCGTCGGCGAGCTTGAAAGTTAGAGTGTAGCCGCGATCTTGAAAAAAAAATGCAATTTTACAGTATGTAATTATAAGTTAACTCTAAGGTTGTGGATTAGACGACCGGCGTCTTATCATACTAGGAAAGATCGATTTGCTCACCTTGCAGAGACTTGAAGAATTGAGAGTGTGTTTCTCTAATGTTAAGATTATCAACTAACACTAAGGTTTCATGTTCAGCTAGAGCCAAGGAACAGGTTGCTATCACTCCTAGAATAATAGAAAACTTCATTTTAATCGGCTAATTACTAAAATAACCTACGCAACGCCGATTGAAATCTTCGTGACGTGTACTTCAGAAGTATGAAGTGTCAAATTTGGCTGTTTAGCTACCAGAATAATTTTTTCCATTGGCTTTAAAAACAATTTTGTTGTCTATTCTTTGCACAGGACACAATCATAAAGGCCACCACCAACCAGAGGCATGGGGCGCCAACGGAGTGTGCCCAGCACGCTCTATAACACTGAATCAAATATATGGTGACAAACACCGGCATGGCGGCACACCATATTTGATTCAGTGATATTGAATCACACAGCCCCACGCTCCCGGTTGGTTGTGGCCTTAAATGTTTCTTCAACAAATACAATAACACATTACAAAAAAGTTATAATTTAGTGGTTTTAAAATAAAAGTAGTAACAAAAGTTTTTTTCTTTAAACTAAAATGTGGTATTGGTGATACCAACAAAAAATTAACGCACATCACTAAACATTTTGGCGTTTTGTTTAGTTGAGTTGGTAGCCTTGGTTCGCTTTGACTTGACGTTTCGTAAAATGTTTTATTTTTGTATCAAATTAGTTGTGGTCTTTATCTAGTTTTTAATTATAGTTTTGTACGCCGTCAGTACACTTAGGCCTGCTGTCTTCCATAAAATAAGTGTGAATGATGATATCGCGGTCAAAGCACCGCTCTGCGGTGGAGGTGTGCGCCGATTGCGGAGCCTCAGGTCAGTAAGGGCAATAGCAATTAAGAAATGAGGTCTTCTGTTTAAGGAGCCAGATCTAGTCTAGACAGTCCATCATTCATTTAACAAACGTAGGTAATTTGAATCTCAAAAGACATGTTTGGTGATATTTTTGTGGACGCATGACTTGCTACCTTGAACTTACCTATTCTGTGGGAGTTCACATAATTGAAAATTGGTGTTGATTGCGACAATTTGATAATTTTAAATATAGTGACTATATATTTTTTTTCTATAGACCCATCATGGGCTTCCATCAATCGTGGTCTCCTGCTGTGTGCGGAGTGTTGCAGTGTGCACCGCAGCATGGGACGGCATATATCACATGTCAAGTCCCTGCGGCAGGGCGCCTGGCCCCCATCATTACTAGCAGTAAGTTTTGTAGAGATTCACAGTTCACATAGTGAAAAGGCAACCTTTTAACTGAACTTGATTTTAAATTACAAGCGATGTAGCTTTTATCCTCATAATTCATAATTCTTATGTTGGTAAAAGAACAGTATTTCTGTTCCTTACCTTTTTTATATAAAAATTAATTTTGAGTCTGATATTAATTCAGAATAATGTGTATGAGTAGTAGAATTAACAACTGAAGGTATTGAATAATACTGTATTAAGTAAACAAGTTGTCAATAGCTCATTCTTATTTATTAAAAAAAAAAACAAGAACTAGAAGAATTTTTTTATTCTTCTATTATAAGACTAGTGATGGAACTGTATGACTCAACTGGTGCCTTATGAACTCATAAAACAATAGTGAATTGGTGTTGATTACAGTTTTCCTGTTGTTATAAGAGTATGACTAAATGCTGTTTAATTAAACAATGGTTATGTTATGATTATAAACAAAAATGAACTTTTATTATTTTTAGTAAGTACAGTCACTATGAAATCCTTTTAAATCAAGCATGGCACCCTTAAAGTGGTGGAGAGAACTACTAAAGGTCATTTTATACCAATGCATGGTACATTCTATTGAGAGAATATGTCAACAAGTACTAATGCAACATTCCTGTTTAAAAATGCCATGTCCCGGCGTGAACAGACTCTAATGTGTTGGTTTGTGAAAGGGTTGGAAATGTCCACTCAAATATAACATCACAAAATGATGACAACTGTAAATGTTTACAAGCATTAAATTTGTAATTAAGACTTTTAGTTAGGAATTAGTGTTAGTTTAGTTTGCAGGTACAAGCTGTTTCTCTTCCATAGAAATTTAAATCATAATTGTTTTTAATAATTAATAATGTAAATCTGAATTTTTCAATGCATTATGGTCAACAGATGGTCCAACAGCTGACGGCTCAAAACGTAAACAGCATCTGGGAACACTCGCTGCTGGATACTTCAGCACCCAAGCATCTCAGGAAGAAACCGCAGGCTAAAGATCCTTTACAGTGAGCATCGCAATAAGCTGAATTTGACACTGAACTTTGATGTTTTTCTGATTGAATAATATATCATTTTATCCGCTTGTTTGAAATGGTTTCCAGTCTGGAAATCAAATGTGTAAAAGTTTTTGCAATATTACCTTCTCAGTAATTTTATTAAAGAATTCATAGCATAATTTGAGTTAAATATCTTTTTACACAAACAATTAATGTTTGCCTAATTTTTAGTTTAAAAAACGTTAAGTTGGAAATACAGAAAAACTGATCAAATTGGTTAGAAAAAGGAGATTACTATACAGGGTGTCCTGTAAGTAGTACGACAAACTGAAATGGGAGATAGGTGGGCAAATCATCTACCAAATATCAAAAAATGACCTTGGTAAAAGTTGCACCGTTTTTGAGAAATTTCGATTTTTCTGATTTTTTAAAAATGTGCACCCACACTAAGATTTTGAAAATTACATGACCACTGTTTAGCTTACTAGCTTAAAAATATGTCCAATTAATGGACTTTCAAAAATGATAAATAGCTTATCAAAAAAATATTTACAGGAAAAAATCTCCATACAAAGCATTAAGTTGAGGCTCAAGATGGATCAGAATGCACTCTGGCTAAATATGTGGTCATGTAATTATTTTTACTGTGATTGATCAAGTCTTGACCAAAGTTAAATTAATTAATTAAAGTTAATTTTTTTTATATCGAGGAACTAAGGAGAGCCATAATTGATGAAAAAGCAAATTGGATAAAAAAATAAGCTGCCCAAATTACTAATTCCACGCGGACGGAGTCGCGGGCAAAAGATATTAATGAAATATATGGATTTCACGGGATGACCGTAAGAGTAAAAAAAAAAATTGAAGTTGAAGAAATAAAAAATACAAAAAGATACTTCAAACCAAACTTGTTATTGTTCAAAAAATCAGAAAAATCGTAATTTCTCGAAAACGGTGCGACTTTTAGTGAGGTCATTTTTTGATATTCGGTAGATGACCTGCCCACCTATCTCCCATTTCATTTTTCATTTGTCGTACTACTTAAGGGACACCCTGTATGATTTAAGTCATGTACACTACAAAAATCGTGACAAAAAAAAGCAGAAACTTGGCTTGAAATTGCCGCGGCGGTTGTGTTAATTAGGTGCACCCAATATTTTCTTCTTTTTTAGAAGTTTCTAGGCTCCACAAAATCAATGCTTCTTCTTCGAAAGATGAACTTTCTAGCGACATGTTGCACATACAAAGACATGGACGAAAATAGAACGCAAGAATTGTACCGCCTCTTGTGTGCGTTGGAACTCTCGAGCGGTCAAATCGAAGAACTCTGAACGCAGAACTCGAAACTCCAGAACGCTCTCTGTCTGCGCGGGCCCTTAATCGATACTGGCAATGTACAATTATACAGGGTGTCCCAGAATTCGAGGGCAGAAATCGAAGCCAATTCAAATTAGCAACATTTAAGGTCCAAAATCGAATGTCTCGACAGGGTTGTCAAATGGTTTAACGGTTAAAAGCGATAATAGTAGTTTTTTTTGATTTCCAGTCCTATAAAGTCCGAGTTTATCCTGGCGAAGCACTTGCGGCTGGCGTACGTGCTACGGGCGCGGCGCGACGAGCCGCCGAGCGAGTTGGGCCGGCAGCTGCACAGCGCCGTGCGCAGCGCCTCGCTCGACACCGCGATGCGCCTGCTGGCACAGGGAGCCGACCCCAACTACTACCACCCGGTGAGTGGCGCGTGCTGAGGCGCGGCGCCAGTGCGAGCGGGCCGGGCCGGCAACTGCACAGCGCCGTGCGCAGCGCCTCGCTCGACACCGCGATGCGCCTGCTGGCACAGGGAGCCGACCCCAACTACTACCACCCGGTGAGTGGCGCGTGCTGAGGCGCGGCGCCAGTGCGAGCGGGCCGGGCCGGCAACTGCACAGCGCCGTGCGCAGCGCCTCGCTCGACACCGCGATGCGCCTGCTGGCACAGGGAGCCGACCCCAACTACTACCACCCGGTGAGTGGCGCGTGCTGAGGCGCGGCGCCAGTGCGAGCGGGCCGGGCCGGCAACTGCACAGCGCCGTGCGCAGCGCCTCGCTCGACACCGCGATGCGCCTGCTGGCACAGGGAGCCGACCCCAACTACTACCACCCGGTGAGTGGCGCGTGCTGAGGCGCGGCGCCAGTGCGAGCGGGCCGGGCCGGCAACTGCACAGCGCCGTGCGCAGCGCCTCGCTCGACACCGCGATGCGCCTGCTGGCACAGGGAGCCGACCCCAACTACTACCACCCGGTGAGTGGCGCGTGCTGAGGCGCGGCGCCAGTGCGAGCGGGCCGGGCCGGCAGCTGCACAGCGCCGTGCGCAGCGCCTCGCTCGACACCGCGATGCGCCTGCTGGCACAGGGAGCCGACCCCAACTACTACCACCCGGTGAGTGGCGCGTGCTGAGGCGCGGCGCCAGTGCGAGCGGGCCGGGCCGGCAGCTGCACAGCGCCGTGCGCAGCGCCTCGCTCGACACCGCGATGCGCCTGCTGGCACAGGGAGCCGACCCCAACTACTACCACCCGGTGAGTGGCGCGTGCTGAGGCGCGGCGCCAGTGCGAGCGGGCCGGGCCGGCAGCTGCACAGCGCCGTGCGCAGCGCCTCGCTCGACACCGCGATGCGCCTGCTGGCACAGGGAGCCGACCCCAACTACTACCACCCGGTGAGTGGCGCGTGCTGAGGCGCGGCGCCAGTGCGAGCGGGCCGGGCCGGCAGCTGCACAGCGCCGTGCGCAGCGCCTCGCTCGACACCGCGATGCGCCTGCTGGCACAGGGAGCCGACCCCAACTACTACCACCCGGTGAGTGGCGCGTGCTGAGGCGCGGCGCCAGTGCGAGCGGGCCGGGCCGGCAGCTGCACAGCGCCGTGCGCAGCGCCTCGCTCGACACCGCGATGCGCCTGCTGGCACAGGGAGCCGACCCCAACTACTACCACCCGGTGAGTGGCGCGTGCTGAGGCGCGGCGCCAGTGCGAGCGGGCCGGGCCGGCAGCTGCACAGCGCCGTGCGCAGCGCCTCGCTCGACACCGCGATGCGCCTGCTGGCACAGGGAGCCGACCCCAACTACTACCACCCGGTGAGTGGCGCGTGCTGAGGCGCGGCGCCAGTGCGAGCGGGCCGGGCCGGCAGCTGCACAGCGCCGTGCGCAGCGCCTCGCTCGACACCGCGATGCGCCTGCTGGCACAGGGAGCAGACCCCAACTACTACCACCCGGTGAGTGGCGCGTGCTGAGGCGCGGCGCCAGTGCGAGCGGGCCGGGCCGGCAGCTGCACAGCGCCGTGCGCAGCGCCTCGCTCGACACCGCGATGCGCCTGCTGGCACAGGGAGCCGACCCCAACTACTACCACCCGGTGAGTGGCGCGTGCTGAGGCGCGGCGCCAGTGCGAGCGGGCCGGGCCGGCAGCTGCACAGCGCCGTGCGCAGCGCCTCGCTCGACACCGCGATGCGCCTGCTGGCACAGGGAGCCGACCCCAACTACTACCACCCGGTGAGTGGCGCGTGCTGAGGCGCGGCGCCAGTGCGAGCGGGCCGGGCCGGCAGCTGCACAGCGCCGTGCGCAGCGCCTCGCTCGACACCGCGATGCGCCTGCTGGCACAGGGAGCCGACCCCAACTACTACCACCCGGTGAGTGGCGCGTGCTGAGGCGCGGCGCCAGTGCGAGCGGGCCGGGCCGGCAGCTGCACAGCGCCGTGCGCAGCGCCTCGCTCGACACCGCGATGCGCCTGCTGGCACAGGGAGCCGACCCCAACTACTACCACCCGGTGAGTGGCGCGTGCTGAGGCGCGGCGCCAGTGCGAGCGGGCCGGGCCGGCAGCTGCACAGCGCCGTGCGCAGCGCCTCGCTCGACACCGCGATGCGCCTGCTGGCACAGGGAGCCGACCCCAACTACTACCACCCGGTGAGTGGCGCGTGCTGAGGCGCGGCGCCAGTGCGAGCGGGCCGGGCCGGCAGCTGCACAGCGCCGTGCGCAGCGCCTCGCTCGACACCGCGATGCGCCTGCTGGCACAGGGAGCCGACCCCAACTACTACCACCCGGTGAGTGGCGCGTGCTGAGGCGCGGCGCCAGTGCGAGCGGGCCGGGCCGGCAGCTGCACAGCGCCGTGCGCAGCGCCTCGCTCGACACCGCGATGCGCCTGCTGGCACAGGGAGCCGACCCCAACTACTACCACCCGGTGAGTGGCGCGTGCTGAGGCGCGGCGCCAGTGCGAGCGGGCCGGGCCGGCAGCTGCACAGCGCCGTGCGCAGCGCCTCGCTCGACACCGCGATGCGCCTGCTGGCACAGGGAGCCGACCCCAACTACTACCACCCGGTGAGTGGCGCGTGCTGAGGCGCGGCGCCAGTGCGAGCGGGCCGGGCCGGCAGCTGCACAGCGCCGTGCGCAGCGCCTCGCTCGACACCGCGATGCGCCTGCTGGCACAGGGAGCCGACCCCAACTACTACCACCCGGTGAGTGGCGCGTGCTGAGGCGCGGCGCCAGTGCGAGCGGGCCGGGCCGGCAGCTGCACAGCGCCGTGCGCAGCGCCTCGCTCGACACCGCGATGCGCCTGCTGGCACAGGGAGCCGACCCCAACTACTACCACCCGGTGAGTGGCGCGTGCTGAGGCGCGGCGCCAGTGCGAGCGGGCCGGGCCGGCAGCTGCACAGCGCCGTGCGCAGCGCCTCGCTCGACACCGCGATGCGCCTGCTGGCACAGGGAGCCGACCCCAACTACTACCACCCGGTGAGTGGCGCGTGCTGAGGCGCGGCGCCAGTGCGAGCGGGCCGGACCGGAATAAGTTCCGGTTTGAATCGTAACCAGTGTCACTGGAAATACTACCAGGCGCACTCATACGCGCTTTAAACTTTTGGGCGATTACTGATCGTAGTTTCTATTCTTGCAAAATTGCATACTACATTCTGCCACCTAGCATGGAACAGCGGAAAAATAATTGACAGCTGTTTATAAAACAAAAATGCGACATGCCATTTTGTCTTGTTTTTACACGACTACGGCAAAGCCAAAAGGAAGTGTAATGATTTTAGCAGCCTATGTTTGTATTTATGGATGTTCCACCGTAGCGTCGAGACTACTTATCCGATTTTAATAAATAAGGTGTCATTTGTTTTAAGTTAACTGTTACCATTCACGTATAGAAAAAAATTGCAAACTATTTTATTCACTGTGGTTTGAAATCCTGTGCCTAAAAAAAATTGCCTTCCCTGTCGGCTCGCTCAGTCAATGCCATCCTATTTACAATATGTTTACTTTTAGTTTACAACTGACAGATGGCTTGCCTTCATTTCATTTCCAACTTTAACGCCATACAAATAAAGTAGCTATTACAAAATCTGCAAACGTGGGTAATAGTATTCTAAAATTGGCTTTGTTTGTAGGTCGTTAAAGTTGAATATGAAATGAAGGCAAACCATCTGTCAGTGGTGAACTTTATGTATTGAAATATTATAAGAACAAGAGTGGCAACTCTATGGTCAAAAATGCATGTATGGAAGGTGCTGCCGCCCTACGGCAGCTCAAGAACTAATGTGACGTATACGTCACATTAGACGACATTAATGTGACGTATAGATATATACCTATCTATATTTATATGTTGGTAGTGATGTACTATCGCCCCAAGCGCCAGATAACCACCTTAAAGGCCCAGTTTGCGCGCAGTGGCTAGACATCTGTCCATAACAATCCATAGCAATAAACATCAACGGCTGCAAGCAAATTTGTTTTGAAAATGGGTATCTGACGTCTGGGGCGATGGTACAGCTATAGATACGCGTACCTATAGCAATGTACAGTCAAGGATTTTAATTGATAGGCTAATTGCCACTATTCGTATTTTAGCCGTCTAATTCAAATCAGCATATACGAAGTATAAGCGGCTAAATCCGATTTGCATTATATGGCTAAAATACGAACATTGGCAAGTGGCCTATCAATTAAAGTCCTTGACCGTACAATTTGGTACGCCATGGCCATGGCCGATGAATGACAATTGACAAGTTTGGCAAGTCAACCAAGATGGCCGCTAATTTAGTTCTTCGGCAAACACCAGAGATCGCTGTAGTCGCATGAAAAGTGATGATATATGTAAGTGTGCCCCCCCTGGGTCTTATGGTGCGTTGTTTCGCAGGAGAAAGGCAGCACGTGTCTTCACGTGGCGTGCCGCGCGGGGCAGCCGGCGCAGGCCGAGCTGCTGGCGGCGTGGGGCGCCGACCCCGCCGCGAGGGACGCCAACCAACTCACGCCGCACATGGCCGCCAAGTAAACAAACTATAAATACAGGGTGTTTGGTAGCTACGTGCAAATTTTCAAGGGGGTGATAGCCGAGGTATTTTTGAACATTTTTAGCCATATATGTCTTAGCCGAAAATTGTTTTTTTTTTTTAAATTGAAGACTTAGAAATTTTAGGAAAATACCCAGAATTTGATAGTCACGAGTCAATATTGCCCCAATGAGCGTTAATTTGGAAATTTTAAATATGGCACAGAAAAATGACGTAGACTTGTCTTTTTCACATGTTATTTGGGCCAATCAACTTTTAAACCGACGTTTTTGGCGTCTCCTGCGTTACCAAAATTGTCTCTGGCGTTACCAAAAAATCGTACTTCCAACAAGATATTTCACGGTTTAATAGGTTAAACTTACGTAGGATGGTATGTACTCATGTACACCATCTATTAAATTACAGAAAAAACATGTTTACCTACAAAAATCTGCAATTGTTTGAAAAATGTCGCGGACAGATTAGTGTCGGTTTAAAAGTTGATTGGCCCATTTACTAGTAAAATTTCAAGACTAGTGCAATCTTGAGTTTGGTTTTTACTTTTTATCTCAGATATAGCAAGCAATGTCAATGGGTGGTACCTTAAAAGAAAGAACAGTAAACAGGCATGTTTCTAAAAATGTTTGAACATTTCAAGGATTTTTTTTATTTATTTTTATGGTACAGAAAAATTACTCTGTTCCAACCTAAGACACTTTTAGTAATTTCGAATGCCTCCATTTTGTTATTGTGGCAAGAAAGACACTTAAAAATTATTTCATTTGGTCCAATACACTTTAAACTATCCGAAATAAAAGATTTGGTTTCCAAATTAACGCTCATTGGGGCAATATTGACTCGTGACTATCAAATACTGGGTATTTTCCTAAAATTTCTAAGTCTTCAATTTAAATAAAAAACAAATTTCGGCTAAGACATATATGGCTAAAAATGTTCAAAAATACCTCGGCAATCACCCCCTTAAAGCTTTACACGTAGCTACCAAACACCCTGTATATCTAGGGCCTGAATGGCGGACTTGCACGGACCAGAGTTGTCTGAATAACACCGTGTCCGCATTGGCGATCCCTATAGCCAGACCGTTTAAATGAGTCCTCGCCCGAGCGAAATGCCGACAACGGGAGCGAGAAAGGTGCGGGCGGCGAGCGCGTCCCGTGTGCCCGCCGCCCGCACCTCTCCCGGCCCCGTTTGTCGTCATGCTCCCCAGCCCCTGTACCGCGCGGGTGAAGACTCATTTAAACGGTTTACCTATAGTCTCAAGTCTCAAATAGCTTTTCTTTTGTGTTAAAAAATTTAGTTGTATTAAATACTTTAGATGTATGTAATTTAATAGCAATGTAGATCTGTTTGAAAAACTATACCTTGTTGAGTTTCTTGCCGGATTCTTCTTAACGGGGTTTTTCCGAACTGGTGGTAGATTCTGCGACGTTCATAGGAGCATCAATTGATGCCTAAGTGTTTGTTGTCTGATCAGTAGTTAAAGATACTAATAGTCAAATTACCTTTGAAATGCGTTAACTATTGTTATATTTGCCATATATTTTAACTATTAGTTTGTTTAACTATTGATCAAACAACCAACGGGCTCCTAACTTAATGAAGAATTTTTACTTTGACTTTGAGTTAACTGCTAACCCAGGCTTAAGAGTATCAAAATTATCCTATCTCAGTTAACAATTTATTTTTTAATCCTGGCCTGTGCAAGTGGCCGTTAGAGATTAAGAAAATATCGTGCGAGTTTCGCACATTGCGGGCCTGCGTGACATGCAATGGGAGAAAATTAGTTGTAAGTGCGACGAAAAATATAATAACATAGCGGTATTGAAATAATACGTGTAACTTGATGGAATATTCATTTATTACTGAATCAATTTATTCTATTATTAACTTACATACTACACTACACCACAAATGTCAGACAGTGGGTCCAAATCAAACTCCGTAGTTTAATCCGCGCGTTAATTGTGAAGAATTCTAAATAATGCTATTCAACACCGATTAAAGTACCGATTAAGTACAGTATAATGTCAAATGAAGGTCATTGCTAATTTGATATGTAATAAAATCTAAATGGTTTTCGATTTACTAAACATTACAAAAAATAGACATCCCCAATGGTCACAAACCTCAGAAAGCTAGGACATGGCGTGTTGGACACGATAAGTGGGAATTTATTCGAGCGTTTCAACCGCCTCATTTATCTGGTCACATTTTTAAGAAACGGCTGTAGATTTTGGTGGGGCTTTCGGTTATTATATTAGAGGTCCCGTACGTCTACCATATAACAGAAAACTGTATCAGAATCTTCAGCCGATAAATGCGGCCAGATAAATGAGGCGGTTAAAACGCTCGAATAAATACCAAAGTAACCAGCCATAGTCAGCGAAAAGGTTGTAGGTACCTATTAAAACTGTTTTTTGTATGAGTTTGTATTGTATCTATGTATGTTACATACAGACAAGGCGGGCACACAGAGCTCGCGGACCGCATGACGGAGCTGGTGTACGAGGCGACGGACCGGCTGATCCAGTTCGTGTGCGGCGCGCGGCCCGACCACGCCTCCGGGCGGCACTTCGCCGTGCCGCGCGCCACCGACGCGCACGAGATGACCGACGTCGCTAAGGCGGCTCGGGGCAAGCTGCAGCTGGTACGTATTGTATGCTACATACAGGCAAGGCGGGCACACAGCTCGCGGACCGCATGACGGAGCTGGTGTATACGTATATCAACTAAAACCAGCCCTTACTACGAAATTCGATTTACGAACTTTGTATCGTGCCGTTCCATTGAACCGTGAAAGGGAAGGCAGATTTGTTTTTATTGAAACCCACTGCAGTTAGGAAGCGAATAGCGTCCGTTTTCTTTGCTCCCCAATCCGATTGTACTAGGTTATTAACTTATTAAGATTCTAAATGGTTTTTCTCTTTCTTTTGTGTAATTTTTATTTTCTCTTTTAGGTCACTGTTTTGTTTTGATTAACTTGTGCCTGTTTCTGTTTATATAATAGTATTATCTGTGAAGACCTGTAATTGGCTTTTCTGATATTTACTTATAGTATCTACTTTTAAAATAAAATAGCTGTTGGTTTTCCGAATAAAATAAAATAATAAAATATATGAACTTCGAATTTCGAGTAGCAGCATTGTTCCCAAGGGCCATTACAGACGGACTGCATTCCGGACGTAACCGCCAACTGCCGACTGCCCATACATTTCGATCACAGCTAGCGTCACAAAACAGATAGGTACAGAAATCAATCTACATACAAAGTGCGCTCGAGCAACGCACACATAGACACTGCTCACAGACACGATATGTCGGAACAGTTGGGACCAGTTCGAGCGCGATTGCCATCCGCTTGAGACGCGCGTCTGTGAACTTTATTGAGTACAATAATGGAGCAACTAAAAAAAGTTATAATTAAATTAAATATTGTAATAAAAAACAATGTAAATATTGTAATGGCTGTGTTCTGTGGCTACATTTTAATCTTTTTTCCAGCTGCCGAATCACTTATTCGAAGAGTTAGTTATGGACATTTACGATGAGATAGACCGAAGAGAAACCGAAGCGAGTAAGTGTTACTAACCTGTTTTTTTTTTAACTAATATTTCTAAGGACTTAATCACGAAATATTTATTGAATCAACCACAACCACACAAGCGTTCAACCACATTAAAGCGGCCGTGGTCACAAGTCTGGTTGTTTTTTTCTTCTTTGTTTCGAAAGGAATGTGTCTTTGAACAGTATGGCAAACGAGCGGGACGGGTCTGGAGCGTTGCGGAGTTGTGTTTCTGCCGGTGAACCCGGCGCTGTCAGCGCCGCGCAACCAGGGCCGGCAGAAGCTGGCGCGGCTGTCGGCCGGCGAGCTGGGCGCGCTGTGCCGCGACGCGCTGCTGGACGCCACGCGCCGCCAGCACATCGCCACGCTGCACCCGCACGGTACTGCCCCCCCACTGCAGCTGGGCGCGCTGTGCCGCGACGCGCTGCTGGACGCCACGCGCCGCCAGCACATCGCCACGCTGCACCCGCACGGTACTGCCCCCCCACTGCAGCTGGGCGCGCTGTGCCGCGACGCGCTGCTGGACGCCACGCGCCGCCAGCACATCGCCACGCTGCACCCGCACGGTACTGCCCCCCCACTGCAGCTGGGCGCGCTGTGCCGCGACGCGCTGCTGGACGCCACGCGCCGCCAGCACATCGCCACGCTGCACCCGCACGGTACTGCCCCCCCACTGCAGCTGGGCGCGCTGTGCCGCGACGCGCTGCTGGACGCCACGCGCCGCCAGCACATCGCCACGCTGCACCCGCACGGTACTGCCCCCCCACTGCAGCTGGGCGCGCTGTGCCGCGACGCGCTGCTGGACGCCACGCGCCGCCAGCACATCGCCACGCTGCACCCGCACGGTACTGCCCCCCCACCCCCCACTGAAGCCGGCGTGGTGTTATTGCTATGTAATTTTTTGCAGGCTCAATACCTGACACGCCTTTAAACGGCTATTTCCACTCGGCGCACCCACCATCACATTGTTTCTAACCTAAGGTGCGTTGGCATTCTCTGAATTTCTTATTATCACTTTTAGTTTTTTTTTCTTTACTTAACTTCAGTTTAGTTGGCCTCTTCGTTTTTGCTCCACTCTTGCCTAAACCACTAGCAAATTTAAGGGCGTATTTACGTCAATTTAAATAAACTGGGACTATGGTGTTTGTGTGTTTCCGGCAGCGTTGCTGGGCGTGCTGCCACCCGCGGGCCGACTGCTGCGCGCGTCGCACGCGTCGGACGACGAGCCTCTCTACGACTCCGTCGCGTCGGACGACGACTACGCCGCGCTCGCGCCCATCGACCTCCATGTAAATATGCTATAGTTGCCACTTGCACTGTCTACAGTTAAAAATTAAATCGTTAACCCTGGGATAGGGATGACAGTTCCATGCATTTTGACACTAGTTAACTCTTAGCGGCGGTTAACAAACTTCAAGCTATAATATTTGTGCAGATGAGCATCGACCCACGCGCCGGCGAGACAGTATCATCGACGTACAACGCTTCGCTTCCCGTCGAACACTCCGCTTTCTCCGACCTCCGCCCCTCCCACTCGCCCCCCCTCAGAGGGGACGACGTCGACTCCCTCAAGAAAGAACTCGACAGCAGAGACTCCACCATCACCGAACTGAAAAACCAACTCAAAAACCTACAGACCATAGTAGAACAGTTGACGAAAGAAAACAGCGTCCTCAAAACGACGAGCAGTGTCGACGACAATAACAGCTTAACTTCACAGACTTCAATAACGGACAATGTTTCTAGTAACGGCTTAGACAGCGCGAGTAAACCCCCAGAGAGAGGCAGAAGTCTGGAAACCGACCAGTTGACGCTGAGCTCTGAGGAGGCGGACTTAAAGCAAGCCCTCAAGAGCTCCCAGCGACCGGTCAGTATGTTTGAGGCTAGGGAGGGACCAAAGAATAACTGGCACGTTACTAAACACCAGGTACTAATAATTAATTATACTAATTATAGACGCTTGTAGTTAGTAGACGCTCTAAGGCTCGTAGTTTGGTAACTAACTAAAATTTAGAAGATAAAGTATGGTGTGGTGACTTAATAAGTAAACTGGTGATTCAATAAGTCAGTAGAAACTAAAATGATGTTACCACTTCAATCGGTTGGAGAATGAGATCAGTCGAAGTCATATAAGGTATCACGAAATGAAGAACATGTCAGCCAATAAGTTTGTGAGGAGATCTATGCCTCGGACTGAAGTCCAAAGGCAGAAAGTACTAAGTGGTATTTATGCATCGAGTTGAGAAATTACATTAGTGTTTAGCGCTTGTTAGGGCTAATCGCTTAGAGCCTGGGTAGCGAACGTTGTTGGCTATTCTGGATCCTCGTTGGAGCTGGTAGCAGTAGTGGGAGAAGTGTTTGCAGACTAGACACCGGGCATGGAGATATAGCAACATGCTAGTGGCGCAGTGCCGTAGTATGGCTTGCCGCGAGACTGCGTCTTCGTCTTGTATGTCTATGAAGGTTGCCTTATTGTCCAATGTCGAGAGTCACCAATGTGAGAAGAGGTTGCAATAGATCTCTCACCAGCCAAAAGAGGCAAAAAGGCCTGGAGACTGAAGTCCCAAAGTTGGACTTTGTATTTATGCATCAGAGTTGAAAAATTTCTTACCTTATTTAATTGAGTTTGACAAAATGTTACTCGATTTTCAAAGTATAACGCATCCATAAGCCGTAACGTTATCTTGAATAAAAATTACTAGTGAAAAATCCACGCAGAGGTGTGGACTTATTCAACCAGTTGACAAAAAACATACGTATTCATTTTTTGATACCTGGTATGTGTAGTAACACTTTGAGAGGTCTCCTTGTTCCATTCATGAATTACTTTAATAGTGTACATAATAAATAATAATTAAGATTACAATTTAGTTAGAGCAGATTAATATAACGCGCAAAGATTAAACGCAAACGAGGCAAGTCGAGAGGAAAATATTCTTAATTCCGAAACCACAAAAACAAAATATGTCATCATCATTATCTTCTGCCTACGTTCGTCCCACTGCTGAGCACAGGCCTTACAATGACCCATGATGATGATGATGGGTTTGGGCTTTATTTCCCGAGCGGTTTCCATGTAAAAGTTCCCATTCCCATTTGAATTTGAATTTAATGATTTTCAAATTAAATTTTGCACATAAATTCCGAAATACTTGAAAAAGCTGAGTCCGGGTCAAACCCACCGGCCTCTGCTTGAGAGGTCACATATCAAACCATAAAATAAGTACATAGATAACTTGATCGTAACTTCAAAACTTGTCCAGCTAACGACGCTATCGAGCCTGGACCGGTCACTGACAGCGAGCGTGTTGGAAGCCGGTGATGCTTTGCCTGATGCGGAAGCGGTGCACCGGCGGGCCGAGGCCGTCACGCGCGCCATCCAGGAGCTGTGGGGCGCCGCCCGCGACCAGCCCGGCCGCGCCCCGCCCGCCGCGCCGCGCCTCGCCGCGCGCCACGCCTGCACCAGGCAGTGTGTCCGGGCGCTGCTGCAACTGTTCCCGCAGGTGAGCTGCCGTCCCGCGCCATCCAGCAGCTGTGGGGCGCCCCCGCGACCAGCCCGGCCGCGCCCCGCCCGCCGCGCCGCGCCTCGCCGCGCGCCACGCCTGCACCAGGCAGTGTGTCCGGGCGCTGCTGCAACTGTTCCCGCAGGTGAGCTGCCGTCCCGCGCCATCCAGCAGCTGTGGGGCGCCCCCGCGACCAGCCCGGCCGCGCCCCGCCCGCCGCGCCGCGCCTCGCCGCGCGCCACGCCTGCACCAGGCAGTGTGTCCGGGCGCTGCTGCAACTGTTCCCGCAGGTGAGCTGCCGTCCCGCGCCATCCAGCAGCTGTGGGGCGCCCCCGCGACCAGCCCGGCCGCGCCCCGCCCGCCGCGCCGCGCCTCGCCGCGCGCCACGCCTGCACCAGGCAGTGTGTCCGGGCGCTGCTGCAACTGTTCCCGCAGGTGAGCTGCCGTCCCGCGCCATCCAGCAGCTGTGGGGCGCCCCCGCGACCAGCCCGGCCGCGCCCCGCCCGCCGCGCCGCGCCTCGCCGCGCGCCACGCCTGCACCAGGCAGTGTGTCCGGGCGCTGCTGCAACTGTTCCCGCAGGTGAGCTGCCGTCCCGCGCCATCCAGCAGCTGTGGGGCGCCCCCGCGACCAGCCCGGCCGCGCCCCGCCCGCCGCGCCGCGCCTCGCCGCGCGCCACGCCTGCACCAGGCAGTGTGTCCGGGCGCTGCTGCAACTGTTCCCGCAGGTGAGCTGCCGTCCCGCGCCATCCAGCAGCTGTGGGGCGCCCCCGCGACCAGCCCGGCCGCGCCCCGCCCGCCGCGCCGCGCCTCGCCGCGCGCCACGCCTGCACCAGGCAGTGTGTCCGGGCGCTGCTGCAACTGTTCCCGCAGGTGAGCTGCCGTCCCGCGCCATCCAGCAGCTGTGGGGCGCCCCCGCGACCAGCCCGGCCGCGCCCCGCCCGCCGCGCCGCGCCTCGCCGCGCGCCACGCCTGCACCAGGCAGTGTGTCCGGGCGCTGCTGCAACTGTTCCCGCAGGTGAGCTGCCGTCCCGCGCCATCCAGCAGCTGTGGGGCGCCCCCGCGACCAGCCCGGCCGCGCCCCGCCCGCCGCGCCGCGCCTCGCCGCGCGCCACGCCTGCACCAGGCAGTGTGTCCGGGCGCTGCTGCAACTGTTCCCGCAGGTGAGCTGCCGTCCCGCGCCATCCAGCAGCTGTGGGGCGCCCCCGCGACCAGCCCGGCCGCGCCCCGCCCGCCGCGCCGCGCCTCGCCGCGCGCCACGCCTGCACCAGGCAGTGTGTCCGGGCGCTGCTGCAACTGTTCCCGCAGGTGAGCTAACCGTCCGCGACCCTGGACTAGTAGGTACATTCTGGACCAGTACACCCTAGGTTGGAACACCCTAGACTAGTACACCCTGGACTATTACACTCTTAAATACACCTTGAACTAGAACACCCTAGACCAGACTAGAATACCTATGACTGTTATACCCAAATAGCACACTTTGAACTAGTACGTCCTGGATTAGTACACCCTGATCTATACACCCTTAAATAGTACACCTTGAACTAGAACACTCTAGACTAGACTAATATACACTGGACTGTTACACCGTTAAATAATATCCTTGAACTGGTACATCCTGTACTAGAACACCCTAGGCTATTAGTACTCCCTGGATTATCACACCCTTAAATGGTACACCTCGTTTATTGAATCAGGCGTTACTTTACGTTACTTTACCCTGGACTAGTACACCCTGGACTAGTACACCTCGGACTAGTACACCTTAGGTTATTTATTATGCCCAGTGCGCCATTATAATTTAATGCGCAAAATATATATTGACCAGTAAATCTACACATTTTACGTTAAAAATTTGGAGCTAACTGCTTTGCCTTCTCAATCCATTTTCTACTCTACTGCCGGACTATAAAAGCCACATTGCAAGTCATCATCTTCTACAGAGCTGTCCCGACCGCGAGCTCTCCGCAGTCTTAGACCAGCTCCGCACGGCGTCGGCGGCGCTGGGCGCGGCGTGTGCGGCGCCCGGCCAGCTGGAACAACTCCGCGGCGCCGCGTACGACCTCGCGCGCGCCACCAAACTCCTCGTCACGCACTTCCACCAAGACTCCTAGCGAACACCCCGGTACACCACGGTGTAACGATACCAGTGACTGTGAGAACACTTTCATATTATGACAGTTCTTTTTATGATTCGCGTTAGAGATTTGCTACGGGGTGTAGACCGTGATTTCGTAATCCAATCGTAGCTGGTAGCGTCGAAATATCGGGACCTCATTAACTCTTTAAGCGCTTAGAATTTTTCATCGTGCATGCTCATTTCGCCACCGATACGAAACTATAATAATCGTGGATAAGTCAATCTTATGAAAATACGCCAGAGCGATGAATATTCTTTTAAAAACAGACCTAAACTTGGTCTTATTTATCAGACTGCGGCGAAATGAGCTGGAAATTTTGTCCTATATATATGACCACGGGGGTTAAAAGGCTAAAGTGAGTCTCGATCTACGTCCCGTAGCCAATATTATAATTATTTTTAAACAGGACTTAACCGAAGATAAACGATGCGTAATTTAGTATGCGTCATAATCACACCGCCTACTTTGTGCGGGTCTTAACTTTTTCATAAATTTGACGTTGTTGAGTCGTGTTTAAAAAAAATCCAATGAATTTGTGAGCATGACCGGAAAACCGGTATCTTGCTCTAGCTAATGCGTTACGCCACGGTGTAATTTGCGGATTGTATACTTAGGATTACTAGTGAATGTGTACGTGATTAACCCGTTTTTAGTTCCACCTCCTGGCCTTATACTACGAAGTGCTATTTACGATTTTCCTATCATTCTATCCCACTCACGCTAATACGCGCTTGCTAGTTGAGAGTGACAGGGACGCTATGATACGAACTTCGAATTTTGGAGTAACCCAACTGACTACTTAAAGGATAACAAGGAACTGTGGTATGTTTAATACAAAATAAACTTCGGCAGACGCTTCATCAGTTGAGGATCTCTCTTAAGACAGGCAGGTTGAAATCGCGAAGGATAACGGAAAATAAATAGCGCCTAAAAGAAAATACTAGCTTTGCCGGACAAAGTTTATCACAATCTTTAAGTGTATGAAGAGGGGATGATTGTAATAAAATACATAAATTGATTGCTTGAAAAAGGTAAAGAGGTCGTGCATATCAGAATCTATACGGGTGAATTAAACTCTTCCGCTCCTAACGCTGCGGTTATGTCTAATCAATTTATGTTTAAATATCAAGCAATAAATTTCCTACTGTCATAGAGAAAGAAATGCAATAACAAGTATTTTTTTATTTCAATGGTAATGTAATGTGTGAATGGTTGAGCTGTTACAGTCCGGGCACGACTATGCGACGCGCTACCATTGACGCGACGAGCTTTTTTCTCTGTTCATTTCGCGGTCGGGATTTGCCTGTAGCTACCTTGAAGCACACGTAATGAACAGAGAAAACTCGCCACGCTGACGGTCGCACGGAGTCGTGGCGCTGCCTTTGTCTCGCGTAGCGTTTTTGATTCTAAATAATTTCCAATTTAACATTATTTTGAGATTAATACGACGGGACAACGATATATTAACTGTAGGCTAAAACACGGTTGTATACTAATCGTTATGTCGACGTCTATTAGACATGAAAGTATTACTTTTTTAAATTTTACTTTATTTTTGTGAAATCAATCTAATCAGCGACATAGACAACTTTTTGTTTAGTTCAAAGTATTCATAGATCAATTAAAAATAAGAAAATAATTTCGTGTTAATTTGTAAGGATTGTTGTGTTAGTTATATATGAAGTACCTATTTAGTATGCATTCTTTTGAAATGCTGTGTTCAATGAAGTTTTGACGAGCCCAGATTTTAGTTAGCTGTAATAAAATAGCAATAACTGTACATTTCATTTGTTTGCATTAACATTAACAGTGCTTTTTTCTCGTGACCTTTTGTGATGTATGGAGTAGATTGAACTAAAAACTATTCTAAATTTTTTATAAACATAATTGGGTGAATCAACTTTTTTGTGTTGTTTATTCTATCCCCGGTTGTCCAAGTGACACTTCATACTGTTTCATAGAAAAATGCTTAGGTTGTCCGAGGGACAAAATTTGTGTAACCATAGCAACAGGTGGCACTAAATTTGTTTCACCCAATTATGATAATATTGATTGACAAATCCTCACTACTTTAAAAAGCTCGTGGGTATCTCGTATCAGTCATGTTGTGAAACTGAACTTTAAAGCACACTAAGTACAGTTTATAGTATTTATTCTATGGAATGAGGAGAAAATTAGTCGATTGTACACGTATAAATTTATATTCCGTTAGTAAATTTCATTAAAATCAATATCGTAAATTATCTGAGGCTATGAAATATTTGTTCAAAATATAACTTTAAAGAACACCCAGTGATATATGGGTTGTATGATTTAGTATTTGACGGAGGCCATTATTTGGCCATGATTGTAATAATTAATTAAGAGTTAAAATTAATTTAAAATTATAATGTCGTTTTATAACAATTTTTTTATTGTGGAACGACATCACGAAGATAAACGTTACTTTGATGTAAAGTCTAGACGAAATAAATTGATTATTTTTTAAGTTACATTTTAGTATACAAATAGCGTATACGTAGGTAGTTGTTGTGTTCGAGCTAAATAATTATTATTTACTTAAATATCTCGACGCAATGCAGACTTACAGTCCCCATTCGCCAACACGCTGTAACGAGTAGTCGATCAAATAACGTCGTCTCCTGAGTGTCGTAGTAACTGAATTCTGATCTTACTGTTCTTATCTGAACGGTAAAGTCTAAAGACACAATGACGAGTGTTCTTCATACAACGGAAATGAAGACCACAATGTGACTTTCGAAAACTCTAATGAGAATTAAGTGAAATGGAACATAAATTCAACAACCAGCCCTTTGCACGTACGAGGCGGAAGCTTTAGATTTTAGGCTAAGTAATAATTATTTAGATCGAAAATGTATAAAATTGAGATCGTTTAATATAGTTATTGGTTCTTTGTAATGTAACTGAAGTGCCATACCCAGTGCTGTGGGTCTCATTCGGCTGTATTGGTCTAACCAAAGCACTAACGCTTTATCATTGTCACAAATTAATCTATACTTCACTACGGGTAAACCGCAAGACATTAGCGCCGCGGATGTTCTGAGCGGATAAACATGCTTGGCGTAAGTTCTCTACCTATCCACGACGCTACAATTGTTTCCTGTTTACCTATACAGCTAAAGAAAGAAGACGCATATGAAATTTTTGTCGCGATTTGGAAATAGATTGTGTAAGATGTGTTTGAAATTACTTTGAATCCTTATAGCGGTGATGACACCACCAATCAACTGACGTACTTTTTATAAGCTGTCAAAAAACGATTCTCTCATAGATTTTGTATGGGAATTGCTAGTTATGACATCACTTCTATGCCTACTCAATGTATTTGTTTTAAAGCAGCTAAAAATCGAATTTTGCGGTTAATTGAAAACGAATTTAGTTTTCAGGGCTAAAAGCTGTTTTTTCAATACAGTTTCCTTTTGGAATTATTTTTATTTATTGTAAAAAAAAATGAAAATCTAGGTACTCTTATTTCAAATTGAGCACAAATTTTCATTAATTTCGAACGATATTTTCGCGTATGTGTTTTAATTAAATAACTGGCGTCCTGACATTAAATCCTAAATTTAACCTCGTAAGTCCCAGCGTACTCTATTAAGTACAATAATATCCAAAATCACAAAACATGGTATTTTTGGCTTGGTCTGGAGATCTGTCTGTAATAAAAAGTTGGGATTTACTTACAAGCGGTTTTATCCGAATCTGGAGCTGATGAACATTTTTATGCGTATTCTTTGCGTAGCCGTAACTGCCTTGTGTATTCCGCGTCATTCCATTTGATGTGTTCTTTTTAGTGTAATTTCTTTAAGTATAACCTGTACTGGTTAGTTGATTGAAATTAACTGTCCGAGGTTGTGACAAAGCTCACAATCGAGTATTTGGTTTAGATCATAGGTTAGATCTACATTCTTCGTAAGTTGTTATTTTCCCCTTGGAGATTATATTTCAATTTATAGTATCAATAACGCATTTACATAAAATGAACGTGTATATTTTTATTTGTTCGTATTTTTGGATTATTTGTCGTGTATTTAATTGTAACTTTAGGCAGATCTTATAGTATGTTTACTATAATATTTATATTTTAATAATTGATTTGTGTAATATGGATTTAAGGGACTGAATCTGTCAGTTCAAATATGAATTCTATGCCATATGGGTTAAGATTAATTTTGCTCATATTCTACGATTCTACTTTTTCCAGTATTTCTAATATACCCTGATGTATTGGTGCTTTAGTATGAGGCTAACTCGGACGATTTCGCTTTGTGAATTATATACGCTTATTGAATGTACCGCACTAGAGGAGGTGAATAGAATCGCTTTATATAAACCTATTTATACGTGTAAATAGTAGGCGTGACTTGCAACTTGCCCCCTTCGTCATCAATTTTAAAGGCTTACTATAAACAAACTGTCAAAAAAAAGGTTAGATTGAGAATAAATTTCTGTCTAAAAGTTTATAGAACGTCGATAAAATTGCCGATGAATGACATTAGTTCATTCACTCATAGAGGACACAAGGAGTGAAATTTTTACCTAATTAATGTACGGCAATTCATATCATCAGAGATGTTGATGTTTATATCAATTGTATAGAAGCCATTTATTTCAGTGTTCAACAGAATCGTGAAAATGAAATTTCACAGAAAATTGTCACGGTGACATCGCATTGCTTAAAGAAGGAAAATAGACAAAAGCCATTTATATAAAAAAAATAGGAAAATAATTATGACGCTTAGTGCAAAAACGTTCTACTATGGGTCAGAAATTAAATGGTTCGACTGTACTCATTTACTAATGGTTTAGCGAGCGAGTTATTGTTACACATTGTAAAAAAAGGTTGGTTTGTTTAACCGAGTCAAATGACGATAAACTCTGTTTCGCTTTAGTTTATTTATTGAATGAGCAATTCTTGTATATTTATTTCGGAGATCTCGGAAACGGCTCTAACAAGATGACATTTGCTATGTGTAGGTTTTCGGAGGCGAACAATCGATCTAACATGGTCTTATATCTGGGAAAACGCGTGTTTTAAAGGTTTAGACCGAGTGAATCGAGCGAAGCTCGGTCGCCCTGATACCTTGTTAGAATGAATGTGTGCATAGTCCCCTTGTCCCTTTTAATGACCGCAATATTAAAAAGTAACGTAATTTCATTCCTGTGGCCCTCTAAGCGCAAATTAGGAGTAGTTTGTGTAACGTGAAGCTCGCGAATTCCTGAGTTGGCCTGTACAGTCAGCAACAGATATACCTACATGGAGAAACTCGAAAAATCTGTACTATATTTTACAGTCTTGACGCTAGAGTTGCCTTTACGAAATTTGGACATTTTAGATATATTTATTGCTGATTGTAGGTATGTGCAGTGCTTCTGCACCCAGCACACTTTAAATTTTATACAATCGTGCCTAAAATGTTGAACTATATTCATACATTTGTTAGATAGAATCTAGATACCTAAGTTTGACATAATTATTTACTATATCAGTTGTGTAGATTTTTTATATGACAGTTTCATATATCTATGTTATAGAATTTAATTGTACGTATGATAGATACGATGTGAAATTTATATATTAGCTTTCGTACGGAATGTAATAAGTATTAATTATTTATATATAACGAGTATTTGTGATGTGCCAATGTTTATGTAAAAGACTTAGGGTAATAGAAACCGCAAGGACAAACCTGGACCTCAATAGAGGTCTCTGCTTCTTATATCTCCCTGGTACACTTATAAACACTAATTATGTATGTATATACTTTGTTGTTTATTATAACTGTAACGCGGTATGAAATTAGATCACTGAGCAAAAATGGTATCTATATGCTGGGTGAATATTCGAACGTAACGCATTACCATCGGGTTATCCTGCTGCCACAACGGAAGGACAAGTCTCAACAACTAGCATCAAACTAGAACCTTTCGTTCCCTTAAATAATTAACAGCTTCACCCACCGAAAATACCAATAATTGTTTCGTGCGCATCCAGGTTTATGCCGTGTATTATGATTATGATAGAAAAAAAAGTATATACATATTTATGATTTTGACCATAAAGCCAGCAGCATATTATATCTATTGTAACGAAAACTTAAATAGATCTACACGCGACTCTTTGTTAAGAGTTAGAGCTATTCAGATATTTTGCTGGAGAGTCGACAAAGAAATTGATTTACCAGTTCAAGAAATCTCATTCGGCGACAATTTTGCGAGCGGTCATTTGATTTATTATCCTTCAGAACAATTAATTACCCCAATACGACTGGCAATAGCGTACGTTTGTGGGTAGATAATTACTTAGGTGAAACTATGATAAAGACGAAAATAAGACGTGTTTGTATTATTAAGTATTTCGGTGTTGTGATTTCTATCACATTGTAATTTATAATAAACCTTGACGTTCTTGACCTGATGGTGTAGTTCTATGACTTGTATGGTGGTAAAATAATTTCTTGGTCGACTATCTCCCAGCTTTTAGCAAATTCACGCTAGAGCTGACTTACACGCTTGAATCCCGTAACCAATTACTTAACAGCCGCAGTCCTACACAAAATGTTTCAGTCTTCATAAAGAATGATAACATGAGAGCTCGCTCACCCTTGATATTGAATACAATAAAGGACAGCACAAACTGGCGGATAGAACGGCAGATTATGTACGTATTAAATCTCTGGCGGAAATTCCGCCACGGGTCGGTCTCCGAGCATCGATTAAAATAGCATAAAATTTAATATCCTCTCTCTGTAGTTCTGTCCGCTGGTTTGCAGTGGCATTAAAGCACAAGTAACTTAACCTTAGGTTAGGTTAGGTACTGTTAACATCATCCCAGTAGCAGGACATTGCGGGGCCGCGATGTTGACGAGAGATAGATCGAGCACCGCGGCGTCAAGCTACTGGAATAATGTAAACAGAGTCTTACTTAGTACATTGTCGCTATATTTCATACTAAATACGAACTGACTGAACCGATGTCACTAATTTGAAATAAATACGTCAAACTATATCAGCATTGTTTAGTGCGACAAAGTAATAAGGGGTTCAGCTACTTTTGAACTTGACTGTATGTGGGACGATGAGCTGTTAGGATTTTTTTGTATTTGTATCATAGGACTGGAAACTTTGTAGAGGCTCTGAATGTTTAACAAACTTCTTTAAGACTTTATTATTTTTCACACTAGATTGTAACCGGACCACTTTTCTAAGCGACATTTCACCTTATAGTGCGCATTCAAATTTTTATTTGATTTGCAAAAGAAGCAGATTTATAATAAATATTATATCCATACGGAATTTTTAAAAATTTGTAACGTTTAACATATTAAATTCTATTGGTTACTATGACTTGTTTTATTTAACTACTTCGTGCTGTATTAGTTACTATTTAATTATTCTAGTTACCTAACAAAATAACCGAACAAGATTCTTAAATGAAACAAAAATTTGTAAAACATAGACATTTATTTGTAGATTCATAAATAATTAAAGTATCAACACCACCACGCGCATATAATATATAGTTTAAATTTATTATTCAATAATCTCATGCAAAAAATGCATATTTCCTTGACCTCGATTTCCATTTGTACATACCTCATTAATATCGTACCGTGTCCTAGAACACCAAGATTATAAAAACAACGTATAATTGACAATATAATTGTAAAAAAACTAGTCGAGTAATTGTGGCCAGTTCGAGATATGACTCAGTGGACAATAGGATCTGCCCACTCGGCTCTCGAGCGGTCGCTCAAGGTTGTCGAAAAACGATCGTTATGGGACTATTAGAATAATTGCTGCACAATAATTAAGGATAAGTTGGTTCACACGACTAAAGAACATAATTTCCTCGAAGTAGATACATAAATTATGACTAACAGCTAGGTACTTACGACGTTTTCATTTATGAGTAGAAGACGTCTTGCAATATGCTGACTGATTTTAGTATGTTATTATTATTAACTTAGGTGGATAGATCGTAACATTCACTCACACATATTGCTTGATGGCAGCGGCATGAGTAGCTCACAGGAGCTGCCTACGACCAAGTTCATTTCATTAGTATGCATAAAATTAATGCAGCATCTATTAAAAACCTAGTTCTGTACCTACTAATGTATAAAATAAAGTAGGCAGAATCGTCGTCGTCAAGCCAGACTTACGTTACTTTGGTATCTGCATCGCAATAGGAAGGTACGGTCGGCCTCAAAAATCACTGAACACTTTAGCACTTTGTCACTTTCACTAAACGTGACATATTATTTTATTTATTATTCAAACTTTACAGAATACCTAGTTATTATTAAGCATAAAGTGTTCAGCGACTTCTGAGGCTGACTGTACTATCGCAGCTAGTAGAGCAGTAAATTTCAAAACAATCTGCACCAGTTATTTATGTCGCTCGAATATGGAATATGCTTAACGCCTTGACTGCCAGTAATGCTATAGTTTGACATCTATTTGAACGCACATGTGCGTCGGTGGCATCTGAAGGCATATTGAGTCTGACAGTCGGTAGCCGAATGCCTTAGGTATATCGTCAGTATTTTGAAAAAAAAGCTCGTATCTCAAAATCGATAATCTGGCTAATTGAACTTTACTGAGTGTGCAATAAAGTTCAGTTTGGTTTACATATTGATTTGAGATACGAGATTTTTTCAAAGTAGTGACGATATCTATCTTTCTCGATCACGTGCATCTCGGCGTGCTACTCGTATATGTCTTGAGTAACGTAAATAAATGCGCCCTTGAAGGAATATTCCGCATGTAACTGAATAAATGCATAGCTATACTATACTCCATTCTATTCTTTAAGTACTCAACGTTAGCATAATGCAAATTGTTAAACTTGTTTTTCCTTTGAGTCAACATTTAACTAGGTTCCCATTCAGCGCATGTTCAACCGAAATAACGTGAAAGAAAACAATTTTTGCCGCGGTCACTTAACTCGACTTATGCTAATAGAGATTACCCGCCTCGTTTGAAAGTAGGTACGGATTAGCATACGAATAGCGCGCTATGGCATAGCGCGGTGCCGGTGCGGTCGAGCCGTTCCAGACATTTCGTCTCACGACGCGATTAAAAACTAATCTTAAATCAATTCGAGGTAATGACAAATCTACGACTAAAATATATTATGTACGTAAAATATCTTTGCTTTGTTGTCAGACGTACAACTGTTGGGTGGGCAGGAGAACATATTCAAAAATATAATAAGATGCAGTTAGAGAATCCTAGGGTAAGCAAAGGCACATCATTATCTTCATCTAACAGGGCGGCCACGACGGTGCGAAAGGGGCGTTACCCCAGGCATTACATCTGTATAATGGAGATTCACACCGCACTGCAGTTGACGTAACTACAAATGCAATAAGTATGTATACCGTGCACTAAGTTGTACGCCTTTAAACCGTCTATTCCATTACTAGATGCAACAGACTTACACTACATCTTTGTAGTCATGCAACTGACTGCAGCATATAAAAAAAATCTCTATGTTTATGAGCACTTCCAGATAATGACAGCCTGGGTCCCGCCAAAGTAAATATAGCAGATGGTGGTGCATTCGTAGGTGATCTCAAAGCCGTAGCTCTCTCCGACGACCACGTGGAAGGAGGGTCCGAACTTCTTGTCCATAGTCTCCTTGACCATGCGCGCTGCCAGCTCGTTGTTGGCGGCGTACTTTTCACACGCCGTCACCGACAACTCCATGGCTTCTATGCGCATCTCTTCGGGCATGTCTGTGTGCTGGAGAAAAGGAGAAGGGGAATCGTTAGATAAGGGTAATACACATTTTTTTGCTCGCGTCTTTCCTGTGGACATAGCAAAAGTTAAGGGTGTATGTATACAGCCAACATTTTTAAGACGAGTCTACGTCGCCGTGTCGGGCGCCTGGCCAGCTTTCGGGCGATTTTAATAAATCTTAAGTTTACGGACTCGAAGTCGCTAATTTCATGTCTAAAGGAGAGACAACTTTTGTTTCTTACGCCATTTTATGACCCATAATGATATAAATCGTGATCGATAGATAAGCGTTTGAACAGGTATTGATGTAATGTAGATTGGAAAAAATCGTTGTTAATAAGTAACTGAAAAGTAGGTAAGTACATTCGAAAGCTATATTTTGCCTCTAAGTTCAATGCTGCCGGTTCAGGTAGTTTTACAACCGTACTTTATTCTCCAAAAATCCCAGGCATTCAAAAATAAAGTTTGAAAAACTTTTAGCTAATAAAGTTTACCAAACCGAATGTTGAATGCCTTTGTGCCTATCTATGAGAAAGTTGGTATAAATATTTGAAGATGAGTCCAAATATAAACACTGTGTAGAAGCTTATACATGTACTAAGTAGCTGTTGCCCGCAACTCCGTCCGCGGAGAATAGGGGTATAAAAAATAGCCTACGACCTATTCTCAGATCTAACAAATATACACAGAAAAGTTTCATAAAAATCGGTCAAGCCGTTTCAAAGGAGGTCGACAAACACCGTGACCGAGATTTTTATATATTAGATAACTACTTAGTTGCTGCTACAATTTTAAATAATTTAATGAATTTCCCTTTTTTTCTTCCAATGATATTCCAAAAAAACTATGGCAGTTTATAAAATTTAATAAGGCAGCGGCGGTTTGAAGCGGTACATTTTTTTTGCCGTTCCAACATTGGATTGTTTTTATGCTATGCGATATGATGTGATGTATATTGAATTTCGTACAAACGATGTGCCCAGTGGAGAGGCCTCCGAACACGATGGACCAGTCGTAGATGAAATTAAACATTTAGACGCGTCAAAATGTACATTAAACTGTACTAAGTACTTAAGTAGAGTACAATTAGAATTCGCGCCATTGCTGGTAATGCTTAATCTAATATATAAAAATCTCGTGTCACGGTGTTTGTTATCAAACTTCTCTGGAACGGGTGGCGGTTCGTCCTGACTCTTAATTCTGACTCTACATAGCTAAGGCGGACTTGAACAGGCCCGAGTTATTTATATTCCTAACTCCGAGTTAAGTGCTAACCTAGGGATAAGAAGTGTAAAAAAGTATGAAACTGTCATCCTTAACCCAGGGTTAACGACTTAATTTTTTAATCTTAGACCGCGCAAGTGGCCCTAGTAGTGACCGCTTTCGAACTGCAATGTAACTGCAAACTGCCATCTGCCCATACATTACTTATCCACAGCTGATCCTGGTCAGCTGGCCTGAAATAAAGGGATACTTATTTTTTTATTTAATTAATTACCGTCGACGGCTCAATCTGCACGCTGGCGTGATTGAAACGTATGAGGATGTCCGTCTGTACTTATAAGGGTTTTCTTAAAATAAATAAAATACACACAATTATTTAACCTATCCATCTATATGCGAGGGAAAACGAATCCCGGCGAGCAACGCGACCGTGTCGGATCGCGTTACATCGCCGCCGCCATGCTCCTCGCGTTTGTCAATCTTACCACTCATTACATTTCAATAGCTTTTCTATCTACCATTACTAAAAGTAAACGTTACTTATTTGAGAAGACGGCATCAAGTTGACTAGATAGGCTTCAGAGTAGCGGGGCAGCCTTGGGTTGAGTAAACATAGACTGTTGTAGCAATTATGGGCCCAGTTCAACTTGGGTAAAAATGCTTTCGTATATCTAAATCTGTGATCTAAAGTCACATTTCTCAACCGATTCTGGTGAAAATTTGTGACATGTTTGATAATTAAGTAGGTATATGGATTTTTTTTCGATTTAGTTTCAGTATTCTTTCCAAAATGGCGGAGCTGTACGGGTTAAAATGAAAACGTAAAAAATTAATTAAGTAGTTCAGCCATTTTGAAAAACTCGCGAGGTCTACAGCTTACAAAGTCACTAATAATATACTTACTTAGGTACTTATTACTATTGTTTTGTTTCGAAAATTGAATGAAAAAATGAATCAAAATGTTTAGGTACGGGTATGACATAATATTTGTACTGACCTAGGTACAACGATGGTACTAAGGGTGCTATTTAATCAATATCGAGAAGCGGAAGTAACCAAGCGACTTAATTGGTGCCACCCTATCTAAATATTTAGACTGACACGCATATTTCCACCGAACAAACTTTGGGCAATACACAAATAAATTACGCGGGCAAATCACAAACTTAACTTTGCTGCCACTCTATGCTCCGACTTCGTTGTATCACGTCCAAAATTAAAATCTTTCTTTGAATTTACATTGCTTATTGTATTTACTTGACTACACAGTAAAGTTTGTGTTCTCGGATTTGAGCGGTGTTTGTTTTGGCATCTACAGGTGGACGGTTTACTCGGGCTCGTAAAATAACACGTCCATTCACGCGGCCTATAAACGTCTCGAGATGAATGAATTTAATGGTTTATCGCGCTGCCTGCTCTTAGTGTGGAGTAGTAAATCATAACAACAAACACATCGTAAGTTCTAGGTACATATAGGTACAGTCAGCAGGGGTGGATTCTCTAAACGAACGGAACGAACCTAGTCTGCGAAGTAACTGCTGCGCTCGACAGAGAATCACAATCACAATCCGTGGCGATACAGGAACTAACTTTTGTGTGGGCCAGATAGGTTATTTTGCGAGGCCATTGGCGGCGCAGGACCTAAATTTGGTATGAGCAAGATATATATATTTTGCGAAGCCCTAACGCCCCAACGCATATTAAATGACGGATGTTTAAATGGCCAAAAAACGAGAACGTTTCGAGGCGAGAGGCCCCGCAGACCGCGAGGCCGTAGACGAGGGGCTGCTTCACTCGCGCCTAGCTTCATCACTTTTTTTTATTTTAAGAAAGGGGGGCAAAAGTGTGTCACAGGTGCGTTGCCGGCGTGTATCGCTCCGAGAATACTGTGCTAGGAAGCTGGTTCCATAACTTCGTCGTGCGTGTAGAAAAGTTCAGCTAATATAGAGGTAAGTAGTGTGTTGTGGGTGGGTAGTTGCCACTGATCAGTGACACAACCCGTGCAAGCAGGCATTATACGGAGTCAGGTAAGTCAGGTGTATTGAAGTTTGTCAATGCCGACATCAACGCACAATCAACGATTAGTAGACACCTAACATCGTATAATGCCTGCGATCGAACGGGTCAAGTTATGATTGATAACTGAGCGCCGATGACTTCGCGGATGAGGTCCATTTAGAGAATCATCCTTTAACTTATAGCTTGAGGGTGTGCCAATGATGCAAAGTGTAGCGGAGACCTGCAGAATAGTTTGCCTTACTTACTTAGTTGAAATCCACTCAATACTCAATTCTATTAGTATGTTATGAAGAAGATGAGGAAATAATATTGAATTGAAAGTGTTTAAGATTCATATATTTTAACTAGCTTTTGCCCGCGGCTTCGCTCGCGTGTACCATGAGTATTCCAAAGAACCAAGTTATCAAGTAAGCAAGTATACAGGCAAGCAAGCAAGCATGCAAGCATGCAAGCAAGCATGCATGCACGCAAGCAAGCAAGCGTGCAAGAAAGCGTGCAAGTAAGCGAGCAAGCAAGCCCGACTAAACTTCAGGTAGATACGGTCCTTTACAGTATTTCTTTATATACATTGTTTTCACTATTCGAAAGCGGGCACTAAAATAACCAGGTTTGTTAATAATACAAAACCTATTATTAATTTCCCCTGTCCTGCATTAGGTATAATTCAATGTTTTCTTACCTTCTACGGAAACTTGAGTAACTGGAAGCGCTGTGTACCTACTTAGCATTGATATTATACATATTATAGTATTTTGTTAAGGTGTTGTGTGACCTAATCGTTAAGGAGTTATACCTTCCATCATCAGCTTATCTGAATAACCAGAAAGAATACATCTAAAGGTCTATACGTGCATATGATATTTAAAGAAACTTCCTATAACTCCTAACCGTTAAGGAGTTTAACCTTCCATCATCAGCTCACCCGGATAACCTGAAAGAATACAACTATCGGTCTATACGTACCTATAATATTTGAAAAAATATCCTCAACTCCTAACCGTTAAGGAGTTTTACCTTCCATCATCAGCTCATCTTCATGAGATGATGTCTACCAGACGCAAACACTTAAATAGCTTGAGAAAATATATGAAAAACGTAAAGCGTGCCTACAAAATTTGAGGGTTGCCCTCGATTTCCCTAAGATCCCGTCATCAGATCCTGATTTGGTGACAATGGAACCATCTCAGGAGTATATTGTATTCTTTCGAATAAAAAAATAATTTTTATAATCGGTCAACAATTGACCAAGAAATCGGCGAACATACCTACATAAAAAAATACATAAAGTGGAATGCATAATCTCCTCCTTTTTTTGAACTCGGTTAAAGAGCCCTTTGCGGCTTATTTACAGTGTGAACTTATGAATTTTGAAATTTTAGCTTTCTACAACCAGTAAAACGCAAAATCCCGTTTTTTCCCTTTCCCGTAAGAATTTCGGGAAATGCTTTCTTAGTGCTCCTCTACACTCCCCAAGGAACCCACTTGTCAAATTTCGTCTTTCTACGATCAGTAAAACGAAAAATCCCGTTTTTTCCCGTTCCTGTGGGAATTTTGGAAAGTCCTCTCACAATGCTCCTCTACACTCCCCAAGCAACCTACATGCCAAATTCAGCTTTCTACAACCAGTAAAACGAAAAATCCCGTTTTTTCCCGTTCCCGTGGGAATTTTGGAAAATCCTCTCTCAATGCTCCTCTACACTCCCTAAGCAACCTACATGCCGAATTTCAGCTTTCTATGACCAGTAAAACGAAAAATTGTTTTTCCCGTTCCCGTGGGAATTTTGGAAAGTCCTCTCTGAATGCTCCTCTACACTCCCCAAACAACGTGCATTCCGAATTTCAGCTTTCTACGACCAGTAAAACGAAAAATCCCGTTTTTTCCCGTTCCTGTGGGAATTTTGGAAAGTCCTCTCACAATGCTCCTCTACACTCCCCAAGCAACCTACATGCCGAATTCAGCTTTCTACAACCAGTAAAACGAAAAATCCCGTTTTTTCCCGTTCCCGTGGGAATTTTGGAAAATCCTCTCTCAATGCTCTTCTACACTCCCTAAGCAACCTACATGCCGAATTTCAGCTTTCTATGACCAGTAAAACGGAAAATTCTGTTTTTCCCGTTCCCGTGGGAATTCTGGGAAGTCCTCTCTTAATGCTCCTCTACACTCCCTAAACAACCTGCATGCAAAATTTCAGCTTTCTACGACCAGTAAAACGAAAAATCCCGTTTCTTCCCGTTCCCGTGGGATTTTGGAAAATCCTCTCTCAATGCTCCTTTACACTCCCTAAGCAACCTACATGCCGAATTTCAGCTTTGTATGACCAGTAAAACGAAAAATTCTGTTTTCCCCGTTCCCGTGGGAATTTTGGAAAGTCCTCTCTCAAAGCTCCTCTACACTCCCCAAACAACCTACATGCCGAATTTCAGCTTTCTACGACCAGTAAAACGAAAAATCCCGTGTTTTCCTTATAACGTGGGAATTTCCGAAAATCCTTAAAACAGTTTTTTATTATTATAATTACCTACTTCTATGTCAAACTTGAAGAGTCTAGTAATTATAGTTCATAGGATCCCGTTGAACTGAATATATAAATCCCGTTTTTTCCTTATCCCGTGGGAATTTTGAAAAATCCTGAAATTCATGTTTTAACTAATATAATACCTACTTGTGTATCAAATTTGAAGAGTCTAGTTATTATAGTTACTGAGATAGGGTCACTCGGAATCGAATTTATAAATCCCATTTTTTCCCGTTCCCGTGGGAATTCCCAAAAATCCTTCCTTAGTGGGTGCCTACATTGTATAAGGTATCTATGTGCAAAATTTCAAGTCTCTAGATCCAGTGGTTTGGGCTCGCGTGTACCAAGAGTATTCCAAAGAACCAAGATATCAAGCAAGCAAGCATACAGGCAAGCAAGCAAGCATGCAAGCATGCCAGCAAGCATGCAAGCAAGATGCAAGCAAGCCTTATAATCGGTCCACAATTGACCGAGAAATCGGTGAACATACCTCCTCCTTTTTTTTAAGTCGGTTAAAGAGCCCTTTGCAGCACTCACAGTATAAACTTATGAATTTTGAAATTTTAGCTTTCTACAACCAGTAAAACGCAAAATCCCGTTTTTTCCCGTTCCCGTAAGAATTTCGGGAAATGCTTTCTTAATGCTCCCCTACGCTCCCCAAGGAACCCACTTGCCAAATTTCAGCTTTCTATGACCAGTAAAACGAAAAATCCCGTTTTTCCCGTTCCCGTGGGAATTTTGGAAAGTCCTCTCTCAATCCTCTTCTACACTCCCCAAGCAACCTACATGCCGAAGTTCAGCTTTCTACGACCAGTAAAACGAAAAATCCCGTGTTTTCCTTATCCCGTGGGAATTTCCGAAAATCCTTAAAACAGTTTTATACTATTATAATTATCTACTTCTATGTCAAACTTGAAGAGTCTAGTAATTATAGTTCATAGGATCCCGTTGAACTGAATATATAAATCCCATTTTTTCCTGATCCCGTGGGAATTTTGAAAAATCCTGAAATTAATGTTTTTACTAATATAATACCTACTTGTGTATCAAATTTGAAGAGTCTAGTTATTATAGTTACTGAGATCGGGTCACTCGGAATCGAATTTATAAATCCCGTTTTTTCCCGTTCCCGTGGGAATTCCCAAAAAATCCTTCCTTAATGGATGCCTACATTGTATAAGGTATCTATGTGCAAAATTTCATGTCTCTAGATCCAGTGGTTTGGGCTGTGCGTTGATATATCAACAGTCATTTAGTTTATTTGGACATTTCAACCCCATCGCACCCCATCCAGGGAGATGGTATTTTACGTCCGCCGCGTCGGATTTTAAAACCGTTGTTGTTTTCATAACCAGCGACACGATAAACCATAGAAACAACACCCATGTTGATTTTCAGACTTTGTTACCCCTTTCCCCCCTTTTAGGGGTTGAATTCTCAAAAAACCTGAAACACGTGTTTACTCATTTACCATTAGGAGTACTTCTGTGAAGTTTCAAATAAAATAGTCGAACTAATCTTGTTTCCCCATACAAACTTTGGACCCTCTTTTCACCCCCTTAGGGAGTGAATTTTGAAAAATCCTTTCTTAGTGCACCCCTAGACCTTATAAGGAACCTACATGCCAAATTTGAAATCTCTAGGCCCAGTTGTTTGGGCTGTGCGTTGATATGTCAGTCAGTCAGTCAGTCAGTCAGTCAGTCAGTTTCTTCTTTTATATATATAGATTACTTAAGCATTGTTGTTTCGTGTTATAGTTGATAGTAAAGTTGATCGTTTATTTCAGAAATTGCAAGCCCAGTATATCCCCTTCATTCTGAGAGGAGGCCTGTGCGCTGGCCTGTGACCAACCACAAAAGATGGCATGTGAAATTGATTAGGCTTCGGTTGGATAGCGAACCTACAATAACACTAAAATTTTCTAAAAAAATGTCCATAAAAGTGGCAGAAGCGGACGAGCGGTTATGGAGCTGAAAAAGATCTAGACACAACTCTGCTGCCCAGGTAATAAAAGGATTTATAAATCATTTTGAGGTCCACAACTGCCCATTCGACTCGATTGTCGACTGTAAACTAGGTACCTAAACAATAAAACTTACCCGTATAAGCGGGTACGTGTGTATAACCTTCTCCACCACTGGGCCCCCTCCGGGCGCTTCATCGGCCATCGCGAGCGATTCAAGATACACTCGCACACCACTGAAATCCTCGAAATCCAATCAACAAATGCACCACTGTACAAAGCGCACCGCTCACGTCTCCCCACTGTTTACGCGTTGCCTTGGCGACCGACAGAGGCGGGAATCGAGAATTGATTTTTCTCAGCGAGGCGGATGCAGCCAGCCTTGCTGTCGACAGTTCGACACCCAAGTTCATGAGCTATGCCTTATGCTAATGAAAGTAATTAAAGTAGGTATGGCGCGTGATCCGTTTGGGTGACGAACTCGGCGATTTCGCAGTCAGTTTGTGTTATGCAGTGTATGTATGAGGACTCTTATATTGTGATGTAGCTTATGAAACTAACAATTGCATTATTTCGGATTATCTTTTGCATTTCAAAGCCGAAACATATATGTATCATATACTGTTACATGTGTATAGTCGGGGTAAGAAAAGGTTCGTCACTTTTCGACTCTATGTCAACGAATTAAGGTCGAAAAGTGACGAACCTTTTTTACCCCGACTATACCTAACTAAAATCTAAATATATCTTTACCTATTTATGAGACGTTTAAATAAAAAAATTCAAGACGAATTTCAATGTTTAGACGTTTTCTTCGTTTTCTGGGCTTCACGAAATAAACTTGATCAAAATTTTAAGTTCACAGGCGAATGAAAAATAGTAGATATAAAATATCACAAAAGCCAAAACATGGGCAAAACTTTGTTTACCGACCGTACGACTGCATTTTTTTCTGTTTGGCTATGTTCAAGATTACGCGAAAAACGCTCAAATCGCGTAGACCAAACATATGTGATCTGTCAGTGTCAGTAACGTCTGACAGTCAGTGTCAAAGTGTCATTGCGAATTTCCAAAATCGCAACAAAACATTACATTACAAAGTATGTAAAGCAGTGCTTACACTAGACAAATAGTTAAAAACGAAATAAAATATAGAGAAATGGCGTCACGCTTCAGCGGTGCCTTGCAGTTGACGGACCTCGACGACTTTATCACTCCGTCGCAGGTAACCTATAACTTCCTGCTTTTCTGTTTTTATTTTACCTTGGGACGTGATATCAAAGCGTTACATTATTCTACTAGTAATTATAGCATCTATACATCCGATCCCACATCAATTCATAGACTTAGTAAGTGAGAGAGAATTTTATAAATATTTTGTTTGTTGTGAAATGGTTCTAAACCATGCTAAGGTATGAACCTAAGCAGGTTTTTGCTTTTGTGATCAAAATAATACAAAAAAACAAGGTTTGAATTGCTTTGATGATGAAATAACAAGATACCACAAAAAAGATCAAAAATGTCATTATATTATTGATAAGATTTCTTAGCATGACCAGCAAATGTGCAAAAAACAACAATCAATCTTGATGATAAATTGTCTTATAATTTTGTTCACTATTCTTAGACTATTCCACAGTTTTATAATCCATACAGTAGATGTAGAATACCTTTGATGTTTGATGACACCTACACAGGCGGTAGGTACATCTGCTGTCATTCATAAATGGGCAAGGATTGTCAAAAAGAAGAATTGTTAAAAATGTGATTATTATGTAATTACTTATTTACATGTTTCAACATATCTAATTACATTTACTTTACATGACACTTTATTGTTAGATGTTTTCAGTTTTCCATTATTAACCCGTTGCACAACCAACAACATTATTGGGCATTTTTTTCTAAGTAAGCTATGTTAAAAAGTGATTGAAACTAGTAACAAAAATTAGCAAATCATGACCAGTTGGTTACGCGCCACTGTGGCGCGCGGGGCGTTTGACGGGTTAAATGTAAAAAGCAGTGGCAATGTTGTATTCTCAACCCTACAACCAAGTTAGATAGATTTGACAGCTCCTTTAAGAAATTTGTAACTTTAAGGTTTTGAGCCAGACACTCAGGAGTCAGAAATTATTCAATAATTGAGGCAGGTGTTATTTTTGATTAATTTATGGAAGGCTTAATAGGCTTGATAGGCTTTATTTTGTGTTCAAATGTCTTGTCCAAATTGTAAAAACAAACATTTTTCACATCCCTTTCCCTTTCATCTTACAGCCAGTGAACAGAGCTTGAGTTAAAAATTTATTTAAATATGGCTAAATCCAGCAGTGATTCATTTAAAATGGCCTAGGACTTACTATTATATTTCAACATAAGGTAAACACACTCATAATGTGTTAATTTCAGGAAAATAGTGTACAATCATTTCATGACTGAATGGATTGTAAACCTATGATTATTCCCAGTTGCTGAATAAAGCATACCTGAGCCTGGGCTGATAATTATCACCAAACGTGTTACCTGTGGTTTAACTACCATAGTTAAGAGTAATACTAATAAAATAGGAGACGTAAATCATCTGGTTGCAACAAATACCCAGATCTTATCTACTTTCATAGTAACAGATATAATTACCAAATAATCCTTTAATAATTTACCAAAAGTTGACTACATGATAAAACAGTGTAATGTTCCAACACCAGGAATGCATAAAACCAGTGAAAATCGAGAAGCAAAAGACCAAGACGGGAGCCAAAATAAAGATAGGTGCAGATGGATACTTTGACGTGTCTAACGGGCGGCAACAGAAGCTTCAAAAGGTGGAGATCACTCTGGCCGACTGCCTCGCTTGTAGCGGCTGCATCACCTCTGCAGAGAGTGTACTAGTCACGCGACAGAGTCAAGAGGAACTGCTTAGGTAAGTGTCATGTTTCTTGCAGTGCATACTTCTTGGTAATGATGGGCTTACCCAAAGTGCTGATAGTACCAAAAAGTTAAAAAACAATGGGTTGCACTCCGGGAGTGCTGGCAGAAGTGAAAACTTGAATATTACCGTCGTGCCGTCTTATGAACCCCCTCACCCCCTCGTCTTACGAATTTTCGATCAGGGTCACGTGTCCTGACGCGAGTTTAACAATTTTTACCCATCCCAAAAAGTGCACAACGCCGCTAAAGAAGTTTTCACTTCAAAAAGTAACAGGTATTAGAATAAACCCTTTTTGTTGTTTAAGGCCGGGGCCGCACTGGTAAGGCGACCGGCGACGCGACGCGACGGCGACTAAATCAAACATATTTGATTTAGTCGCCGTCGCGTCGCGTCGCCGGTCGCCTTACCAGTGCGGCCCCGGCCTTAATCTTACTAATATTAAGGATAAGGATGGATATATGAATGTTTGTTAGTCTTTCATGCTATGAAGATAGTTTACAACCTTGATTAGCATATAGGATATTTTTAAATCAGAAAATTATATATGAAATATTCACAAGTTAAATTGCGGGCAACAGATACCTAGTTTTCTAGTAAAATTATAAAATAAAAATAGTCATTGTTAACTACATTTCAGAACGCAATAAAACATTACTAGAATGCTAAAATTTTTAAAAATGTAAAAACACCAATGTTAAATTAAGGCACACAACACACACACACACTTTGTATTACCTACACCAAATTGAAAATAAAATTATTGCAATGTTTTCGTCTGGGTCTAATAACTTTCGGTGTTTTGGCTAGAAAAATGAATACCTACACCCTTCCTAAACCTCTTTAAAATGACATAGATAAAAAGACGCGGCATATTGTTTGTTAATACATAAATTACATAATACTTTATGTCAATTATATTGTCATTGATTTTGATTTGTTAAATAAAACCTTCAATTAATACTGATTGTTACCAAGGCCGAGAGTTATTGTTTCCTGTGCAGCATTGAGTCTAAAGAACAATGTATTAATTACCTCAGTGAAGCCAAACTCAATACAAAAAAAAAACGTAACAAACCACACAATTCTTCACTTCTTGTTAAGCATTCTAGAACTTGTCCGATTTGTTACTTTTTTTTATTGTAAAGACTTGAAAAAGTGCGTAACCAAACGGACTAATTTAACTCCATGTTAACAATTTCTTAATTGGGTACAACGAAAAATAGAAATGCCCAGTTAGCATCCTAGCATCCGTAATAATTCACCGTGCTGCCGCTCAGAAGATAGTTGTTTTATTCAGATAAGAACATCTTTGTATGTTCAAACACTTAACACTATTTACAAGCACTTACTACAACAGTTTGTATTTAATAAATTGAAAAAAAATGGCGCTAACATGCGCATTCTTTTTCCGTGCGACAGAGTGGTAAAGGACTAGCGTTAATTTGCCACTTACAGCCAAATAGAATGAAAATTCATAAAATTATTCCTCACGAGCTGCTGCCCGCGACTCCGTCTGCGAAGAATTCGTTTATCGCTATCCCGCGGGAACTATGCAATTTTCCGGGATAAAAAGTATCCTATATGTTAATCCGGATTATAAATTATCTGTGTGCCAAATTTCATCAGAATTCGTCAAACCGTTTTAGCGTGAAAGAGTAACAAACATCCATCCATACATCCATACTTACAAACTTTCGCGTTTATAATATTAGTAGGATTCAAAATTCTTTCACATTTTTGTTTTCCTTTTCGATTTTTGAGAAAAACTCTAAGGCTGCGTTTCCACCAGAGATGTGCGAGGATGCGTTGCGAGGGATGTGTTTGTCTTGAACCAATAGAAACACTTCATTTAAAAGGTCCTAAGTGAATGAAGTGTTTCTATTGATTCATGACAAACACATCCCTCGCAACGCATCCTCGCACATCTCTGGTGGAAACGCAGCCTTATATTCACCTCGGCCGGAATTGTTAATACGAATACGATTAATACCGATACTCAATCAGGATTTGCCTATTTCCAGACCTAGGCAATAATAGTACAACACTGTTTAATTCAATTATATTTCAGATTACCATGAAATAAATTGTTCTATTCTGTTGCAGGGTGTTTTCTGAACGCAAATATACGGACAGTAAAGGCCTCACGCGGGACGTGAGCCTCATAGTGATCTCGCTGTCGCCACAGCCGGTACTCTCGCTCGCCGCGCGCTACAAGCTACCAGCCGACGATGCCGCCAGCAGACTAGCTGGTATGTTAGTGTCAAGAGAGCTATGTTTAATAGTTTTCTCAAAAATATCCGTAAAAGTTGACATTATTCTTTACATATCAGAACGTGAAGTGCATAGTTTATGGTCAGTAAAAAAATTAAAAAGTTAAAAACATTGCAGGCTCGATAAACTCGACAACAATGTCGCATACAAATTCCATTATTGTCGAGTCTCAAACTTTTTAAAAAGTTAAAACGGCCATGGTAAATAACTTGGCACTATTCGTATACCTACAGCTAATTCAAATGACCGGTATCAGTTGTTTTGTTGGAACTCCAGACTTTTTCTATTGTGTTTGAAACAGCTTGTGGTGTTTTCGGTAGAAAAATACACCTGCAGTTTTTTTTTAATGGATTAACCTTTCGTATGCCGGAAGTAAAAAAAAAAAAAAGTCGTGCTTTCTAGCCTCAACAGTTTCATATAAATCCAATGTTACAGATTTAAAAAAAAATACAAAAAGAAAGCCTTAAATTGGGTACGGATCCGGTACAAGGCATACGAAGGGTTAAGGCGGGAAAAAGTAGAATAAACTTTTATTCTATTTTTTTCCTTCACCAATTTTGAGAAAAGCTTTATATTAGTCTCGGCAGGAATAGCAATTTATTGCTGGCTTCGTATTGGTTAAACGGACTCGCAAGCTCGTCCGTTTAATACTCATACTCAGCCAGCAATTGCCTTCCAGGCCACGACAATAATGTACTGTTAATTACACAAATGTACAGACAGTAAGGGTGCTAGCGCCATTTAAAGACAAAAGTACAAGTATTATTTTCCTTAGAAAAGTCTGTGAACCAGTGCCGTAATAAGGCCGGCGCCTGCGTCATCATCATCATCCCAGCCTATATGTATATACATACGTCCCACGGCAGGGCACAGGTCTCCTCTTAGAATGGTGTCTGCAGGTTTTCTCATGGTAAATTTCAAATGTAAATTCCGAAAGACTCACGAGGTGCTAGCTCGAGCTTGAATCAACGACCTTCTGCTTGAGAGCCCATAAGTCAAACCACTAGGCTACCACGGCGCTAGCGGTGCCCAGGCGCAGTTACCCGGCCACGAGTTCGCGCGTTTAGCGGCGCGGCAAGCGTTTTATCAGTTCATTGCGTGTGCCGCCAGGTAACCACTGTACGGCCGCGGAATGAACACAAAAAACGCTTGCAGTGCCGCCAAACGCGCGAAGTCGTGGCCGGGCGGATAGAGCCTTTGCACACCGCGATTTTTAAACGCGCCGTCGACGCGCATTTTAGGAACGCGCGTTTAAAGCGTGTTTTTCATTCCATAGAATAGCCATACCACTCACCGGTTAACCTTTTCGACGCCAACGACACATTATTTTATCAGCACTGCAGGTTCTACGCCAACGGCTGATATATCAGTAACGGCGTGCAGAGCGATATCAGTTGAACTTCGCATTTGATAATCCGATGTCATGGCGTTTGATTAAGTGCTGTTGTATTTGACAGAGCGTTCAAAAGGTTAATGGGTAATTTGCCTCGTGATCGCTTTGTAGCAGCCAGACCCTTTGAAGGTGTTGGCACAGATTTTGAAGGGGCGTTCCTTTTGAGATCACATAAATTACGGACACCGAAAATAACAAAGTTCTATTTATGCGTTTTGGTATTGTTTGGCCACTAAGAGTGTCCATCTAGGGGTGTGTTGGAATTTCAAGAGAAGCTTTTATAACAGCTCTTTTTCGGTTTGTGTCTAGGTGTGGTCTGCTCACTATCATTCGGATAGTTGCAGTACCAACTTCAAGGGTGTATAGTATAACAGGGCCGGATCAACAATGTTGAGACCCACAGGCAATGAAATTTTTAGGCCATTTTCAGCCAAATATCAACCGCACTTTTCAAGAAGTCAAATCAAATCAACTAATAGCGTGCATTGAAAAATAGCAAGAATACTTACGTATTGTCATCGAGGATACAATGTTTTAATTAAATTTTCACTAAACCTTTCTAATTTGTTTGTTGCGCGCGCGGGGCTCTTTGGCGATGCGGGGCCCCTAGGTTGCATAATCTACTATTGGTTAATCCTGGTGTATTACCCGCGTGCGTACCTGAGAGAAATCTGTCATTAAAACAAACTGTTCAGATGCTAAACGAAGAGTGACTTTATTGAGAGATATAAACCAGTCAGTATAAAAGATCATTCAATCTCCCATTCACCATAGCCAATACAGATATTTGATATCATAAACAACACCCCCACTATATCAAATATCCAAGCATTATCAAAAATAAACTACTTTGGCACTAGCCCTAACATAAACATAAACCTATAATGTTTAGTCGCATTAAGACTTTTAGTCAGCAGATCCGCAGGCATATCTGCTGTGGGCAAGTACAAAGTCTGAACTAACTTGTCAGCTACACTTTCTCTACAAAAATGGTAGCGCACATCAATGTGCTTAGACCGCTTATGAAAGACAGGATTTGCCAGCAACTTTTGAGCACTTTGGTTGTCATTGTACAGAACAATAGCATACATGTGACCAGTTATTTCAAATTGTAAGTTTCTCAAATAAATTGCTTCTTTACATGCCTCAGAGATACCCATGTACTCAGCCTCAGTACTGGACAATGCAACAGTTTTTTGTTTCTTACTTTCCCAAGATACTGCACCTCCAGACAACATAAAATTAAACCCTGTGTAAGACCTCCTGTCTCCTACATTATGTGCCCAGTCAGCATCAACAAAGCCTTCAATTTCTGCTTTTCCATCTTTACTGTACTTCAAACAATAATGCTTTGTCCTTTTTAAATATCTAAGAATCCTCTTAGCATAGCACCAATGCTGCTCATTATATGAGTTATTGAACTGACTCATATAAGACAGAGGATACATTATGTCAGGCCTGGTCAACACTGCCAAATACATAAGACTGCCTATGAGCTGCTGATAAGGAAATTCGCTTTTGCAATCGCTAGCTTTTTCTAAATTTAATTTCTCCTCCATAGGAGTCTCAGCTACTTTGCTCTCAGTCATATTAAATCTATGTAACAATTGATCAATATAACTTTCCTGATCCAATGTTATTACATTATTTTGTTTGTCAATATTAACATTCATACCTAGGCACTGCTTGACCTGTCCTAGATCTTTTAGCTTGAACTGAGAAGAAAGCACCCGCTTTATTCGCTTTGTTTCATACTCATCATTGGAAAACAAGAAAAAATCATCCACATATAAAGCTATTATAGTCTTCAAGCCATTACTACTGTTGACATACAAACATGGTTCTAGCTTCGACCTGATATACCCACTCTGAACTAAACAGTCATCTACCCTCCTGTACCATGCCCTTGAGGATTGCTTAAGGCCATAAATGGCACGTTTCAACTTAAGCACCTTACCATCAGTGTTGCCACCAATAAAACCCTCAGGTATCTGCATGTAAATTGTTTCCTCAAGAAAACCGTTCAGGAAAGCAGTAGTTACATCTAAATGAGATATATCCAACCCTAATCGCACAGCCAATGCAAATAAAAGTCTTAGAGTTGTGTGTCTTACCACTGGCGAGAAGGTCTCCTCATAGTCCACACCTAGCTTTTGTGTAAAGCCCTTGGCCACTAACCTCGCTCGGTAACGCACATTGTTCTCACTGTCATACTTTTTCTTAAGGACCCACTTGCATTTCACAACGCTAGCCTTATCTGGAACACTGACTAGTTCCCATGCTTCATTTTCTTCGAAGCTTTTCAACTCATCAGTCATTGCCTGCTTCCAATGCGCTTTCTCTGGTCCTTGTAAAGCTTCTTCCAATGATAGCCCGCTAGCATCATCTACCTTGTCTGAAATGCAAATGTTTGTGATACCATATCTTTCCAGTGGACGCCTTTCTCTCTGTGGTCTTATCTTTATCGGAGTACTAGTGTTTTCTGATGTGTCAGCTGTCTCAAATTCACTAGAGGTTAACTGGTCTCCAGACGAGTCTATCAGAGTACTGGACTGGTCTTCATACTCGTCCCCCACTGAATCATGACTCATCTCCAACTCTTCCTTCTGATTTCTGTTGGAGTCTGTCTTCTCCTGAACCTCAATGACACAGTCAGAGCCATTAATCTTCTCCATGATTATCACATCTCTACTGATAAAGATAGATCTGGTTTCCAGGTCAAATACACGATAACCTTTGACATTCTCTGGATAACCCAACAAGATGCATTCACGAGACTTCTTGTCCCACTTGTGTCTCTTCTCCTTGGCAACATGCACCATCACTGTGCTACCGAAGATTCTTAAGTGACTCAGATCTGGCTTGGTGTTGGTCCAAACTTCATATGGTGTCTTTCCGTTTAATCCTGCTGCCACAGTTCTGTTCCGCAAGTAGACCGCAGTGTTTGCAGCTTCTGCCCAGAACTCCAAGTTTAAACCACCATCATACAGTAAACACCGTGCCTTCTCGACTACTGATCTGTTCAGCCTTTCGCATAAGCCATTCTGCTCGGGTGTGTAATTATTACTCCTCTGATGAATGATTCCACTTTCTTTCAGGTAATCATCAAACTGGTTATTACAGAACTCACGGCCATTGTCACTCCTTAAGATCTTAATCTTCTTGCCAAGCTGGTTTTCAACTTTTGCTTTGAATTCCTTGAAACACTTCAGAGCTTCATTTTTATTCTTAATGAAGTATATAAATGCCATACGACTGAAATCGTCAACAAACAACAGGTAGTATCTGGATCCCCCGATGGATTCAATTTCCATGGGTCCACAAATGTCAGTGTGCACTATATTCAGCAGTATATCACATCTGTTGCCTTCATTGGGAAAAGGCAAGCGACATTGTTTCCCTTCACAACATACCTTACATGATGACTTGCTTATATGATCCACCTTTCCTTGTAGGTTAAATCCTTCCACTGCATTCTGCATTTTGTTCATATAAGCACTGTTTACATGCCCCAGGCGGCGATGCCAGGTGTCGGCGGACGCGGCCATGGCAACAGTCGTATCTTCTGGCATGTTTAACTTGTAAACACCATTCACCAATGAAGCTGTTGCAACAAGATCTCCTTTCTTGTTAAAGATCTTGCAACTTTCATCATTGAAGTCAACTCTGTTACCCTTGTTAATCAACTGACTTACTGATAACAAGTTTGTGGTTATGTTCGGAACACACAACACGTCTTCTACAACAATGTCGTATTCGCTATTGCTTGTTATTGTAGCAATCTGCACGTCACCACTGCACAAAACTGGAACGCTTTCCTTATTTGCAACGACAATCTCCCGAATGGCAGGTTCGTACGAACCATTTTTAATCCAACTTTCGTTTGCTGTCAGGTGAGCACTAGCTCCAGAATCGACATACCAGTCGTTTTTCTTGAAATTGCCACTTAAAAACACAGCACTGAATGCATTTGACTGTTTTCGCGTACTTTTCTTCAACGCTGAAGAATTATTTTCAAGATTTGTGCACTGATTGCGGTAATGCCCGGCTTGTTTACATCGAAAACATTTGACGTTTTTCGAACTTGACATTGACGAATTGCCGCCATCATGCGATTTTGTTTTGTTCTTCTTATGTTGGTAATGCGAACTGACAAATGCGCTTTCAATTTCATTCGTTCCGTTCTCGTTCAAATTCAAATTTGAATTCTTTTCTTCCATGTCAAGAAGTTTTGTTTTAATGGAGTCTGCCGAAATAGAAATTCCTGAATGCTCGATCGCCATGATCATAGGGGAAAATTTCTCAGGCAATCCCGCTAATAAAAGCGAGCCAATCCATTCATCACTGATGTTAAAACCCGTTCTGCTCAATTTCTGGCCATTTTCTACGATCTGGGTCACGTATGCCGTCATAGAACTGCAATTTTCGAGACGTATCGAAATAAGATTTCGTAACAACGTAATCTTCCTTGCATAGCCGGAATCATCAAATAAGTTTTTGAGTCTGTTCCACAATTGAGTCGTAGTTTTCACATCCTTCACATGGACAAATAAAGACGAGTCGATAGTTAACACCAACTTCGCTCTGGTTTTCTGATCAACTGCAGTTTCCTCTTTGCTGGGCTCTTCATGTATGAATTTTTGCACGCCCTCCAAGACTAGGAAATTCTCTGCTGCGAAAACCCATTCGCTATAGTTCGCACGACCCAATAACTTCGGGACGTTCGCAACGTAATTAGCCGACATCTTCGTTACACTGTCACAGATTACACTTCAAAAAAAAACTATTTTATTTTGACTAGTAATCTAATTCTTGACTAGCACTGAAACGACTTTTCGGAGCATGGGTAGCCCATAACCTGAGAGAAATCTGTCATTAAAACAAACTGTTCAGATGCTAAACGAAGAGTGACTTTATTGAGAGATATAAACCAGTCAGTATAAAAGATCATTCAATCTCCCATTCACCATAGCCAATACAGATATTTGATATCATAAACAACAGTACCGCATTTGACGTCCGTGAAGAGAGTATCCAATTGCTCAACTTTTTTCTGATTGAATAAAAAAGAACATTTATTGCCCATAAAAAAGAAAAAACTACACAAGATTATGTGGCAAAAGGCTCAGGCTCAGCATCTGCAGTGAGGATTACTCATCACCGCGCTGGTTTTCAGCCTGCGCCCTTATATAGCGTGCTGGCATTGCAAAACAGGCGGGTAGGGCAATCAAAATAACGTACTTATTAGTGGTATAGTCGACCAAGAAATCTCTTCACCACCCTAAGGTCAAGGTGAAACTTATTTGGTCATGATTGTCGCAGGATACTTCAAGAGCCTGGGCGCGGACCTCGTGCTGGAGACGACTGTAGCCGAAGACTTGTCGCTGCTGGAGGCGCAGCAGGAGTTCGTGCAGCGCTTCCGCAACCAGCAGCTCGAGCCCGGCGCCACGCACCTGCCAATGCTGGCCAGCTCCTGCCCAGGTCCTTTTTAACCCTGAAATTGGCAAAATTCATAAAAGTTCATAATTCAAACCTAGCCTGAAATTTTAATTAGAACTGCTGCAAATTCTACATCTAAAAAAAATACAAAAAGGTGTTATTAAAAAATGTGTCTAATCGGGTACGCTATCAAGTTAAGGGATTACTGACGTCTGACAAGGGATTGACTTCTATCCTGCTTCTATTTCTGGTGGTAAATGGCTAAATGCAGATGAGGCCGAAAATGTAACTTAATAGTTTGAACCAGTGAGCTATATTTTCGGCCTTGTGCACTTTAGCCACCACTGGTACAGTCGCCATCATAAATATCGGAGCAGTCAAGGTGCTCAAAAATACCTGAACATGCACCACCTGAACATGCACCTGAACATGCATGTACAGTCAACAGCATAAATAAGTGATCATTTATGTACCTTGTCACTTTAACGTCATGTTTGAAATGTCATACAAAATTGTCAAACGATTGAAAACGACACACACTTTAACGTCATGTTTGAAATGTCATACAAAATTGTCAAACGATTGAAAATGACAAGGTACAGAAATGACCACTTATTTATGCTGTTGACCCTACGGGATTTATTTATTTATTTATTTATTATTTAAGGAACAGTTACAACTTACAAACAGATAATTATTCTAATTGACATACTTATAACACAAAAATCCATGTTTGCAACTTAACTACAACTGTCCACAACAATCATAATGTGGCTAAAGGAGCATGCAAGATGGAATAAGTTTACCTATTACATAATTTTTACTAAAATAAATTAACTAAGTGGATGATGGTCATATTCATAATTTTGAGCACGTTGAATGCTCCGATGTTATGATGGCAACAGTACCTCTGATAGTCAGGACTTGCGTTATAACAACTTACTCGTTGAATACCTTGCCTATTATGTCAGTGATGGTTTTTGCGTGTATGTATTTGCAATTTGCAATAAGCTTCTTGTGGTGGTTATTTTTGTCTGGTCGACTAGGGTCCATCACTTGCCTAACCACTCTTACTCTTCCAACATAACTGATGTGATGAGCAGTAAAATATAACTGAGCTAAAATTAGATCTTCAAAAGGCACAAAAAGTTGAATTTGCATCCCTTAGCACATCGTACCAAAGTGCTTTGCCAAAGTGCTCTCGGCCAACCCTGACACCCGGGCAAGAATATTGTGGCGCCCACTTAAGGAAATCAAAATCGAGTGCCAGTTTGGCGGGGGAAGCATCCCACCCCCACCGATCGCCCCATGAAATTTGGCGCCCTGGGCCTTCGCCCCATCGCCCCCCCCCCCCCCCTTAACGCCGGCACTGTTAGTAAGCGAACATGGCAAAGGATGCTCCTTTATTTTCACACTAATTTTGCGCAAATAATTCTTAAGCACCTAATAATACAATTATTTAATCCTACAGGTTGGGTGTGTTATGCTGAAAAAACCCACGGCTCATTCATCCTCCCCTACATATCAACCACGAAGTCGCCCCAGCAAATAATGGGTTCGCTTGTGAAAGAAGTGCTAGCGAAGAGCAAAGAGGTGAATCCTGGGGAGATTTACCATGTGACCGTGATGCCGTGCTACGACAAGAAGCTAGAGGCGTCGCGGGAGGACTTCTATAGCGACATACTCAATTGCCATGACGTGGACTGCGTTATAACTGCAAGTAAGTTGGTTTATTTTTATAGAAAACTCAAAACTGAACAACTGAAATTCGTAAGTCGAAGTTCGTATCATGTCGTACTCTTCTATTTGATACTATTAGCGTGAAAGGAACGTTATGAAGTTCGAAAATCGAATTTCGTAGTATAAGGCTAGCAATTGGTCTCTAATTCTCCTGATAGAAAGTGCATATGGCTAGAGGTGTAACTCACTGGCTCACAAGGAAAGGTACCCAACTGTCCGGCTCCGATATGATTCATTTTGATATATGTTAGAGAGTAGTCTAAAATAACAGACCAATATTTTTTTTAGCTGCCTAAATCCAAGCTATTTGGAGAAATTGGCCTCCAAAGTACTGAAAATTGACTAAACCCTCTAATTTATTGAATCAGGCGTTACTTTGCGGAGGTCCATATTAATGAACTAAAACAATTCCTTTGCTCACCCGCGATCTTACAATAGTTACGTTTATGCAAGAAATGTGTGTTCATGCAGTTCCTCCACCTCCACACTGTACGAACACACAATGGCTATAGATCTAGCATCTCTTACGTTGGGGGTTTGTCTGATAAGATTTATGGCATTTTAAAATCAAACAATATTAATGTTGCCTTTAAGACTAACAACTCCTTGTACTCTAGGCTATGTAACCACAAAGAACAGGTAGATAAGGGAACTAGATCGGGGGTATACAAGCTTACTTGTAATGACTGCAATGGGATATACGTAGGACAGACAGGCCGAAGTTTTAATACTAGATTTAAAGAGCATGTTTCGGCATATAGGAATGAGCATCCAGATAGATCGAATTTTGCAAAACATTTGTTGGAATCAAATCATTCATTGTTAGATTCAGATTCTTATGAAGTGTTACATTATTGCGGCAAGGGGTTGCGTCTGGATGCTCTGGAATGCATGGAAATAATTAGGTACAACACTATGGGGTCTATTATTAATGAACAGGTAAATTTAGCATCTTCTCCTTTACTGCGGCTTGGGTCTAATTTGAACAGTTAGTATTAATAAAATATGCCTTATAAATAAATAAACAAAAAATTCAAGGTAGTTTTATAATATGTCAATAAAAGTTAATTTTTGTGGGGTAGTTGGAGAATAAGAAAAATAAAGTGGGTACTTGTGAAGTTACAGTGACAAGTTAAAACATTTGTTTTGGTTTGTTAGTTTAACATTTGGTAGCATAGCATACGGTTGTGGTTACTCTGAAGATGAGCTCTGGTTGAGTTCGAAACGCGTCAGTGTAGCTTGGTGGTGGTGATGGTTGTGTTTATGTGATTTGTGTGTGTTCGTACAGTGTGGAGGTGGAGGAACTGCATGAACACACATTTCTTGCATAAACGTAACTATTGTAAGGTCGCTGGTGAGCAAAGTAATTGTTTTAGTTCATTAAACCCTCTAACTTCTTTAGGAAAATTTCCAATTTCTTCAATTGTTCATTTGCTTTTTAGTTTATTTTTCACTCTATCAATTTCATAATGTTTATGCGTTACTGGATTAATTGGTGTTAATTTTCCACATCGAACGAGTTCGCGGTACCGTGCCTCCGCTGTCTGTGCGTTTGGAGCTTTAATCAGAGGGTAGAGGATTTAAGCACGGGTTCGCTCGCAGCTCTGTGTTTTTCTAAATTTTTATGCAAAACATGCTGTTGCCCGCGACTCCGTTAGTCTACGACCTATTCTCAGACCTACCGAATACAGATAAAAAGTTTCATAAAAATCGGTCAAGCCGTTTCGGAGGAGTTCGATAACAAACACCGTGACACGAGATTTTTTGATTACATTTAAATTTACCAAATCAAATTTACCATTTTAGTCTAACACTATCCCAATCATATAACCAAAGCCTACTAAAACAACCCTTTCAACAGTCGAGTTGGAACAGATGCTGGGTGCTGCGGGGCGTGAACTCAGCGACGCCCCGGCGGCGGCGCTGGACTGGCCGTGGGGCGGCGCGCCCGCGGGGCTCCGGGGACACGCCGGCTCGGGCTCCGGCGGCTACGCGGACCACATATTCCTTTACGCTGCGGAACAGCTGTTCGGAGAGAGCAAAGCGCCGCTGGTCTATAAAAATTTAAGGTAAAATTTTTGGTACTGTTTTAGTTGGAACAGATGCTATGTACTGCGGGGCGGGAGTTAAGCGAAGCCCCGGCGGCTCGGGCTTCGGCGGCTACGCAGACCACGTGTTCCTTAACGTTGCGGAATAGCTGTTCAGAGAGTGCAAAGCGCTGGTCTATAAAAAATTGAGATAAGATTTTTAATGATATAAGTTGGCGTTTTGAGAATTTGAGTTGCATGGTGGATCCACGATGGATCTAAGGCACACTTGGAAAATTGTTTTTTATTATAGTTTTCGTAAATTGTGTATTGATTCATAAATTAAATTTACATGAAATTTAAATGGAATATGGTACATCATCGAAACGAAACTAATCAAAATAATGTGGAACTAACTACTTTTTTTTTAAAATAGTGATAACGGAACCGAAACAATCGAGACTGTATATAATGAGATTGCATTTACAGCCAACGTCATAAATAAGTGATCACCATCATTTGTACCTTGTTGCTTTCAGTCGTAACATAATTTCGTATGGCGTTTCAAACACGACGTTAAAGTGATAAACATAAGGGGCCATCCATAAATTACGTCACACATTTGGGGGGTCAAGCGATCTGTGACACTAGAACAAAATGATGGCGATTTTCATAGTAATAAGTGTAACAAGGGGGGCGGGGAAGGGGTCCAAATTGATCGAAATTGGTGTGACGTAATTTATGGATGGCCCCTAAGTGATCGATCACTTATTTAATTTATGACGTTGACCCTACCAAACGCGTGGAAAATCCCGAAATCTCAAACGCTAATTCTAAAGACATGAAACTTTGTACCGTGTTAAGGCCACGAAGTGATTTCTGAGAAATCCCATGGGAATTTAGTAAGATATGGGAATTTCAATTCAACTGCCAGACGTAATGTTTCACGCGAAAAAAAAACTGCGATCAAACAACAAACAAACAAAAATATCAACAAACAGGTGGTCGCTACGCAGTCTCGAATAGCCCCACGTTTTTAGGGTTCCGCACCTCGAAAGGAAAAAGCGGAACCCTTATAGGATCACTTTGTTGTCCGTTCGTTCGTCCATCCGTCTGTCAAGACCCTTTTTCTCAGGATCCCGTGGAGGTATCAAGCAATTTATATCAAATACTCAGGTCCTCTGTCCCTTGGAGCTGTGAAAAAATCAAACTTCTAAACCAACGCAATCAAAAGATACAGCCATTTATGCCGCAAATTTTCGGCACTCGCAAGGGAATCAAAACTTCAGAATCTTGAAATTTGGTACGAAGCAAGGTAAATTTTTTTGTCTGCCTGTCTATATCAGTAAGCAATCTACAATGATCCCACACTGCGCACATTTTGCTTAGGAGCAGGGGTCTACTAAGACTGGATGTTCATAGATACAATATAAATTTGTACGGAACCCTCGGTGCGCGAGTCCAACTTGGCCGGTTTTTTTTTAAACATTCACGCGGTGTAAAAACACCGACATGTAAATATGGGTCGCGCTTGCGTCAGCGGGTCACGCTCCGCGGCGCCCATTGTTCGCGTGGAACCCTCTGGAACCCGGGGTATCGCAATCGTTTATTGACTAACTTTGATCTAAGCCTAGAATTTTTTACATGACAAGTGAGTCATATCCCAAGTGGGTCAGAATGTATGACAACTCTTGTGACTTCTCTGTACAACCTACTTTATGTATTGAGCACTGTAACTAATTTGATGTTGATTGTACAATAAATCTTTTTTTTTTAATTTTTTTATATCGTTTTGCATAAAATTTAAAGTCGGAATTCATCATTTGTCACAATTCATTATTTCGCCGAACTCTTTTTACTCTGAATCCTTAATTGTACAGAATTGTTTTAAAACAAACCTAACCTAACCTATAGAGCTACAGGATAACCATTTCAAAACTCCTGAATAATAATTCTGACAAATTATGAATTCCGACTTTAAATTATATGCCAATAGAAACGCCCCAATGACAAGTACAAGAAATCGTGATGTATGTATGTAATATATTTATTCATAAAAAGTTACACTTTCATTTAAACCATGCCCCGCAAAACTGCTTACGCAGTTTGACTGCAGGTTACTCGCTTTATATAAACATAGCTTATAAATTATTAAAATAGATTAAATTAATACAATTAATTTACATAAATGGTTACAACGAATTTAACAAATGTTTTTTTAGTAAACTTTTAAATTTAGCAAGTGTAGGCTCACGTCTTATGTCCTCGGGTAAACTATTGAGTAAGTATGGAACTCGTTTTTTTAACGTTCTATCAGCATAGTAATTTTTTACCATGGGTATTTCAAATTTACCTTTGGACATTGACCTTTGATAGCCTGGCTTTTCGTATACCGGAGAGCCTCGCACACTTGTTACCGTTGTATGTATGCCTGGTGCCGTATCCGTACCTATACTTGTCGTAGGCACGCTTGTACGAATAAATTTTAGATACTTTGAACCTTATGACATTGCGTGAAGATAACTTTGACGTTGTACTTCGTGACGCACATATTCGCCGTTGGCGTTGAAACTGCGCTGCGCATGCACTAGAAATGCTCGAGGTGCGAGCAGAGATTCCACCAATGGACAAGGCTATACCTCTCGCTCGCTCTTATGATGTTATCGGATCTCTCGCTCGCACTTACCACTGGTTCGATTGACTTAGTGACAAAGTGTACACTTTTCGCGCTCGCTCGCGCGAGAGATCTGATGACCTCCCAAGAGCGAGCGGACTTCTTCCGGATTTTTTCCTATTGCTGTTTATTCTCAGGAACCCAGACTTCCGCGAGGTGGTGCTAGAGAAGGACGGTGCGGAGGTGTTGCGGTTCGCCATCGCCAACGGGTTCCGCAACATACAGAACCTCGTGCAGAAACTCAAGCGCGCTAAGTCGCCCTATCACTACGTCGAAGTCATGGCGTGCCCCTCAGGTAAACAAAGTGGTCTTCTATAACTACATAATATAAAACTGTGGCGTGAATGACTAGGAGGTTTTTAATTGACGCTGATTAGGGAACTAGGATATTTATTGTTTATTATTTCACGGAGGCGAAGCTACTAGTTAGTTATCTATATATGTGTATCCGTTGCCTAGCACCCATAACACAAGCTTTGCTTAGCTTACTTTGGGACTACGTCAATTGGTGTGAATTGTAACGTGATATTTATTTTTATTTATTATGCAATAAAGAGTAAACATATGATACATTAATATACGTCGCGGCCTGTGGCCGCTCAAGCAGAGAGTCGTGGGATCGAGCCCGGGCTCGCACCTCTTGAGTTATTCGGAATTTTGTACGAAATTATATTTGAAATTGCTGCGAATTGTGAAATCGTAAAAAATAACTCTCAAGTGGCCGTAGCTTTGGATTGCGTTGAATTAGAAGCTTGATATTTTTAAAGCTTCAAGGGACCGCAGATATAATTTTTTGATCTTAATTTGGACTCATACCGCCACGCGTTCCTGAAAGACAGGGTCTTGACAGACAGACCGACAACAAAGCGATCCTATGAGAGTTCCGTTTTTCCTATAGACTCTATATATCGTATAGAGAGGTACGGAACCCTAAAAAAGATTGTCATCTCGAATCAATAAATGTAAACCAAACTGAACCTTGATGGACACTTAATCAATCGACTCACACCAAGGTCTACAAGGGACACAAAGATAATTTAATTGAACATTAAAGGCTCGCGCACACCATTTGTAATAAATGAGACTGTAAGAAAAGATACCGCCCTAGATGCGTGCAGATGGTGTGCCATCTTTCTTACAGTTTAATTCATTACAACTGGTGCGTGACACGCACTCGCATCTGGTGTGCGCTGGCCTTAATGGTTCTCTGATTTTGCAGGGTGCCTCAACGGCGGCGCGCAGGTGCGGGCGGCGGCGGGCGAGAGCGGGCGAGACCTGGTCGCCCAGCTGGAGGCCGCGTACGCGCAGCTTCCCGTCTCCATCCCGGAAGACAACCAGCTAGCCCGCAGGTGAGCCCGTAGCAGTGACTCCCTACATATTGCAGGGTGCCTCAACGGCGGCGCACAAGCGCGGGCGGCGGGCGAGAGCGGGAGAGAACAGTGCCCTGTTTATCAAAACTTACAAGTCTAAACGTTAACAAGTAAACTTAACAAGGAAGTTGTTACAAGTTCCTGTAAATTGCGTTTAAAAAATCTACATGGCTTGTAAAATTTAACGCTTGTAAATTCTACTTGTAAGTTTTAAACTTAACTGTGCTCTCTTTAACCATACCAACTCAATCGACTAGTAACTGTTTATTTGTTTTAAAGCAGCTAAAAATTTTAATTTGCAGCTAGTTGAAAATTAATCAGTTTTTCAGGTTTAATCAGTTTGTTAGTTGTATGAGCGAGTTCACACACATACTGGAATAATGTATACTGTGTTTCTGAACTTAAAAAAAAATTTAAACTGTTTATTACTTTCATAAAAAAAATACAAATTAATTATTAATATTATTAGTACAATCTTTTAAATTTTAAGATTATATACTGAACTAAAACAATTACTTTGCTCACCCGCGACCTTACAATAGTTACGTTTATGCAAGAAATGTGTGTTCATGCAGTTCCTCCACCTCCACACTGTACGAACACACACAAATCACATAAACACAACTATCACCACCACCAAGCTACACTGACGCGTTTCGAACTCAACCAGAGCTCATCCTCGGAGTTACCACAACCGTATGCTATGCTACCAAATGTTAAACTCTTGCATAAACGTAACTATTGTAAGGTCGCGGGTGAGCAAAGTAATTGTTTTAGTTCATTAATATGGACCTCCGCAAAGTAACGCCTGATTCAATAAATTAGATTATATACTAACAACTTACTTTCATTAACACTACATTAACTTATTATAATTAGTTAATATTTGTTAATAGGTACTTTTTTACAATACTCTTAGTCTGCTGTGTTGGCTTATTAAGTATACAATTTATGGTATTGTTAGGGAAGCTGTTTACGATATGTGGCAAGTAATTTGACCACACTCTTTTGCCATATTGATTTATGCTCTTAGGTATCTTGAAATAGGATTGATTGGTTAAGTGCCGGAGGTTGGCTGGTCTAGTATACCTATCAAGTTTCTCTATTTGGTTCTTATACTCTAATATCACAGCTAATTTTACCTTATCCAATACACTCAGGACTCGACAATATTGGAACAATTTATTATAGTTATTTCTGTGTAGGTGGAACTATTGTTTTCAATATTCTTGCTTTACTTGCTCATACGACTACATAAAAACCGTAAGGGCCGCCATAGACGGACTGCTTGGAACAGAGTCAGTGCTAACAGCTTCAAGCGGTCGCTGTTGCGTGATCTGCAGTTTCAACACAAAATTCAGAGCATTCGGGTTGAAGTCGACTCGAATCGCAACAAGACTGCTCTCGTGCCTTTGGTGTCGACTGCTCTAAGCAGTCCGTCTATGGACCGTCTGGATAAAACGGACCGCTATGTGAACGTACGCTCAGAAACTTTATTTTTCAGGTTATACGGGGAGTGGTTGCACGGCCGCGACTCAGATAAGGCGAAAGCGATGCTGCACACAACATACCACGCAGTCGAGAAATCCGACGTCGCCCTCAACATCAAGTGGTGAGGTCAGACTGTGATTGGGAACGTATCAAATCACATGTAGTTTGAAAATGATATTTGATTATACTGCAATTTTGTCAGATAATTTCAGCTTTAGAGAATAGTTATATTTGGCTCAGTGACCCGAAGTGGACCTTAACCTCCAATACGAGTTGGCGCCAACGCGTCCTTTTGTCTAAGATCTCCCAATTTTTGTGGGTGCAGGGCGCGTAGGTACTTTTCTACTTCGTCCTTCCAGCAATACTTAAGCCGGCCAACTGGTGGCCGACAGTCACCAACCTAACCTAACCTAAAGCAATCTGTAGATAACACGATAAAAAAAGTTCGTCTAACTAAAAATTATGTGTTGTCCGTTATTCTTTTTAAACTTTATGTATTTTGACACGTCCCCCTGTGATCGTAGGTTAAGAGTCAAGTGTTATGTTATGTTATTATTGCACATTACAACGCCGCCTCAACTTAAACTAAGAACGCGACGTTCGCTAGGCGTAGGGTATCCATTTGAGGATTCGAAAAGTCCTGGCAAAAAGCCGGACGTTTCAAAATATAATTTGATATTTTATGATAGAGAATAGCCTGAGCTTGCGATCAACTACTTAAAGTGACCAACATTTCCTCCCGCACTGTACAATATTATGATTTACTTTAAAAAATCCTGTACTAATAAAAAAGATTACTTTTCAAAGCTTCACTTTGAGGCGAGGCGATGCCAATTCGGTGCCGTGCTTACTTAAGTACAATTAAGTTTTTATTTACTTTGGTGATAAGTGAAAAGAAAGAAATGGGATCTACTTAGATGGTGACACGCTGTCAAGTTGTGACATGAAAAATGCTTGCCAAGAAAAAATATTTTATTTACTTTGATAATTTTCTACCGCGGGCCACCGTTCCAATGGCTCGACTGTACACGGAACGATATCTGAACCACTTTTTAACTGTTAAAGTGTAAGGTACAAAGTTTACTTAGTGACTTATTTTGTATGATTGAAAGTTATTAAAAAAAGTATTAAGTTGTTAAAAGTTATAAACTAATTATTTATATTTGTAATACTATAGCATGATGGCGCCGTTTTGTTTCTTTCTTTGTCAATCAACTTATCAATGGTTCAGTCAATTGCAGTCTTTTTTCACTTTTCAGTGTATTAAACTTTGACCTTCAAACTAGATGGTCACATATAAAATTTAAGGACATTTCGTTAGCAAATTGTGACAGAAAAGGGCATAGATAGTGCGCGCTGGTAGAGGTGACTTTCTCCGCCCGTACGCACAAGTTCACTAGGATCTGTTTGCCTCTGTCCATATCAATGGGGATGTTGACACCACCAATCAACTGACGTTCTTTTTATGAGCTGTCAAAACACAATCTCCCATAGAGTTTGAATGACAATAGCGACATTATGATGTCATTTTTCGCATACTCAATCAACTATTTATTTGTTTTAAAGCAACAAAAAATCTAATTTCGCATTTAATCGAAAATTAACCTGACTATCAGGGCTGAAATAAAGCGTTTTTTTACTGGAGTCGTGTCTTCAAATTTTTTTTAATGGTGTCAACATCTCTATTCTGTGTTACTACATGTTTAAGGACCTCTTGCACAGTCAAGGGTTATAAAAATTAAATCGGTAACCCTGGGTTAGGAATGACAGTTCCGTACATGTTGACACTTCTTACCCCTGGGTTAGTAGTTAACTCGGAGTTAAGTCCGCGCAAGCCCGCCTGAGGGGCTTTACTTAATATTTTTACCTAGAACTCACTTGGCAGGTACTATTGAATGTTATTAACTTATGTTGTTGATGTTCTATTATTTACGAAATGTGATTAGGTATAATGTTTTTAAAAATCTGAAAACCAAATTGTTCAATATACATAATACACAATCAAGCTCGTATGACTACTTGAAAAAGTATTTGAGTGATTATCTGATGATTTTACTTGTCTTACCTGTTTTTCATACTTGAGCGGTGTGTGTGAGACACGAGCATAAATAAATCCAGTATTTACGCTATTTACTGTGTTTTTCCACGAATTCAGTATAATTCCTATTTGTTGACAACATATTAGAATTCGACCTAAGCTTGAACGTCTCAAGGTTGACATTTGAATGTTAAATAGAAGGCCCTTTTGACGAAAAGTAATTTGAATTGGGTTCTGTTTATTATTAGTCACTTACATAATTAGGTCAGTAAGATTAAAATTTGCAAACGATGTTACGTATTTTCTAAGTACCTATACATAATGTACAATAAGTTATGTGATCAATAATTAATTGCTTATATTTACTTTATATTTGAATAAGTCAATGCTAAAATAATGTTATAGTTTGAATATGTTCATCATTGTTTTCCCGTTTTTTCTACCTCTATGAAGGTAATCTGTATTGCAAGCTGTACGTTTAAGAATAAAATAAATTATATTTTCACCGTTTATATTGTTTAATTAATAATTACTCAGGACCTTGAAGAGACTCCGGTGACACAAGTGTCCATGAATATACGATATCCCGTTACTTGAAACTTTCCTCTACGGAATACATTATGTATGACTTATGCATTGTCACCCGCGACTGCAACGTAGTTACTTGCTCCTTAGGTTTAACTTGTGGGTTTGCTTAAACCATATCTTTACGTAAAGATCCCTAATTAATATTAAAGGGTGGCCCCACAGTATTGTTGACGGCTCGATGCCTACCTAGGCACCTAAGTCGAACTGTAGCTCCATTCAACCGTCTAGATATCCTCTAATGAACTAAAACAATTACTTTGCTCACCCGCGACCTTTAAGGAGGTAAGGTCGCAAAGTAATTGTTTTAGTTCATTAATATGGACCTCCGCAAAGTAACGCCTGATTCAATAAATTATTTAGATATCCTCTAGCAAAGCTATACTGCAGAGAATAAATAGTACGCGTAAAGGTAACGCCACCAGAGTTGAGGTCACGCACACAACCACATCTCATGTAATGACAGCGGGATTTTGACGTTGCGTTGTCGTTAAACGTCAACACAACGTCAAAATCCCACTGTCATTACATGCGATGTGGTTGTGTGCGTGGCCTCAACTCTGGTGGCGTTACCTATACCTACAAAACCAGTATTTTACTGAGTCTTTCCCTCTTGTCTTCAAAATTTTAAGCTACATTCCAACGCCCAATGCGTCCTAAGAGCTGTGCAATCAAAATATGCTCCGAGCGCAGTGGCAGCACACACACACGCTTTATGTCCTTTTTCTCTCGTTACAAAAGGCATACGGTTGTTCATTTTTTCGACGTCGCTTCATTTTCGGTGCGCTAATAAGTAGCATGTCTATCTCTTTTAATATACATATCATAGAAGTATATGATGGTCATTGTGTGGAATACGACTTATGCATGTAGTTATAAGGTGCTATAGGTATATAATAGTAATATTTTCACAATAAATGCCCCAGTGACTTTCTTGAGGAGTACAAGATGACTTTCAAACAAGGTTGTACTGCGGGTCGACCTTATGACGATTTACCTACCCTTACTACCCTATCTAATATTGTAAAGAAGTAAACTTTGTTTGTTTGTATGCAGGGGTAAATGATTTTAACTAGCAGAATGCTACACTATACTTGATTGTCATAGGCTACTTTTTATTCCTAGAAAGTGCAAAGTTCCCGTGCGATGCATACGAAGTTAATAGGTACCTAATATACTATGTTAGTTTTGGCACGCGCCTGTTTTTATATATCAAACAACCTATGACGACACTCCACAACACATCTTGACCTGTGTTGTATAGTCGGGGTACGAAAAGGTTCGTCACTTTTCGACTCTATGTCAACGAATTAAGGTCGAAAAGTGACGAACCTTTTTTTACCCCGACCATACACGGACAAACTTAATAAATTAATTCTTCATACGCATTTAACGTCATCGTGTTTTAATTGGTTGGATTTGAATATCGTACGCGAGGCGTGCGCCGGCGTCAGTGCGCGCGAGAGGTTGTTATACAAACATGCCGCGCATTTACCAAACATCCTCCACTCGAAGCCTGAAAATCCATAAATATTAGCTTTACTTAGTTCCTAATAAGTTTCCATCCAAAGGTTAGCAAGTTAGTGAATTTATACAGCCTTTCGGTTACTTTTAAGTATTAATCCTGCCGTTTTTACACTGGATTCGTTGTTTTGTGGAAAGAATTGCGTTGCGGCCGGGTTAGTTCCCGAATCGGTTGATAATTTAGTGTAAGTGTAATGGGTGACTTTAGAGTGCGTTCGTGTAAAATGTACATGGTAGTGTTCAGCATGATATTGAGCGTCGCGGGGACCCGGCTTGGCGTGTGCCCCGTCTACCCGCAACTGCCTGACTTTGATATCCAGAGGGTAAGTAAAATAAATAAATACTTAACTCATTACCAGGTTAAAAACCGAATTGAAATTATGTGACTAATTTTATGGTATAAGTAAAAAACTTTAATAAGTCCCTCATGTGTGTAGTCGAAACGTGTCTGTATCTCTGCATGCATAGACGCCTAGTTGATGTTCTAAATTAGAAAAAGACTATTTCATATCACTTCAGTGGCGTAATCCCATCTGAGGCCCACGGCAAATACTGTAGGTGGGACACTCACAGTAAAAACGTCACGATGTAATTTAATTTTAATATTATTTCTGAACTCGCGGCCTCTTGGGCCGGGGCCCTCTAGGGTCGGGGGCTCGTGGCATTTAGCCAGCCCTGCCACCCTATAGTTACGCCACTGTATCAGTTGTGTACACTACAACCAAGAAGGGTCTTTCTTAAGGTGGAACGGCACGCTCTAGGCGCGAAATTCAAAATTTTTACAGGTTTTAATTTATTGTGGGTAAACGGTGTAACTGTTTAACTTCATATGGTACTTGCGGTTGTAAAACAATGTTCTTTATATTATTGTGTAAAGCTTTTTAAGAATAAAACTGTTAGCTTGATATAAAAGTTGTCAAACATAGAAATTCGGACTTTCAACGCTTTGACAACTTTTATTTCAAGCTAATAGTTTTATTGTTAAAAAACTTTACACAATAATATAAAGAACACTGTTTTACAAGCGCAAATACCATATGAAGTTAAACAGTTACACCGTTTACCCACAATAAATTAAAAACTGTAAAAAGTTTGAATTTCGCGCCTAGAGCGTGCCGTTCCACCTTAAGTTACAGTTTTTGACATTAATTACATTAGATAACGCAGACGCAGAACGAAGACTCAGTGTAGGTAGGCCTCCAACAAGATGAAGCGACGACCTAGTTAAGGTTGCGGATCGCGTTAGATGCGGATGGCACGGGACCGATCTATTTAGCAAGCCTTGGGGGAGGCCTATGTTCAGCAGTGGACGTTTTTCGGCTAAAATGATGATGATGATGCCATTAGTATAAATATATTTGTGACCGTGATTACCTTTAGGGCTTGTGCACACTAGCGTTTTTGGCAGTGGTTTCTCGGCAGGCGTATCTTCATGATTATTCGCCGACACTGTAACGCAGCCTGCACGCTAAAGGTATAAGTTGGCAGCCGACTCCACGCAGCAGCAGCAGCAGACGACGTGTCGCTAGCTACGGAGGAAATTTCGTAGAAATAAGGTATTAGTTCGCGTAGCTAGCGACACGTCGTCTGCTGCTGCTGCGTGGAGTCGGCTGCCAACTTATACCTTAATAAGCTTGGAGACATGCCGCATTTCCGCTCCGCCGTGAAAACACCGCCAAAAACGTATGCATGAGCCCTAAGCGCCGCAATTTGTAATGCTAAGTAGTTATAGTCAATACAGCTTTTAAGTTTAGAGATGTTGGTCCTGTGATACCAAAGACCGGTCACGCGGCTCATTTCACTTTCGTTCCCGGTATTAAGGTAATTAAGTAGGCTCACTTTGGGCGCTACCTATTCGATAAAGTTTAAACAAATTAATAAAATGGTGAACGCGTATGACGCTTCATTATATGGTCCGACTTGGCCCGACGTAAACAAATGTTGCTATTATTATATGGACATCACGAAACAGTTCCTTCTCCTCACACGCTTGCTTCACTTCGCTCCAAAATACTGTAGACCTTCGCTTTTACAATGATGACGTGTTTTAAATGCAGGTATTTAATACGAAATGACTGACAACTATCCCTGGGGCCGGTCGTGAGCCTGTAGTAAAAATAATAACCCAAATGACGAATGCCTACAATTGAAAAATACTTTTTTTTTTGACTAACTGAGAACCTTCTCCTTTTTTTTTGAGTTCGATTAAAAAGTGCCTTAATTTTCTTGGGACCTGAACCGCAAATTTTCGGAGTTCGCTACTGCACCATATTCAGTGTAGCTCTTATAACTATAAGTTAAGTTAAGTTAAGTTATAACTCTTTTCAATGGACCTGAATTAAAAATGCACGCTTTTCAACGGCTGTAGATAGTGTCAAAATGGTCCTTCGGACCAGATTTATGATATGAATATTGTATATATTCCTTCAAACGGCAGAAAACTTCTCGTGTAAAATTAAAATTTACAGGTGTCATATTACAACATTTTAATTTATTTACTTATCTCGATAAAAATTGCTCGAATTCTATAAGTACGAGTAGTACCTACTTATAATATGACACCTAGCTTTTTAATTAGCTCATTTTGTAGCATTGTTTTCGTAGCAACAAAGTAGGAGTTGTTGCAAACGCGATGTGGGTGGGGGTCACGAGGACAGACACTGCGCAGGCGCGGCGCGACCTTCTGCGCGCGAGTCATTCATAATGCATAACTAACTTCAGCGGTCGACGTAAACGGGAGGGGAGCGATAAAAGCGGGGTGGGGCATAAAAATGCGTATGGTAGAAATGCAGTGTTGTCAACTTGTCACATAAAATTTTTGTACAAATGGTAGCTACAATAGAGAAATATTTCTCTTGGCAGATGTTATGCGTTAAATCTTATGTGTGCAGCAGTCGCTCTAAAGTTTGGCAAGTTTTTATATTATTTATGGACGAAAACAGCCACTTAAATTCTCACTGCTATAAGGAAGAAGGAAAGAAAGATTTTTTTACAATGGAATAGTTTTGAAAATTACTTAGGTATAGGTAACGCCACCAGAGTTGAGGCCACGCACACAACCACATCTCATGTAATGACAGCGGGATTTCGTCACTGTGTTGTCGTTTAACGTCAACACAGTGACGTTAAACGTCAAAATCCCGCTGTCATTACATGAGATGTGATTGTGTGCGTGGCCTCAACTCTGGTGGCGTTACCTATACATTTGAGATCACGGGTGGTACGAGTAGATAGGTATAGAACGGAGCAAAAATAGGCAGATCTACAAAAAAGTTGGTAGATGTGATAACACTGGAGATGGGTCATAATCAAAATCATTTATTTGCATAAAAACATGCCGGGTTTAGGCTTGAGAGTTCCATACATTTTGACACTAACTAAACTACTTAAATGGAGATTTTTTTCTAGCAAGTGGCCATAAAGATTGAAAATGCTAAAGTCGCTTTATGGCTAAAAGTATAATTTTTTCACAGACGATATAATATTTTACTGTAATTAATAGCTTCAGTGAACGTGCCACACCACGCGCGTATTGTACCTAATTTGTTCTACCGTGGAATAAATGAAGAGTGGAAGCTGTGTCCGGAAACACTCGGACCCGAAGTTGTTATACTCGTAGTTTGATGTCCATTTGAGTATATCATTCGTCATGCTAAATGTGATTATAAATGCGAAAATTTGTGAGTACTTAGGTAAATCGGTCATACACATTTTTTGTTCGCGTCTCTCACGTGTGTATCCACGGCAAAAGTTTAAAGATTAGCCATTATTTTTTAATCCAGTCTACATCGGCATGTGGGACGTCCATTTAAATTCATCTTAAGTTTGCTATTTTTATGTCCACAGGAGATATAACTTTTGTTTCTCATGCTGTGTATGAATAAGTACGGCCAGCGGACCAACAAACGAATAACATTCGATTTCCCTTTATTTGCAAATCTTAAAAAAGTTGTTTTTACTATCCTGCACTATAAAGCTCCGAACGCACAGACAGTGTAATATTCTAACTTTTATGAACGGTTGTGCGGAGCCGTACCGCGAACTCGTTCATACAAGTTAGAATATTACAACCGTCACCGCCACGCCTCAGCTGCGTGCGTTTGGAGCTTTAGTGAGTTAATCAGGCGGCTTGTAGATGACGGGCTCGTGGTACGAGGTGGAGCGCTCGTTCTACCTGATGGAGATATCCGCGAGCTGCACCGAGCTGCGCGTGTCGCTCAACGACCGAGGTTTCTACCTCATAACCGTCAACACCATAAACCGGTGGTAAGTGCTGCATCCTATCTGAATAACATCTACCGCTAGACATCGGTTTGACTATGATTTTTATTGCGTGGACATAAAACCTTTTTTGATCGGCTTGAGCCGACTCCGCATCGATAGATATAGCGGACCCTAAGGAACCTGCACGCAACAGTATTAGGGCTCTCATAATCGATCGATGTCAAGACAATGTCCTAAGGTAAACTTCCTTGTGCTTGACACTGACCCAATAAATGGCACCTTCAATCTTATGTCATAGTCAGAGAAGTAATCTAATATATAAAAATCTCGTGTCACGGTGTTTGTTATCGAACTCCTCCGAAACGGCTCGACCCATGTTTTTGAATTTTTTTCTCTACATTCGGTAGGTCTGACTGAATAGGTCGTAGGCTATTTTTTATACCCCTATCCTTTGCGGATGGAGTCGCGGGCAACAGCTAGTATAATATAATATTATAATAATAATATACCTAATACAATATTTTGATGGGTGTCATCTACTTGGCGTTGAGGTGTCGAGTATTGTTACGTATTTACCTTATATTTCTGGTAAGGAAATAATTCTTACCGACGCTTCAACTGTATCAGATTCTACATAACAATCAACTTCCGTCCGCAGCTTCGCCCGCGATAAATTAATTTTCCGCGGTAAAAAGTAGCCTATGTCACTCAGTGAGATAATGTAGCTTTATAACGGCAAAAGAATTTTTGAAATGGGTCCAGTAGTTTCGGAGCCTATTCAATGCAAACAAACAAACAATCAAATCTTTTCTCTTTATAATATTAGTATAGATACAATCTAAATAAATTAATAAATAATTCCCGTTTGCAGGACGGGATCACCATCCACGACGTACGGGCTGGGCATCCCGAGCCACAACGGCTCCTCCTCCTTTCGGTACAAGCTGAACAACCGGATGCCGTACCTCATCGGCCGGATGCTGCCGGGCGCCGGCCAGTACAGCGTGCTGTTCACGGACTACGACCACTTCGCCGTCGTGTGGTCCTGCACTAGCGTCTCCATCGCGCACTCCGGTCAGTAACCGTCCCGGCACATTTACGATGACGGTTGTAATATTCTAACTTTTATGAACGAGTTCGCGGTATACGGTACCGCACCTTTCATACAAGTTAGAATATTACAACCGTCACCGCCACATAACTTGAAAGCTTTTCCACTCTACTTTCCGTTCCGCTCCCTCCGTTCACTCCGTTCACTGGTAGCGAAGATATTGACAGTTATGTTGGGGTAGGGCACCAGCAGCTTATTTAACGTTTCTGACGCTTGCCTTTGCAATCACTATTTCTTTCTGTCAAACGGTATAAAATGATGACAGAAAGAGACGGTGAAAGCGAAGGCAAGCGACATAAGCGTTAGACAATACGGCTTCTGAACTCTCTCCATGTAAATTTTATGCCTGGGGACTGAAGTCCGAAAGAAAATATTGGAAGTTGTACCTATTTATTAAATTCATCTGAATACATAAGCTTCGATAGCTCGATGTAGAATGTAGCGTTTCTCTATAATTTTAATGTCTATAGGCTAGGGTCGTTACATACTATACATACATGCAAGAAAAACGTAGTGAAATTGAGAATTTTCTACTTTTTGAATTCGATTAAATTCTATACGAATTTATACGACTTTATACTTAACCCTCGAAGTTTCCGAGACACAAAAACATCAGTCTCATTATGGTAGCCTCTTTACAAAGTTATCCTGTTAAAGCTAACATGGTCAGCACAGATGTGAAGAACTTCATGTTAATAATTTCTGCCAAGACCGACTTAGTTCTGCCAAGTTTCTAGCAGCGTATTCTTCTTTTCGAAAGCGCTGGTTAGTACCTAAATAGGTGTGTAAAAGAGTCTTGTGGTTTACATACAGAGGCGTTTTTGGTCATTGTAATGCAGATGTATGAATGTTTATTACTCTTTCACGCTAAGTCTAAAGAGGCCTTTTGCGGCTTACTTTGAGAATAATGTTTTTGATTGTGGTTGTGGTTGTGTGTAGACCGCATGTGGGTGCTGGGGCGGCGGCGCGAGCTGGGCGCGGGGCTGCGCGCGCGCATCTACGCGCTGCTGGCGGAGCTGCGGCTGGACCCGGACCGGCTGCTGCTCTCCAAGAACAACAACTGCACGCAGACAATAAACTAGTTCTTACACAAATGCTTTTTTACCCTCACTAAAACCTTGAGGCCTCCCAATTGCCGCTGACACGAAATTGGCTAAGATCATAGAGAAATATATGGATCAATGTTGCAGAACTATCATCATTATAATTGGTTTTTGTGATAGTCTATCGATATTGGATTATCAATAAGCAACACTAATACGAATAACTCACGTCTTTAATCAAGTTTAGCTCGACTGTTTCAGACTAATCCGTACCGTAACCTTTCTTCCCGAAACTCCCCACGGCCAGAGCAGCGAACAGAGCGGCGGCGCGTAGTACGCGTTTGGCAGCAGCCGCCGTGGCGTGTGCTCCTGAAAGAGCTATGGATTAGTTCGATACACGTCGAGCTAAACTCGCGCGAGTTATCTGTATATTTCACTATGAGTGAGTCTCATGGTTGGTTCATGTTCAAAGTTGTCTTAAGCTGATAAAAAACTTTATTTTTGCTTTAGAAGAGCCAACTAATGTATTTATGACTTAGGATCATAAAACCCACTTTCCTGAAATGTGCAGTGCACATCCCTTTAAGATGCACTTTAGAAGAATCACTTTCGGGAGGAATCTCAAAGAGTGTCAAAAAATTACAAATTTGGTATTAACGTAATTTACAGATGGCTCAAGACTGGCCTAAAATCAAGGAGCAACCTATCCTAGAAAGTATATTTCTAACTAAATACGAACTGAAACATGGATACACAGAAAAAGAGACCAGCGCTGGGAATCGAACCCAGGTCCTCGGCATTCCGTGCTACGTGCTAAACCCCTACACCACCACTGGTCAAGAGTTTAGACACAAATTTTTCCTATACATACCTATATCGACATTTTTCAGTTTGTTTTTATAGTCACTTATGCAGCGACACTAGCGACATCTATGTTAATGATATCCTGGAAAGGTTGCGCCGAGCTGAAGAATGCTTACTTCCTTACTAATATTATAAATGCGAACCGTCTGTCACCTCTTCACGCTTAAGCCGCTAAACCAATTTAGATGAAATTTGGTATGGGGATAGTGGCCCTGGGAAGGCCATAGGATAGGTTTAATTCCAGAAAACTCCATAGTTCCCGCGAGATTGCGATAAACGAATTCATCGTAGGCGGAGCAGCGGGCAACAGCTAGTAAATTATAAATAACACAAATATTGTCATCACGCCTTCTATTTTTTATGGAAAAATATCTTATACATATTTACAATGCATAGTAAAAGTTTAAGACTAACCCCCTTATTCATAAAGTTACAAAACTTTTACAGCCAAATGTATACTTCTGAATCTGATAAAGGCCTATGTCAAGGTGAAAAATAAAGACAACCAATGTCAAGTTAACATAAACTTAACAAGCGTTTATGAATAAGAGGGTACAAAGTACATGTGATGTTTGGATCAAAATACGACGGAAATATTACAGGTTACATGAACAGTCACAGACTTAATTGACCACCAAGATGACAGCGTATTACCATAGAGCTAAAAATAAGAGGAAAAGAAATGGCACGCGTTACAAGCGCGAGACGTACGTGGCTAAAAAGCCTTATTTCCCTTCCCAACTCAGTCTATAACTAAGTGCTCCAAAACTGTATGATTGTTGAAAGTGTGGTTCATAACATAAATTACATTTAACTGATGAGCCGGTACTGAAACGGTACCGAAACCTGAAAAAAAACAGAAAAAACGTGTGTGTATTAATATCAAGAGAGGCGAAAAAGTGGTGACACCGATTCTAGAAGGGAATACACACGATAAAGTTTCTATCCTCTTATTAGTTCTGTGGTAGGTATCAACCGCCTTTGGGACCGTCTCGTAGCCAATTTTCGTAGCTGGCTACAAAATGGGAATCCAAAATTCACTGTTTGTAGCTGGCTACGTAATAGGCCTGCGTAGTGCCGTTTGGTAATCAATTTATAAGCTGGTGACCAAAAAAAAGGAAAAGTCCCATTTTAAAGCCAGTTACGAATTGGTTTTTTTCTCGTTTCGAAGCTGGTTACGAACTTTTAGCTACGAAACGGTACCAAAGGATCAACCGTACATTCCTTTGTAAAACTGTCAATCAGCTTCACTCGGTTCAGTCTTCGAACTCGAACTTCTTATCGTGCCATTCACGCTATTAGTACCTATTAAAGACAACACGATACGAAGTTCGAAAATATAATTTCGTAGTAGATCACCAGGTCGATTGTCTTTGACTGAACACCATTAAAATTTCCAGAAGGTTACATTTTTAAGTTTCATGCAGCATACGAGTGAATAACAACAGTATGCTTGAGTTACATAAAATTAGCCTATTTATTTGGTTTGTATTGCTTGTACATCAACACGAGCGCGCATCGTATGGCGTTGTATCTTTGACAATCCCATCAGAGCTGTCTTAGGGCTCTTAAACACCAACAAAAACTCACTTTCGTGTAAGCGGTTATAGCTGCCTTTGAACGTGTGCCCTTACGAGAAATATAGTCTACTGAATGTCATGGTATTTGGTAAAAATCTTACTACAGACAATTGATGTATTGGTAAAGAGTATCTCAAAAGTATCTACATGAGCTCTCATGCAAAATACATCTAGCCGAGACAGGGAGAAAAGTAGCCTCATTACATCTCGTGTTACGGATCGGCAACGACGACGCGGGAGCGGGATCACAACTAATCGTCTGTCTGAGAGATTGCCGGTCGCGGCCGTAGTAGCTGGGCCGTACAGCCTTACATTTACGACTTGTAGTTGCTGTGGCGTGTATGTGAGACGAGACACTTTCGCCCACTGTCTCGGCAGTACATACTTTGTCTTTTGAAGTTGTATTTTTAAACTCGGAACTACTTCTGAATGGTGATTGAAGTAGTATTGTGGCGAAATATAGTTATAGTTGCAGTCGCCAACACTTTAAATCAATTACTTCTGAACCCTGTTACAGGGCCATAAAGTGACTACATCTGTATCAGCTACGCCCGATGCCGCTCCTAGCATAGTAATAGTTACATGAACCTTAATACCGATAATCACATGCAAGGTAATAAAGATTCCGAATGAATATCATTCATATTTACAGCTAATTTAAAGACGAATGAAGTAAGTCGTTATTGTCGCAGCCGCATTAAGGGGTCGTCCGACATCTCGTGAATAGTCCAAAACCAAGAAAATCATGGTTTTTTTACTTTATTTCATGAAATAAGGTGAAATAAATGGAAAAATGTGTCTTGTTTTAAAACCTTTAGATATACTAGGTATATCAATTTAATAAAACATTTTCAAATACGATGCTCCTAAAGTCGTGACCATGCCTGTTTCTAATGTATGCCACTCGATCTGGACGACACCTTAAATAATAAGCCGCATTTACATTACCACCCTATAAGTTTTATTACTCGAAGAATCTCTTAAATACATGCTATAACCGATTTACATTAGGCCGTACAACTCAATTCGTTTAAATCTTATAATGCAGACAACACTTGTATAAAACAATAAACCCAACAAAACTGTGCAAAACAAATATAAATTAAAAACGTAACTTTAAAAATAAATACGTGATACACTATAAGTACTAACAACCAGTGCAGCCAGTTTCTTATTGGTTGCGTTGACACTTTCTAACACGTGAGAAGACCAGAATACCATTCTGAACACTTCTATCAACCAAAAACTTTATTTAATACGCCATATTGTTTTGGTAGCAACACTTTAAATTTAATTGAACCAGAAAGTCTGGCACAATAATAAATATTTATTGCAGATATAGAATCTGTTCCCTTCCAAAACATACTGCACAACCTGGTTCAACCCTCATCTCACCATCCAAAACTATACCACATAGTAATGTCAACTATTTATGGTTTATAATACACAAAAATTACCAGACTACACAACAATTTTGTCTGCGATACACAATAAACAATCTAGTCCAACAAGTGAATATGGGAAATTTGTTATATTGCTATAGATTATTGTAGTTAAAGAGGTTATTCACATTCTGACCATGCATAGACTTTTAGACATCATTTTTTTCTGTCTCACTCTTATATAATACCTGGGTCATTATGGGGCATTTCAACAACCATCAATCAAACAAAACTATCACAAAAATGAACAAAAGACAATTATTTATCCATTAACAATAATTATAGTAGAAGTGTTATTATAATTAGTATCTTACTGGGCAATACTTCAATCAATATTTTTGTGGTTTGCAGTTAGTTATTCTTTATATGTAATGAATACTCAGTTACTCCAGTGCTAAATCAATTCAGAAGAAGAATATTCAATATCAGCAAATTACTCTTGCACCAACAATAACAAAATCTACAAAATCTTCAGCTGTTGAAATGCTCTTGGACCAGCTCACCTTACCTTAAGTTAAGATGATGAATTGATATAGGCATAGGCAAAGACACTTTTAAAAGTTATTTTGCGTTATACAGTTCCGCACTTCATTCAGTTTGAGGCACTCCACATCACGGTTTCTCGAGTCAAAGGCCGAGTTAGAGGAGACACTGTCAGGGCTGTCGCAGTGGTTCATCGGAGGGTTTTGGTTATGGCTCTGGCTGGAATTGTTGGTTGCAAACTGGTTCATCCACAGCTGCTTCTCTTCAACTTCTTTGCTCACAACCACAAACAACTCCTTTTCTTTGCTTTCCATTTGCTCTTTGAGATAGGCAATGAGGTCACTGCTCTGAAATTGGAATAAATAAAAATAAATTAAAATCCTTTATTGTCAAACATTTCTGTCCGTAGACACGAAATGAGACAAAAATAAAAAAGAGAAAAAAAGGGATAATGTGTTAGTAACAATTATTCTTTCACCTATGTATGTAGTATAAATTATAAGTCATTAATTAGGCGTCTCCACCACACCAATTAATGAAATGATAATAATATGTATTATGAGCTTAAGTTTGTGTTTATATCCTGTCATTACAATACAATACAAATATTCTGTATTGAACACCAGAAGCAGTAACACATGCCACAGTCACAATCACAGTTAGGGTTTGCTCCCGGTATTGGATTTCCATACAAATACGATACCGGAACCGGGAATAGCCGGTACTCGCCATACAAACTCAGTACCGGGAGTATACCGCAGTCACAGTAGTGTGTGGCAGTCTTGAACATAAAACATTATTTACTCACTCGCCCAATGAGCTGTGGTGTATCAAGCTTAGAATCGAGGTTGTAGAAGTTGCCCTGTATCTGGCGGATGGTGATCCAGTGGCGGCGCCGCAGCGGGAGCATCACAAACCCCAGCTTGTAATCCGATGGTACATTCAGGATGAACCCACAAATGTTCGACAAGTCCAGGCAACCAGGGTCTCTGGAATATTATCAGTTTTATCATAAAAATAGCAAAAGTAAACAACAATTTGTTTCACTGTTTGCAAATAGGTGAACTGTAGTCTGTAGTGTATTTTCTTAGTAGGTAGTTTGATAGCTTAAACACATAGAAACCTGCAACAAGATTTCACATCATGCTAAATAATGCTAATAGCCAATAAATGACTGTTTAGTGGACGACACCGACCTTGGCATCGTACGAGGTCGCACGCATCACGCCGCTACTTACTTCCTCTTGTCGAACCAGACGGCCTCGCAGCCCTTCTTCTGCAGCGCCGCCATAATCACGTTGATATCGTAGTTTCCCAGCCCCAGCAGGGACCGGTGAGGGTTGATCCACACGTTCGGCGACAAACGACTGCATATTGTGTCCAGCTCCGTCTTCGAAAATGTCCCGCGCACCTAGCAACAAGTATATGTTTACATATTCGCCCAACTCAATTGACTTTGAGTACAAACCTAACAGTTATCAACATGTATAATTATGAGAAACGCACATACCTGGAATAAATTGTTAAGTGCGTGCAACGCGCACAGCTCTTTAACTTGTTTCTCATGATAAATCGTCTGTTTTGAAGACATCTCGTTTGCATATAAAATTACATAGTTTACACACAATTAACGCACATAGTTTTGGTTTTAATTATCTATAAGGAAAAAATATTGCAACATAGTTAATTATCATTACTAGGTAATTTAATTCCGGTATTTAATAGCAGTTTACGAAAAATTCAGAATATACTGTGATGACAAGTGTCACAAGCGTGTTTGACAGTTTCGAACTATAATGAATAACTAGGAATTAATTACGCAGTTTGCAATAGATTAAAAGATACTTATTTCTCAAAACAATCTTTATATACAAGCACAGAAAGTCTACAATAGTAAAAAGGAATCTAACTCTCACGATATTCTGACGTAAATGGCGTTAAGGCGATGAAGCCAACTTACAGCGTTTTTTTACATGTCTCTAACAATTATCACCTATAGACAACATCTAAAACCATAGACTAGCACTTTTACAGAGTTTGTAACGTTGGCGGGAATTTTAGACAATGACAGACAGACAGTAAAAGGAAACGGTACGGTACGGTAACTAAAATCGACGTGCCTTTGTAGTTTGTTGCAGTATTATTGTTTGATAATTAATTAAAGTTATTATTGCTCTCATGAAAATGAATAATCCAAAATCGTACCATGTTAGGGCACCGGAGGACGCACATCAAGATCATTTATCCACTGTTAGCAAAACTACTTTGCAACACTATAGCGTTTCCCTGGACTGGTTTGTGGATTTTACTAAAACAATTATTAGTACATAATGCAATTCTACAAAAAAAAAATTTCAGAAATTTTAAGGCGAATTATGTTTTAGTTCATCAAACGCATCATCTAATATTCTACTGAAAGATGTTTGGAATTGTCATATGGACCTCTGCAATCAGAAGGCAACTGAGCAACTATCTGCTTCTGTTAACAGTTTGCTACAAAATAATGACACAAGTCGTATTAAAACATGGAAAAGTTCTCTGAGGTAAAGTGGTTAAATTTTAATATCGGCATTTATTGTAAAATTAAAGATCACCTTCCACACTTGTATAAATTATGTTTGATTTGTATTACAGTAAGTTCACTGACCCCGAAACATTATTTGAGCGATCAATACCAACATGCACAACATGTAGTGACACTTCGTCTGAAAATACCTCACTCATAAAATTTATGAAAAGTGACTGCAATTGCAACATACCAATCATAGAAAACAAGAGAGTGGGTTCAGAAAATGTATTGTCACAAAACAAAAAATCCATATTTGTCAAAGCTTTAAACACTGAAAGTTCCAGTTTTGAAACAAAATCATTTGAAGATCAGAGACAAATTTTTAAGCCAAAATTTGGGCGACCTAAACCTGTCACAAACCAACCTACAACAACAACAATGCTATCACAAGAAATGGAGGTAGATCTTACAAAAGAAGAGGAAGAGGCTAAGTCCCACAAAGCAAATGTAGCAAAGATTACTTTTAAAACTGCTAAAGAACAGCTATTGGCTTCAAACCCGGCTGCTAAGAGAACTCTGGGCACATCTAGGAAGGCTCAAGCCAAGTTTGTGTCACCGATGATAGGAGCTCAGTAAGTTTTGGTAACACTCATTCAAATTTTACTAACCCGTGGGATATCCCGCGTACCACAGTGACATGTAATGCTAGGTTTACACAGAGCTTAGTAGCTAATGCTTAGTACTTGTCACTTACACTTGTCAGAAGTGTGTAAACATATTGTACAAGTGCTTAGTATTATACAATACACGCATCTGACAAGTGTAAGTGACAAGTACTAAGCATTAGCTACTAAGCTCCGTGTAAACCTAGCTTAACTACTAGTACTAGTAAAGTTTTGATCACCTTTTAACATAGGGTTAATATTTTGTCTCAAAATCATTTACCTTTCTGTTTGTATGCAGAGATAAGCAGGCACCTGTGGAGCAGGCACCAGCAATTGCAGATGAGAGACTTAAGCACATTGACCCCAAAATGATAGAGCTCATTGAGAGTGAAATCATTGATAAAGGAACTCCAATAAGTAAGCTATTACCTTTTAATGAGACAGGGTTTCAATCAGTGGCATACTATGGCATCTGGGGCTGTGGAGAAGTTATCAGGAGGTATACTTCGTTTTTTTTAGCATTAGATAGAAGGTAAGCGATTTTGACATGTCTATTTATTGAAAAACACTTTTTAAATATAAGCCACAGCTAAAATGTAACAATTTGAAAGGAAATATGGTCATTTACACTCTTTTAGTTTCATAAGTAATAATTACTATTTTTTTAAAAGTGTTTTTCAATAAAAAAACACGCAAAGATTGTTTACCTTATTTCTAATGCTAAAAAAACGAAGTATAGACCATCATAATAAAATAAGGGGGGATATTGGCTCATGGCATTTTGGCCTGTAATGCTATTCAATTGTTGCATGTAAATATGTTTTCGATCTTTTAGTAAATTCTCTGGGTCTGCAATGTTTTGTACATGCTACACTAACAATGGAAGGGGCTAGTCATCTAAGCAACTTTAAGGGTTACTTTGAAATGCGGGGCTACTTTAGAAAACAGTTTTTTACGACGTGTCCTTATTTTTGTAGACCATTTGTGGCAGTGAAATAACTACCTCCATAAATCACCTAACTTTTTACGTCATTTGCTCAATCGAGCTGTGAATATTTGTGGTTGTAGGTTGGGAGGATGTAGCGGGTCTGGAGATGGCCAAGTCGGTGATCCAGGAGGCGGTGGTGTGGCCGCTGCTGCGCCCCGACCTGTTCACGGGGCTGCGGCGGCCGCCGCGCGGGGTGCTGCTGTTCGGGCCTCCGGGCACTGGCAAGACGCTCATAGGTAACAAACAGCATAGGTAGTAATAGTATTCTATAAGAAGGTGATACTTTATGACTGCGTCGCCGCCATAAACGTGCTATGCTACGTATTAGGGATGTGTTTGTGTTAAGAGTTGTGGTTATTTTATACGAATTTTGTCGCACAAAATTCGCATAGTACTTTAAAAATATCTATTTTGAGAACATAGCAAAAATGTAGACTAACTTCTCAAGTATACCTTCATATAATATGGTAAACACACATCACAGAATAATAGGAACTGTGTTCGATTCCCAGCCCAGCTATATTTTTTTGGTTTTTCTGTGTTCTACTAGTCTTGGTATCATTTAAATAGTATTTTTTTCCGAAAAATACATAGAAAATATAGAATTTAAATTTTACAAGATCAATAATACGAATATTATTTATTTTTTATTAGCAGTGCGGCTGCTCACCGAATCTAAGATTATTTAAAACGATGCGACGTGGTTCAATTGGTAGAACACCCGTGTTGGGGCGCATACCCAGGAGACGTGGGTTCGAATCCCACCGGCGCACCCGAAAAACTTTTTCGCTTTTAAATAATCAATAATACGGGCGAGAGGCCAAGTTATGATAGTTCTGGAAAGAATAAGAAAAAAATCCATATCACTTAAGCAATATTATGTACTACGTCTGAAAATAAAATATTTATTAATATTAATTATTAGACATTTTTTCGAAAATATCTAACACTAAAACTGATATTATGTTATGTATGTGACTCTACATAATAATAATTTTAAAGCATTTATTGTGAGATCACTTGTGAGGATCCATAGAGTATAAATACAAATGACATGGAATTTTTCGTTATTTTTTCCAGAACTTGTATAACTTGACCTCTCGTCCTGTACAAGGTTATCATTGAGTTTTGGGATACTCCGTATGTGAAATTTGGGTAGACTGGTGACTGAACAAAAGTAAATACTCCTCTCATGTGCTCAACATCCAACACAGTAATGCTTTGATCACACGTACCGAGTAAACGGGCGAGACAGTGCTCTCGGCCGAGTACTCGGTGCGTATAAACATAGCACCGAGTGCTGGCCCGAGCGCTCGGCCGAACGAAGCGGCGAGACAGTAGCTCGGCCCCCGTTCTATCTACTAGGCCGAGCACGTATTAGGCACTGTCTCGCTCACTCACTCGGCAGGTTTGAACGTTCACTGTCTCGCCACTCGGACGCATGAGAACTGAACTGACTCAAATCACGTGTGAACAGCTTCTCGCTCACATCACTGTCTCGGCCGAGAAACATTTATTTACTGTCTCGTCCGTTTGCTCGGTACGTGTGATCAAGGCATAAGTTACGCTAGTGTTTGTGTGCAGGCAAGTGCGTGGCGGCGCAGTGTCGCGCGACGTTCTTCAGCATCTCGGCGTCGTCGCTGACGTCCAAGTGGGTCGGCGACGGCGAGAAGATGGTGCGCGCGCTGTTCGCCGTCGCCCGCCTGCACCAGCCCGCCGTCAGTACCACTACTATGGCTTTGTCCTATATACCTACGTAGCGTAGTCAAAGCGAACAGAATTGCGAAGCGATCCGATGCGGTGACACGCGAATGCAATGCGAAGCGGCGGTCTTGTCCTACGTGCGCGCAAACTGCACTCGGACAACCGAACGCCGCATCGCATTCGCGCGTAAATATCAAACCAATAGTCTAAGAGCCAGTGAAAAGCTACCTGTATGTATTTTACCAGATCTGGGTTTTTGTACATTGAGGCCCCAATACCTACCATACATGGGATGGGGACTCACTAAGCCCAGACTGGTGGACGCGGCGGGCGCTCAGGTAAGACAGGTATTGATTTTTGGTGAATTTTAAATTCATTTGACTAGGGAATGCAATCTCGTTCTCGCGAGATCTCGGCCTTTTTTAGCGAGATTGATCTCGGACAAAAAAAGGTCGAGATCTCGCGAGTTTATCGAGATTGAACTCGAGCATAAAAACGTCTTATTCGAAGCGCGGACAGCCGCGGACTGACACGGGCGAAGTGCTTCTTAAGGAGCTACTTTCAAAATAATTCGCAAGAACGGCTTGTGATTTGAACCGAACAAATCTTTAATGTGATTGGTATGTATATTTTGTTAATTAATCTGTAATATCTAATGGATCTATCTACTAAGTAGATATAGTTTCATTTAATTGATAATAATATCTCGGTTCAACTCAACTTACATATTAAGTTTAATTTTTTTTTTACTTGTCGTTGTTTTGTTTATAAAAGAACTGTTTTATTACTAAAACCCGCTGATGAAATCCGCGCGAGAACTAAAGTCACGGACATAGCTCGAAGAATCGCTAGACTTAAGTGGCAGTGGGCATGGCACATCGCCCGTAGAACTGACGGCCGATGGGGCCTGAATGGTTCTCGAGTGGCGTCCGCGGACCGGAAGACGCAGTGTAGGTAGGCCTCCAACAAGATGGAGCGACGACCTGGTGAAGGTAGCGGGAACGCGTTGGATGCGGATGGCGCAGGGCCGATCTGTTTGGCGAGCCTTGGGGGAGGCCTATGTTCAGCAGTGGACGTCTTTCGGCTGAAATGATGATGATGATGATGATGATGATTTATGTTTGGTATTAGAAGAGAAGACTGATTGTTTTTTCATTTATTATTTATAGATACGTACGTCAAAGTTTTCTTACTACTTAGAAGTTTATTAAAAATTTTAGACAGATACGTCAAAAGGTTTATGCATAAAAGTCTATTGAAAAAAGTCGTAAAAATAAATGTTTATTATATGTATAATACTTATAAATTTTATTATTTTTTTTCCTAATTTATATAAAAATTTTGATTATTTGCAAAAAAACACATACAAAACTGCCAATCTCGCGAGATCTCGAAATTGGCGAGATCTCGCAGTATTGTTATTCATAAACTCGCGGGATCTCGCCTGAGCCCCAATCTCGCGAGATTTGCATTCCCTACATTTGACCACGTCTGCGGTTTGGAAATTTGAAAATATATTATTATTATTATCGGAAAATAACAATGGCAGACCATTATCACGCGTTTATAATTGTGGCAGACAGTTTAAAAAAAGCTGAAAAAAATAAAATTTTGAAAGTAATTGACCAGATCTGCCATTGATATATTTTATTCATTAAGGTCTTAAAAACTTATATTCGTCACGGCAGACGTTTTCATTGAGTACACACTTCAGCAGGCAATAAAATATTTGCAGTCTTTTGTTAGCTGCGGAAGTCATCTACGCATAATGGCCATTAACTTTTGCCCTTAATTGTGTTGGGGTTTTTTTTTAATTTTATATAAGCACTTTTTTTCATAATCTCGGAAAAATTGCCTTTGAATTCCATTTTTTTTAAATATCTTCGTGTGTGGAGAGAGAATTTCCCATTAACATCTACGCCCAAATACCTGGTCTTAATGAACTGACTAATTATTAATAAATAAATAAATGAGTTATTATTAAATCCATTAAAATTTACAGGTGATATTTATCGACGAAATAGACTCCCTGCTGACGCAGAGAAGCGACACGGAGCACGAGGCTACCCGCAGGATCAAGACTGAGTTTCTCGTGCAGTTCGACGGGGCCGCCACAGGTACTAAAAAGGGTTTCAAATTGATGTTTCTACTGCACTGCACTGTTATCAAAGCATAAGTTTTTCTTGCGATTTTATTATGATTGCTTGAATTCAATGATGATTTTTGTTTGTTATATGAGGGGCCCGCGCCTCGAAAGTTTCTCGTTTTTTTGCTCATTTAAACATCCATCATGTATGTGGTGCGCCATCACAGGCCCTCGCAAAATATATCTTACCCACACCTAATTTAGGTCCAGCGCCGCCACTAGGTACTATAAATAAAAAAAAAATAAATAAAATTTATTGGAAACAGTGAAAATACAGATTTCATAAATTAAATTTTGCACAGGAACAGTTTCACCGTACTTAATTTTTATACAGATAGTGGTTACCCGTGTCACCTACACTAGGCTACGCCTGTCCCGTAGGATGACACCTTACAATGCTTACCTATTAAGATAATTTAATCGTTAAAGAAAGTAATGAAAATAAATGCTACTTAATTACAAATTTTTACTTATTTTAATCCAAAAGTTTAAGTGAATAGAAAAAGATAATTTAATGGATGCGGGCCCGTCCGTGCGTGTTTGCGTGTATGTGTGTGTGTGTGTGTGTGTGTGTGTGTGTTTGTGTGTGTGTGTGTGTGTGTGTGTGTGTGTATCATAAAAGCAAGTTCTCCGTTTCATTGTAATCTATAGTGCTCAACCAATTTTTAACTTTGAATTTAACCTCTCTTGGTGAACAAGCTTTAATATTACAATGCTGGTTAACTCCCTTATATATGTGTAAGCAGACGTAGGCTCCCAGTCTCTTTGCAAATTTCGTTCTTACTTTCGGCAAAGGAAAATTAAAAATGCGTTTTTCGAGCAGGTCCTTATAATTAGGCAAAGCTAGAATTGCTTTGTGGGCGATTTCAGTACACCGAAGGACATACAGCTGCCGCACAGTAAGCACCTCACTGAGCTTATATAAAGCAAAAGTCGGGTACCTGCGAGGTTTCGAGTGCATAACCTTCAGAAGGGAACGCTGGGCTCTTTCTAAGTGTATCATATGGGTCTTAGCAGCCCCTCCCCACACCGGGATGCAGTACGCGATGACAGACTGTGCCAGGGCCACATATGTGGTTTTTAGAAGTCCCTTGGTCATGACACTACGCAGATTTCGAAATACATAAATCAGCTTCCTAACACGATTAGCAGTGGATGCAATATGATCGATAAAAGAAAGCTTCTCGTCCAACACCACACCCAGGTATTTTATAGAGGAAACTCTCCCTATACTGCCACAGCTGCACGGCACTGTACTATCATTTGATAGGCAAGTGTGGATCTTCATTTCAACCAGCGAGCCGGGAGAAGAAGCCAACGTTTTGTGGAAACACAAGAATTTGGTTTTGTCTGTGTTAAGTGTTAGCAAGTTGCTTTGTAGCCACTCTGCTATACGAGACAATCCTCTCTCTGCGGTAGATCCCACCAAATCCCACGATGAGTTGTGGAAGACTATGGCGGTATCATCAGCGTAACACATAATATTGGCATCTGTCAGCTGCAAGGACGCAAGGTCATTCACGTACACTAAGAACAACGTGGGTCCAAGGATGCTACCCTGAGGGACTCCAAATGTGGTCTCTCTCCACCCACTTATGTGGCCATCAACTCTAATACACTGTTTTCGGTTTAACAAGTAACTATGTATCCAACTAAGAGGAGTTCCGCGTATCCCTGACTGTTCAAGTTTTCTGACGAGAATTGGAATTGAGACCGTGTCGAAAGCCTTTGCAAGGTCTAGGAAGGCTCCGATGCAAGCCTTACCTTGATCTAAGTGACCAGAAACAATACTCGTCAATAGGCTGACTGCATCCTCGGTTGATCTGGCATGTCTGAAACCGAACTGATTTTTGGACAGTATTTTACTCTCCTCCAAAAAATTCTGCAAGCGCTTATTTACTATCCTTTCCAGTATTTTAGACAAGGACCCCAATAAAGATATCGGCCTGTAGTTACTGCAGCTGTTTTTGACTCCACTCTTGTGAATCGGCGTCACGACTGCCACCTTCCATGCCTCGGGGAAGACACCCTCAGAGAGACTTCTGTTGCATATAAAGGTAAGCGGGACAACGATATGGTTTTTTATCTTTTTTAGCAATGTATTTGTTATTCCATCTAACCCTGCGGCGCTATCGGATTTCAAACCCATAATCACAGTTTCAATCTCTAGTTCATCCGTCGGCTGAAAAAAGAAAGAGGCAGACGGTGAGAACTTCAAATGTGTTTTTGCAGCAAGGGAATCTTGACTTTCCTTAGTTTGAAATAAAATTCGCTTAGCGAGATCTGGACCGACATTCGTAAAATACTCGTTACACGAATTCAACGATTCAACTTCCGATTTTCCACAATTTAGCAGTTCTATAGATTTTAATTTGGTTTTTTTGCTGTGTGTGATATTTCTAATACAATTCCAGAGCTTCTTGGGGTTGGTTCTGTTTTGTTCTATGCTGTTCGCCTCATAGTTCCTTTTTAACTTTCGCAAAAGATTTATATAGAAATTCCGATACCGCGTGTAGATCTTTCTAGCAGTCACATCATTTGGATTTTTCCGCGATCGATTATGGAGGACATCCTTATGTTTTGAGCATCTCAAGAGACCTGGTGTCATCCATGGTTGCAAAATCAATTTAGAACGACTAGTAGTAGTCACTTTGGTATGGGTGTCCACAATATGAGTTATTGTTGAAGTAAAAGACGTCACGGCATCATCCAGTGAAGTCATGGAGACGACAGCTGACCAGTCTACCTTCCCCAAGTCAGCCTCAATTTCTCGATAGTCAAGATTTCTAGTGATGCGTTTTATTCCAGTCTGCTTGGAATGCTTTATCTTAATTCCAGCTATAACAACATCATGATCTGTTACATCTGTTCTACAGATAACTGGTTCAGTCTCGAATTTTGCCGAGACGTTAATATGGTCCAGACAAGAATCGTTTCTGGTCGGTTTCGTCACCGATGGCACCAGACCAAGTTCCGCCAATAAGCAGAGGTAACGCGTTCTGCTGTCATGATTATTATTGGAACAGATATTTATATTAATATCTCCGACAACGACTTTACATGTTGAGTTTTTAATATTTGCTACATTATGCTCCAAAGAATCCATAAAAGGATCAATGTTGAGGAAAGATGGTGAGCGGTACAACGCGAAAAGTGTGAGTTTCTTATTTATGGTAAGACAAAGACAATTAGCATCCCTGAATTCTGGTTCTATTACTTCCGTTTCCCAGACATCCCTAATGTAAACCACCACACCTCCAGACTGGTTAATGAACCTATTCGTCCTATGTGAAATATAGCCATCCAAATGCGGAACGATGGAACCATCCCGTATCCAACATTCTGTCAAAACAATTGCATCGACATTTAAATTTAAACGTGCCAAGAGAACTAGAAAATTGTCGAAGTTTTTATGTATGCTTCTTATGTTCAGGGTGAGCACCTTGAAACCAAACTTATTAATTAAGTTTTTACAGAGTTCAGGTGAGTCGATTGTATGACATGGACTTCCTATTACGTTACAAAATGTTTGGAAGAATCGTGCTTCGCTGCACATAAAAACGATTGGTGGTGTCATAAATTGTATCTTCCTGAGTCCCGACCTTTTCTAACCGATGTAGAACTTAAGAATTTTGGAACTTATTTAAGCTCCTTTAAAGTTTTTTATTCATTCAATAATTTGTACTTTATATAGTACGTTCAGCCGTTATTCTCACTGATGATTTATTCTTTATAAAGTACAATACAATACAATACAATGACTCTTTATTGTACACCAGGAATAGTAAGCAATACAGAAAACAGGAAATACGCTGAAAGTACGCTGGCTATTGCGTTTAAAATTGCAAGATATAATTTGCGAGGCCCTATGGCGGCGCAGCACACATTAGATGACGGACATTTAAATGAGCACAAAAAACGAGAATCTTACGACGCGCGAGGTCCCTCAGACCACGAGGCCGCAGGCGTTGGCCCACGTCGCCACTGTGTTCAATAGTCATTGTATTGTATTTGTCATGTACTGTTAGGTGACGAGGACCGGCTGCTAATAATCGGCGCCACCAACCGGCCGCAGGAGTTGGACGAGGCGGCGCGCCGGCGGCTCGTCAAGCGGCTGTACATTCCGCTGCCGGATACTGCCGTGAGACTGTTTCCTCACTTACTACCATAAATCACTCACGTTAAGGCTGAAAATACACAGAGCCGTAGCGGGGCGGCCGGTGCTCTATGCGAACTCTTTCATAGAAGTTGGAATATTACAACCGACACCCGCGCTCATGCAATTATAAACAGCATTCGATCGTCGCCGGCCGCAGGCGGCCTTTGGTCAGACAGACTGCAGCCTTACGTAAATGGGCATATTCAATTTAAAATTTTAATGTATCTGCTACTTCTTTTCTTTTCTTAATTAGGTACTGTTAGAGCTATGATGCCACAGACAGATAGACACACACACAGCGGTCAAACTTATAACACTTCTCTTTATATGTCGGGGTTAAAAATGGCCAAATAGTCCAAATACCCGTTCAGTGTCTTTGTTGAAAATGTTTTTTCGACATTTAGCAAATTAATAAATTACTTTTCATACTTGTGCGGATACATACCTATCTATAAGTACAGGTCGATTCACAAGAGCTGGCATGAATGGATTGAACGAAAGTAATGTCACTTTGACATTTTTGTAGGGAAATGACTGAAGCATGACAGTAGTTGTAAATTGGGTATTCTGGATCACTGACTTTTCGAATAGACGGGCAGCTCCCGCTGCCTATTCGAAAACTTAGCCAGCGCCCCAGAATACCCAATTTACAACTTAAGAACTAACCTTTTATTCACAATCTTCATTGATAGCTGATAACTGATTAATTTTATTTTTAAATAGAGGTCAACTAGTTGGGTTATCGGGTTATCTGGATCATTGACTTTCGAATAGATGTAGTTTATTATTTTACAGCTTTCTGTTCAAAAACACTAACAGCGCCTCCAGATAACCCAATTTACAACTCAAGGACTGATTATTATAATTATTATCTGATTTCGACCTCAGTGAACAAAGCAACCAATCTGATCAATCTCTATTATGCACATAACTAAAAAGAGGTAAATAAAAAAAAGGCTTAGGTATTGCTGAAAGTTTATTGAGAAACTAAGTTATTTAATATTAGTTACTTCAAACAACGCATGAAGTTATTATATGTATAGCATGATATGATTTATAGCGAGATAGGTGACATCTTATGCACGATTTACAAATATTTTTCAATTTCATTTCAATATTCAATTGTATTTGTACTAGTAGTCTTTAGCACTTCTGTAACAATATGTTGATATGATTTTAATTATGTAAATGAGACAGTAAAATTAATGCTTTATCTATTCTCAAATAACACTTGTTAAAACTAATCACGATTTGTAATGCGCACACGCGCACATACGTAGATATAACATACATTAAAATCACCGAGAACCCCATTTTTTCTTTAACTGTTGAAGATTAACTAAATGTTCCCTCATGTTATCCAAAAATTTTAGGCAGCAGCCGATATTATAATCACAATATACAGCATTTTCAAATTTTCTTTTCATGCCCATGAACTTCCCCTTTTCGTTTTCAATTTGGATGTAGCCCTCGTTCTCCGCCATGTATGTGACACATCGGCAGTGGCAGTAGAGAAACGCATGGCAACGAAGACATGCAACGCCGTCGAGTTGAGTATCTGGGCACTCGAAGCATTTAAGCGGGCAGCAGTAATTAACCATTTTGATTTTTTGTACGATGCAGTTGACCTGATACACGTGTTGTTCACTATTTGAATGACTCAGATGTGCTATGAATGCTTTATTTATACTGTAGGACTGCACAATAGGTATTTCATAATTTGTATTTGTAACGATCAAGTTCTTAGTAAATATGTTAATTTTCTGTCACACTATATTCTGGTAGGGCACCAAGTCTATAAAACATTTGTCTTTTCTAATTACTTGCGCTGTTACTTGTAATCCCGTATAATAAAGTCGCAAACGCCCAGTTTGAAAATAACTTGGTGTTATTAACACAGCGCAATAGTGTTCGGCATTTATTATTTTGACTTCGTGAAAACCATTAAGCTTCCTTTTATGAATGAGAACTTCTACAATGCTCCCGATATTGATATCCATTTTAGTGGTTTACTATCAATGTACTAATGATACCTATAATGTTATATAATAATATAAAGGCCAATAATGACTTTAGGCCGTCAATTAGTATAACTAGAGTACTTATTTAACAATTGTTTTCTCTTCAGAGGTCTTTAACTTATTGGAGAAAATAAAACATTATTTTATGGTTTGCATTTGTTTATTACATAAAAATATTATTATCTATGCACCACTTATTTAAACATGATACGTTTTTAAAAGCACAAACATTTGTATGGTAAATACAATTCTGAACATCCAATGACATTAAATATTTTTCACTTAGTGTTTCTAACTTAGGACAATTTTTTTCTTCTAAATTATGAACATCATTACTTTCTAGTATCTCCTTTAACCATACTACTTTTTCACAACCTTTTGTATAAATTTGTTTATTTTTACAGAAGTCTAATATCAAGCTTTTATAACTACAGTACGGCACAAATCCCTCATTCCATAATATTCCTCTATTTTTTTCTATCCATGAAACTTGTAAACGTTCCTTCTTGGTTAAATTATAAAATGGATACGGTGGTTTAATTAAAAAAACAAGCACACTCTTCTTGCAAATAATCGCTATTTCTTTCGGTATAAATTTATTGTTTTCGTTTTTAAAACCTTGAACATCTATAATCATGTTCATGATAATTTTCGAACGATGTTACTTAAAGGTTTATACTCTATAAGACGATCGTTTATGATCAGACAGTAGGCTGTTGTATTATCAGGTATATCTTTTGAAGATTCAATTTCTAGTCGAACATCAACTGGCCCGGTTTTCAGTGTGTCATTTTGTCTTGAGCAGTCAATTACGAAAAGTGGAGCTATTTCTCCGAATATATTCAAATTAAGCAAGGGATCGATGCTTGTGTTATAATACGACTGACGAAAATTAGCATACATTTCGTATAATATACTGTACTTATCTTGATCAAATTTCAAATTTAGGGAATCATAAGGAAAGTATTGCGAATTTAAAAACAACTTGACATTTGTTATATTACAATGATTGAACTCAGATGAACTCTCTAATTTGTTCAGTTTTCTATTAGTTTGTAAACCAAATATAACATATCTTGGTTTTTCTAACTGAGAAGCAGTTTTAACTGACCATGAGTGTTTTGTCGTTTTAGGTAAAACAGGGTATTCATACAAATCCCAATTCCGGAAAGCTAGTTGTATAGATCTATCCTTTTCTAGATTCTTAAGTAATAATAATCTATTACGATCAGAAACTCTAACATGTGGTACACGCCATTGAACTTTTTGGATGTTTATAGAAACATTGTCATTTTTATCAGCTATAACACTGTTTAAAACTGAATTACTTCGATGGAGTATAAGTTCGTGCCTACAATTGATGACAATTTTATTGTAGTCTTCCGCAAATCCAAGGACTTTATTCAGGGGTATAATAGCAGAGAAATGTCCATCTTTTTGCTTAGATCCATTTAAATCCCAACCCCACAATTTCGCACTTTTACTTTCTCCTTCATTCATTGAGATAAGAGATTTAATGGTTGTTGTGATTCCAGTATTTTTAATATGATCTATTTCAACACCATTTAATTCGTATCTTATATCTTGAAATAAAAACAATATTGGATTATTCGAAAAATTAATTTCTTTTTTTATTTTCTTTCCACCCGCGTCTAGTTCATATGCACTGGCGTACCCTTCAATATAAATGGAGCTCGCAGACGGTAATACGTAAACGTCTTGCTGATGAATTGGTATTCTGATTTCATCATTTTCTTTAAAGCTATGGTTGTAGGGGTTGTAAGTATGGATTTCATAGCTTTCAATAGAATTATCTTGTTGTGGTGGGTCGGATATTTGCAACATTTTTTTTAGATGTTACTTTTAAACCGAGAGAATGAAGAAAGTCTTTATTTGTTTTACTTATTTTCCTTGTTGCTCTTATGCGTCTTCTTTCTTTGAATGCCGGAAGTTGAATATTGATTTTCTGTGCATTCAGAAAGCTTTTATTAAAAACGTACATATTGATTTAATGTGAAGCGAAGCGCTTAATTTACATCTAATACTGAGCAACGATCGTTAAGAAATGTGCCTCATGGTTTTAGCATTTCATTTTATTAGTATGAAGTAATTAAATAATTAACATAATATTTCTTATTTCACTTTCAATGATTTACGTTTCCAAAATGATTTTAGAAATTTTAAACATAAATGTCCGCAGTTGTATAAATGATTCCCTTGTAAATTTCCATAATTGTAATGAATTTGCGGTCCCACATAGGTTATAAATTCTTTCGGCGGTTTTAAGTTACCGTAACTATCGAAATATTCGATGTAATCTTTGATTTTTCCATAAGCTACCCAATGAGTGCCAGAACTTTTAGAAGAATCTAAATTAATCACACCACATTCTAACGACCATGGCGCGTCTGGTAATTCGTCTCTCATAAATACACCGCGAAAATAAGGAATTGTTTCCGAGTGCAATGTAATATCGATGTTAGTTAATGCTCTATTGGGTAGCCTGCTATCTAGTTTTTTTTATTTGAGACATAGATTCCTAAACCACTCTTGTATGGTTTAAGATGTAACCCTTTTCCGATGTACATTGGCTCCATTTTCATATTACGCCGTTTCAATTCTGCTAGGTGTTTCTTGCCCGATTTGTAATTATTGACAGCTTTGGTAATGCCAGCAACACCACCTGCTAAACTTCCTGTAGCAGACAATCCAGCGAAAATAGGAATTAATGGTAGGAACCCGCCGGTTTTAGGTACAGGTATCACTCTCGGTAGTGGTACGGGTAACTCCGAAGCTAATTCTTGAGCAGCTGCATATGCTAATTCTATTAACATTTTCTTGCATTTTGGTTTCAGTTTACGGATATGTTTTTTAGTATGCGAAATAATATTAGTGAAGGTTTTTTTCAAACCAGCTCCGCTTTTCTGAACTGTTGATAATTTGTCTTTATTATTTTCACTTATATTACCATGATCTTGTAAACGTTTCATTTTTCAATAATATTGGCTCATATGAAGCGATTATTTCGTTTAAGCGGTCTTTGTTGAGTAAAGATCTTAATGCAAATGACTTCATGAATTACAAATAGCATATTTATAGGTGGAATATTTTACAACTACAAACGATTCGTTTTATCAATCCAGCTATTCTCACTAGACGGAAGACCTAACCACTTAACATATACTCTGTTCCCTCTTTTTTTCAGAACTTTTTCAACAAGGTATACCTCCGGGTGTACAGTTTTTTGAATTTCTTGATCATAGAATGCTCCTAAAATTGGTCTTGACTTTGCGTCTTCCAGTAAATAAGTAGTAGGGTTAGTATGTTGGACTTTTGTTATCTTGAATATTTCTGTAGACCAATTAGGTGTAAACCCTTTTTCAAAACATCCTTTATATTTACTTATTCTTACGAAATCTCCAACTACAAATCTATTGCGAGTTAACACTTTCTTACATAGTGATTTCCTAATGTATCTTTGTAATACAGTTTCTTTGTTATTTTGATTAATCGCAGCCGGTGGTTTTCCTATTGTTCTATGAAAGGTGTGATTATATTTAAAGAGTATATTTTCAAGAGTGCCATCAATCCATTTATAATTTCCTTTTAAACTAAACTCTTTGTATAGGCTGCTTTTGAGAGTTCTTATAAGTCTTTCCACGATTGAGGCTTTTTTCGTAGAATATGTAGAGTAATGATTAATTTTATACTTTTCAATATTTTTCTTAAATATGTTATTATAAAACTCTTTACCCATATCAGTTTGTAAATTCTTTGGATGACGTCCCTTCGTTAACAATGTTTCAAATTCTTTAGATACGATTTCTTTAGTCTTTTGTTTGAGTGGAAAGGCCCAAGCATATTTTGAAAAACAATCAATAATCACCAATATGTATTTGTAACCAGCATTTAATTTGGACAAAGCCTGCATATCTATCAAATCTGCTTGCCAAAGGTCATCTATGTCCCTTAACGATACGCTTCTCCGAGGAAAGTTCACTCTAACGTTCCTATGAATTTCATTAACGACATCGGCTTTGCTCATAATGCCGGTTAAATTTTTCTTCAATTTCTTTTAAAACAATGCCTTTTTCAATATTTTTTATACGATTAATCAATGTTAGAATTAACTTTTCTAAATGTAATAGTTTATCCGAATTCTTCTTATCGATTATATCAACATCCTCTTTACTAACAAGTTCGAGTAACTTGGATTTGCCTGAGATTTTGAGTAACCTTAATTTATGACAGCTAATATTAATATTTTCTTTTGTCTCTAGATTCATGTCTTATCTTTATTAAATTACAGAGGATAATGATGATATTAATTGGATTTCATTATTTTACTATACCAGCTTCCTTTAACTCTTCAAGAATAGATAAAATTTCATTATCATGGTTGTTGTTGCCCGCGTTTTTAGATGCAATTAAGAGTTTCAGTCTTTCAATGAGTTCATTTGGATCATCCCAATAAATAAAATCAGTATTTTTTTTATACTGTTTTAACTCGGGCAAGCTTCCTCCGGTTTTTAGTTCTGGTAATCGTTCAATCAAATCTTTGTTATCGTCAGTTATTTGTAAAAATAAAGGTTTGATAATTTTGCAATATTTTAGTCCTTTGTCGCCTCTTATTTGGCCGTTCGGATCAAAATCCCTTTTGTGTGCGTTAGTATCCATTAACATTTCTTTGTAATCTAGTTTATCTTTTTCAGTTACAATATTCAGATCGGGTTTGTTGCGCATTAAAAGTTCCTTCAAACCAGCTGTTAATTCGTATTTTTTATTGTTGATAATGATCATGTATTTTTTTCCTTCATGAGAAGCATTGTTTACTAAAGATAAACTTACAACGCTGTTTCCCATCATGAGTTCATTATTTTTGCTATGAATCCCGAATGGTACATTTAAATTTTCATACATTTCCATTATGTCTTCTTTTTTCAAAGATAACAGAGTATCATTTGATTTGCTTTCATTTAGAGAACTTTTATGGTTATCATTAATATATTCATAATATTCTGAATGCTGATCACAATCTGCGTTAATTATATCTTTGAAATCTTCATAGTCTATAGAAGTGTTCAAGTCTTCTTTTGCGTCAGTTTTATCTGTTTTGGTTGTTGAATTTATAGCAGGCAGAGCCTTTCGATTTTTGTTGATCAACATTTCTAGAGGATCTGTAATAGGTTTAAATACTCTTCTATATTTTAAATTAGCTTTATCTTCATCACATTGAATAATTTTTATTTTATTCTTTATATTATTCACCGATTTGACAAGTTGTTCTTTTAAATTTATTTCCATTGTGCTAACTTATAGCAACGTCCACCGTTTTATACAAACACTTGTCTTCTAGTGAGGTCTTACAAGCGTGGATTGCTATAAATATTAAAATCAAAAGTGAATAAATGTGTCGAATCCTCTTCTATATCTTCCTTTATTTATTGCGCAATCTTTATTAATTAATAAAAAGCTGAATCGGTCACGCCATATACCAGCACAAAGTTGCTTAAATTTCAGCCAGTCTAAGTCTGTGTTTACGTGCTCATTGTATATATGTCTTAAATTAATATCATCTTGTTTGAAAATAATTAACAAATTGGCATTATCTCTTAACAATTGTTTAGGTATTTTTGAATAAGTTTGCGATAGATAAAAACAGTCTATGTGCCTATGTCTCCCCATTGCAAAATAATTACGAATATTAATTTGGTTTTCACATGCGACATCATCGAAAATCATAACGGAGTTAGCCAAAGCATCGTTCGGATGAAGAACTTCCTTACTTTCATTAAATAAAAACAATTCTGCTCCGGGAACACCTTCTATAACTTGTCTTAAAAAAATATATTTTGGTTGAAATGCTGTTTTCGAGTACAAATAAACATGTTTAAACTTCAAACCATTTTCATGTAACAGTAAATTTAATATAACGTTTGTTTTACCGCAGTTTGAAGGCCCACATATTATGCAGCGGATTGTATTAGGTAACAGCGAACTATGCTTTATTTTTTCAGCTTCATTGATTACTTTTATATTTTTTACTTCTAAAGTCTGACTTTGTTTAACGAACTTCATTGTGAACTGAGAAGGAATTGTATATTTGTAGCCTTTATATAGGTACTCAGTTATCTGTTAGAAATTTGAAACTACTTATTACGCATGAAGTATTTCATGGTTATTGTTTCTTTATATTTAATTTGTTTTCAATAAAGGAAATCAAATAAAAGGATTTTTCTATTTCAATAATATATATTATTCACCTATTGACTAGCTTATATAAACAAATTACATGTACAGTTCTACAAATATTTTACAGTATAATGACACAATCAATACAATTTATTATTTCTTAAAATTAAAATAAAAACAGTTCAAATTCCATTTTGAATAATATTTAACTGTTTTTATGAACAATATTATTCTTATCTTTAAAATATAGTATCCTTATGCCCCCAAGGTAGTGTTTCAATTTGATTTTTCTGAATTTGTCTTTTATCGTCCAATCTGTTCAGAACAATTTTATTTACTTGTTGTGAATACAACGTATGTTTTATTGATTTTATCATATTCATTTTCCGTTTCAGAGTTTTATTATAATGTAATGATTGATTATAATCAGAGAGTCTGAGTTGTTTCGTTACTGATTTTGTGACACCTTTAGCTTTCTTAATTGTTGTTTTAACACTTCTTAGGCAATACAGTTTAGCACGTAAGCCAATAAATTCAGATATTACGCAACCACCTAGTTCATCTTTAAATAATCCGGGTATTTTTTCATTACTTTTTGGTATAAAGTAGGGATTATTCTCTTTTGCCATTATGCTGTGAAATTTGTCGACGCACAAGTCCTACTAAGTTTTTAATTAAACAGTAATGTCCCACATCATTTTTTTCAATATATAATAAATTAATATGGTGCGGTTTTTTTAAACTGGTCATGTAAAGAGGTCCAGTGACGGCGCATTGTTTATCTAAGCCATAAATATTGATACTTATTTCAGGGTTAATTTTTTCAAACAGTTTAATATCACTAGGAGACGGCGGAAATGACATTCCTTCAGTATTGAGCACACTTGAAAAGGCTGGATACGATTTAGTCCTACATGAATTATGGAAGCTACTATGCTCCACAAAAAGCAGTGACTATCATTATTCTTTTATGTTCAAACACGCTTTCGTATTCTTAATTGCTTGTGGTAGTTCTACATAAGTGCCACCTTTCATAGGACAATATTTATTGATATTAATTTCTAAGTGACTCATGGTGTTAAATGACCAACCAGACTCACATTCGTTAAATTCCATAAACTTTCTTTGGAATGTGCTTATTGCGTTCGCATACAATTCATCTAAGTCGTGATTTTTACAAACAACCTCATACTTGGTACTAAAAGACTAACTGATGCTGCCGCTCGTCTATTTTTGGCAACATAAAGTATGCAAAGAGTTCAAAATTTACTTTTATACAGTTGTGTTTGTGTAGTGATATTTCAATCACTTTTAGAACATTGTGCTTATTTTCACATAGAAACTCCTCTGGCGTGAGGTACACTACTTTCGGCATTGGACTTATACGATATGTAATAATTCTATGTCGAAAAGCAGTGGCAACAATTTCAATATTTTCAAATTCAGTTTTCAGTAAGCAATTCGATTTATGTACATTAGTTCTCGTATGGTATTGAAATTTATGCTTGGGTACAACAATTTGACATTTATCGCATTGAATTAAAACACTCGATGAAGAGGTGTTTGCGCTGGGTGTAACTGGAAATAAAATACATTGCAATTAAAAGTTATACATGTTTTATTTTTAATGATTTCTTTGTAACGTAATATAATTATAATTCCACTCAGTTAAGTATAAGTATAAGCAAGTTGTATATAATAGGTATAATTATTCATAAATTGATACAATTCTAGAGTTAATTGAGTGCTGAGCACATGACATAGACACTGGGATATGTAATATTAGTAATAAGAGCTCATGAACGTTTTCGGGCAGCTTTTGTATTCATTGCGTGTCTCTTGAATAAATTTTGAAAGATGCCCCCAAGCGACGGTGCCTTCGTCAGTGCGATTTTTAACTGTTATTACGGCCTGACGCCACCTGTTCATAGGCGACACACGCTCAATTTCGCCACAGTTATACACCTTAAGCTCAATATAATGCGAACCGGGTTTATTTATGAATGATTGACGCTCAAGGCCTCGCGGCACCCTACGAGAGAGATACGAAATTAGCGGAGGGTATTTTTTACCAGGCTGCTCAGCGGTGTCCTCATCTTCTTCACTATCGCTGCCAAATAAATCCATAGCTGTCTGTTGTGGTTTTGTGACTGGGTTAATTTTAATTTTCTTTGTCGGAACTGCTGACGATGGAAAACTGCCTGGCCCATAATGCTTCGAATGAGACGGTGTCTTTGTTGAAGCCGACGTCTTTTCAGAAGTAGATGTCTTTTCTGAAGCTGCCATCATTTTTTCAGAGGTCAGCGTCTTTGAACGCTTTCTTTCTTTCTTCTTGTTGATATTGACTGGTGGTTCCTCTTGCGCTGAAGACTCGTTTTCCGATGGAAAAAGTTCGTCGGCATTAATCATTGGGAGTGAAGCCCTGAAAAAAATTTTAAACGGTTAATAATCACTTTTAATTGATACTACAGCTTTAAATACTAATATGTACATCATAATATTAACACGATCAATATGATAACAAAGTACTTTATGACAGGATTAACATTAAACAATCAACAAGTGAGAATTGAGAATACCTAAGTACCGAACTAAGCGTTAAATTAACTTAACTCTCATAGTATAACATATGAATTATACTAAAAGGTGAAACGCGCTTTACTTAGTGAAAACGGTTTTAAGTATAAAGTGTTAACTGTAATCCTCCTATGACGAGAATTTAGAATGGATGTCTTAATTAACGAAAACTAGACTTTTTGTTACAATACAGTTACTAATAAGTATTACTTAATAAATTACTAGTTATTAAAACACGAAAACAGAACGAACTGTTGATAACAATTGCAACATTATAAATGAAATAAATATAATATACAAAAAAACTTACATTTTTCGTTCGATTTCGGCTGATTTCTTTTGGATGTACTAGATCGCGTCTTTGTAGAGAGCAGAGTGATGACTTGAGGGCTCGTTGTGGTGATTTAAATATGCGTCAATCGACGTCATTTCACCCTAATTAGGAAAAAATGCCTGAACTGCAATATCGCCTATGCAAAATAAGGCAGTGCACCCGATCCCATTTGTATATACTAACAAAGTGACCAGACTTTACCTTCGCAATAATCGAGGTATTCGGATGTATAGCTATAGCTCTAATTTTTAATAAACAAATAGACATATGATAATGTGAATTGCCAAGATAATGTATATAGATAGTATTATGACAGAAAATTTATTGAGAAAAGGTTCCACAGTGGGTCACAATTCAAATAGTTGATTGCGTGTTAACCACGATACTAGCGAAATATACACACTTTACGTATACATAGGCACGTAAAATGTCTCTATAGTGACAAACCTCTGAGTTTTCGGAATTTATGTGTAAAATTACACTTTTAATTTACTATGAGCTTTATTTACTATTCATCATCATCATCATCATCCCACCTAAGTCCCACTGCAGGCACAGGCCTCCTCTCAGAATGAATCTATTTACTATTACTACATATTAAATTTATTAAGTATGAGGTGAAGAAAAAAATCGTAATGAAACCTGCACACACTTGAGAAGAAATTCAATGATGTGTGAAGTTTCCAATCCGCATTGGAACCCGCGTGAAAACTATGGCCTTATCCCCTCTCATTCTGAGAGCCTATGAGCCTATGAGCTTTATTTACTATTCATCATCATCATCATCATCCCAGCTAAGTAAGTCCCGCTGCAGGGCACAGGCCTCCTCTCAGAATGAATCTATTTACTATTACTACTTATTAAACTTATTAAGTATGAGGTGAAGAAAAAAATCGTAATGAAACCTGCACACACTTGAGAAGAAATTCATTATGTGTGAAGTTTTCAATCCGCATTGGAACCCGCGTGAAAACTACGGCCTTATCCCCTCTCATTCTGAGAACTTATGAGTCTATGAGCTTATTTACTATTCATCATCATCATCATCCCAGCTAAGTAAGTCTCCGCTGCAGGGCACAGGCCTCCTCTCAGAATTAATCTATTTACTATTCTACTTATTAAACTTATTAAGTATGAGGTGAAGAAAAAAATCGTAATGAAACCTGCACACACTTGAGAAGAAATTCATTATGTGTGAAGTTTTCAATCCGCATTGGAACCCGCGTGAAAACTATGGCCTTATCCCCTCTCATTCTGAGAACTTATGAGCCTATGAGCTTATTTACTATTCATCATCATCATCATCCCAGCTAAGTAAGTCTCCGCTGCAGGGCACAGGCCTCCTCTCAGAATGAATCTATTTACTATTCTACTTATTAAACTTATTAAGTATGAGGTGAAGAAAAAAATCGTAATGAAACCTGCACACACTTGAGAAGAAATTCATTATGTGTGAAGTTTTCAATCCGCATTGGAACCCGCGTGAAAATTACGGCCTTATCCCTCTCATTCTGAGAGGAAGCCTGTGTCCTATAGTGAGACGTATATAGGCAAGGATGATTGCAGTGTTTTAATTTCAATTGATTCAACCGCGTGCCTCCAAATTAGGTAGAAGAGTTGCGACAGTAAACAAATCGTTTCCAGCGCTAGCATAGTCAGCAAGACTCGGATATCAGCCTCCATTTTGTACGTAATATTATGCCGAAATAATATCATCTATTTTAAACCTTATTCACTAAAATTTTTTTATAGAATAAAGTATATAAGAGAGTAAATCAAGAGACAAAAAAGACATTTTTACTTCGAGCATTGATCTACAATGTCGGTAAGTTTAATACCTTATGAAATAAGTTCTTATTTAATTAAACTAGTAAATAGTTTTTGTGTATATTATTACATATAATGAATAAAATATTTACAGTATTTTTTAAATATGCATTTCAATAGTAGTTATTATAATTTTCTGTTTTAAAATTATTGTTGTTAATATTTGATTAAGTTTAACTTTGTGTTTTATTTTTCTAGGACAATACTGAAGATCTTTTTCCATTTATAAACAACCGCAGTATTAATCTAATGGATAATGATAGTAACGATGGTGGCAGCGGTGCTAAAAGAAAACGGATCCCCCTGACGACCTACATTAAAAAATCTCAGACCGGGTCAAAAGTTATAAAACTAGAAATCTACGATGCGGAAAAGGTGACCGATTCTGAAATATGTAGCTGTAACGCTAATATATGTGTGCAGTATGTAGTAGAGAACCTCGCCTTCGCGGACAACATTTACAGAAATGCTAAAGACTTACTGTTACAAATACATAAGAATATTGAAAAGAAGTTGTAAAATATTTGTAAATCGTTCTGTTATTCATTATCATGCTAGTTATGTACCTATAATACTTCAAATTACTTACTTGCTTTACTTTAAGTATAATTTAGTTGACATGATTGTGTATTAAATAAGTAGTAGTTACATATATACTTAATTCATTGTTTCATGTCAACAGTACCTATTAATTACTAGTTTTTCAATAAACTTTCAGCAACAGCTAAGCCTTTCTTTTATTTACCTAAGCTTTTTATGTAACCTAACTAGTTAAACTCTATTTAAAAAGAAAATCAATCAGCTATAAGTTATCAATGAAGATTGTAAATTGAGGATTCTGCGGCGCTGTCAGTGTTTTCGAATAGGCAGCGCCAATCAGTTATCAGTTATCAGTTATCAATGAAGATTATGATTAAAAGGTCAGTTCTTAAGATGTAAATTGAGTATTCTGGGCGCTGTCAGTATTTTCGAATAGGCAGCACCAATCAGTTATCAGTTATCAATGAAGATTGTGAATAAAAGCTAAGGTTAGTTTTTAAGTTGTAAATTGGGTATTCTGGGGCGCTGGCTAAGTTTTCGAATAGGCAGCGCGAGAGCTGCCAGTCTATTCGAAAAGTCAGTGATCCAGAATACCCAATTTACAACTACTACTCATGACATTTTCATATTTGTGTGAAGTGTATTCAAATAGGTGGTAACACATAGATACTTTCATTCACTCATTTGATCCATTCGTACCAGCTCTTGTGAATCGACCTGTAACTTCTGCACACTTGCGGCACCCGGTCTGCTGAAATGACGAAATTTGTATGAATATGTTGATCCATGTAAAAAGACACGGACAGACAAGTAAAAAAATATCTTTTGCACGTGTGGCAACGGTGACGATCCTAAAAGCAACTCTGACACTAAACTCATTTGGCAACAGGCTCGCGAGCAGATAGTATGCAACCTATTGCGGTCGGAGGCGCACGGTATGTCTTCGTCGGAGGTGCGCGAAGTGGCGGCGCTCACCGAGGGATATTCGGGCGCTGACATGAAGTCGCTCTGCGCTGAGGCTGCTATGGGGCCCGTACGCGCCGTGCCGTTCGAGCAGATATGCACCATTGATCGGGATAAAGTACGTATAAAATAATTAAACAGTACCTACTCAATAATCCAACCACAGTGCTCGATAACCAGCAAAAACGCTATTGTGTGAATAAATACATGGATATCAATCAGTGGCGTGTAGTATGTCAATTCCAGGGTAGGCACCGTCCGTCCGTTAGTTTCCGCGCACGATGAAGTTATGAAACTAAATTTCCCTTTGGCCGTTTGTCTTCTCTATAGCTGTCGCTAATTGCTAAAAATACAAATGTTACCGTTGTAACTATCCAAAATATCTACATTCATGATAATGTCTCTTCCTATTAGTTTCATACTTCAGATGTTCAAAAAATGTGGAACGCTTCACGATTTTGCGTGTCATCCTTGCGCAGGGGCCATGCTAATCTTCTCTGTATCGTTCCAATTTTAGTATATGTACTGCCGAAGCAAGTACACTTAGTACATACTTCGCATTGTATATATACTAACGGATGTTAAAAACTTCGATAGCGTGATGTAGAACTCATACTATTTGTGCCAAATGTATGAGACTTGATAAAAGCGCCATCTAGTGAGTAATTTAAACACATAGATGCATAAGTAAATTTAATTCTTTAAGTTATTGCAATAAGGTTCATATTGATGTACAAGTGCCTTTTTATCAGGTGCGTCCAGTGAATGCACAGGACTTCAGGAATGCGCTGCAGAGAGTGAAACCAAGTGTTTCGCAGGACGATCTCGGTCTGTACGTTAAGTGGAATCAAACTTATGGCCACGGCATTTAGCTTTCAATAAATTTTGATATTTTTCTTAAATATAGGTTGTTTTATTTATACCATTCATCTTGTCAGCTAAGGCGTGTTTGACTTACTTCTATCTTTGTGGACAATACAATAATACATCACATCCATCCAATCACAGTCGCTATAGAATAGTGTGTGTATTTAAAATAGTTTTATATAAAAGATTGTTTTTAGTGAATATAGCAACTGGAGCATACTTTATTACATATTTTTAACGAAGCCATACAATACAACACACGCTTTTTATAAAATGACTGCAACATACTTTTATCTATCAGCATCAGCTGTCAGAAGATGATCATGAATGACAAGAACGGAGTAAACATCTGCATCTGAGTAACATTTCACAAAAATAATTTCATGGCGGGAATTGTGCGTAAATACCCTGTTCATAATTTTTACAAATGTCTCAGTATTATTTTGTATACAAATATAGAAAGTTATGTATGAAAACGTGATACCTTCTTACTGCTTAAGACACAAGTAACCTTTGCATTATGGAACAAGACAATCGTGTTGTAGTTTTGATTGACATGGACTGTTTTTACTGCCAAGTGGAAGAGAAACTGAACCCAGAATTAAAAGGACAACCCATAGCTGTAGTGCAGTATAACCCTTGGAAAGGTGGCGGGTAAATATTACAATTGTTTTAATCAGTTAACTTGAACGATTTGGTTACAATTAGATGACCTGGTCTTGTCTCGCCTGGTAGGATGGAAAAAATCTAAAACCAATAAATACATAAATGAGGTGAATGATGTGAAACTACGCATAATATACATTACAATATACAATACAATACAAATATTCTTTATTGATCTTGATCACCAAAAAAGTACAGAAAAAATTAATAACAATAAAAATTCAGGCAGACAATAGGCGAATAATAGTCAATTGATGTTCTTAGAGTTAGAATAATATTTCCTAGTAAAGCAATTCCTGGCTATGGAGCTTGAAATGTCTAATTTTAATGTTTTTTTTTGTCTTGGGTAAAACAGGGTAAGTAGCTAATTGAAACCTCACACAGCAACTCATGAAAATTCTTGTTTAGAATCAATGCCAGCAGGGCACCCACACACTTACCCTTACCTTACTCAATGTTTACTTATCAAATGTTTAGTATGTTGGCTCTGTTCCAGATGTAACCCTCATACACGTAAAAAAACCTTATTTCTAGTCTTGTTTGTTTTAAATAATACCAATATTATGGATTAAAATAAAAATATGAAAAGAAAGCCTTAAATCTGGCGCAGATCTGTGTAATGGCGTCCAAGAGATTCAGGAATTTATGCTCAAAAATTTGGCAACATCAAATTCTCTAATGTAATCTTCAAGTTTTCTGAAGATGTTATTGGTTGTCTAAAACTTACGAATAGACCATAAAATTAAGTAGAAAAAATTTGTGTAAATTTCCAGGATCATTGCAGTGAATTATGTGGCACGAGCGCGCGGCGTGACGCGTCACATGCGCGGCGACGAGGCCAAGGAAAAGTGTCCCGATATCCAGCTGCCCTCCGTGCCTTGCAACAGGGGGAAGGCCAACATTTCTAAGTAAGCTTGTTTATTCCTAAGGCAGTTCTGTTTAGAATACAATTAAAATTTACAGAATTATTACCACACACAGGATTTATCATGCAAACAATATTTATTTACCTTGACATTTCGGGCACATTGCATTCCAGTGTTCATTAGAAAGGTTGCGGTAAATAAATATTATAAGTCACAAGGTCCACAAGGATCTATCGGACCTCAGGTTCAAAGACTGACAAGAGCTGACCCAAGATCGCAAAGCATGTTGTAGACTGGTGTCGGAGGCCAAGATCTGCTTTGGGTCCCTGTGCCAAGTAAGGATAAGTCCCATGTGTGGTAGTAGTTATGAGTGAAAATCGCGAAAGCTTAGAACATTATAGAATTGACATGTTTTTAGTTAGCAGTTTTTTGCTGACTGTACTTGCATTGTCATTTTCACTAACTTCTACTTGCAAGAATTGGAAACTATAAACAAAATCTTGTAATAAGCAACTTGCCTGCATTTTGCTGCTGAGGAATACGGGTGATTGTCATTATTTGTTTTTTCTTTTGTACACAATTGTTGCTCAAGTTTATCAATTCAAAAAATAAAAATACAAAAATTGTTTGTTGTTTATTGACAAAACCAAATCAGCAACCAAACTAAGCTGAGCCTGTATCTTGGCCATCTGCCTTCAATTCCAGTTGCATTATTTCTAAAAAAAATATTAAGGAAACTATGAGAGATTACTAATCACCAAATTGTAGTTTTTTTTTTACATTAATAATGTTTATTCTTAAAATCTGTACAAAAAACAACATAAAACACATGAAATTAACAGTCAAAAAGAAGATAAAGAGAACTTATTATTATTATTTAAATTATCCTAAATTGTAGTTGGCTTTTAATGTAAAATGTATAACATTACAGATACAGGGATGCAGGGATAGAGGTGGCTAAAGTGCTGCAAACATTCACTCCCCTGCTTGAGCGGGCTTCCATTGACGAAGCTTATTTGGACATCACTGCCCCTGTAAGGTTGTTTGTATTATGTTTGGCGAGTTTACATTGTTCATGATTTTTTGACATATTATTAGAACCATTAATTAGGTAAAAAACTTAAGAAAATGACTTGTAATATGTAGCAGTGTGCAGAATTGATATGGAGCTTTTGTAATTTTTCTTAATTGGAACATTAATTTGTTTATATGGACACATTTTTACTACATACAACTGGTCATTTACTTACTTAAGTTTTTCACCTATAAAAGAATAATCAGTAAAACAGTCAGTCCTATGTATTAATTAAAACATTACAATGGTGGTTTTTACCTTGCAACATTAGTGGCGCGGCGTAATTGTTGACGCTAAGACCAGAGGCCATATTGTTTAACGCGCGGGCGCTTGCTATCGCCTTCACCATCTCTTTCTGTCACTATTTTATACCGCGCCCGCGCTTTAAACAATATGGCCACTGGCCTTATACTACGAAATTCTATTTTCGAACTTCGTTTGGTGCCTTTGTTTCGTGTGGTAGTAGCCCCCCAAATGTATAAATGCGAGATGTCATACTGGCTTATTATTATTATCTTAATAGCTGCTGCCCGTGACTCCGTCTGCAAAGAATTCGTTTGTCGATATCCCGCGGGAACTATGCAATTTTTCGGTATAAAACGTATCCGATTATAATCCAGGTTATAAACTATGTATGTGCCAAATTTCATTAGAATCCGTCAAACCGTTTTAGCGTGAAAGAGTTACAAACGTCCATATTATTATTATTATGCTGTAATGCATACACCTGTGAAGAAATGGTGTGTGTGAAGTTCCCAACCCACACTGCAATGGGGCAACTATACGGCCCAACCTCTCTCATTCCGAGAGGAGAACTGTGCCCTGCAGTAGGCCATATATAGGCTGGGATGATGATGATTATTATTATCGAGTCAACCAAACAGACGCCGCGCCATTTCGGCAACACCAGTAAATTATGGCTTTTTTTATTTATAATAATAATAATAATAATTTCTTTATTTACTCAGACAAATTACATCCATTTTGTTAGTAAAATCATACAAATAACTTATAATCTATTGTTAGTAAAAATTGTACAATTTGACAAAGGGATTCTCTTTAAGTTTACCACTTAGTATTTTGGGATCTTGACCATTTATGTTCTGTTATCCAACTGTTAATTCTTTTTAGGTTAAAAAAAGGCTAGCTTCTTTAAGCGTAGATACAGTGAAGTCTGACATGCTGCCCAACACATTTGCCCTTGGCTACGACAGCATTGAGGAGTTCATCCGTGACGTCTTGGACTATGGCAGCGACTGCATTGACTTTGATCATGAACACGCGAAGCAGCTGCTCGTGGGAGCTATCATTGTGAGCGAGATCAGGGCTGCTGTCTTCAGAGAAACTGGTAATAAAATATGTTTAGTTTACTGCTAAGACTCCTGCTTAGTACCTCATTGTGAAGTGAAGCACTCGAAAATATTTGTCTGACAAAATTCAATGTTAGCCATTAGAGCGTGTCAGATTTTTCCGTCAATATTATTGTCAGTCACTGTAATTCAAAATATACTGTCGCGGGGATATCACTGATCCGTTATTTTTTTAGTACCCAGCTTATTTGATTACGTCTGTAAGAAAACAAGAGCATTTGGAAATTTTGTCTTTTGATGCCCTTCATTTACGCTGCATCAGAACAATTAAAACTACTTGGTAATGTAGAGGGTTCTCTCACTTGACTGCAGTTTTAACTATTCAAAATTACTCCAAAATAGTGTTGTTCTTTCTAACAAGTTATGTTTTTCCACAGGGTACACTTGTTCAGCTGGCATAGCCCATAACAAGATCCTCGCCAAACTGGTCTGCGGCATGAACAAACCTAATAAACAATCTGTCCTGCCCAAGCATACAGTTAACATACTTTATAAGTGAGTTCCTTATTATTTAAGCTAAGAAAAAAAAAACAACTTTCGGAAGACCTTTTTGAAGGGTGAGTGAGGTAGCGCCCCCTATGCACTTCCTTACTTATACCTAATCGTGAGTTATACAGTTTAATTTTTCATGTCTCACAGAAGCTTGAAATGTTAATAGACTAGTTGTTTACACCTATTTGAGTTACATTGGTTGTGTTAGTTTACATTTTGTGAAACCCAATTCTTGCTGTATTTCAGAACCTTGCCAGTGAAGAAGGTGAAACATCTTGGTGGAAAATTTGGTTATTCGGTCTGTGAAGTACTGAAAATTAGTAATATGTTTGAGCTCCAGAAATTTACTGAGAAACAGCTGCAAGCCAAATTTGACGAAAAGAATGGGTAACAAATTATTTAGAATTAATAAATCGCTATTTCATCTGTTCTAATCCAAGTAAATAATTCCTTTAACTGGTTTTAGAACGTGGTTATACAACATAGCGCGCGGAATCGACCTAGAACCAGTTCAAGCCAAGTTTAATCCAAAAAGCATAGGTTGCTGCAAGAACTTCAAAGGGAAGTCTGCCCTTCTTGACCTGGACAGCTTGAGGAAATGGCTGAAAGACCTTGGCGATGAGATCGAAGATCGTTTGGAGAAGGATGCTGTTGACAACAATAGGTCGCCAAATCAAATGGTGGCCAGTTTCTCCACGCAGCTGGCTGATGGCCGGGGATCCAGCAGCTCCAGATGCTATAATTTTGTGAATGAAGAAGAGTTGTGTGCTGAATTCTTTTCGAGTAAAGCTTTGGAGCTGGTCATGGAGAGCATAGAAGGTGTCAGGGTAAAAGGTATTAGATGAATAGAGCAATTATTGCCTTTTATTAAAAAGTATGAACATCTTTGATTAAATAAAGGTTATTTTGGATTAATTTGATATTTCAGATGGAGAAGCCAATAGAAAACTAAAATCAGCAATAACATTCCTAGGAATTAGTGTTGGTAAATTCGAGGACCATACGGAAAATAAAAAAAGTAAGAACATAATGGATTTCTTTGCAGCTAATACCTCTAAAGACGTCACTGTTGGTGCAAATAAAAACAAAGATGTTGCTCAACGCGACGAAACTAAAATATCACAGAAAGATAAACGAATAAATGATAACATAATGCGTCGATTTTTCAAGATCGACGATCAAGTACCATCAATTTCTTCGTCAGAAAATAAACAAAAGAATGATCAAGATGATAGCAATAACAAAGTTCTAATTAAAACTGAAATCGATATTACTGGATATGATAGTGCATCAGATAAAAGTAAACAAGTTATGCAACCCGATAGGACAGCATTATCTAAAGATAAAAAAAATAGTGATAAGGAGTATTTAATGCGCAAATTTTTAAATGTAGATAATGAACTACTAACTGACCAGCACAAATTACCAGAAATCAGTCAAAGTGCAATTAAAGTAGAAACGGGTCACAGCAACATTACTGGATTACAGTCTACATTGGACAAACAAGAATCATTCTTTGCGAAGTTACTGAAATCCGACGCGGTCCGTCCGACGACTCCCGAGTGCCACGTGGTCGCCTGTGGTGAAGACAGCAACGATACATACTGTTCTGGATCGACAATAGATATGGAGATTAATAAGAGTATTGCATTGTTTGAAGACGAACCTGAAAAAGCAGAACGAGTTAGCAGTATGAGAGAATTGCTTAACACTACGGCACCCAAACCAACGGCACCTGAATTAGTGCATCCAGAGCCTGTAGTTCCTTCAATTGAGATCACTCACCGAACTCCTTCGCCGCAAGATGAGATGTTCGAATGTCCAGAATGCATGAAAAAGATATCAGCAGACATGTTCGACACTCACGCAGACTATCACGTAGCTCTAAAGTTAAGGGATGAAGAAAGACAGCAAGTGCGTAATGAAATCAAGCAGAAGCAAAGTATCAAATCAGTTGCGAACACAGATTCAGTTAAAAAGAAACCAGTGGCACAGCAGCCAACTAAAAATGAAACAGTGTCCTCGATAGCTAGTTTTTTAATAAAAGTTGACAATAGTACTCCTCTAGAGAGATGCTCAGAGTGTGGGAAGAGAGTCCCAGTTGACAAGTTTGCAGAGCATACAGACTTCCATGAGGCCCAAAAAATAAGTAGAGAATTAAATAAGAAGCCTGTTTCGGCACATGTTCCTGTAGCGATGAACGCAAAAAGAAAACGAACAGGCGAGTCGCCAGTGAACAAACCTAAGTTGCCATGTAAATCAATCCAGTCTTTCTTTGGCCCAAATAGATGATCTAAACGGGCCAAATTAATTTCGTAAATTACGCTTACTTCACTCCCTAATTAATTAAGATGCAAGTATGTGTATTTGTACAAAATGTAAATGTCTGAATAAAATTTATGTCTGTTACTTATTTTGTAATTTATTTGTAATAGTTTTCAAAAAACATTGATTCTACCTATGCCAATCAAATCATTTTCCAAGCGTGTTCTCAGCGGTCATGATCCTTACCCAAAATTTTATACAGGCTCTGAGTAAGGTCTCCTTTAAACCTAACTTATTGTGAGCCAATTAGCAATAACAAACAGCATGCAAGGTCAGTATCAACGATATTCGACGGCTTTGCTATTAAGAGTACGTGCGACATATTGGTTACTTATAAAAACATAACTCTCCTTCGGCAGTCGGGTGATAATAGGGACAGTAACGTTACCGTTTACATTTCCTTCCAAAACTAATATCTCCGCATTCTCTCCACTCCGTTGTTTGTAAATATTTTCTATTTTACTAATTAAAATAAGTGAAGCCCTCTTCTAAGTACAATAGCTGCAAAGTGGCTGCAAATATAACTAATTTTTAGCGATTAGTTTTATTTATATTCCTCTTATTAGGCCTTATAGAGGAATTTTCTATAAAGTGTACCCTTTACTTTTTTTTTCAAATAAGGAAGTTTGGGGTTTTCTTACTCTGAATCAAGAGCGTTGATTTTGATGATAAAAAATGTCCCAAATTTTTCGACACTTTTGTGACGATTTTTTTGAAGTGAAACTTCTTTAGGGGCGCTTGACTTTGAGAGTAAGCTGGAGAATGCGTTACGAAATGAGGCGAACGCGGGGGAGGGGGTGTAAGAGCAAGAGAGAGCAGTGAGCGCCAGGGTGTACAATCTTAGTACTAGCGCTCGGGTAATTTTCATACAATATAGGCTTGCGTTTGACCACAATCACCCCTGACGGAAAGCGAAGATGAGGCCTACGATGGAGCTTGCTTTTTTGATGATAAAAAAGTACGCCTAATTTTTCATACAATTTTTGAAGTAAAACATTTAGGCACGCTCGACTTGGGAGTAAGCTGGTGAATGCGTTACGAAAAGAGACGAACGCGGGGGAGGAGGTGTAAGAGCAAGAGAGAGCATTGCGCGCCAGGGTGTACAATCTTAGTACTAGCGCTCGGGTAATTTTCATAAAATATAGGCTTGCGTTTTACCACAATCACGCCTGATGGAAAGCGAAGATGAGACCTACGATGGAGCTTGCTTTTTTGGTGATAAAAAACTTCTTCAGCTCCATCTATATTTCATTTTGACACAAGAATAAGACTATGGAAAGTAGCTGAAAGTAGCCGTACACAAATTTAAGATCAGATTTAACTAGTCCATCCATTATGATAGTAGTTTACATTTTTGGGATACAATTTCAAATTACATACTTATTTTAAGACCGCTTTTGTGGCTGGTTTAGATTTTAAGGCTCATTTGGTCCTTGCGATGAGCGAAATTTTAGGATTATTATTTTAACTTACGGTGGTATGGTTCTGTCCCACCCTACCCCCAGCCCAGGGGTATGGTGGGTCTGAAGGGAGCGCTTCAACCGCCGTATCCCGGGAGTTACGAAAAGGCAACCGCATAACTCACCACGCATGGTAGCAGTCAATGAGATTTTTAGTTGACAGACATCGATTGTCGTAACACACCGGAGGCCGTATTGTCTAACGCTTCTGTCGCTTGCCTTCGCTTTCACCATCTCTTTCTGTCATCATCTTATACTGTTTGACAGAATGAAACAGTGATTGCGAAGGCAAGCGTCAGAAGCGTTAAGCCAATAAGCCTGCTGATAGAATGCTTCTATGGTGGTTAAAATGGTACATAGTCGCACCGAAATAACTATGAACCGGATTTAGGGGAGGACATCAGGGCCACAGCCCCAGGGCCTCTACAATAGAGGGGCCCCCAAAATAGACTTCGAAAATATCTTTCAAATTATGACGAGTAATTTGGAAAATAATTTGTGGTCTCCACTCCTTTTATGCCCAGAAACATCCGACCTCTAAATCTGGGCCTGGGTAGTTGAAAAAATAAGAATATTGTATGGTTTAGAGTTTATTGTTCAGACGCTGTAGAGCTCTGTGGTGACTTTGCGCCAGGCGTCGAGCGGGCCGTGCTCGGGGCGGTACTTGACGTTGCAGCCGTCGTACGCCAGCCGGTTCTCCTCGCGCAGGCGCTCGAACTCCTCCGGCTCGTACTTCGTGAAACCCCACTTCTTGGAGACGTAGATCTGGAAGAGGAATTAAGTTAGTCTGTGACCTATTTGGAGAACATTTTGAATGGGACATACTATATTTTGTGGATGGACTCTGTCAGAAGTTAATCTGTTTAGAACATATATATTAGAGAAAGTAAAGCCAAGCATTTGTTTTATGGCTAAGAAATAATGAAAATGATTAAACACAGTCAAGAGATTTTTAGACAGCTGCTTGTCTCATTTTAGAAATGTAAAAGGAAAGCACAAAATAAAAACCCCTTATCAAATTTAAAAATAAGAAAAAGTCACTAGTAGTTAAAAACAAAAAAACCAAGAATCCCTAGCTAGACAGATAGATACAGGGCATAGTCTTGCAGTATACAAGTGGCTACTTTTAAGAGTATACCACTAAAGCCATATGTAGGATAGGTAAATAATAATTTGCAGGACACTGGTGACTGGCAAAGCACTCATGACACATTGAGCCAAGAGACCCGGGTCTAACAAACACAGCAACAACATTCGAAAAACATCCTTTTCTAAAAATCACGGAGGTTTGACAGTGAAAGCTAATCCAAAGAGGCTGCTAATTTATTATGGAAGATAATTTTAACTACTCCCAACCTGCTCAACTTTCTTGCATAATAAAAATCAGACTTGGATAAACTCCCTCCCGCCCGACCCTTTCAATCTTATGCAAGATCAGTACATGCCCAAATTCCAATTAAGAAGAAACAAAAATACATCATATTTAGCTTATGATTTCATATAAAAACAATCTAGACTGGACCTCTGTCCCATCCCCGTTTAAGAAAAAAAGAATGCTTGTCCAATCTCCTGCCAGATCGTCTTAAGTAATAAAAAAGTATGCCCCAAAGGGTAGAGCTACAGTTAATGGCAGTACCTTCTGGCGACCAGGGAACTTGAACTTGGCACGACGCAGCGCCTCGATGACCTGCGCCTTCCAGCGCTCGCTGGAGCGCACCGACATGATGGGCTGGCCGATGCGCACGCGCGCCACCGTGCCCTGCGGCTTGCCGAACGCACCGCGCATCCCAGTCTGGAGCCTGCAATCATATCACACATTATTAACAACCTTTATCTGCAAGTTCTCTGTAATCTAGCTTGCTAATAGCCGCCTTTATACAGTCGCTTTTCGCGCATTCTCAAGAGCGTACAGGATTGCGTGCCGGAAAGCCTGTGCGCGCAATCGGGCGCGATTATGTTTTGTTAGTTTTTTAAACTTAACGTTCATTCGCGCGCGATTAAAAGTATATGTTTTTGAGAATGGAAAGAGCGAACGTGTAAAGGCTAATCGTGCGCGATAGACCGCGTGGAACTGGCGCGTGTGCAATTTACACAGTTTTACGCGTGGTCTATCTCTTCCCCTTCCGACATCTTTACACGCGCATTCTTTCGCACACTATTGCTGTTTCACGCGCGATAGAGTGACTGTATAAAGGTGGCTAATCCTGAGTTAAGCAGTGTCAAAAAGTATGGAAGGCTTGCTGAGCTACCGTGTGACCGGGGGCAGCAGCAAGCGTTTTCTCAATTAAACTAAACTTAAACATTTACATTTCAGTTGAAATATTCTGGATTCATTTTCACACTTAAGAATTTTCAAAAATGACATTTGAGGTATGTTGCACGAAGAATCAGTTTGTTTTTTAATTTCAAGCAAATATCAGAATAAAAAGTAGCCATTAAAATAGTATAGAATAGCAGCTGAATAAAAATGTTATTCCTGAGTACCAGTTATCTAAATTAATACAAAACATCCAAATCAGTCCCAACTTAATTTAGCATGATAAAGTAACAAACATACACACAAACTTTAGCATTTATAATATTAGAATTAAGAGTCATAATCTCTCATTTATGAGGGCAATACTTTGTCATTGCTGTAGTTGATACTTTAAGGTAATATTATCATGAACTGACATCATGTTTCAGCAACCAAACAATGGAAAGTTTGAATATCAAGCCAAACGCCTCATGAACCAGCTCATTTAGCCAATACCTACCTAGCTGATAACAGAAGTTTAACAGTAGCTGTGTTCCTAGTTTTCTTGCTGTTCCAGTATCTATAAGTGCACACTATCCATATAACATAATGCCAAATGAATATCTACAGGTTCTAATACTTTGTCGCAGTTAAAAATAATACTGGGACAGTTTCAAATTAGTGATAACAATAAATTTCCATGGAGGTAAAGCTATTTTTGAGGTTGACTAAGCAATAGTCAGAACATGAATTTTCCAACTATAAAATTTATTTAAATAAGTGGATTAAAACCCATTCCCAAGGTGACTTTTATGATAAATAGTTAAAATTGCACAATATTATTAAATTGTAAAGTGCTGTGTCATGATATTTCTGTAAATAATGAATGACTCATAGACTACAGCTACAATAACACAAGACTGTTCTCTGTTCCAAATGGTCTAAAAAAAGGTCTTATGAGGGCTTTTAATAGTCTATAATAGAAACAATTGTTTATTTTTTTTTGTTTCTACTAACAGAGAAAACCTGAAAAGCAAATAAATTAAACAGAAAGCTATCAAATTCCAATAACAGTTTTTCTTTTGATATATTTTGTAACTCAATTCAGCAGTATTTTAACAGCATCATTGTTTTTCATTTAATCATGAACTCATCAATAACTTGTTGCCAGTTGTGTGATTCAAGTAATTTTTGTGTTGGGATAACTGATACTCAGATATGTAAACAGTGACCATTTTTCATAGAAAAAATAAATAAATTAGGAAGTCTTGGTGACAATTAGGGGCACTTATACTGAAATTAGGAAAATTAGGAATAATCCAGGTTAACTGCTCATTGATAGGTTATTTTTTAGCATGTTAATTAGTACAAATCTGATCTGACAAATTATGTTATTTATTATTTATAAAATAACCCTCCTTCGACGTGAAAATATGTGAGTAATGTGACTTACCTATCAGCTCCAGCGCACGATAACATTTTGTTGATGCGGATAACGTGGAAGGGATGCAGACGGATGCGGATGTGGAACTGATCCTTGCCGCAGTTCTTCACCAGGTACTTGTTGCAGCAGATACGGCCCGCCTCCAGCGCCTCAGAGCTCAGCTGCTCGTACTCATCAGACACCAAGTGCACGCATAGTGGAAAATCTTCCACCGGCGCCTTCTTTTTACCCAAGTCGAAAATACGGATCTTGGGGTCCGGTACACCACGGCAGAACCGCGATTTGGGGTACGGTTTGTTCTTACAGTAACGATAACTGAAATAAAAGAAGGTAAAACGTTAATTACGGCAACATTCCAAAAGAAAATACACGAAGTCAGAAACGTAAACTATTTACCATCTCGCGGGTCGGCGCCCCATTGTGATCTGAAATAAAACAAAAATCAAGCTTATTAATTATCACAGACGTCCACTGTATAACGACACATCAAAATATGAAGCACTCGTTGAGATTTTAAGCGATTTTATAGCAAGACAAAATAATGCACCTTCACAAAGTGACACCTTAACCTCGAAAGAAGGCAGAAAAGGACGGGACGGGACGTCTACTTGACGTTTTAGGGAAATGTTGCCATATAAAGAATAATATAAGTCGTTAGGTCTAATGCTTTTAAGTAGAGTGCTTTTAAGTAGCACTCGAACAAACTAGAGTTCAAATCACCCTTGCAAAAATTATGACAAGTGTTCGAATTCTCTAGGCTCTAGCATAAATTGAAATCAATCAAAGTAATTGTCTCTCTTTTTCAAAATTATGTAAATGAACAAACACCTGGAACCATGGACTACTACTACTTATTCTGTGCTTATATGCCTGGAACCGAAAAAAACACCTTAAAGCTGTCACAACACTGTCAATGTCATCCAGCTGTCCAATCCATAGCAAAAGTGTTTTTCATTTTCTGTTCTATTCGCACAGTACAGTACAGTATTATTAGTACAGTACAGTAGGTAGTTTGCGTATTTCCAGATAGACAAACACAACAACTCCCTGAATACTTTTTGAAGAATCCAATTTGTTGCTAGAAATGGGAGCTTTTGCCAGCAGACAGAACGCTGGTGTGGAAGAAGCAGACGTAGTGTCGAATCATGCATATAAATATCCACCTCGATCAGGTATACTTAGTTGGTGACCTTTCAATGTTTATTTAAATATTTTCCTGCATTGTTCTTCCAACTATGCTGAAATTTTCAGTTACAAACAATTAAACGGCTCAAGAATTCTAGTATTCACAAAGATAGAAAGAATTAGCTCAAGCAATTCAACTTTAAGTGTTTTTCTTCCATTTTCAGGCAATTATTTCGGCAGCCACTTCATCATGGGTGGTGAGCGGTTTGACACTCCTCAGCCTGAGGCCTACCTGTTTGGGGAAAATGCAGACTTGAATTTCTTAGGAAGCAGGCCCACACCTGTAAGTCATCACTCCTTTTGGAAATAAAAGACATAAGTTTTCTTTTACAGCCTATTACTATTACCCTCTAATAACTTTTACAAATCACTAGTGTGAAGGTGAACTGCCTGCAATTTTTCACATGTTTTCTTCATTCTAATTTAGGATTTTTTTTCAATTTAAAAGCAGCCATAATGCCCAAATCTAAATATTCAATAAAAAAAAACAAGTATTTATACAAAGTTGTTCCAATATCCAAATTTATTTTTCTTTGCAGTTCCCATACCCTCCACCCCAGTCAAATGAACCAACAAAAACGCTGAAAAGTCTTGTAAACATCCGCAAAGAGTCCCTCAGGTTTGTCCGCTGCCCAGAGCCAGTAGGCAAGTTTGTAGAAAACAACAAAATAGGAGATGGCATGATCAAACCTGTTGACAACAATGGCAAAGGAACATACTACAATATTGAATTCACTTTTGACTGTGATGCCAAAATTGCCATCACCATATTCTACTTCTGTACTGAGGAAGTCACTCCTACTGGTGTTGTGTAAGTATATCTTTTACAAACAACTTTACTAAAATATGTTATAGATCAGAGGTGGCCAGACAAGTTGATTGTGGCTATTGGTCTAGCTAATTGATTATGGCAAGACGGAAAAGAACATGTTTGTGTAAAAATATGGGTATGAAAACTATCTTATAAATTTCATTGATTGTTACTTAAGTCAGCCACAGTAGGATAGACACGATTAACAATGATAACAAGTTCCAAATCAAATAAAACCAACATTTATTTGATTTTAGGTGGTTTTGCATCAATTGAGTTGGTAACTAAGTGATAGTCAAATAGCCTATTATGTAAAAAAGAAACCAATACTTGTGATATTGACTATTATGTACTACTAGAAATAATCCAGATGCTTTTTTTTATAAATGGCATCTGTCTAATAGCACAATTTTGCCAGCATTAAGTTTAAGAGCTACAGATGATCATAGTCAAGATTTTATTTCTTAAAATAAAAAATACTCAGTTTATCAGGCACTATGCTGTCAAACGACTGGTAGGGCCAGATGTTTAAAGCCTTCCACACACAGAAGCGCGGGACATACGCGCGACGCCGACGGAGCGGGCGCAGCGCGTCGTATAACACTGAATTATACACACCTTCGGTACAACAGTGTATCATCTCGAAATAATACACCATTTTAATTTAGACTTTACTTAATTTCCGGAAAGTCTAAATTAAAATGGTGTATTATTTCGAGATGATACACTGTTGTACCAAAGGTGCGTTAATGGTGACACATACCGACGGCACGGTGCGTTTTGCGGGCAGACCCGCCGGCAATGTGGGCATAATTCAGTGTTATACAACGCGCTGCCCCGCTAGAGCGGCGTCGCGCGCACGCCCCGCGCTTCGGTGCGCGGAAGGCTTGAGGGCCTACGCTAGCTGACGCGGACGCCCGCCGCGTGCGCACGCTCGCGGGTCTCGCTCCGTAAAAAATCTACCTAAAATCCGTCGCACGCGCCCGCGCCACTTAGCGCTGTTCATACAATTTCTTATTAGACGCACGCACGACGGGCGTCCGTTCCGGGTAATCCGCGTCAGCTACCGTAGGCCCTTACTTAACAATCGCTTGTCGGCAGCTACTACCCGCGCGACCCGGCCATGACCTCGCAGACGTACCACTACAAGAAGGGCGCGAACCAGCAGTTCTGCCAGCTGGCGCACGTGTTCGACCCGTCGCGCCACGCCGACGACGAGCTCGCCTTCAGCCCCGACCACGAGGTCGTCCCCATCGCCATCTACTGCCTCGTCGACGAGGGACAGGATGGTACAGTAAAATTACATAAAGTTTACCACTGACAGATGGTTTGCCTTCATTTCATATTCAACTTTAACAACCTACAAATAAAGCCAATTTTAGAATACTGTTACCTACGTTTGCAGATTTTGTAATAGCTACTTTATTTGTTTGGTGTTAAAGTTGGAAATGAAATGAAGGCATCTGTCAGTGGTAAACTAAAAGTAAACGCATTGTAAGGGTTGCAGAACAGAAAAAAAATAGTAAAAGTGTCATACAATTGTGTTGAGTGTGGCACTGTTACACTAGAAATATGCCTTATTGTTCCATTATTGAGTTCAAAACTGATAGCCGAAGCAAAATCATCATCATCACGCATAGTGGCATGCATCTGTGGCAAGCAAACTGAGCCCTGTTGAGCGGAACTCCGCGTAACAGAAATGCATGACACTTCTACTGTTTTTTCTCTTCTGTGTTAAATATTGATAAATGATAATTAATATTGTATATCACGGAACAATTCACACCAATTGACCTAGTCCCAAAGTAAGCTTAGCAAAGCTTGTGTTATGGGTACTAGGCAACGGATAAACATACTTATATAGATAGATACATACTTAAATACATATTAAACACCCAAGACCCGAGAACAAACATTCGTATTTTTCATACAAATATCTGCCCCGACACGGGAATCAAACCCGGGACCTCAAGATTCATAGTCAGGGTCTCTAACCACTAGGCCATCTGGTCGTCAATATTGTATACTTACTCAAATAAAAAAATTGTACCCACTCTTGGAGCTGTAAAGAAATTAAGCAGGGGCGTAGCATAGTGGGAGCAAGGGGTGCGGACCAATTAGGTCGTTATACCACTGAAATAAGCTTCCAAGTTCATGTGATCAAATGATACAACTGTTTGTTGAAAGTATATTCTCATACAAAAAAAACAGAAAATCAAATCATTTAGGGCAATTCCCACTGACATAGAATTATTGGCCAGAATTGACTCCTTACAGAAGAAGTAAAAAATAAATAAAACTAAAAATAAAAACACCTTTGTTATTACAGAAATACTATGAGATATAATCATAATTTTGTTTGGCTTTTAAACCCTCAGAGCAGGAATAACTTTCACTTTAGGGGGCGACTAGGGGCGTCCATTAATTACGTGAGGCGTTTTTGAGGATTTCTCACCCCCCTGGTGAGATATCGTGAGATTCGCTTCGACCCCCTCCCCCCTTCTAATCTCACGTGAGATATTTTTTTAAATTTATATGGAGTATAAATGACAATGTGTTGATTCATTAAAAAAAAAAAATACAATTTGTTTCATTACTTTATTACAAAAGTGTGAGACGTGCACAATTAGATTTTCCAAACTTTTAAATTTAATCTAATGTTTTCGCATTTTGGCAATATTCTTGGCCAGAAAAAAATTACGTTATATTTGCTTCTTCTTCTACAAGTGCCTCCCCAACTAGTAACTCGGTCTTTTGCCAGTTTGAAAAGCTCCGCGGCGCGGTGATATTTGCTGAGACCCCCTTTTCCCCCAAGTGAGATTTTGCTTGACCCCCTCCCCCCCTGAATACCTCACGTAATTAATGGACGCCCTACGAGTATGATTTAAGAAAATGTTTTTATTTGTGTTAGAAATAAGGCAGTCGCACACAACCATCGGCGTGGTGGAGAAGCACCCTGACGGCGCGTACGTGCTGAAGGCGCTCAAACAGAAGCTGTTCGTGGACGGGCTCTGCTACCTGCTGCAAGAGATCTACGGCATCGAGAACAAGAACCTCGACACCAAGGTGCTTCACTGTGTTAAGTCATTCACTGATGATGATGATAGTTGCCTGTAATAAAGTTATTTATATGACTGCTGCTTGATGACAGGTATTAAAACACGAGTGTGGTCTTATGAAACGAACCAAAGGTGAGTTTTATAGTAAGATCACAGGAGTGTTTATTATGTTTTTATATCTATACTAGCTGTTGCCCGCGACTCCGTTCTTGAAGAATAGGGGTATAAAAAATAGCCTACGACCTATTCTCAGACCTACAGAGTATGGAGAAAAAAGTTTCGTAAAAGTCAGTCGAATCGTTTTTTGAGGAGTTCGGTAACAAACACCGTGACACGAGATTTTTATATATAAGATTTTTTTTTTTTTCTGTTCTTCGACAGTACGAATTTGAAACTTATATATTTTAATCTAGACTTGAGTAAAATCGATTGTAATATTTGAGATTCAAAAAAATGAATAGATCAGGAATTTCACATTGAATGAAATTACAAATTTACTAATTCGATAATCAAAACCAAATAATGATTATTTTGTTTAAGAAGGTGTTCAAAATTTGATTATAATTAAAGTATTGAATTCGATACTTTAATGTAAACATTATGATGCAGCCACAGATACAGATTTCTTAATACAGGTCATTAGCTTATCGCTTCTGAACATGTTATAGGACAGTTATGATTCTTATGACACGGATGTAGATAAAAATAATAATGAATAAAAATTTGCATACATACATACCGGTCGTAGACGCAAGCCACACAGAAGAGACGTGGCACGGGGGCGCATTGCAGTCGCGCCGCTCCTTGAATCTGTTTTCATACTGAATGTATAGAAGCGTCGCGATCCAAAGCAGACAGAAGAGACGGGGCGAGACGCGGCCTGCGAACAAACATCGTGGACTGCGACGCGCCCCCGTCCCACGTCTCTTCTGTGTGGCTTGCGCACTAAAGCGAGCGCGATAAGACGCGAGACGAGGCGCGAATGTTTCTTTCACATAAACTTCTGACTTAATGAACTGAATCAATTACTTTGCTTACCTGCGACCTTACGATAGCTACGTTTATGTAAGAAATGCGTGTTCATGCAGTTCTTCCACCTCCACACTGTACGAACACACACAAATCGCACAAACCCAACTATCACCACCACCAAACTACACTGACTCGTTTTGAACTCGACTAGAGCTCATCTTCAGAGTACCGCTGCAATGGTCGTTCGTTTGGTGGTGGTGTTCATACACGCATTTCTAACATAAACGTAGCTTTCGTAAGGTTGCGGGTGAGCAAAGTAATTGTTTCAGTTCATTTATATGGATCTCCACAAAGTAACGTCTGATTCATATAGTACGGTCAAGTGCAAAAATAAGTATCGATTTAATCCTCCCATCGTTACATACCTATACCTTAATCCGACGACATGAGAGCTATGGGACATATTTATGAGCAAGTTGTGTGCACCCATATTTTTACACTTGACTGTACATTACTACAGAGGCCGGCAACCCCTGTTCCGGCCGAGGCTTGTATAGTGCTTTTCTCAAACATGCAATGAAATAAATAAAAAACTTCAAGAAATTAAAATTGCAAAGAAAACAACTATTGCTTATGTCTTTTTTTAGGGCTGAATGCCATGATGCCATAGACCTATAAACGTCATGATGTTGTGTCACATGAAACAATAGACGATCGCTTTCCCGGCGTAGGTCTGCAATTCTGTATGAAAATCCATTAGCACTCTTCTAACCGCGCCCGTAACGTGGAACGTCCCGGCCTATTATTTGGAACTTAAGGTTAACATTTCATAGCATCATTCATCATCATCATCATTTCAGCCAAAAGACGTCCACTGCTGAACATAGGCCTCCCCCAAGGCTCGCCAAACAAATAGCATGTTTTGTTCATAGCATGTTTAAAAAAAATAACTTGTGAGTTGCCTCGCGTCTCGTCTCGTCACTCGCGCGCCAGTGGTATGTATATATAAAGTTTAAAAATAATAATGGACGAAATACATAATGGTCATTTGATATAATGCAATTGGGATTGTTCATTTTTTGTAACCACCCCTTTTTATTTTTTTTATCGAAAATATAGAGCATTTTAAGAAACTAATTTGAATATTTCAGCAATTCATCACTCCAATATTTTTTTATAATTTATTGAAAATTTGAGATACGACTTCTCGTAAATTACATGCTGTGGCTGAATCTGTGTATAAACCACAGACATAATGACAAAAAAATGTGTCACAATCGATGGTTACCTAGTTGTCATCTGACAATGTCACTTTCCATGGTCACTTTACAATAACAATAACACTAGAGTTGCCGATTCTTCCAAGAGAATAGGTAAAACAACGATTTACGGCTATAGTATTTTTTGTACGTATAAAATAAAATGGTCAGGAGTGTTCCCTTGAAAGTTCTTTGGCGGATTTAATCCATACTTGCATTAAAATGATCCTCGCAACAATAAGTACATCTTGTAAACTTTGAATTAACTTTGCGGCACCTCTTCTCTTGTAAATCTTCTCTAATGCGAACAATTAATTTGTTTGGGGTATTGACAGAATCATTTCCACAAGTAGGAATGAAACACTTCCTGTATAAATCCATTATTAAAATATAAAAAACGTGAAGAATGTTTTTCAAAATAGTATCCTTAAACTGACAGGTGATAACTACGTCGAAGTGACAGAGAATAGTATAGAGAAACTAGACGGACGGCTTTTTTTTCTTGTTGCAAAGAATTTCAAAGTTATAATGCCCACAGAAAGGTCAAACAAAGGTCAAACATTATTTTGCAAAAATACACACGATCATTTAATATTTTTTTACTACAATTTTATAAAATGATTTAATAAACCTATTCCTCGAAATGGTTTTGGAATTAGACCACATTGTAAAAAAGTGATCAATGCCAATTTTCTTGGAAATTCTCAACTTTACAGGATTTTCATAAAATAAACCTAACCTAAACCAATCTGTAGATTACACGATTAAAAAAGTTCGTTTAATCAATAGTTTCATAAAAAATTTTAGTATATATTATGACCATTATGTATTTCGTCCATTATTTTGTTTTAAACTTTATACAGGATAATTTTTTAATAAGTGCACAATTTTTTATATGTGATACATAGGGAATGCAATCCCGCACTAAAATTTCAATTGCTGGATCCCGCGGGATTGAGAGGTTCAATCCCGCGGGATCCAGGTATTTGCGGGATCCCGCGTGTTGTTTTAAAGTAATTGAAAAAAGAGAGGAATCCTGTATCATAAACGAGACTATAGAACTTAAAATGAAAGTAAAAAATATTATTAAAACTATTTATTAAGTAATCAAATCACTATTCAGAAATAACAATTACAAACAAAGATCAAAAACTATTACAAACAAACAAAAAGCAACTATCCATTATTTTGGAAGTAGCTGCGCAAATGCGCATAAAACATAGCGTCTCAATAGTTTTGTGAAACTATTTATTAAGTTATCAAATCAATCAGTCACTAATTAGAAATAAAATAACTATTACAAGCAAACAAAAAACAATTATTCATTATCGACATCTTTCACGAGCCGGCCGGCTCAGTCCGCGTGCTTCCGCGTGCCGAACAACACATGCTGTATGTCGCTGCGCAGTCCCGCAAATCCCGCGGGATCCCGCACGATTTAGGCGCGGGACTGGTCCCGCAAAAATGGTGCGGGATCCCGGTATTTCGGGATCCTGGTATCCCGGTATTGCATTCCCTAGTGATACAGTGTCGTTAAAATAACAAATTTCAGTATTTTTCGTTATAATATTTATCACTTATTTTTTGTTTTTCATAGTAACTCGACCAATTTATTGGATGAATTACTATGAACATCCCAAATATCAAAATGTAAAAAAAAAAATCTCGAACAGATAATCGTGATCTATCAACGATTCTGAATCATATATCAAAATTTGTGCTCTGATTAATAAGTTACCCTGTATATTTTGATACGTACCCGTGAACGGGCTATCGCGTAACGGGCAACGTTCCCCCCTAGCCGACGTCGGACACGGAGACGGAGGAGGGCGGGTCGGAGTGCGTGATCTGCATGTGCGACGTGCGCGACACGCTCATCCTGCCGTGCCGCCACCTGTGCCTCTGCAACTCCTGCGCCGACTCGCTCAGATACCAGGTCACTTGGAACTTATTTTTACAAGCTTTTATTTAACTTACAATGTATGTACGGATCAATCTTGCAAATTAAATCCTTCAGCAAAGGTCAATTCTTCCAATCTGCTTTCTTAAATGCGCTCTAATGCTTGTTGGAATGCGTGGAGAAGTAATCCTAGGTCTCAGTCTTTTGTGAGCTTTTTTATTTTAGGTACATTATTGTACATATACAGCAAGGATGATTAGATGGAGTTTGTAGAAATTGCTAAAATTTTGTAAGTTCAACATTCAACGTCATTTTATCGGGAATAGTGCAAATGTAAATCCGCTTAACTGGTATTGGATAACTCCGCGATCTGGCAAATTTACCAAACTCCCATTTTTACTTCAAAGTCGTAAAAATAAAACAAACATCTATCCCCTGTAAAACTACTTGTAGTGCAGATACGCGGTACTCACATATCGCACTCGCACAAGCGGATTTGCACTGTCCCCGACGATTTGTCTTTACCAACCACAGACAATTCATCATTTCAATATTTTTTTATTTTCATTAGTAAACAATCGATTGTGTTTGGGGTAACTATTTATTTATTTTCAAAAACGTTACACAGTATTACAGCTTAAAACTAATGCACTGTGTAATAATAAGAAGTTACATACAATAGAAACACTATGAATAATTCTTCCCGCAGGCCAACAACTGTCCGATCTGCCGCGCGCCGTTCCGCGCGCTGCTGCAGATTCGCGCGTTACAAAAAGCTTCCACGCAGCCGCCCGCCTCCAGCCCGCCGCTCGTGAGTACACTGCGTAGAGCCTATGCGGCTATTACAGATGTAGTGCAAAATGATTTGCCATCGGGAGAACTCGGATCTCAATCGGGATACGATGGCACCCGAAATGTCAATCAATGATTGTATTAAATGAGTGAAGTTTTCATATCCATTAATATGGGACTTTATTGTTTAGTGTCAAATGTCAAAGTGAAAAATGTAAGATTGGTACCAAATTGGTACTGAAGCTAATTGAGAGAGCACGATAAATACGAACTTTTCCGATAAAGTACGAAGGAAAATCATTGTGCAATACATCTGTACGCTACTTCGTTCACTTAAAGCGTTCGCCGAACTTAAGTATTTCAGTTATATCAAACTTCAAAGTCAAGTGGCCTTGGCGGTGGCAGCAGTCGTTCTATGTGGCCGACTGTCGTGATCTTTACACAGTTTCGGTCACCGCGTGTTGCATAATGACATAATGTAATTGCCGCATTATAGGGGGCATGGACAGAGGGCGCTTGAGATGTCACATCCCGAAGTTTTAACTGCTAAATCTGGACTTGAGACATGAATTTTTTGCATGGCTTTTCTTCATACAGCGTAAGTGAAGATCACGATGTAATTGTAGGAGGCACCTTGGAAGTTAAGTAAAATCCAGTAATTTCATTTCATAAGTCAGAACTCAGATAAATCTGTTCACGCGAAGCTCCCGCGGCTAGTGACGGCTAATTTTATTTCACTTCAATAAAAATATATTAATATTTATGAGTTGTCTGTTGCATATTTTTAACTAAAGTGTATTATTCGGTGCGTTTTCCAACCACACATTTAGTAGGTAGGGTCAACAGCATAAATAAGTGGTCATTTATGTACCTTGTCGTTTTCAATCGTTTGACAATTTTGTATGACATTTCAAACATGACGTTAAAGTGAAAAGGTACATAAATGATCACTTATTTATGCTGTTGACTGTACAAAATTTGGGCTCACGAGCGAAACGTACCTATCTAATTTTTAGAAGGGTTAGCTATCGACGGATACGTCCTGAAGGAACATCATCATATTTTTTTAAAGTACATCGTGCATTGTCTGTGTGTCTCAGGGCAGCATGGAAAACATCCCGGCGGGCTACGAGCCGGTGTCACTGATGGAGGCGCTAAACGGGCCGAGCGGCCGCGCGCCGCCGCCCGCCGCGCCCGCCGCGCCCGCCATCGCCAGCCCCGACACCGACACCGCCAGCCAGGTACACCCCCAGCATATGCAGGCGCGCACGGGCCGAGCGCCGCGCCGCGCCCGCCGCGCCCGCCATCGCCAGCCCCGACACCGACACCGCCAGCCAGGTACACCCCCAGCATATACCTTTACCACCCTAAAGCTTAACTTTCATGGGTAGCGGCCGATGCGACAGTCGCGCGCGGCTGAGGCGGAGGCTCGACTTTCGTGGGTCGTCACGCGTAATTAGAAGACCAATCGAACACGGCCGCGCTCGCGCAAGGCTCGCGACTGTCGCTACTGACGCGAGCCGCTAGCCACGAATGTGGCGCCATATAGTTTCATAGTGATTACTACTGACGCGAGGTCGGGCGACTGTCGCGGAGCGTCAGCCGCGCGCGACTGTCGCATGGGCCGCTACGCATGAAGGTCAAGCTTTAGGTTTAATGGCAGTCAGTTGTAAGACTGCGGCTGCTGTCATACGCGCACACGTGCCGCCGTAGCGTGTTGCTCCGAGAAGGGCTACGGATTAGATCGAAACATGTGGAGCTCGTAGAACTGATAGCCGATGGGACAACAAGGTTCTCGAGTGACGTCCACGGACTGGAAGACGCATTATAGGTAGGCCTCCAACAAGATGAAGCGACGACCTGATTATGGTTGCGGGATGGATGCGGATGGCTCGGGACCAATCTGTTTGGCAAGCCTTGTTCACCAATGGATGTCTTTCGGCTGAAATGATGATGTCGAGTTAAACTCGTTTTAAGACGTGAGTAGGTAATCCGTGTTCTTTCACTTACAATAACTATCGCGATAATTCCAATCATCAATGTCAATGATAACGTTCGTTATACAGGGTTATTTGTAATTCACTAGCATCCGTTTAACCCCAAACTCCCACCACTTATACAAATGTTTTTTGTTCTACGGCTTTTGTCATAACTTAATATTTTTGGTGTAATAACGTTTTGAAAATTTGAGATTTCCTCTTATTTTTACGATACTCTGTGTATTTGTATGGGAAAAAATCTGCTTCATTTTAAAAAGTCGTAAAACAAAAAACATTTGTTTGAGTGATAGGAATTCATGGTTAAGAGGATGTCAGTGAATTAATAATAGTTATGAAAAAATAAATAAATAAATAAATAACCCTGTAGTAAGTTGGTGCAACTGACACTTGGTTTGTGTTGTCAGGCGGCAGAGACCCTGAACCGCTGCAACTTGGAGCGCAGTTCGTCGACGAGCCTCGGCAGCGCCGGCAGCCGCCGCGGCCCCGCCGCGCCCGCCGCGCCCGCGCGCGCGCCCGAGGTATGCGACAAGGACCAACCAGCGTTGCCAGACAACCCGATTCTGGCGGGACGTCCCGACTTTTTGGCCCAATATTAAATGTCCCGCGCGGGACGGGCTCAGTCCCGCTTTTGGTGGATTGCTCGACTGTGCGACGACGTATGGTAAAATAACTTCTATTCTCATACATGTGAATGTAATTTGGCATTCAAATAAAATGATGACAGTTTAATAACGTTTCAAAGAAAAATTATTAGCGTAACTATTTACATACAAGTTGTATGTCCCGCTTTCGACGGCAAAATCCCGCTTTTATTACTTACTCTAAAGATCTAAGAATCCCGGTTTGCCCGAAAAAAAATATAGCAACGCTGACCAACATCCCTATCTGGCTATAGGGTAGGACCTTAAAGGCCACAACAAACTGGGAGCGCGGGGCGCCGACGAAGCGTGCCCAGCGCGGTCAATAGCACTGAAGTACCTGCTGCGGTATTCCCGGACCGATATGACCTTCAAGCTTTCAAAAAAGAGCGTACTCCTACCTAAAAGGCCGGCAACGCACTTGTGACTCTTCTGGTGTCGCAGGTGTCCACGGGCGACGGTAATCGTTTACCATCAGGCGATCCGTCTGCTCGTTTGCCCCCTATACAATAAAAAAAAAAAACTAATACGGTGTGCCGCGATGCCGGTGTGTGTCACCGTATATTTGATTCAGTTTTATAGAGTGCGCTGGGCACGCTCCGTCGACGCCCCGCGCTCCCGGTTTGTGGTGGCCTTAACCTGTACAGACGAAGGCACAAATATCTATACAGCCATCGAGTCAGATATAAGCGAACACCAACCTTATGGTTAATGTCATTGAGTTGTATAGATATTTGAGACGCGTTGGTAATTTACATAATATAATTATAGCTTTGACTGTTCTTAATCTTGTAAATCGCAGCGTAATTTATAATATACAAATCAATTGTAAGGATAATAAAACTACCTGGAGTACATTTTTAAATGAAATAAGAACTGTAAATATATAGAAATAAATTCCAAAATCACAAAACTGGGAAAACGCAGAGCATAGGTACGAAACGCTACATTTACGTTCCGGGGCTACTTTAAGTTAGATAAAGTTAGTACAATAGTGACAGGCTGCTATGCTAGCCTATCGCCTACAATATACCTTAACCTATTTCCTTGGTCGCTTCTTTCTTACGACATCCACGGAAGGAATGGAGAGGTGTGATTCTAAACCAGACATCACACGGATTTTGCTTACATCGTGACACTATATTTTATTGTTTCAAACTTTCGCGAGTCTACTCGTGCACGGCCACTGTTCGAAACGTCGGGGTAATTTTAACATTAATCGCAATAAGACCCGGGTATAATCATTACTATCGTAGCACTACTAACGGTATCCGCTTTAATCTCCCTTTGTCAGCGCAAACTGTAGTGAGTAAAGTATCGTTGTCTCAGTTCCGCATGTCGGTGTTGCTGGCGCGAGAGCAGGACGGGCGTCGCGAGCGCGCCGCCAGCCCGCTTCTCCGCGGGCCCGCCATGTTTACTCGACCCGACAGCGTCACCAAGGTAAACAAGAAACAGTCTCATCTACATCCATCTCTGATTGTGGGGAAGGAACCGAACTTCGAAGGAAGACTGTTGGAAATTGTATTTATTTTCTTCGATAGTGCGAAATATTACAAATAATGTCGCCGATTTTAGAGACTATAGCAGTTCAATAAACACAACAAACTACCTCATGGATAGACAGAGTGAGAGGTGCAGTAATAGTATTCTTAAGATGATAGCTAATAACTTTGACTGTTCTGTGGAAGCTTGCTCAAGAGACTAAATCATAATTATTTATTTATTATATAAAGATAACTAACACAATTGTGAATCTCTTTGTTGTCTGAAAAGGTAATAAATTATCTATCTATGTGCGCCTATATTGCGTAATGTTGTCAGAATACATACTGATTTAATTTTTTTTTACTCGGATAATACATATTTATTTATTTATTTATTTATTTATTCATAAAATTCATATAAGATACAAAATATAAACATGAACATGAAATAATCTTAGGTCTAGATAGTAAATTTAGTTTAGTCTAAGCTAGGTTACAAGTGTAACCTGTGTTATAGACAAAAGGAATCTAAAGAATTATAATACAACTCGAGCATTTAACATCGCAACACAATATCTTAAAACATAATACTTAGTTGGTAATTAAACTATAATAATTTAATTAAGTGTCAAATAACAAAATAAACAAAGGACAATCGGCTACACAGCGTCACCCTCACCTTGCAATCGTCAGCAGATTTTCAGTGTCAACATAAGATAGACCTTGCAGCCACGCAATAACCTTAACCTTGCACACTTTACGGTTTAAGTCATAATATTTAGTACTTTATTGATTTTATTGTATAAATAAGGTCCAAGAAAGGGAAAGAATTTATGCGCGAAAGCATGAGAAGTGCTTTTGGGAACAAAAACTATGTCTTTGCGCCTTTTGTTGTTCACACTAGGGTTATACGGAGCTGAAATATGCTGTTTCATAATTAGTGATAGTATGAAAGTTGTCGCACGGTAAGTACTTTGCAAGATTGATACAGCTTCAATGTCGGAAACAGGAAAGGCCTGTAAGTAGCGACCTTTAAGACCGCTCTTTGAGCTCTTTCTAAGGTTAGGAGCGTGGTTTTCGCTGCGCCTCCCCACGATGAAGTGCAGTATGTTAGCAAGGATTGACACAGAGCTGAGTAGATTTGATTTAATATTTTTTTATTCGCTACATGGCGAAGTTTTTTAAATATAAACATAAGCTTTCGAATCCTGTTAGCGACTGCCTCTATGTGTTGGGTAAAATTTAGATTGGAGTCAAACATAACACCTAGATATTTAGTGGAGCTAACTTTAGTAATGACAGGACAAGTATAGCATTCGTTCTGGTTAGTAAGGGAGCATTGGTGTGCCCGAATGGAACATGCATGACTAGTCGGTTGCTGGGAGTTTCTTAAAGAAAAGGCGACATGAACGGTTTTTCCTGGGTTCAAAGTTAATAAATTGTGATGGAGCCAACCAGTAACCAAGCTGAAACCATTCTGTGCAGAACAGTAAACATCATCCCACGAATTGCCCGAAAAAATTAGGACGGTATCATCAGCGTATGAGATCATTGTACCACGGTCTAATTCTAAGTTACACAAGTCATTAATAAAAATCAAAAAAAGTGTAGGAGCCAATATACTACCTTGAGGGACCCCAAAATCAAGCCGATGATCGGTACTGTAGGTGGAACCAATTTTGACCCGTTGGAAGCGATTACTAAGGTAGTTTCTGAAGAGATTCAATTGAATAAAAAAATTTACCATTTCATGTTCGCAGTCGTCACTCAGTTTGGAGTACCCTCCTGAAGCGGTGTCGCTCCACGAGCCGTCGGGCTCCGAGGACGAAGGGGCCGACGAGCTGGGTGCGGAGGCCGGGCCCGAGGCGGCGCCCGAGCCCGCGGAGGCCGAGCCCGAGCCAGACAGCGACTGCGAGCGCCTCTCGCCACTACTCACCCAAGCGCTGCCCCCTAATGGGGTGAGAGAGTTTTAGATGTTTTGTAGCGAAATCCACAAAAAAAAACATGTTTTTAAACTTAGGCTATGTCCTATGTAGGCCATTCAAAGCGAACAGAATTACGAACCGATCCGATGTGGTGAAACGCGAATGCAATGCGAAGCGGCGGCCTTGTCCTCTATGTGCGCGAATCGCCCCGCCTCGCCGCCCCGTCGCGTTCGCAATCGCGCGAAAATATTAGACCAACTGATCACGCTCGCCTCGCTTCGCGCTCGCCTGTATTGGCCACGTAGGACACTTCAATAGCTGTCGAGTATTTGTTTCTTTCCCGCCGCTTCGCATTCGCGTGGAATTCGCTCACCTAGGACATAGCCTTAGGGGTTGATATTTTGAGATTTCACATGGATGCCGTGCATATCGGAAAAACGTAGCCTATGTGGTTATTCCAGACTTTCAACTGTCTACTTACCAAATTTTGGCGTGAAGGAGTAACAAACACACATGCACACAGTCACAAACTTTCACATCTTACTAATGTTATAAACGCTAAAGTTTGTATGGATAATGGACGTTTGTTATGTGTATGGATATATGGATGTTATGTTTGTTACTCTTTAACGCAAAACGGTTTTGATTCTCATGAAACTTGGCACACAGATAATTTTATAACCTGGATTACGTAACTTAAATACTTTTATCCCGGAAAATTGGGATAGCGATAAACGAATTCCTTGCAGACAGAGTCCCGGGCAGCAGCTTGTTTATATTAGTGAGATACATGTAAATATACTTTTATTCATTATGTAACCATAGTGCAAACTATGCTTAGTTTAAGGGTTAAATCAATTGGTGTAAGATATTCCAAAATATTTTTTACTTAAACCTTATTTTGAACGCTCGTGCTTCTAGCTCGCGTGACATTTGTATTCCTCATGTGTTGTGTGGTTGTGTTGAACAGTTGGTGAAGGGCGCGGGGGCGGGGGCGGGGGCGGGCGGCGCGGCGCTGCCGGCGCTCGCGCACATCGACGACAGCGACGCCGAGCTCGCCGCGCACTCGCCACGCAACTGTATGTACACACGCCTACATCTTTACTATTCCTAGACGGACCAGCTTAACCCCACCCCGAGTTAAGTGCTAACCTGGGGTTAAGTAGAGTCAATATGTAAGAAACTGTCAACCCTAACTCAGGGTTTCCGTTTTTTTTTAACCCTATACTTCGTTTTTTTAGCATCAGAAAGAAGGTAAGCGATCTTGACGTGTCTCTTTATTGAAAAACACGTTTGAAAAATAATTCATAGCTAATGTGAAACAATTTGAAAGGAAATATGGTCATTTACACTCTTTTGGTTTCATAAGTAATACTATTTAAAAGAAAGCGTTTGTCAATAAAAAAAACTCTCTAAGATGGTTTACCTTATTTCTAATGCTAAAAAAAAAACGATTATTAAACGAGCATTATGCACATACGAGTAGACGCCACGTTAACCTCGCAAACAGCTCGAGTGCGGCGAAAATCAAGTATTTGAAAATTCTTGGTCTAGGAACAGGCAAAATATAAGGTTGATATTTCAATTTTAATGTGTAGCGTTTGATAGTGACATCTTTTGCCGGGCAATAGGGACGATGACACCACCAATCAACTCACATACATTTTATGAGCTGTCAAAATACGATTTGTCAATCTCCCATAGATTTTGTACACCATTTTAGTTTATGACGCCACTTCTATGACAACTCAGTTGACTAACTATTTATTTGAAAGGAGCTAAAAATCGAACTTTTCAGTTAATTAAAAATTAATCTAGTAATAATGTTATTATTTTACTAGTCACGTCTTAGAATTATTATTATGGTGTCATCTATCCTATTAAGCTATAGGATACCTCTTCACAGTCCTGAAGTTGTAGCGTCATCTTTTCCCCCCTCTCAATGCAGAAATATGAACATTTCGAACTGTCATGTTAACAGATTGCTGCGCTTCTATGAAACTATGATTGCTGAGCATTTATTTAGTTAGTAAGCAATCTCAAGGCTCTTTGATACATCTCGTGGATTCTTTTTTGTCATCCGCTTGTTACAGCGAATACCCATTAGATCCATTCATATTTCTATAAGGCTGTTGATTAGTGATTTTTCCGCCTTAGTATTTAAAATTGCTCAACAAACTTAAAGCTGTAAATCTGTATCTGAGAGCATCTGTAGCATTATGGGAGAGCAATAAAGAATTGAGTATTAAATAGATCATGGCTGCCCAACCCTAGGCCCGCGGGCCAAAACGTGGCCCGCGAACGAATTTTAAATGGCCCGCTGCCCGCGTGAGTACCTAAGTTTCAAAATTGCCCGCCAAAAGTGTCGCGCGCCGCAGAAACAACGAGTAAAGTGTGTGCGTGTGTGTGACTGTCAGTGGTCAGTGGCCCGCCTGTGATTTTTGAATCATCCAATTTGCCCGACTGTTGATAAGGTTGGGCAGCCTTGAAATAGATAATTGGGTTTGTTCATGGTAATCCAAAAAGCAGGCTTGAAGTTCATCATTTCGGCTTATACGTGGAGGAGAGGCATGAGGTTAGGTAGAGTAAATGTTGGTGATGGTGCAGCGAGCTCGGCGGGCTCGGCGGGGTCGGCGGGGTCGCCGGCGCCGGCGGAGGACTCCGACTATTTCACCCCGGAGGACACCGCGACCACTATCCTCACCGCACCCGCGCGCAACGCCGCCGTAAGTCTGGGGAGTCGCCGCTGCCTCTGGGGCCCTCACCACAACTTAATAGATCGATGCAAACAATTCACAAACAACCATTTTTTATAACACAATTATTGGTTCGTGGTGAGTGGTGATCGAACTCCTCCGATTTTTATGAAACTTTTTTTCTCCGTATTCGGACGGAGTCGCGGGCAACAGCTAGTTTCCATATAAATGAATCAGGACATTTTGGGAGGCTGTGTTAGTTAGGGTCAGTTGCATTCACGCTACTTTCTTGTAAATTTCTATGCAAGTCGGAGTCCAAAATTAAATGCACAAAATTTTCGAGACATGCTCAACTATGAGTGATAATCACGAAAGTTTAAAACAAAACAATACATACAGACGAATATATTTATTTATTTATTTCAAACATGTAGTTTATATCAGGTTAGGTTAGGTTAGTAATATAGAACCTGCTCCTTTTTTTTGAAGTCTGTTAAATAACACATTATTGATTCTATTTATGCATTTTGCGGTGAGGACCCCAGCTAGCGCTCGCGGCGGCATCGCTCATGGTCGTGACGTCATGTCATCCAGACTCCATTTTGGCTGTAGCATTGGTTGTTTTGTTCGTTGTGACATAATTTGCGCATTCATTATTCACGTAATTCGCCATTTGTTTTGTGTCGCTATGTTGGTGTCTTTTTTGTTTTTATTTTATTCAGTTTAGTTGCGTATCACAATTGCTTTTTATTGAGTCTGTATTGTATATGTTTCATATGCGATGATGTGAAAAATATTGAACTTTATTTCGCACTCCTAAGCCCTCCGCAAACTGCAGCGCGGGGCGTGCGCTCGACGGCGACAGAGCGTGCTCAGCGCGCTGCATAACACTGAATTATATACACTAAGCCGCGCTGCCGGTGTGTGTCACCGTATAATACATTATATGATTCAGTGTTATAAACCGCGCTGGGCACGTTCCGTCGGCGTCGCATACACGCCCAGCGCTGCCGTTTGTGGTGGTCTTTAAATAAGTTGTAAGTAGCTGTGGCATATGAATAGTGCAGGTTTAGTTAAGGTATTAATGTGAGGTTTGTTCAATCTGCGACGTTAGAATATTTTGGAAAGCTAGCTTTCTAATGCCATTGCTATCACAATTACTGCACTGCTTACGATACCTTTCAGGATGAGGAGACATTTTAGGCGATTAAATGCCGGGCTTAAATTTTAGGGCTATTCGTAATTATTAGAGATGTAACGAATACTTGGATACCGGATATCCGGCGGCCGGACATTCGACCTGCTGTTACGTTGTATGTTAGGGTGTGTTGAACGCTGCAAATACAGAAAAATCTGTCTTTGTTTACAAAACCTTATCTTATCAACAATTAAATTTGTTTCTTCTTAATTTTCTTTCTTTGATAGATGAAGAAGGATACGTATTATACATATACAATATTATTTAATTTTTTGCAATATCTTTGGTGGACACTACTGCAATTTACACTATTAAAATATTATCGTAATTAAGTAGTTTTCGAGTTTTGGAGATTTTGTAAGGTTCTTTTTATTTAATGAATAGGAGATAATTTCCGCCATAATGTAAGGCCAACGAGAAGAGATAGATTATCGCAATAGAGAGAAAAGGAGTGAGATAATCGACGGCGTATCACACACGACTGAAGTATACCTCGTCTCGTTGCTCTGGCTTTGGTTAGTTCTTACAGCAAGTGAAATTTTTTATTTGAGCTGTAAGTTTGTACCAATACACGGAACTACTCCACATTTGAGTAATACATTCATGGATATAATTTCGAAAATCGCCCTTCAGCTCGGTTATATTACCTGACGTTATGTATAATGTTATGTATAAATCTTCCCAGGTGAACTTTTCGCTTCGAGCCGTTATCTTTCAAAACAAACGGTATCGTCATAGTATTAAGGTTCAAATTTAATGTAATGGCTCGATGCGAAAAATTTACCTGGGAAGATTTATAATATACCTGTGGCCCTTCCGGCTGATTTGACACCACTCCCAAAACACTCTAGTCGTTAATAGACCCTAATTTCAAAACCTCTTTTTTCAATGTACACTACTCTCGATACAACCCAAATTCAAGTGGACTGCGTCTCATTACGAATGAGTGGCAAAATACTCTATTCCCAAAATACCCTAAAAGGGCTACACCTAACAGTGGCAAAATAACCTAATGTCATAATCGCTTATTCACAAAACCCTCTAGTACCAAAATACCCTTACATTCCATTTTCGTGAATTAATGCCACTTTTTAATTGATTTAAACAGAAGGTTATCGGTTCGCTACAACCTATCTCTAATCTCTTTTGTTGACTATCCTTTTTCTAGTAGTTGTAACAACCCTCTACAAATATCAAAAGTTTGCATTTGCATGTCATTAATTTGACGTAAACTAATTAAGTCCATGGAGTGCAGTATTTATTTGATACCAAACGTCACATAATAAATACGGCGATTGATGGACGGTCGCCCAGTGTTCGGAAATCGTCGTAAACTACGAATTGTCTCTTGCTAAAGGCCGATGTGCAATCTTTATCGCCGGGTATAGCTTGTCTAATTTAAAATGACGCGCCCCACCACCGCATTTGACATACAGGATTTGACAAATCCTATATGTCAAATGCGGTGGTGGGGCGAGTCATTTTAAATTAGACAAGCTCTACTGTAGTTTTGTGTTGTGATGCAGGAGCCGATAAGCAACGGGCCCAGCGACAGCGCGCCGCCTCGCTGGGCGCTGCCGCATCGTGTTACCTCGCTGCCCGGTTAGTGTCATGTTCATTTAGAGGCCTCATACTATGAAATTCGAAATTAGTGTCGTGCAATCTCTTTCACTCTTCTCTTTATTACTATTAGCGTGAACGGAACGGCACGATACGAACTTTGAATTTCGTAGTTAGCGCCCCAGTAGGTGCTGCAGTGGTGGGAAACTTTCATTATGGGGAGCCAGAAAGTTCTATTTCAGAGGTGGGCCAGAATTGCTGAAGTGATCATATAAAACAGTGGTTCTTAACCTTTTAGACATGAGGGACCATTTGCCAAAATTTGGTTGGTTTATTGGTTTCGAGATAATATATATATCTAAGTGTAAATAAATAAAGGGGTATGGTTGTTCTTATCTTATTTATTGGGATGGCTTCGCGAACCACTTGGGATGCTTCCAGGGATCACCAGTGGTCCGCGGACCACCGGTTAAGAACCATTGATATAAAAGTAGGTATAAACATTTTTCATTTGAAATCGTTTAATAAAGCGACACGTGAATTACGGTTGGTTTAGCTGGCTCCTTTACTTAAAAAAAAATAACGTAAATACAAAATTTTAGAATAACCGGCCGGCCGACTAGGGGTCACGATAAAGTGGCTCAATGAATGATTGTATAGTCAGCTGCAGCGAAAAAGTACCCCCCGTTGTGGTTACTGGCTTTATTGTGCTACCTTTTCTCTCCAGCTGATTGTACTATAATCCTTTTCATATAGCTTGGGTTCGGCGACATTTGGTTTTTTTCCATTCCACGCCTTGAATGTTTCTGGCCAATACTTTATAAAAAAATATACTTGAATCCCGAAAGAATAAAAAAATATATATCTCCACAGCTTAAAATATTTCGTAATAATAAACACATATCACTTCAAAATATATTATTATGTTATAAAACCAAAAAGATAAATTTTAATATAGTCAACTTTCATCGTGTAAAACGGAACGGAATTGTAATTGATTATTGTGAATTGTAATTTTTTTATAAAGTCTTGGCCTGAAACATTCAAGGCGTGGAATGGAAAAAAAAACAAATGTCACCGAACCCAAGCTATATGAAAAGGATTATAAGGAAGGCTATTGTATCCATTTGTCGTATCGCCAGGAACCCCGCTGTCGCAGGCCAGCGTCCGTTCGTCGGGGGACTCGTACAGCTCGACGTCCTCCACGCGGCAACTGCTGGCCGCCGCCGCCATGCCGACAGACACCGCCTGCTAGGCCGCTCCACCCAGCGAGAGGCTCAATTTATACAAAATACGTCATCTCCTTATCAATCAAAAATATATAAAATCTGAAAACTTTTACGTCAAAGGCAAAAATAATAATAGTTTTAGGGGCTGTTTCACCCTTTCATTGATTAATTTTAACTGACTGTTAAATGTGATGCCGTCTCCGTCTATTCGAACAAAACAAACAGAGACGCCATCACATTTATCCGTCAAATAAATTTGATCAATGGATGGTGACACAGGGGGTTAATGATGAATCTGATTATCATAGAACACTATTATTTGATCAATCCGAAAGAAATATGGTAGCACACATAATTTTTCTAATATATAATTTAGACATTAAGTAAATAAAAAATATATAAAAATTAAGTATTATATTTGTACCATATACATAATATGTTAAGTATTAATAAAGTTTAGACTAATATCCTATAATCAGATTGTAAAGGTTATACTAAAAGATTTGTCCTCCATTAGTATAAGGTCTTCTTATCAAATTTAATTATTTGAGACCGGATTATATGCAAATGCATATTTAGTCCATTTTCATCTATTGTTGCCTTTTTTTTCCTAAAATCTTGTGATGACGCATATTTTCACTAGGTAAATTGCAATATTTCTGGGTAAGATTCATTTCTAGAACCAATAAGTGAGAAAGCACCTAAATTTAACAACCGCTTTAACCTAGTTGGTAGTGACCCTGCCTAAGAAGCAAGAGGTCCTGGGTTCAAATCCCGGTAAGGGCATTTATTTGTGTGATGAGCACAAATATTTGTTCCTGAGTTATGGATGTTTTCTATGTATTTAAGTATTTATTTATCTATATAAGTATGTTTATCGTCGACTAGTACCCATAGTACAAGCTTTGCTTAGTTTGGGACTATGTCGATTTGTGTATGATTGTCCCCTAATATTTATTTATATTTATTTATTTAAATACTGCCCAGTGGCCTCAGTGGAAGTGGAACAGTCGTTTTCCACTTGCAAAAATATTTTGAGTGATTATATAAAATGTTAAATACCTAATTCTTAATTTAATCTTGATATCTACTATTCTTGATAGCTTAATGTTGCATATTTTGACAGTTTTCATGCAAATTTCAAGCTTTTTATGTTGCATATAATCCGGTATCTATTAATGATGTATAAATCAAATATTGACAATATGATCTTTGAGTTAGTCCTCTTATATTTTAGGTATACTAATTATTTGAAATTATAAATATCAAACTCCAATATGTCCGCAATAAATGACAAGAAGATGTGATCCTTATAGGGATGAAAATAAGGATCATATCTCCATGTCATTTATTGCGGACATATTGGAATTTGATATATTTATCAACTCATTTGTGAATGAATATCATAATTTGAAATAATAAAAGCTCATTGTACTGGGACTATATTTATTTTGCAGAAATATGTATAAAATATATTAGAATTAAGCGTATGAAGAAGGTATCAGACTGACAAAAAAACATTCCTTGACTTTGGTTGAATCTCAGTTCTAATTTGGCTAAGCTGCTACTAACACCACTTTTATTTCACCAATCCCATAATTGGCATCAACAATTATTTTTGCAGACCAGCCATTAGGTTTGTTTAGAAAGGTATTGGTATAATAGCGGCATAAAAAGGTTCGTCACTTTTCGACTCTATGTCAACGAGTTAAAGTCGAAAAGTGACGAGCCTTTTCATTCCGCGACTGTACAATAGAAATAGCAAAAGTATTGATAAAGTGAAGTGTATTTTCTATTTATGAAGCGATCACATAAAGTAATCATACTATATGTGAGAAGTTGACTACCAAATGACAGTGGCACTATGGCATGATGGCTATGTTGCATTTTTGTCCAACAAATTGTTTTGGTTCATCAAGAAATATTTCCATTTCAATCATGCGTTTTTCATTCTCACAGACTAGTAATATGTACTGTCTTGCTTGTCTGCACATCAGATAGTGAAATAAGTAAATTATTGGTAATATCAGTCAATATGGTAGAAAAATTAAGAATTTATGTATATTCAAATAACGCATTTAGCAATTAAATAAATCTAAGATAAAGGTAACGCCACCAGAGTTGAGGCCACGCACACAACCACATCTCATGTAATGACAGCGGGATTTTGACGTTGTGTTGACGTTTAACAACAACACAACTTCAAAATCCCGCTGTCATTACATGAGATGTGGTTGTGTGCGTGGCCTCAACTCTGGTGGCGTTACCTCTATATTTAAATGTTTTTTTTTGCATTTTCATTTATCGTTAAATATCTTTACAATCCATCAATACATGGTAGGTTTTAATGTTTTATTTTGATTTGAATTCAGTGGGTATACTATACAATATAATTAATACAAGTCTTGGTTTCCAACTCAAAAGGCCAGCTACATCTAAAAGACGGGAATATATGAATAAGAACACTTGTTATCACTAAAACATACAAAATGCATTTATTGTGATCTTCGAAAGGTACACATGACAATTTTAATATTGAATTAAATCATAATTATAAAAGTAAGTGCTGAGATAAATACTCAATACTACAAGTTGTAATATTGCTGCTCTACGCTAAGGCAAACCTCACAGTATACTCTATAAAAACATAGAATATTGGTATCTTGAAAAAGCAGATAATTATTTACAACACTAATATAATATAAAATTCAGTTATTGCATTACACATAAAAATTCTAGGTTGTTAATGTAAAATAAAATTATGTAAATAACAATCTAAGTTCTAAAGCCATCAGAATTACAACCCCACACCCCCATCCAAAAGAGCGATTTCATGAGTTAATTAAAAATGGATCAAATCATCTCAAACTGATTTGAAACGGTCATCATAGGTCCAGAATTTAAAATAATTACTCTCAACTTTGGTTGTTCAAAATGTCGTCATCAACGGGAGGATGATAGGCAGAGGGAAGAGCGGCAGCAGCGGGCGGGCTGGAGACTTTCTTGAGGGCCTGGCGGCGCGCGGCGTACGCGGACATGCGCGCCAGGCGCGCGCGGCGCTGCTCGGGCGTCTCGCTGGCCAGGCGCCGCGCCGCGTACGCCGACATGCGCGCCAGGCGCCGCGCGCGCTGCTCCGCGCTCTCGTGCGCCAGGCGCCGCGCCGCGTACTCGGACATGCGCCGCAGTCGCAGCGCCCGCTGCTCGGCCGTCTCGTTCGCGAGCCGCTGGGCCGCGTACGCCGACATCTTGGCGAGTCGCGTTGCGCGTTCCTCCTCTGACTCGCTCTTCGGCCCCGACCCCTTGCGGCGCCGCCGCCGCTCCGCGGTCGGCGTCTCCATCAACAGTGGGTCCTCGAACCCGGACGACGCCGTCTCCTCCGAGTAATCATGGTAAGCCTGGTCGCTGCTGCTCTCCTCGTTTTCGGTCTTCACGCCCCCGAACGGCATCTGCACCACGTCCATGCTGAAATCTGAAGTGTTCATCGCTCTATCGACGTCTACCTGTTCCGATTTTATAGTAGAGATCCATTCGTCGTTCGCTTTCGCTATTACCATTTTCTTCCAGGAACAATCGGTTACGCCATAGTCTTCACCCATATTGATTGTTCAGCGACAACGATATCCACAGTATCATATTATCGAAACTTATCGTCAAAATACAATGATTCGTTGCATAAAACTAAATAAGTCATATTAGAAATCACATCCTCCACTTGTTTACTTTTTCGACGTTTTCGTAGTTTACCAGAGACAATCTTTTTTTGTTTTCTTTCGAAGCTAGTTGGTTGTGGGCAAAGAGTATTGTAATATTATATGAACGTTGTGGGCATCGAAAATAAGCTATTTGAGCTCAACATTTAAACTTTTCATTGTACCAATTTCCACATGCCATAAACACGTCGAGCTAGAAAGGAAAATGTTGAGTTGAGTTGTCAAAAAGTTGGCATTTTTTCCATCTGTTATTGGCCTGGCTTAGCTATTTTCGCATGTTAAGACGATCACTTTTATCAAGTGAGTTTTCCCCAAAGAGTATTGTTTTCCCGAATTACAACTAATGCGACATTATAGACTTGCCAACAGTCTGCATACGTTTTAGAGTCTATTTTGATTTAGTTGCGATGTGAAAATATCCGTAGTATTTATCGTCGCTATTCTTAGTGAATTTTACCATTATTTTGTGTTCCATTGACATTGGTTGACTTGTTTTAATAGTTTTTATTTATTTGTAGCCAATACAAACGTGGGAGTATAATCCGTGTCCAGTAATGTGATGACATAATTGTGTAATAAGAAGTGTTGCTCGCGCGCGCGATCTCTATCCTCAGTGAAGATGGACACCAGGGCTGAGTCGCCGGTGGGTTTGGTGGAGCCCGAAGCCGGGGGCTATGTGGAGAGCGACACAGACTACTCTAGCATCAGAGGGAAGGTGAGCTTTCGCATTTGTTTACAAACATATGTTTCCCGCGAAAATGTGCCGCCTTTGCTCATGTTGTTGCTAAATACAGTCCAACAAAAAGACTCGGTTCTTCATCATTTTACTTTGTTACAATTGTTTTTTCCAGTGCTAATTACTAATAAAATTCATGACAAAAGTTTTGTCTCATACTAAATGCCACATATAAACATTGTGTTAATAGTAATTGTGCAACTTTAATCTTTATCTAAATTTAAGATTTTAATATTTTAAGCAAGTGGATTTAAAATTAAAATACACAGTAATTATCATTTTATTAATACTGTTTCTACTTTGTAACAAAAGCTAGCCTGTAATAACTTCCTTTGTGATTCTGAAGAACATACTGCTCTTTAACTATTCTGTAGTATATTATTTTAAAATCCACCCTACTATTATTAGTTTTTTATTTCATCTGCGACAATGCATATTGCATAAATGGGGGGACTCCCCAAGATGATGCAATGACCCCCAAGTTGTTACAATACAGTGTTGCAACATGCTTGACTTGTTATGAAATTAATAGATTTGTATGTTTTAATATTTAATATAATTAGGTAATTACTCAATAAAATAAATAAAACCTATGAACTAAGTTATGTAAATTTATGTTACTAAGTTATGTAAAAATAAAAATACAAAAAGATACTCCGTACCAATCTTTTAAATTTATGGCACTTGATGGGCCAGTTTTGTAAATAAACTTGAAGTATTTTAAAAATATATTTTTTGATTTTACACAGAGGAAAATAATGTTCAACTCAACTGTGTTTCATAGATGGTGCTGGTGAGTCCCTCTGCAGATGAGTATGACCTCCTACGCAAACAGCTAATGGAGAGGCTAGAGGCAGGCAACGGGGAAATCATATATGACATAGGATTGGGAGAAGGTATGTGAAACTGTTTTATATGGTCAAATTAGAAAATACAACAAATACTGTGTGAAAGTTGCAATCAGTGGTGAAAGCTGGAAATGGAATAATCAATAATGTACATGAAGATTTATAAAGGAATACACTAACTGTTAGTGAGTCTAATTTCCAATACAGCCCTATAGCTCTTTAAGTTAAATTATTTATGATGTAATGTAATTTTTGTACTAACAACTGGCCATAAACTTTGTCAACTTATCGTTATTGTCAAGAAGATATTTCAACAGCCAGCATTGTCAAAGCATATAAAACTGTCATTTAAAAAGATGCAAGCTTCATCAAGAATTTTTTATTGACTCATTTGTTCACTATAGCTAAACCATTTAACTGAGTCCTCGTCCGCAAGGTACAGGGGCTGGGGGGTACGATGACATTGGGGGTCAGGAGAGATGCGGGCGGCAGGCACACAAGGCGCGCTCGCCGCCCGCGCCTCTCCCGGCCCCCTTTGTCGTGATACCCCCCAGCCCCTGTACTGCGCGGGCGAGGACTCTAGTTAAACGGTTTAGGTATAAATTTTATCAAGACTAGCACTGTGTCCTTGCAGGTTCAGTGTGAGCTAATTCTCAGTATTGTTTACCAATAATGCCAGATAGATAAGGCACATTTGATACTTGGCTTGATTATGCAAGCTACAATCTTATCACTGTGATGTAGTTAGTATCATATTATGATGACGTTAAGGTGTTCTTGTTAAAGAAATATACACTTCATTATTTAATTTGGACTTATTTAATCATAACTGACCAGTGAAAATCATTGTTTGATTTGATTTCTATTAGATAATGTTGGGATGAATCAAGTGTGATTGATTAATTTGATTGCAACCTAATGCTCCATACCCGAATGGTCCCATTTTACCCTTTGGGTATGGAACCCTAACAATAACTACAGCAGCTACGAGTTGACGTCATAACACCTAAGAAGGCATTTGAATTTGTGTATGTAGTACACCTCCTTTGTAAAAAGGTGTTTTTAAACCCCAACACAAAAAGAGGGGTGTTATAAGTTTGACCGCTATGTGTGCGTGTGTGTCTGTCTGTGTCTCTTAAACGGGTGAACCGATTTGGATGCGGTTTTTTTAATACAAAGCAGGTTTCTTGCTCATGATTCTTAGATATGTTTCATCAAAATCGGTTCAGCCGTTTCAAAGTTATCAGCTCTTTTGTTAGCTGCGGAAGGGATCTTAGACGCATAACGGGCATTGACTTAATGTTCAAACATACGAGTGAAATAATTGCGTTGGGGGTTTTTAAATTTTTTAATTTATAGTTATACTAACAAGTGTCAAACTTAGATAATAAATAAGTAGGCTCTACGAGAATGATCGGTTTCTAGTCTGTTGTGGGCAGCCATTCTTCCGTACCGTAGACTCTACGGCGTAGAGCATATAATTGTTCTGTTGTAAAAGATCTGAAGCCATATCGACACACGGAACGCCCTTAACCCTTGCCGCCCTTGCTAGCCTGACAGCTTGTGTGCGACTTTTCGACTATTGAAATCATCATAGGGAGTTTCTAAAAATATCAAATTTATATGCAAAATTTATGAATGTCTGATGGTTTTAATGGTCCAGAAGTTAGAGAAAACAAATGACGATAAAAGTTTGTCTTACCATCAATTTAATAATTGGCTGTGAGGGAAGAGCATGCGATAATTTATATGGTATTTCGATATGATTTGTGCATAAAAATATGCTGTTTGTAACTATTTATTGAGTTTTCATTGTATAATGCATTTATGGTTGTGTAGTAAAAATGACTTTGTGCCAAGTTTCTTGCGGCGCTTTCTTCTTTCCAATCACGTTCTTTACGAAAGCGCTAGACCCAATATAAGAGACTTTAAGGGCGTTTGTGCACTACAAGACCGGACCGGATAAATTCCGGTCCGGAATGGGGAAAAGTCTACAACAGTGTACCCTTGGTGGTGTTGATGATTTTCATGTGTTTTTATGTACAACTAGCTGTTGCCCGCGACTCCGTCCGCGGAGAATAGTATTGGTTTGTAGTACATGCTATGTATCAGAGATGGCGCTGTATGTGAAAAAAGATTTTCCCGCTTTTCTGTTGAAATTTTTCCTGAATTTTCTTTGCTATAAACCTCACGGAGCCCGAGACCTTTCCAACAAATGCAAAACCGTGGAAATCGGTTCGTGCGTTCTGGAGTTATAGCGTCAGGAAGGAAAACCCGACTTATTTTTATATAGTAGATAAATATCGCACCGTAAAAAAATCGGACACTTATCCCCATTCCGGACCGGAATTCTCCTGTCCGGTCTTGTAGTGCACAAACGCCCTAACGGGCTACTTACAGAAATAATCAGTTTTTTTTATTAAGGAACCGTAACTGGTAGTATTTGTGAATGAAACTCGAGTTTAGGATGTTGTTTGGTAGATGGTCGCGGTCTGACGGAGGAGGAGTACAACGCGTCGGTGGCGACGCTCCAGTCTCTCGTTAGCTCGGAGCGCGTGTCGTGCGTGGAGCTGCGGCGCTGGCAGTGCGGCGGCGCCGAGCCGGGCCTCACCGGGCAGTACCTGCTGCGGGCCGAGCGCCCGCACACCGACTTCATGGAGATCAGGTACGCAGCAGCAGGGACATCTTCAGGAGTACAACGCGTCGGTGGCGACGCTCCAGTCTCTCGTCAGCTCGGAGCGCGTGTCGTGCGTGGAGCTGCGGCGCCGAGCCGGGCCTCACCGGGCAGTACCTGCTGCGGGCCGAGCGCCCGCACACCGACTTCATGGAGATCAGGTACTGCAGCATCAGGGACATCTTTAACCTTTAGAAAGATTCTTGTTAAACTCTATTTACTGTTCACTACTTACGTCTAGTTACAACAACGGGGTGCGGTTAGTAACTAAAGCTTGCGGCGTGTTCCGTTGCCGCGTCCCGGGTTCTAAGAATCTTAGCGCTGGGTCAGCTCATATTATTCTAGTGTAGAGTGATCAGATGTCCCGTATTTATATATTGCTCACTGTCCCGTAATTTGGCGAAACCGATACGGGACAGTACATTGCCCGTAATTTATGGTTCAATGGCTTTTAATGATAAAAATACCTATTCGAAAATAGTTATTTATGATAAAAGTGCGGAAAGTAGGCAATTCCCAACGAATGGCGGAGATCCAAACACGAGCGAAGCGAGTGTGGTTTAGCCGATATGAGTTGGGAATTTAATGACCACAGGAGAGACAAGTGTTGTTCGTTACGCTTTGTACGATTCATATGGGTGTATTATGTCAGGGTGGCGGTGGTGGGCAACGTGGACGCGGGCAAGTCGACGCTGCTGGGCGTGCTGACGCACGGCGAGCTGGACAACGGGCGCGGCTTCGCGCGGCAGCGGCTGTTCCGGCACAAGCACGAGATGGAGAGCGGCCGCACCAGCTCCGTCGGCAACGACATCCTGGGCTTCGACAGCGTGGGTCAGTACCTAGGTTGCCAACCGTCTCTCCATACGCGGGACGTTCAGTTTCTGGAGCCCTAGACTCTATCTAAGGCAGGGTTTCTTAAACTTACGGACACCTTTCACAATTTAAACAATTCCACGGACACCTGTCAAAAAAATTTTGGTAAATAAAGATAGTTCGGCCCCGCGCCCCACACCACACAATTTCCTAACAAATATTATTTACAAACTGACATACTGCGGACCCCTGATACACATGCTACGGACCCCTAAGGGACCCCACTTTAAAAAACCCTGATCTAGGGTATGCGTCCCGCGAAAGGTCCGCCTTGGACGCCAATTGTCCCGTTTTTAGACTAAACCAAATTATAAGCACTAAAAATTAACGTTCAATTGTAAAGAAGATTAATTTGAGAGCACGTAATTTTATCTATACTAATATTATAAAGAGGAAAGATTTGATTGTTTGTTTGTTTGTTTGTTTGCATTGAATAGGCTCCGAAACTACTGGACCGATTTAAAAAATTCTTTTGCCGTTAGAAAGCTACATTATCACTGAGTGACATAGGCTACTTTTTACCGCGGGAAAATACCTTTTCCTACGGGAAAATTAATTTATCGCGGGCGAAGCTGCGGATGGAAGGCTAGTTTTAAATATAGCGCTAGTAACGCGCGAGAACATCGTCCTCGTCCATCGTCCGGGCGCCATCCCATTTTACCATCTCTTTCTGCCAAACGGAATAGGATGGCAATATTGGCTTCTGGTCGTGGAGACTATCATCGGAATGATACGTTTACAGCATAAAGCGTGTCACACACAAGGCCTGAGGCAGGCTGAGGTCATTGACTCAGCTGGATGTTTGTAGGGAACGTGGTGAACAAGCCCGACCACGGCACGCTGGACTGGGTGAAGATATGCGAGAAGTCCTCCAAGGTGATCACGTTCATCGACCTGGCCGGCCACGAGCGGTACCTCAAGACTACGGTGTTCGGGATGACCGGACACGCCCCCGACTTTGGCATGCTTATGGTGAGTGGGTCGACTGACTTATGACTACTATATTGAGCAGATGAACTGACTTATGGCTACGTACGGTGAGCAAATGAACTGACTTATGCCTGCTTATACTGAGCAGATGAATTCATTGGTGACTACTTACGATGAGTGGATGAATTGACTTATGCCTATTTATACTGAGTGGATGAACTGACTTATGACTACTTATATTGAGTGAATGAACTAACTTATGACTACTTATATTGAGTGAATGAACTGGTTTATGACTACGTATACTAAGCGGATCAACTGACTATGCTTACTTACAGTAAGCACTGAACTGATTTATGACTACTTAAGACTAGTGCATGAACTGACTTATGACTACTTATACTGAGTGGATGAACTGACTTATGCTTGCTTATGATGAGCAGATGAACTGACTTGTGACTATTTATACTGAGTGGATGAACTGACTTATGACTAGTTGACTACTTATACTGAGTGGATGAACTGACTTATGCCTACTTATGGTGATGCTGATTTGCAGCCAGTACAGCTACAGAAGTTTGGAAGCTACGAGAAATATTCGGTAGTGATTTTTGTTTTATGTAGATTGGTGCGAACGCAGGCATCGTGGGGATGACCAAGGAGCACTTAGGGCTAGCGCTGGCGCTGTCGGTGCCGGTGTTCGTGGTTGTAACCAAGATCGATATGTGCCCGCCCAACGTGCTGCAGGTAAATAACAAAAAAAAAGTAGGAGTTTAAAAAAATATTTTCATGTTACACTTGAAATCATGTACACTTCCTCGAAACAATTCAATAGTGTGTGTGAAGTGCTCAATCCTCACTGATCCTGTGTGAATTATGGCCTAGGGGGCCTCATGCTGAGAACAGGTCTGTGCCCTACCAGTGAAACATCTAAACTTAAAGGCTGGGATGATGATAATTTCATGCGTTTCTATTTAAATAATAACATAATTATTTTTGGCTTGTTTTATTCATTAACTAATATAGAACACTGATATTAAAAAAAAACTTTAAAAATCTAATCTAATATATAAAAATCTCCTGTCACGGTGTTTGTTATCGAACTCCTCCGAAACGGCTTGACCGATTTTTATCATTTTTTTTTCTCCATACTCTGCTGGTCTGAGAATAGGTCGTAGGCTATTTTGTATACCTCTATTCTTCGCGGACGGAGTCGCGGGCAACAGCTAGTAATATATATTAAGTTATTTCTATTGTTGGTGGCTGTTTGAGCCTGATTGCCTTGGGGGAATTTACGTTATGCTATGCACCAATGCATAAAAACCAATTTTAAACACATGACATGAGAAAAAAAAGTGAGAAAGTGTATTTCTCGCAGGATAACCTGAAGCTGCTAATTAGGATCCTGAAGTCGTCAGGGTGCCGCAAAGTACCCGTTATGGTCAAGACAAAGGACGATGTCATCGTTAGCGCCACCAACTTCGTCTCACAGAGGTATGAACGCTTTTCTGCATTTGAAACTGTCGAGCCAATGGTACGGTCAAGGTCTTTAATTCATGAGCCACCATGGAACCATTTCACAGTAAACGTCATAGTGACATCGCATTAATTAACAAGGAAAATCGTAATGACTTTTCCTTTGAAAAGGTTCCATGGTGGCTCATGAATTAAAGTCCTTGACTGCACAATGTCACATTAGATTAAATAAGTTTTATTTTTTCATAAATTTCTTTTTTGTGACAGGTTTTTTTGCTGACTGTACTTTTCTTTGTACAGTCTTAAACTACTCATCAAGACAGATGAAAGGGGGGGGGGGGTATTATGACAAACGGGATTCTCGGCCCCTTTGTCGTCGTACCCCCCAGCCCTGTATCGCGCAGGCGAGCACTCATTTAAACGGCTTAGCTATAGGTCAATTGGTATCAATTGTCCCATGATTTTATTTATTTATTTGTAAACGTAAACTTCTTACACGGGGTGACTAGAACACACTACCAACCAGATAAGATTGCATTGTCACCAAGACATTACCCTTAAATTACTTGTCCAGGTTATGCCCCATCTTCCTGGTGTCGAACGTGAGCGGCGAGAACCTGGAGCTGCTGACGATGTTCCTGAACCTGCTGAAGACGCGCATGCCGTCCAGCGACGACCAGCCCGCGGAGTTCCAGATCGACGACACTTACTCCGTGCCCGTGAGTTGCTAGTCGATACTGGGCCCGCGCCCGTTTCGGCCGCGGTCAAAGCTTAATGCTCCAAACGCACAGATAGCGGAGGTATGGCTGTGCGGTGGCGGTGACGGTTGTAATATTCTAACTTGTAGGAACGAGTTCGCAGTACGGTACCACACAACCCTTCATACAAGTTAGAATATTACAACCGTCACGCGCCACCCTACCGCCACGCCTCCGCTGTCTGTGCATTTGGAGCTTAAACGCGCACAAGCACCAAGTTCCTAAGAGACCCGTTTTGGCGGCTCATTGTCAATGACCAAACAGGATTTGTTCTCTTTGGGTACGCAAAAAAATAAGTGTTAGTTACCGTACTTGAGTAATTGGGATGTCCCAATTTTTGGCAACGTATAATAAATCGAAAACCGTTTGGAGAAATAGGCTTTGTGAAGCGTTTTCAGAAATCAGATTCCAAAAATATGATAATCTGAATTAAATAAAGAAAATTTAAGTAATGACCTTCATTTGACCCCTGCAGTGAATCGTCACAAAGGCAGATATAAAGCAGGTCTACACTCTTAAGCAAATTGACAGTTTGAAATGTTGCTGTCCTGCTTATAATAGCAAAGAGTGACAAAGACAGAACTTTAATCACATGATGCACACCTGGCTTTAAACAGTTGTCATTTATCATAAAGTCCGAAATGTATACAATACTCGCAATGTATTTTTACAAATTTAATTATTAAATTACTACGTTACAAGTAAATATGAAAGAATTTAAATATCAGATTTTAATAAAAAATATCTATTTACTATCACACCATTAAACAAACAGGAATAATCGAAGCTAAAAGAAGAGAAATAAATAAAACTATTTTGTCATGGTTCATTTAGGACCCTAAGCCGTGCTTGTAATATTGACAGTGACAAGACAAATCAGGGGCACTACTACAAAATTCGAAGTTCGTATCGTATCATCCCTCTCACTCTCGTGTCAAATCATATTAGCGTGAGCGGGACGGCATGAAACGAAGTTCGAATTATGCACTTCGTAGTAGGGTCTCAGTAGTGCCGTGGTAGTGCCACAGATTATGTTATGTACGACTTGAATTTTTCTAGGCTATGGAACGTGGCTCTCTCACTGTGACGTCATCCAACGTATTTCTAAAAAAAAATATAAAAAATTAAATACTCAACCAAATTCAAAATCGATGAAAATGGTGTCTTAAAATATCCTATTCTTTCCAAAAAAAATATAAAAACTATAGGTTATTTTTTTTGGTGCATCCCAATTCTGTACAATTGGCAGTTGGTCGGTGTTGCAGAATTGAATAATTGGTATTTTTTTTATACTATAAATGTTTAGGTATTTAACTAAATGTAAATAAACAGACAGAGACAACAGTTATGGCGTCGTGTTAACTAGCCGAAAGCAATATTTGTAATTGAATTCACGCGTTGCATTGTTGCCGTACTCTTTAGTACAGTCGCATTATTATTTTTCATATCTCCTGTTTGGAAAGTTAAACTTTCATGGGTAGATAACCGGGTGGAAAATTGGGATTGTTCATTTTTTCTAACCCCCCCTTTTTATTTTTTTTTATCGAAAATATAGAGCATTATAAGAAACTAATTTGAATATTTCAGCAATTCACCACTCCAATATTTTTTTAAAATTTATTGTAAATTTGAGATACGACTTCTCGTAAATTACATGCTACGGCTGAATCTGTGTATAAACCACAGACACAAAGACAAAAAAAATGTGTCACAATCGATGGTTAGTTGTCATCTGACAATGTCACTTTACATTACAATAACAATAACACTAAAGTTGCCGATTCTTCCAAGAGAATAGGTAAAAAAAAACGATTTACTGCTATAGTATTTTTTGTACGTGTAAAATAAAATGGTCAGAAGTGTTCCCTTGAAAGTTCTTTGGCGGATTTAATCCATACTTACATTAAAATGATCCTCGCCACAATAATTACATGTTGTAAACTTTGAATTAACTTCGCGGCACCACTTCTCTTGTAAATCTTCTCTAATGCCAACAATTAATTTGTTTGGGCTATTGAGAGAATCATTTCCACAAGTAGGAATGAAACACTTCCTGTATAAATCCATTATTAAAATATGAAAAACGCGAAGAATGTTTTTCAAAATAGTATCCTTAAACTGACAGATGATAACTACGTCGAAGTGACAGAGAATAGTAGGTATAGAGAAACTAGACGGACGGCTTTTTTTTTCTTGATGCAAAGAATTTCAAATTTAATGCCCACAGAAAGATCAAACAAAGGTCAAACATTATTTTGCAAAAATACACACGATCATTTAATATTTTTTTCTCAAACATGCTTTGAAATGTATGCGTTAATGTCACAAAATGAAGCCATGAAGTTTGTTGTTTATGGCTCCCTACATTACTTCTTGGCCTAGGCCATAAAAGTAAGTATGAAAAACCATTATTGTCCGCTGCTGTAACTTTTTAAATTTGCTTACTAACATTAAACTGACAAAGGAAAAATTACATCCAGCCAACTTACGACATTAAAAAAAATCTGTCTTCTTTTATTTCTATAAAACCGCCTAAACTACTGGTGATGGATGGATGGATGTATGGATGTAGGTATGTATGGATGAATGGATGTATGGATGGATGTATGGATGTACGGATGGATGTATGGATGTATGGATGGATGGATGGATGGATGTATGGATGGATGGATGTATGGGTGTATGGATGGATGTATGGATGTATGGATGTATGGATGGATGTATGGATGGATGGATGTATGGATGGATGTATAGATGTATGGATGGATGTATGGATGGACGGATGGATGTATGGATGGATGGATGGATGTATGGATGGATGGATGTATAGATGGATGGATGAATGGATGTATAGATGGATGGATGTATGGATGGATGTATGGATGTACGGATGTATGGATAGATGGATGGATGTATGGATGGATGTATGGATGGATGGATGTATGAATGGATGTATGGATGGATGTATGGATGGATGTATGGATAGATGTATGGATGGATGTATGGGTGGATGTATGGATGGATATATGGATGGATGGATGGATGGATGGACGGATGGATGGATGGTTGGATGGATGGATGGATGATGATGATGATGATGATGATGATGATGCATGTTTGAGAAAAGCTCTATACAATCCTCGGCCGGAAGAGGGATTGCTGGACTCGTTTTATCCGGCCTCGTCTACGACTCGGCCGTATACCCCAAATCTCGTCCGTCAATCCCTTACTTCACGGCCTCTGCAGTAATGTACTATTTACTTTGATCAATTATAACTGAAGATACACATTGCCGAACAAAATCCCCTTGAAAGAATGTCCGAACTATTTATTTGTTTGCGTAACAAATAAAATCATCACCTACACAAAGTTATTACTTTGTGTGAAAAGAATAAGTGACGAAATTTGAACCTAGTCTTTACTTAATTACAGTTGAATTTCGCAACTTCACAGTTAAAAATTTATTTACGTGTGCGTAGAGAAAACTGATCCCAAATACGTAAATACGTGACGAAATTTGAACCTAGTCTTTACTTCATTACAGTCGAATTTCGGTAGCGGCAAAACTCCACAACGCTTGACACTTGACAGCTAAACTCCACAATTTCCACACGTTTGGTCGGATATGAATGTAAGCCTTATCAGAAACGGCATAGTGATTAATTTCACTTGCTACATTGAAGGCGACGTTGTAAGATTGCTTTGACGAGTTTGACGTTGCTTTGGCGGACGAAATGATGTTGTAGAACAAAGAATGCATTCCGACTTTAGGAGAGGACTTTCTTTACAAAAAGTTTTTGTCAATTAATGCAATAAAAAACGGTGAAATTAAGGTTAACGCCAACACTTTACAGAATGAATGGGGACGTCATTTAGATAATTTTAAACCTAATTTTCTTTACTCCAAATGTTTACCGTTTTCGAGATATAAGTATAAAATGATAAACTGACTAACTGACTGTTGTATATAAACGCACAGCCCAAAACGCTGCACCTAGAGACTTGAAATTTTGCAAATGTGTACAATGTGTACAATGTGTGTATACAATGTAGGCATCCAACAAGGAAGGATTTTTGGAAATTCCCACGGGATAAGGAAAATACGGGATTTATATATTCAGTTCAACGGGATTCCTATGTATCTCCGTAATTATGTATATTATAATTACTACTCTTCAAATTGGGCATAAAAGTAGGTAATTATAATAGTGAAAAATATTTTTAGGATTTTTCGAAATTCCCACGGGTTATGGAAAAACGGGATTTATATTATTCAGTTCAACAGGATCGATTATTTGTTTTACTGGTCGTAGAAAGCTGAAATTTGCCATTTAGGTTCCTTGGAGAGTGTAGGGGAGTACTTAAAGTTGTTCGTAATCATGAGAAAATCCAGAAAGTATAATTTTCATGAGTTAAAATCGGGTTTTGTTCCGCGTACCCTGACACAGTGTCGTCTCGTGATCATGGCGCATGCAACTGTGCCGAAATATCGGGCTTCTTCAAAATCAAGGTACCATCGCCCCAGACGTCAGATACCCATTTTCATAACAAATTTGCTTGCAGCCGTTGATGTTTATTGCTATGGATTGTTATGGACAGATGTCTAGCCACTGCACGCAAACTGGGCCTTTAAGTTGGTTATCTGGCGCTTGGGGCGATAGTACGCGGAACAAAACCCGATTTTAAATCATGAAATTAGTAAAGACCGCGATAGTCTAAAATATTGTAGTATAATTTTCTCCCTAATATTATGTATTTGAAGTCACCGTGTATATTTTTTTTTGTAATGGTGGGTAGTATTATAATGAAACAAAAAAAATCAAACAAATTTCATTATTTATGAATAAAATTTGTTTTTAATATAATAACTTTATTAATTTTTATTTTCAATCAGTGTCCTTGAAACAAGGTAAGTTTATTATATAATTGTCGTTTAGATTTTTGTTTCAGGTCTTGGCTTGTCTTTCTAGCTTCGTAATGGAGACGTATGTCAACATATTTCATAATTATGGACTTTATTAACCAGTTGCGATGGTTGTGTTTAACTTCAGTCAATGTCTTTTTATACAATAATTCTTTTAAAATTTGCACGTAAATTATTTCTTTTTCGCACCTACTACCGCCTGAACGTAAATGCCTTCTGAGCACTACCTCCGCCCTGTCACAGATAACAAATACATCTCCGGAGCTATAGCACAATCCTCCTAAGTCTTTCATGTCAATTAATTTATGAAATGATTTTTTTTCTTTGGCTAGCAAGTGGTCTTTACAATCTTCACATTTTAGATGCTTCAGTAAATATCTCACTACGAAACCGGAGATGTATCCTACGATCTGCTTGATCAGCTCGGAATCAAGATGATCGCAATCCAATGAGGCAGAAACTATATTGCAGTTGTTTGTGTATGTTTGAATTTCGGACTCCTCTAATCTTTCTTTAAATGCCCCCATAGACGCAGATTCTTCCAAGTCAATGTCCAAGCGATAGCCAGCCGAAGTGTTATTAATGTTGGCGACTGCGTTTCCGCTTAGAACTGGTATGCTTTCCAGTGGTATGCAATTTCCAGTAAACTTTTCTCCGACTTCAACGTGTGTCAAAATTTTTTTGTATGCAGCTTTGAATTGCACCGCATTGGGATTGTTATTGAAACCACCTTGGCTTCTTATTTGGCCAAAAAACAATTCTAGGTGGTCTTGACTTACTTTATAACCAGTAACACATACACACATACATGACATACGTATACACATCCAGGAAATCAAAACTTCACACAAAAACACATAACGTTCTAGAAATAAAAAAATAGGGTGATGGCAACTCCACTACACTTTTGTTCTATGTTCTGTTGTTTATCTGTTTCGTTTTACTGATAAGCTTTCCTGTGCGTGTGACAAAGACAAGGCATATGTCAATGTTGTGGAATTCTGACAACGTTAATCTTTTAATTAGCAATTTATAAATGGCTTTAAAATTAATTTAAATCAATATTTCTCTCTGATTCTTAGAATTTAATAGAAAAAACAACAGATACTCACCGAAAGTATGATATTCCATTAGATTTGTTCCGTTTTTTCGAGTGATTTTTGCACTTTTTAAAGACGCACGTGGGCATCGTTACGCTTGCATTGACAACAACGTACTGAGAAAAAAGTCGTCCACTTTTATCAAAGTGGAGCTCATTTGGCTCGGACATATTCGGGCGCGCGACTGTGCATCTACAGTTATAATTGATCAAAGACTATTTAGTACAATGTTATAAAATGATTTAATAAACCTATTCCTCGAAATGGTTTTGGAGTTAGACAACATTGTAAAAAAGTGATCAATGCCAATTGCGTTTTCATCTCTAGGGTGGAAAGTAATTTTTTTTAATTTTTACGATTAGCCTCGGAGTCGAAGATAATTCAGTTACGTCAGTGACACTTTTTTTCACGTTTCGGCATGGCCACCTAGATGCACGTCGTGACCATGGAGCTTTTGGAACAAGAAATTTGATCTAATTTTTTAAATTTGCTTACTAATATTAAACTGACAAAGGAAAAATTACATACAGCCAACTCTAAGCATTCTTACGACATAAAAAAAATCTATCTTCTTTTATTATACCTATAAAACCGCCTAAACTACTGGTGATAATGCGGATGGATGGATGGTTGGTTGGATGGATGGATGAATGGATGGATGGATGGATGGATGGATGGATGGTGATAATGTACTATTATCTTTAATGTATTATTATTTTTTTGTAGTATTTTACTTTCCTCACAGTCGAAATGAAAAGTAGAGTGTCTAACTCGGGTGAAATTACCCATTTCCCCTCGAACTATTGGCGCTCACACTTCGTTCGAGCGCCAGAAATATCTCGGGTTAAATGGGTCACTTTCCACCCTTGGTTATCAATCTACTATTTCATCGCACTTGCTCGTCAATGGTGTTATTCCATGCTTGTATACTAAATGACAATGGCCTAAATTGTTCTTAAGGGAGTTATAGATTTACGTACAGTTTTTCTACCCAAGGGAGTTCTAACTTTAGTTTTAAAATTTGCAGACAAGTAATTTCAGACTAAGGAGGTTTCAAGTCAGCCAACGTTTTATTTATTATAATTAAAACTTAGCTATAACCCAAATTTTACAACACAAAACTTATCTACGCTTCATGAAAATTCGTTATTTTTATATTTTAAATTTATATCAAATAGCTTTGCAATAATTTTAGTAAAAATATTTTTTTTAACATGTTGGCAGAATCTGGCCGTTTACCTATCGAATTCTAAACTAAACACAGTTTACATTATCTATGGTAGGTGACTCGAAAAAGTGACAATCTGTATTTGCGGGTAGCCATTATTTTATTCAATTTAAGTGCTTAGATACAAATTAATTTTATTTTTGGATTTTTTTTCTCGCAATGTGATGAAAATCATTGTGTGTATCACGGGCAGTAAGGGGATTACAAACTCGAGTCATTAAAAGCCCTCCGCCTTCGGCGTCGGGCTTCTAATAGACTCTCATTAGTAATCCCCTACTTACGGCCCTAGATGCACAATGTACTATAGTTAAGTTAGTTGTATGTAATTAAGCAAGCATACAATTCACATGTGCTAAAAATAAACTTCTATCAAGTACGCGCGCGTTTATCATTTAGCAATTCGGCCAATCAGCCAGCATCATCATCGAAAGGTATATGAGTATATCAAGGCTCATACATCTTTATGGTCCTTCGAACCGGATCTGAACCAGTGACCTATGCACGTAATGGAAAATTGGTCTGTGGCCAATGATGGGTATTGTTTCCAGGGCGTGGGCACGGTGGTGTCGGGCACGACGCTGGCCGGCGTGATCCGGCTGAACGACACGCTGCTGCTGGGCCCGGACCCGCTGGGCCGCTTCTCGCCCATCGCCGTCAAGAGCATCCACCGCAAGAGGATGCAGGTGGCCGAGGTGCGGGGCGGGCAGACTGCTTCCTTCGCGCTCAAGAAGATCAAGCGCTCGCAGATACGCAAGGTATACAGAACAATACAATACAATACGTTTACTTTTAGTTTACCACTGACAGATGGCTTGCCTTCATTTCATTTCCAACTTTAACACCATATAAATAAAGTAGCTATTACAAAATCTGCAAACGTGGGTAACAGTATTCTAAAATTGGCTTTATTTGTAGGCCGTTAAAGTTGAATATGAAATGAAGGCAAACCATCTGTCAGTGGTAAACTTTATATGTAATTTTACTGTACAAATATTCTTTATTGATCATGATCACCAAAAGCAGTACAGTGAAATTACAAAATAAAAATTGAGGTAGGCGGTCTTATTTTTGGGCCCCATACAGGCCCCTGCCTAGTTCGGGGTCCGCCGATATCTTTCAACAATTGTAATTCTCAATGATGATTTTGAAAATAAATTTATTCTTATTCTTTATTCTTATCGCTAAAAAGCGATCTCTTCCAGACAACCAATTACTCAGAAATTAATAAATATGAACAGACTAGTAGGTGGCAGAAGAAGGTATACAGAACTAGACTGTCCCAGCCAGAGCGTGGACACTGCAGTGTCTGGCACGACGTCAGTCGGCGTAGCCTAGTTGAAACGCTTCTGCTGGGCCCGGATCCCTGCCCCTTTAAATTGTGTCCATTAGGGCCGCTTGCACGGTCTAAGGTTAAACATTAAACCGTTAACCCTAGGTTGTATGACAGTTTCATAAACTTTGACACAACTTAACTCAGGGTTAACGATTTCATATTTTTTAAAACTAGGCCCTTACAGCTAGCGACTGATTCCTTCACGAAATACGCAAGATGACATAAGTCCGGAGAAATAGATATGTCAACCGAGCGTATACATTTTTGAAAGTCTCAGTGAAAAATATTTATCCACGTTTTATCAGTCGCCTGTGTTTGAATTGCTCAGATTAGCACAATTGACAACCTTTCATTTTTTTAACACCTGAAAATTACTACAGGAATCGAAAGAGTTTCGCCTCCTGAGCACGGAAAAATATTTATTATAATTTATTTCTCCATATTTAAAAAAATGCAACAAATTAAAAATAAAAAACATATAGTACATGTTTACCAATACTGCCACAGAATAGATATGTTTCCTTTAGAGCCCGTTCCCACTATGTCGTTGTCGGATTCCGATTTTAATCGGGCGTTCCAGTGACATAGTAGTGGGAACGGGCTCTTACTCTTTTCACTAGAAAAAAAAGCTGTCATAATTTTAAACGAATAGATCCGCTGAAACGAGAAATTTAAGTCAGTGCATGTCACTATAAAAAAAAATGTAGCTCACAATTTTCATGAAGCTCACTTGTCCTTAGGGCATGGTGATGGTCTCCCCTCTCCTGGAGCCGCAAGCGTGCTGGCAGTTCGAGGGCGAGATCCTGGTGCTGCACCACCCCACCACCATCTCCTCGCGCTACCAGGCCATGGTGCACTGCGGCTCCATCCGCCAGACCGCCTCCATCCTCTCCATGTCGCGCGACTGCCTGAGGACGGGCGACAAGGCCCGAGTGCGGTTCAGGTTCATCAAGCACCCGGAGTATCTGAAGCGAGGGCAGAGAATGGTAAGAGCCATAGCGCTGCGAGCCCGCAACTTATTTGCCGCGAATGCGTATCGTATTCGTCGCAATCGCGCAGCGAATTCGTTGTATCTTTAAGGCTGGGACGCCATGATCTAAATGAGATATCCTGTATACAAAACCGCCTTCCTGCCAAGCCGCGCGCACAAGCACAAGAGGAGATTATCATTATTGTTTTGATTGTGTTGCACTGGCTTAATACAGTTGTAACTCGCCAGGTGTTCCGTGAAGGACGCACAAAGGCGGTCGGCAACGTGTTGCGGCCGGAGCCCGCGAGCGCCGCGCCGCGCCACAAGCCGCAGCAGGCGCGCCACAAGCACGAGCGCCGCGCCCCGCACCCCGCCGCGCTCGCCCCCCTCGCCGCCCCCACCACACTGGAGGGCGTCACTGTGAGTAGCACTACCAAGCAACGTGTTGCGGCCGGAGCCCGCAGCGCCGCGCCGCGCCACAAGCCGCAGCAGGCGCGCCACAAGCACGAGCGCCGCGCCCCGCACCCCGCCGCGCTCGCCCCCCTCGCCGCCCCCACCACACTGGAGGGCGTCACTGTGAGTAGCACTACCAAGCAACGTGTTGCGGCCGGAGCCCGCAGCGCCGCGCCGCGCCACAAGCCGCAGCAGGCGCGCCACAAGCACGAGCGCCGCGCCCCGCACCCCGCCGCGCTCGCCCCCCTCGCCGCCCCCACCACACTGGAGGGCGTCACTGTGAGTAGCACTACCAAGCAACGTGTTGCGGCCGGAGCCCGCAGCGCCGCGCCGCGCCACAAGCCGCAGCAGGCGCGCCACAAGCACGAGCGCCGCGCCCCGCACCCCGCCGCGCTCGCCCCCCTCGCCGCCCCCACCACACTGGAGGGCGTCACTGTGAGTAGCACTACCAAGCAACGTGTTGCGGCCGGAGCCCGCAGCGCCGCGCCGCGCCACAAGCCGCAGCAGGCGCGCCACAAGCACGAGCGCCGCGCCCCGCACCCCGCCGCGCTCGCCCCCCTCGCCGCCCCCACCACACTGGAGGGCGTCACTGTGAGTAGCACTACCAAGCAACGTGTTGCGGCCGGAGCCCGCAGCGCCGCGCCGCGCCACAAGCCGCAGCAGGCGCGCCACAAGCACGAGCGCCGCGCCCCGCACCCCGCCGCGCTCGCCCCCCTCGCCGCCCCCACCACACTGGAGGGCGTCACTGTGAGTAGCACTACCAAGCAACGTGTTGCGGCCGGAGCCCGCAGCGCCGCGCCGCGCCACAAGCCGCAGCAGGCGCGCCACAAGCACGAGCGCCGCGCCCCGCACCCCGCCGCGCTCGCCCCCCTCGCCGCCCCCACCACACTGGAGGGCGTCACTGTGAGTAGCACTACCAAGCAACGTGTTGCGGCCGGAGCCCGCAGCGCCGCGCCGCGCCACAAGCCGCAGCAGGCGCGCCACAAGCACGAGCGCCGCGCCCCGCACCCCGCCGCGCTCGCCCCCCTCGCCGCCCCCACCACACTGGAGGGCGTCACTGTGAGTAGCACTACCAAGCAACGTGTTGCGGCCGGAGCCCGCGAGCGCCGCGCCACGCCACAAGCCGCAGCAGGCGCGCCACAAGCACGAGCGCCGCGCCCCGCACCCCCGCCGCGCTCGCCCCCCTCGCCGCCCCCACCACACTGGAGGGCGTCACTGTGAGTAGCACTACCAAGCAACGTGTTGCGGCCGGAGCCCGCAGCGCCGCGCCACGCCACAAGCCGCAGCAGGCGCGCCACAAGCACGAGCGCCGCGCCCCGCACCCCGCCGCGCTCGCCCCCCTCGCCGCCCCCACCACACTGGAGGGCGTCACTGTGAGTAGCACTACCAAGCAACGTGTTGCGGCCGGAGCCCGCAGCGCCGCGCCGCGCCACAAGCCGCAGCAGGCGCGCCACAAGCACGAGCGCCGCGCCCCGCACCCCGCCGCGCTCGCCCCCCTCGCCGCCCCCACCACACTGGAGGGCGTCACTGTGAGTAGCACTACCAAGCAACGTGTTGCGGCCGGAGCCCGCAGCGCCGCGCCGCGCCACAAGCCGCAGCAGGCGCGCCACAAGCACGAGCGCCGCGCCCCGCACCCCGCCGCGCTCGCCCCCCTCGCCGCCCCCACCACACTGGAGGGCGTCACTGTGAGTAGCACTACCAAGCAACGTGTTGCGGCCGGAGCCCGCGAGCGCCGCGCCGCGCCACAGTTAGTTCTTGGTTGTATAAATACAATTTTCAACTCTTCTGTCAGACTTCGCTCCTCAGGCTATCTCTGCCTGGAGAGAGATCTCTTTCTTTTGTAGCTTTTCTCCATTTCGTTACTTGTACAGCTTTAAAAGATGCGTGGCTTGATGGAGCCGTGTCAGAAAAGAACCCTGCTTGGTGGAGGTGCTGGGATAATCTTGATACGTGGAAATAACATCAAGCCAGGCCAGTTTTCGTCGTTTTAATACATTTTTACTGACAAAACAAAAAAGTTACGCTTTTCATTTTAGCCTGATATAACTTGTACTACAAGTTCCGTTGCTAGTCTTAATCCTTTGATCCTATTTCTGTGTTGTTAGTCCATTCATGAATATATTTATATGCCCTACTGTTTTTACTGATCAGTACTTAACTAGCTGGAAAACAGCCCAATCTCGACAGTGGCACCGATTTAAAACAAAAAATAATCGTAATAAATTCCACAGGAAAACGACGTGACGACAGTAGACTCCCCGTTCGAAGTGCAGACAGACAAGCGGGGCGCGAGCGGCGCGGGCGGCGCGGGCGGGGGGCGGCGGGGCCGCAAGCGCCACGACAAGCCGCCCGAGCCCGCCGCCCTCGTCGCCAACTAGCCACCAACACTACACGACGGTTGAAACAACCTGGTAACACTGGCTTGGAACATCCCTTGACAGTTTGGCTCAAAGGACTAAGTTTCCAGGCCATAAAATCTTTAAAAAAAAACCCTTGACAGATAACTGTCCTAATATTTTTGGTGTCAATATCATTCAGCCGTTAACTTCTCAGAAAGAATTTAGTCAGGCAGACACATTATTGATGTCACTGAAATAATTTAATAATAGATATCGTGATTGACGCTCGAAACCAATCGTATGCCATGTAACTCCGTTTTGTTCTGATTCTCGTTTAACTGGGTTATTCTTGGGAGTTACCTCTTTTATATTCTGCTTGACGATCACGGGTTAAACTCTTGGCATAGTGTGTATCAAAACATTGACGTCACCCCACTGTGTAGTTACTACACAAATAAAGTTGTATTTTTCTAACAAATTCAGAGGATATGTCCTGATAATTATTAGGTATTCAATTCTACGAGGCGAAGCAAGGGATTTGTTGTACTTTTATTAAATTTTGTAACTATAACATTTTTAAAATTGCATTGAATTTATAATTGATAAGATCCGGGATCCGCCTATATTCCATTCATAACTTATCAAAAATTAGTAAGAAGCATGGATACTTCTGTCTTAGAGGAATAATGATGCAAAAATTGTGAATGCAAAGTACAACAGCTTCCTAGCTACAGCAAAAATGTCAGTTTGGCAAGACTCTACAGCCACTACAATTTCACCTTACAATGTAATAAAGATCTAATTGCTGTCTAAATTAGATATACTTATTAATATGTAGGTAAATTGAATGTCTACTCACGGTACACTTAATTTGCTGCCAAAGAAACAAAGTTCTAGTGAGAAAATCACTACAATAGTTAGTGTAATTTTTCGGCAGCTCTTAAGTGTTTTGTAAAATAGACTGTATATCCAGACATGGTCTCAACTAAATGGTGGCACTTCACTTGGCGTTGCGTGTTCGCGTTGCGCTATTGCCATCTCCTTCTTTCACGCTAGAATCGGCATAGTGCTCCTCTCTCGCACACGCAACTATTTCGTCAATTGCGCCAAGTGAAGTGCCAGCATAACTCATAGTTGCATATTTTTGACAACTACTATTCTTATTGCTGTAAAAATGGGCGTTTACATCTTTGTCTTAGAATCTTAAATATTCTTGTGTCTAGGGGAGACATAGATATTCTCATAAATAAATTGTGGAAAATGTATAATTCTTATATGTATTTGATTCATGGGACACAGCTACTTATGACTTTGTTTTTTTTTATATTAGATTTAATTTGAAAAAGTACATGGATTGTATTGAAATTTGTTATTTGGTGAATAATTTTATGGTTTGAAAATTCTTGAAGCAATAATCATTTATTATAAGGTGATGTGAAATGAGCAGCTTTCACCGGGTTTTTGTTGTGATGTTGTTTATTAAGGAATCAATAGGATCTAGATATTGTTTTATACTTTGTATGGCTAGCTGATAAACTATCAGCTACTTCATAACCAAGTTCATTACCTGCAAATGCATATGTTAGTACATTAGTTGTATTTAGTGAGGCTAGCTGCTCCATCCATATCATAATATTCAGTATTTGATTGTTTGCAGAACCATTACATATGTGATTTCCTAGTTTAAGTGAGAGAGTATTTTTATTGATTTGTTCTGAGTGAGAGAAATAAATAGCTCAAAATAATTGAAATGTTTTATTTTATAACTCATAATTGCAACTGTAGCCGACTACTTCCATTAACTAGTGTATAATATCTGTTTATTTTTTTATTTGTTTTTTGGCATCTTGGATGCCTTCTCGTACATTTTGGGAAAACTTTCTAAAAAATGACATAAGCCTGTTTATTTGTTCTGGGTCCATTTGGGAGGCCTTCTCCTTTCCTCTGTAAAACATTGACACTGCAAGTTGTGCAGCACGTCTTACTGGATAAGACTCTGCTATTCTTTGGACTAGGCGCTCATTGTCAGCTAAATACTTCAGCAAAGCTCTGAGCGGCATCATGAGAGATTATCACTTGAACGAAGTTTCAAATGAGCACATGTTCCGGTACTTTTGCAGCAGGTCACGTTTCAGCTGCAGCTGGGCTCGGAGCACCTCAAACTGCTTTATTTGGTCTTGCTTGTTGTATTCTATACCCGGCAAGCGCCTTATCTGTACCGAAAAAGAAAACAAAATTATGACAAACAATACCAAGGAAATCTTAGTTTCAGAAACAATTAAGTTGCATAATATAATATATTACTAGCTTATCTGATCCAACCATGGTATGTAATCATCTAACCTGTGCGCGAGCGTAGTCGAATTTTTTCTGCAATTCCAGCACCTTCTGACTGCAGTCCTGAGACTCTCGCGCCTTCGCGGAGTTGTCGTGGAAATCACGCTCGACGCTAAACAATTAGAAAAGTCATCTCGTAAACAGCGTAGTATCAAAACGTGAAAGGCTAAAAATAAAATCTACATGTAAATACCTTCGTATTATTTCGTATACAATCGGTAAAAAGTCTACGTCTACTTCTTGCACAGATAACGGGGTGAAGTTGTTTTGTTCGGGGAGGTCTGTATTGTTTTCCATCACAAATTCAATTTAAATAGATTTAACACAAAATTTAAAGATCACTTGCCTAAAAACGTGCTAACGTATCGCGAAATATATTTTTTATTCACACGAGAACGACAAAAATCGAAGAAGAGATTACATTAAAAAAAATTACCATTGGTTCCACAGCTAAAGACAAGTGTAATGTCAAAAATATAAAAAAAAAAAATTGGTCTGTTCAGTGGTTTTTTATTTACCTTGAACAGCTTTCCACAGATTAAGAATGCTTTATTTACAGTCAATCGAGAAAAAAAAAACAAAACGTCAAACTCAGAAATGTCCTAATGGGTTGTTGCGTACTGTGACGAAAACGTTTATTTTCATTAAAATTGGCATGTTAAAAGAGAGAAACAATGGATGAAGTAGCTAAATTAGAACACTTATCTTTAGTTTCTAAAATATGTACAGAATTGGACAATCACTTAGGGTTAAACGACAAGGATTTAGGTAAGCACACACTGTCCCATTATTTTAACGTTCCGTTACGTTTATTCTTTAACATTATGTTTATTCCGAAATCTTCTGTTACAGCGGAGTTTATAATAGATTTGGCTGACAAGAACGCAACTTTCGATGCTTTCAAGAAGGCTCTCACGGAAAATGGGGCGGAATTCTCGGACTCCTTCATGACCAACCTTCTGCGCATCATACAGCACATGAAACCGACCACAAACACAGAAACGAATAAAAATGAGGTTGTTAACAAAAATCCACTAGCCAACAAGTTCCCAGGACTAGCTATACCTAATGATAAACCTGTCTTCTCATCAGATGATGAAAGCGAGGATGATAAAAAGAACACTAGACTGACAAATAAAGATATATTCAAAGACGAAAGCAGCAAAACAAGAGATGATGTTATTGACCAAACCATGGCTGAGTTGGAGGCTCTGGCTCCATCAAAATCAAAACTAAGAACAGAAGTGCCCAAAAAAGAGGAAAAGAAAAGGGTCCGCAGTAGTAGTAGAGAAAGAAAGGAAGGGAGAAGTAGTAGGCGTGATAGTTCTAGAGACAGAAAGAGACGGAGTCGAAGTAGACACAGAAGAAGTCGTAGTAGAGATAAGAGAAGCAGAAGTAGGGACAGAAGGAGCAGAAGCAGAGATCGACGGAGTAGGAGCAGAGATAGACGAAGGCGGTCCAGGAGCCGTCAGCGACACAGATCTAAGTCTAGGGAGAGGAGAAGGAGATCCCAATCTAGAGGAAAGAGATCCATGTCTAGAGACCGCAGATCTCACTCTCGTGACAGGGATCAGAAGGACAGGTTTGGCGATTATGGCAAGAAAGCACGCAGGAAGTCTCCAGAGGTTGAAATAAGTGATGACCCTGAACCAGGAAAGGTATGTTCTCAGAAGTTTTATTTAATCTGTGTGAATTAAATAAATGCAAAAATTTTACTGCATAATTATAAGGTCTTCTGTTTTATGTGCGGTCTGCCTCAGAAGTCGCTGAACACTTTTGTACTTTGTTACTTCCCAATTCCAAATCTTTTATGGACTACCACTGCTTTTACAGGAAAAAAAATTCTAACACCTCCCTTTACGTATTAGCAAATTACCAATTTTATATTTTTACCTATTAATCACAAATTAACAATTATTTGGACCCATTACCACTCCCGCGAAACACTCCAGCACCCACCGGGGGAGCGCTACCGCCCCCTTTGAGAACCATAGCACTAACACAACATATATTTCAAACTTCACTGTATAATTTGTTATTGCAACAAAGTGTGTAGCGACTTTTGAGGCTTAAAATAGACCAGAGATAGATAGAGGTCTTTTTATTTTGTTCCATAGGCACCATTGGAGAACTGAGATATTAATAATATGTTAGTTGGAGTGAAAACCAGTATACATCTGACCTCTGATTATGCCTAATTATTATGAGCCTAAGAGCCCAGTAATGTTGGATTAATCACCCTGCAGGTTATCTAATCATTACGTCAATAATTAAGTCAGTTTTTACCTCATTACATGTAAATAATAATTTTATGAATAACACAATAATAATAATAAGTAAATAGTAATAATAATTTAATTGGCTACAAAAATATATTAATTGTACCCTAATAATTAATGATCTGTAATCTTTAAGAGAAACCCATTTTTGCATAGGCATATTCACTCTGACTAAAATATGAATATCACAGTACTTCCATCGTATTTATAAAAGGCACAACTGCAAACTTGCTCAAAAAAGAAACAGCATAAGTTTACAAAGAACAAGTGTGCACTTAGGCTTTTTCTGTTTCACAAAAAATGCTAGTTGTGCCCCTTTTTCTTACGATGGCAGAGTAGTTCTGCAATGGCATTCAACTTGGTGCCCATACAATGAAATGAAGCACATGTAATTCTCAGCTCTGTTGATTTTAGGTACACTTTCTATACAAAGTTGCCCATGGTGTTTTCATAAGTCTTAACATAGAGGTTAAGATTTCAAGCTTTTAACGTGATCCTGTGGGAATATTGGGCTAATAATTAGTAGGATTACTAGCACAGTTAAACACTACACTTTTACTTTAAAGATAATGTGGATTTCATAATCTCCATACAATTTAAATGTATCTGTTTCAGATTTACAATGGTAGAGTGGCCAATATTGTACCGTTCGGCTGCTTCGTCCAGATCGAGGGTGTCCGCAAACGCTGGGAAGGTCTGGTGCACATCTCACAGCTGAGAGCAGAAGGCCGTGTCACCAATGTATCTGACGTGGTATCCCGAGGGGACAAAGTTAAGGTAAACACCACAACCATAAATGCTCTATTTTCTTATTATATTATTTTCTTGTTTTGCTTAACACTAAATTATTACTTGTTGTGTTGATATTTTCATCACATTCCTAAGCCATCTCCATTTGCCATTTTCCTTAGCTCTAGTATACTTAGGGCATCAACTAGTTTTTATTGTATGAAAAAATGGTTTTCCCCATACAATCAAAACCGGTTTTGGATGACCTAAGCATACTATCTATTCTACATTGCTAGCCCCAAGAAAGAATACCCAAGTACACTCGGCGTCACGGAAATCGCTCACTCTCACTCTCGCTACGGATTTTGCTTTCAAGCGAATATAACTCTTATCTTTATAACTTTTATTGCATTTTTTCGTTTAGGTTCATTTCGTCCACATTCCCACTTCGTCCACATTCCCATTTCGTCCACATTCCCATTTCGTCCACATTCCCATTTCGTCCTTGTCCCACTTCGTCCACATTCCCATTTCGTCCTTGTCCCACTTCGTCCACATTCCCATTTCGTCCTTGTCCCACTTCGTCCACATTCCCATTTCGTCAACATTCCCGTTTCGTCCACATTCCCATTTCGTCCACATTCCCACTTAGTCAACATTCGTAGCCTATTTTAATGCGGTTTTCGCTATCACTTAGCTTAATTCTCAGGGAAGATTTTAATTATTATTGTAATTAAGGTATTCATGTTAAGAAAAATACTTGCTAAGCACGGTGCGGGTAAATACTATTCGGATACGCTTTCATTTTCATTACCAATTTCGTTACTATTTTGTTATGAAATGGGATTGCGGACGAAATGGGAATGTGGACGAGATGGGAATGTGGACGAAACGGGAATGTTGACAAAGTGGGAATGTGGACGAAATGGGAATGTGGAAGAAACGGGAATGTTGACGAAGTGGGAATGTGGACGAAATGGGAATGTTGACGAAATGGGAATGTGGACGAGATGGGAAGTGGACGAAACGGGAATTGATTGCGGACGAAATGGAATTGCTGACGAAGTGGGAATGTGGACGAAGTGGGAATGTGGACGAAATGAACCTAAACGCATTTTTTTTACCGATTTTGCATTGTTATTAAATGGAGGATTAAATTACCTTGCATATGATTCCACACACCCATACTTTACCTTTAAGACTGTATAAGGTTTTGTAACGGCTTGACACAGAAATACGTGGGTGTGCGATTTCCGTGACGTCAAGTGTAGATGAAGTTAAATCAACGTTCTCTCTTTAGCAGTCCATTGGTCCATTTTTACTCTAAAATGCCGTATTAGTTGTATTTCTCATTACATCGGCAAAATGTGCTATTTATATATATATATTTATTTGTTATTTTATTTCAGATCAAAGTGCTGTCAGTGACTGGACAGAAGGTGTCCCTTACAATGAAGGATGTCTGCCAGGAGACTGGCAAGGATCTCAATCCCACCTCCCATGCCCACTTGGAGGTAAGATAAACATATTTTTTTATATCGAGGAACTAAGGAGAGCCATAATTGATGAAAAAGCAAATTGGATAAAAAAAATAAGCTGCCTAAATTACTAATTCCACGCAGACGGAGTCGCGGGCAAAAGCTAGTATTTTATAAAGTTTTTTGATTTGATTTGACGATACGCCAGTGAAGCGCTAGCAATGTACTCAAAGTATTTAAATAAAATGGATGAATTTGATTTGCCCCTGTTAGCCACGCAAAATTCAACGCAAGCGTGGATATTCTGCATAGCTTGACCGCACTATTTCGCAGAGGAGCATATTAACCCTTAAACCATTTGACAACCCAGTCAAGACATTCGATTCTGGACCGTAAATGTTGCTAATTTGAATCGGGTTTGATTTCTGTTTAACGACAAATATATTGTCGGTATCGACACAGATTACTTAATAGTTACTTCGTAACAGATACTGCATCCCGTACAAAATCTTGGTACTTACCGCGATTGTAGCCACAGATTATACTACTCCGTCTCCTTAAGAATGTGTGCGTGCCGACAGTGACAAGGGCTGGCAGTTTGGATTAATTTTTTTTTTTCTACATGTTGTTTTACCATTTTGTCGGGATAATTGCTATATATTATATCCATGCAAACTTTCTAGCACTAATATTCTTTAAGCTAAGCCACGGACGGACAAAGAGACAGACGGTCATGGCGAAACTATAAGGGTTCCGTTTTTGCCATTTTAGCTCTGGTATCCTAACAAAAAAGGATATTTATTGTAATGCGTAGAACACATTGCCATGCTCATAGTACCCTAGCGTTATACTAAATACGAAGGTTAACTTTCGAACTTCACATCGTGCCATCCCGCTCACGCTTATAGCTTTTTATAGAAGAGTAAGAGGGACAGCACGATACGAACTTCCAAATTGTTATATTAGCTATTAATTCTAGCATAGTCATATTAAAATTTGCCCCCTGTTTCACCATTCACTTATAAAAGTTCAGGCGGCATATTTTTTCCGTGGAACACGAATGAACGTGCGTCGGCGCGCGCTTGTGACAACCTACTGGAATTTCGATCGCAGGCGATCGTCCCCGCGGTAGGTAAATATCGCGCGTAAGTACATGGCATGCATGAGGCCTGGTATCGATTTAAAGCTCTAAACGCACAGACAGCGGAGGCGTGACGGCGCGGTGGCGGTGACGGTTGTAATATTCTAACTTGCATGAACGGTTGTGCGGTACCGTACCGCGAACTCGTTCATACAAGCAAGGATGATGTAGACTGGATTGGCAGTCGCCATAGTACGGATCGGTTGCGGTTTTTGTAGTTAGATTATTAAATCTAGATGGCGCTGAAATATAGCCAGGGGCTTTGAAGGCAAAACAATAAGATTACATGTTTCATATTACTACAAATGTATTATTTTTTAAAAATATTGCATATTAATACATTTGCAGTGATATGAAATATCTGTAGTCTTATTATCTGTAGCCTTCAAAGCCTCTGGCTATATTTCAGTGCAATCTAGATTTAATAATCGAACTACAAAAACCGCGGCCGATCCGTACTATGGCGACTGCCAATCCAGTCTATATCATCCTTGATACAAGTTAGAATACTACAACCGTCACCGACACGCCTCCGCTGTCTGTGCGGTTGGAGCTTAAGGGTTAAGTTTATTCTTTTAATTTTAACATGGACCTCTGCAAAGTACCACCTGAATCTGTAGAGTGTGTACAGTAAAATTACATAAAGTTTACCACTGACTGATGGTTTGCCTTCATTTCATATTCAACTTTAACGACCTACAAATAAAGTCAATTTTAGAATACTGTTACCCACGTTTGCAGATTTTGTAATAGCTACTTTATTTGTATGGTGTTAAAGTTGGAAATGAAATGAAGGCAAGCCATCTGTCAGTGGTAAACTAAAAGTAAAGTGTTGTATGGTGCAGGCGGAGCGGTCGGGGCGCAACCCGGACCGGCCGGCGCCGGCGGGCGCGGGCGTGCTGGCGGGGCTGGCGGGCGCCGAGCCGCCGGACGCGGCCGACGGTGCCAGCCGCAAGCGCGTCACACGGCTCTCCAGCCCCGAGCGATGGGAGATCAAACAGGTCAGTACACTGATACACCTTTAGAAGAACATCGAGCATTCTTGCCGCTGGGTATTTCTATTTTTCGTTGTACCCAAAATTAAGAAATTGTTAACAGGGAGTTAAAATTAGTCCGTTTGGTTACGCTTTTTTTCAAGCCTTTACAATAAAAAAACGTATCAAATCAGACAAGTTTAACAAGAAGTGAAGAATTGTCCGGTTTTTTATGTTTTTTTTTTTATTGTAAAGACTTGAAAAAGTGAGTAACCAAACGGACTAACTTTAACTCCCTGTTAACAATTTCTTAATTTTGAGTACAACGAAAAATAGAAATACCCTGCTATCTCTCTTGTTCTTACTGGGTCAGTCAAGTCGAAAAATAATTCCGATCCGCATTTTCGATCCCTAGTCTCAAATAGCTTAACTACAATTATATTTCATACTAAATACAAACTGAAATATAGATGCACAGAAAAAACCCCAGAAAAAAGACCAATGCTGGGAATCGAACCCAGGTCCTCAGCATTCCGTGCCGTGTGCCATACCCCTACACCACCACTGGTCTAGAGATTCATTGGTGATCTAATCTGTACACTGTACTTTGTGACACCTATATGTGTCGTTGGCGTTGAAAGGGTTAATACCTAAGCAGGACTGAGAACTGCGACAAAAAAGTGAGGCCGAAAAAAAACAAACCAGAGAGTTGCATCTCGTTCTAATTAGGGTGATCAAGTAATGGTGCGAGTGGGACACGATTCTCTAGTTTCTCTAGTTTGTATGTAATCTCTCGGGCCGCTGTCTCTAGTTGCCATTATTAAACTGTATGGCTTGGTAATATGGGTCACTTTTGATTGACTACACGTCTTAAATTGTAACGCGTCAGTTTATAAAACTAACACATCATCATTTTACAGATGATATCATCAGGCGTGATAGACAAGAGCGAATTGCCGGACTTCGACGAGGAAACCGGGCTCCTGCCCAAAGAGGAGGACGGTGAAGCCGACATAGAGATAGAGCTGGTGGAAGACGAGCCGCCCTTCCTCCAGGGCCACGGCCGCGCGCTGCACGACCTGTCCCCGGTCAGGATAGTCAAGAACCCAGACGGCTCCCTCGCACAGGCAGCCATGATGCAGTCCGCTCTGGCCAAGGAGAGGCGAGAACAGAAGATGATACAGCGAGAACAAGAAATGGAGAGTCTGCCGACCGGTCTCAATAAGAACTGGATCGATCCGCTCCCTGAAGCTGATGGGAGGGCGTTGGCAGCGAACATGAGGGGCGCGGGGATCACGCCGCAGGACCTGCCCGAGTGGAAGAAACACGTCATCGGAGGGAAGAAGTCCTCGTTCGGGAAGAAGACTAACCTGTCGCTGTTGGAACAGCGGCAGTCGCTGCCCATCTATAAGTTGAGGGATGAGTTGATTAAGGTCAGTCCTGTAATTTCTTGTTGCATATAGTTAACTGCGAGAAAGTTTTACCCACCAAAAACATTTTCATTTAAAGTGTAGCCAAGACGAGACCATAATACTTCGCTCTGAAGGAAAAGACATGTAAAAGAGCCCTTAACGCATTCGCTGCCGCCTGTCAAACTCGTTACCACTACCATGAGTTTACAGTGACCGTACTCGATAGCGACTGCGTAAATAATTACATACAACTCATTTACGCAGTTGCTACCGAGTACAGTCACTGTAAACTCATGGTAGTGGTACTGGTCTTTGTCAGATGACAGCGGCACTAGGGGAAAGTCAAGAAAACGCATATATGCGTTGCTGGCAGTGAATCTGTTAACGGCCTACTAACAGGAATAAATTTTTGATTTATTTTTATTCGATTTTGCTCTTAAAAAGTTATCAAATCTCATGTCTCAAGCTTCTAACTCTAAGTTAGGGTTTAACTTCACACCTTGTTCTTCTATACCTTGGCCGTTCCGCTACCACAGATGAAAAATTTATTCATACCTACCGGCCGGGGGTACTACCGTGCCACCAGATATATTCAATTTATATTTTATAATTAAATAGATATGGTATATTAGAAACATTTATACTAATATATAACATATGTACAACTATCCTAGACTAAAAAAAAATGTATGTACAATAAGAAAAAAGAAAACAAAAATATAAAATATAACTAAAACATATTCTGAAAGCTAGTCCCCTTAGGCAAGGTGCCGAAGATGCTGGCAGCGTTTCCTCTTTGAATAGCTAAGCTAATTCTTTGTCCGAGGAAGCTGCCAGCTCTTCGGTCACCTGTGACGTCGACTAACCTCTTAGAAATATCCTTAAAGAGCTTTAAGGCGCTAGGACCCCACGGACCAAGGGTCTCGACACCGAATGGGACAAAATCGTATTCGCTGCCTAGACCCCTGTATTTCAGTCTTTTCGCCTTTTCAGCCGCTTCTGAAGCTGCACCAGGTCTGTTGCAAGTACCATGGAGATGGGAAGGGGCCAGCGTGTCTGAACAAGTGGCATCCCATACCAGCACCCGACCCATCTTCCATGGAATCAGACTCATACCATCCGGTCTCTTGCCATCGTCTCTTGCAATGCCTGTGGGCTCAAGCAACGTTGGCACGTTGACGGTGGCAAGGGACCGGCGTATAATGTCGTTTAGTGCAGCATGTCTTGAGAAGCGGCCGGCGCTTTTTTGACATGACAGTCCGTGATGTCCTAGCCGGTCGACGTCACTGCCACAGGGACACACGTGAGGAGCGCAAACCGGAACCCCGAGCCGTAGACAGGTTGCAATTCTGAGCGTGTCAGGCTCAAGAAAGGTTCCAGTATTAGACGATGGAAACGCGTGAAGCCAGTAGCCGGCCTCATGCGTTCCCACAGCCAATAGCCTAGCTCGTGCCGAACCTGTACTACAGCTCAAGAGATGGTCATAGGTAATTTTGCAGTGTATGTCGTCCCAGCTCCTCTGTGAATTTGTAGAAACTGGAAAATTTTGACCTGGGCATGCAATTAAGAAAGCCTTTCTAGCTTCTTCCAAGCCAGCAATCTCAAAGTTTGAAGGGTTGGCCCTTAAAATTTTACTTATGAGATTTGCTGAACTATAGGCAGAAGATAGGAAGGCTGGCAAAGCGACACTGGAAATTTTGCGAGTCCCTAACCCACCATAACGGATGGGCAGGGATGCTTGGGTCCAAGATTGCTCGTTCAGCTGCATATTTAGGATCGATTCTAAGCTAATTTTAATTAAGTCGTCAAATTGAGTTAAAAGATTTGGGTGGTTCCAAAAGGGACAGCAGCGGAGCACATATGTAAATTTTGGGACGAAAAGACAGAATTTTAAGATGCAAAGTGCATAATGCGAACTAATTTCAAGAAGACGGTCAGCGGAATTTTGAAATTTAGTAATAGAATTATTAATGTATTCAGGAATAGACGCTTCAAATATTGGGGACCCTAAGAGGCAAAGGGAATTACTGCTTACAATTTTAATATTTGGAGCAAGAATATTGAATTTTTGCTTTACGTCATTTATATTTAAGTTGGAATTATTTATAAAGAGTTCGCATTTGCCAAAATTAAGTTCCAAACCAATGGACTGAAACTTATTTTTGATTGAAAAAAGGTCTGAAAACACAGTATCCACATCACCTCCTAGGGTTCCGTCGTCCAAATACCATACGTTAAATTTAGAATTTAAATTTTTAATTATTGGATTTATAGCTAAACTAAAAATTGCAGGCCCAAGGGGATCACCCTGTTGACAACCTACTTCTGAGGAAAGTTCATTAGAACGATATAACAATTTAGTTGGGTCAGCGTAGCTGAGAAGAAGATAATTATATATTTCCGGTACGTGCTGTTTTATTTCCGTCAGCAGGGTATCCCTATTTACCGAATTGAAAGCGTTTTTAACATCAATTTTGATCACTACTTCAGGTTGTCCGTAAGTTAGAAAGGAGCGTAGGGCATGGACGGCTGCCTCACATCCTCCTTTTATACCGAAACCTAACTGTACGGGTTCAAATTCCGAATTTAATTTTGATGAAATATGTCGAACAGCAATTTTGGAAGCCAAACGGCGTAAAGTTGATCCAACAGCAATTGGTCTCACCCCTCCGTCCTTTTTGGTGAGGGCGATGAGGTTTGCACCGAAAAGAATGGGAACGATTTCTGAATTGATATTGCCTGAATACATAAAGTTAATTAATTTAGTGATAGAATTTAAAAGTTGATCACCTGCATCACCCACAGAATGAGATGTTAAATCTTTCAAATGCTGGGGTGAGATTCCATCCAAACCTGCGGCCGAACCTGGTTTAAAAGATAAAATGGCATCCATTACATCCTTGTTTTGAATTTGGAGGCATGATTGCCCTGCTGTTGGTGGATCGAGAAAATATGGGTTGATTGGAGCTGGAGGATGTTTCGTCCGTAGGGCCTGAAGTGTGTCAGGGGTGTCTGGCGATAGCTCGTCGTTGGAGAACAAAAGACGTGCGGCACCTTTAAGGTCTCCATCACTAATTTTGTTCTCAATCAGTTTGCGGCGGTTATGAGGGGTGACATGTTTACTTACAGGAGCGGGTGAAGGCGAGGAGTTTACAGCACAGTTATTTTTTATCTTTTGTGTAAGCGAACAATTCGATTCATCAGTTTTTGCGTGTAGTGTGCTGTAAGAAAATAAAAATAGGTTCTGCCAGTCTTGAGTACCATTGCTTTGATAACATTTCTGTATTAGTTGAGACAAATGTGTTGCAACGGTAATTCTAGCTCCTCGAGGGATCCTTTTCACTATGGAGATGCTATTTTTCAACCGGCTGAGATGGATGTGAAAAGGAGGGGTTGAGTTGTTGACTGAGGAAATTGGTGCCGGAGTACTGGGATGGATATGTGGTGCAAAACTATTTTGGCTTATACATTTTTTATGTACTTTGGCAATATGTATGTTAAGACCTTTAGATTTTTGAAATGACTTATTACATTGTGGGCAAGTACGGCTGGTAATCGACGTGCCATCGCCAGATTGGGTCACGGTCTGCATTCAACGCTACAAAAACACTATTTACAATAAATTACACCTTAAAACAATAAAAAAAAAAACACACTTAAACATAAAAATTCAAAGAAAAACTGAAAACATAACACAAAGTCATAACAATGTATGACAGCTCTGAGGCTGCGTCTTGTTTAAAACGCATGCGCTGTCGGGAACGTCACATTAATTTGAATCCTTATTGGATGCTGCAGCCGGAGAGACCTAGCGACGCATATCGTCACTAGGACAACGGATGGCGGCCTTAGCAACCGCGTCTTGTCACATTGAATGAAAATTACAGAAATATTTGCCGTCAATAAAAGCTCAGTGGTGGGGAGATAAATTAAACCCCCATGTACACTGCTGTGGCGCGACTTAAATATCTTTTTGTTTAAGTTTTAGGGGCACCAGCGAATTTTATGAACTGAAAATGAATTATTGTTATAAATATGTGATCTTGCTTGTCAATCAGATTTTTTTTTTTTTTTTTTTTTTTTTTTTTTTTTTTTTTTTTTTTTTTTTTTTATTACTGTTCATTATTTTTTTTGTGATACAATAGTTCTTGCAGTAACGAAAGTAGTACACAAGTACACGTTTATCACTGAATTATCTGTAAGCCATGTTATTTGTGGCAGGCGGTATCCGACAACCAGATCCTCATAGTGATCGGTGAGACGGGCTCGGGCAAGACGACCCAGATCACGCAGTACCTGGCGGAGTGCGGGCTGACGGCGCGCGGCAAGGTGGCGTGCACGCAGCCGCGCCGCGTGGCCGCCATGTCCGTGGCCAAGCGCGTGGCCGAGGAGTTCGGCTGCCGGCTCGGCCAGGAGGTCGGCTACACCATCCGCTTCGAGGACTGCACCAGCCCCGAGACTGTGATCAAGTGAGCGCCTCAACCTTTTTGGAGCCTGAGAGCTTTATGACACTGGTGCTATTTAAAGCGAAGCGAGCGCAATTACGTGTTAATTTTGTTTTCATCACACTTGCTCGTCAATGCTGTTATTCCATACCTGTATACTAAATGACAATGGCCTAAATTGTTCTTAAGGGAGTTATGGATTTACGTACAGTTTTTCTACCCAAGGGAGTTCTAACTTTAGTTTTAAAATTTGCAAACAAGTCATTTCAGACTAAGGAGGTTTCAAGTCAGCCAACGTTTTATTTATTTTTCATCACACTTGCTCGTCAATGGTGTTATTCCATGCCTGTATACTAAATGTCAAAGGCCTAATTTGCTCTTAAGGGAGTTATGGATTTACGTACAGTTTTTCTTCCCAGTTTTTTACCCTTAATTAATAATCCCCTAATCGGCCAACTAGCCTCGTGTTCCTTGGTGGCCAAGAGCCACGTTATACCCTAAACCTGTGACACCCAAAGTGGGCTATATTGACCCCCAGGGGTCTACGAAGACCTGCGAGGGTTTTATGTAGCTTAAAAAACCAAATTTAAAAAATGGCACAAAACAAAAATCGAGACACAAATGTTTGGGGATCTCTGCCCTAAATCGTCGCCGGAAATGGTAAATCTAATATCCGTGAAGAATATGGCTTTTGCGTGGTAGGGTTGTTTAATGTTGTGTTACAGCGGTCTCATGAGTAGAAGTAAAAAATCGATTAAATTGACTGGTTGATTGGTATCATTAAGCATCGCACTCAATCTCGATTTAAACATTTAAACTTTAAATTTACTCACGCCGTAAACTTGTCCCCAGGTACATGACAGACGGCATGTTGCTCCGCGAATGCCTCATGGATCTTGACCTGAAGTCATACTCCGTGATCATGTTGGACGAGGCCCACGAGAGAACCATCAACACGGACGTACTCTTCGGCCTCCTCAAGCAAGCCGTGCAAAAGAGACCAGAACTCAAACTCATAGTCACCTCAGCCACCTTAGACGCTGTCAAATTCTCGCAATACTTCTTCGAAGCTCCCATCTTCACCATCCCAGGGCGAACGTTCCCTGTAGAAGTCTTGTACACAAAAGAACCAGAGACCGACTATTTGGATGCGTCACTGATAACCATTATGCAGATCCATTTGAGGGAACCGCCTGGTGATGTGCTTCTGTTTTTGACTGGGCAAGAAGAAATTGATACGGCGTGCGAGATCTTGTATGAAAGGATGAAGTCTCTGGGGCCTGATGTCCCCGAGTTGATTATTTTGCCTGTGTACTCTGCATTGCCTTCGGAGATGCAGACGCGTATTTTCGACCCCGCCCCGCCAGGGTCGCGGAAGGTTGTGATAGCCACGAATATTGCAGAAACCTCCCTGACTATAGATGGTATTTACTATGTCGTCGACCCTGGTTTTGTCAAGCAAAAGGTGTATAACTCCAAGACTGGCATGGACTCGTTGGTCGTCACTCCTATTTCACAAGTAAGAGAAGTTTTTTTTTATTATTGAAGACTTGAATAACTTTTAATTTTTTTATTCGTGGCTATCTTGCTACCACCACTAAGTACTGATAATAATAATACGTGAGTAATTAACAAACTTTTATTTAACTTCCAATGTTTGTTAGTATGTTAAATATCTCAAATCGAATTTCTAATGACCGGATTAACGAAGAATTTGATACAGATATGTAATTTAGATGATAATGCTAGTACAGTCACCAAAAAAGTTTGCGTAAATGTTTCTTTTTGGCACAAATTTAAACCTTAACTTACGAGTTTTAAGGCTGTTTGGCATCACCACTCCATTAAAATATTTTTATGAGTTATCAAAACTTTACTCGATATCCCTTGTTAAGCAACTCAACGGACTAACTATTTATTTATTTAAACAATAACCGTCAATTGATAATTAGTCTAGTTTCTGGGTTGAAATTATCACCTACCTTATTATTCCTTTGGCTTAGTCGCCTTACGGCCCGGCCACGACTTCGCGCGTTTGGCGCGCGGCGAGCGTTTTCCGTGTTCAATGCGCGGCTGAGACGCTCGCCGTACAGTGGTTACCTGGCGGTACACGCAAATAAACTGATAAAACGCTTGCCGCGCCGCCAAGCGTGGCCGGGCCGTTAGGAATCTGAAACAATAACCTTAAGTTTCTGGGTTAAAGCTGTATAATACCCCATTCCTTCGGCTCAGTCTGCTTTAGAATAAACCCTTTTCTTTCACTCCTATATTGCTCTTTCGTTTCCAGGCAGCGGCTAAGCAGCGAGCGGGCCGCGCCGGCCGTACCGGGCCGGGCAAATGCTACCGTCTCTACACAGAGCGCGCGTACCGCGACGAAATGCTGCCCACGCCCGTACCCGAGATCCAACGGACTAATCTCGCGACGACCGTGCTGCAGTTGAAGACTATGGGCATCAATGACCTGTTGCACTTTGACTTCATGGACGCGCCGCCGGTCGAGTCGCTGATAATGGCGCTGGAGCAACTGCATTCGCTGTCGGCGCTTGACGCCGAGGGCTTGTTGACTAGGCTCGGACGGAGAGTAAGTGGTTTCACAATAGCTCGCCCATGAAGTTATGACACCGGTTACACGGTAATTCTGACGAGAGAATTATCGTCAAAATTAACGTGTAACCGATGTCATAGATCAAAATGGAAGCCAATCTCTATCCCTGTTGCTTTTTGCATTTACTGTAATTTATTGACAAGCGATTTTAAACTATGTCGTTATTGTCTTAATGTATACATTTGATCGAAATAAATTGGCAACCATATATAGTTACTTATACTGCGAGCCAGGTCCACCTCCTCTCACACAGCTGCAAATTGCCAAAGTCCAACTAAAGTCAACAAAGTGTGGTCCGCTTTGGTCTCTGTTTATGACCTCCTTTCGTCGCTTATTTACTTAGTAACTGTTTTTATGGCATTGTATTAAGGGTCGCTTAAATGCTCTAGAACAGCGAATATAATACTTGTTCTTTTTGCTTGTAATTAAATAATTACTTATGTAAGAACGCTACCGGTAAATTAGGGACAATATTAAAAAGGCGTCTGAACGTCATCCATCAATACTTTAAAACTAACTATTGAAATTAAGCTAAATATCATCTTATTTCTTTCACTATTTTTAATATCAACCAACCTTCTGCATACTCATTCTTCTCATTCCAGATGGCAGAATTCCCCCTGGAACCGAATCTCTCAAAGATCCTGATCATGTCGGTGGCCCTGCAGTGCTCCGACGAGATCCTGACGATAGTGTCCATGCTCAGCGTCCAGAACACCTTCTACCGGCCGAAGGACAAGCAAGCCCTGGCGGACCAGAAGAAAGCCAAGTTCAACCAGCCGGAGGGAGACCATCTGACTCTGTTGGCCGTATTCAACAGTTGGCGGAACAACAAGTTCTCTAACGCGTGGTGCTACGAGAACTTCGTGCAGATTCGTACGCTAAAACGGGCGCAAGATGTCAGGAAACAGCTGCTCGGGATTATGGACAGGTAAGTCGACTTTACGAAGCCGTGGTGGCCCAATATTTTGACCTATGGCCTACTTCTGAGTTTTCTAGAGTTTATGTGCGAAATTACGCTTGAAATTTCTTTTAACACATGTAAATTTTAACTATTCATTATGAAACGAATTAGTGTAACTGGCTCTTTTGCTACTTCTTAACGATTTTTTATTTAAGTTTTCTTGTTAAAACTGGCCAATGTTTCTGGAAACTGGAAAAAAAAAATGAAGTTGAAAAATAAATAAAAAAGATACTTCATATCTGACTTGTTTAAAAAAATAATTATCCAACTAGGTGCAGTGCTTCTCGAATTTTGCGCTTAAAAATACATTTGGTGATTAATTTTTATTTTTTTGCCCATCCGAGAATGGTCTCCAAGCAGGATTTGGGTTTCGAAGTTGTCGCATCGGCCATAACCGTCACATCTCAGGAGCCAGCCCAGGCACGTAGGTCGCTACTGCCGTTTGTAGTGCGACGTTATGTGTCAGTGGCTTTGTACACTGATAGCTTTAAATGACCTTGGAAAAGTTTAGAAATAATAATGTACTTTTATCGTCACAGACACAAGTTGGACGTGGTTTCCGCGGCCAAGAACACGGTCCGCGTGCAGAAGACGATCTGTTCGGGCTTCTTCCGCAACGCCGCTAAGAAGGACCCCCAGGAAGGCTACCGCACGCTTGTGGACAGCCAAGTTGTGTACATACACCCCTCGTCTGCGCTCTTCAACCGTCAGCCGGAGTGGTAAGTGCTAACTTTGACTGGTCATAACTATTCGTAATTCATTTATTGCATGAAATCTGGTATAGAACGAAAGATGGTACAAGATAAACTTAGTAATAATCACAGTATATTTATACTAGAGTCGTAGCACAGACCTTTAATGAAGTGGATGACATAAGTAATTATGGTGAATGATTGAGAACAATTTTTGAATATATCCAAAGACATTCGAAAATATCTATATTCTGACTATTCTGATGGCCGCCTGTATTTGAACAACTCGGATCACTTTTCTTAAATGTACTCGACTTTGACAAGAAATCAAAATTAGGACTTTATGGCACAAGTTAGGTTGACTCCCGTCGTCTACTTGGTCCTACGCTCTCAAAAAAAGTTAGTTACCAGTATACCAGTGTATACATTCGGGTGGTAAAGAAAATAGACCAATTATAATAAACGAGTACATATGTTCATCAATTCTGCACAACGTGGTCTAAAGAACAATCTATTCTTGTCTTTGGGAAACCATTTATTCACATCATTAACTCCCAACTCTCTTGTTCTAGGGTGATCTACCACGAGCTGGTGCAAACAACCAAGGAATACATGCGGGAGGTGACGACGATTGACCCCAAGTGGCTGGTGGAGTTCGCGCCAGCCTTCTTCAAGTTCTCCGACCCCACCAAGCTGTCCAAGTTCAAGAAAAACCAGCGCTTGGAGCCGCTTTACAATAAGTACGAGGAGCCGAACGCCTGGCGCATATCTCGTGTACGCAGGAGGAGGAATTAAAATGAAGAACAGTCATTGTATTTATGAAGAAATAAAATTTGTAAATACTGATGTTGTTTTTGTCTTGTTTAAAAGTAAATAGATAATCAGTAGTCTGTGCTAGGCTTCAGTGCTCCCAAGAAGTTAATTTCCATAGACTTGTATTTTTGTGGATGACCCCTTTCATGCGTGTCATAACATTGTGTGTGTGTGCTCTAGTTTTGATTATTTGACAAAGTTTAGATTTCCCAAAAGTCGACCTCGCAAGGCGGTTACGCTCAACAGAAACGATAATGGAAGAAATAGAAACGAGAGTAGATTTGATCTGAGTGTTTCAAACAAAGGCGGCTGATAGATTATACATAATTTTTGTCAACAATGTGCCGATGACGGTGACTCTAAATGTTGCAATATTTGCGTTATCCATTTCAACATAAATTCGTCTCAATTACTCTTAATATTTTTTAATAAAAAAAAATTACTTTGTAAAACCTATTACACTCTTCAGTTTTTGTAATTGCGTTTTATTATTCGTCAAATATTTTCTAACCTCAAAATCGTTTAGAGTATTTCCGAGGAACAAAACGCCAAGCCAAATGTCAAACTGTTATTCACAGCTGTTTTTTCCAACACAATCCTGAGGTAAAATGGGCATATTTTTAAGGCAAATTTAATTATTTCGTGGTACCATCAAAATTGCTTGTTATTTGAGTGGTACAAGGTCTACAGGAGCATGGATTTCCTCTCCGAGGTGGTCGGCGAGACCGTAATATTGGGCCTGGACTCGCTGATCCTTGGGTTTTGTGTGCGGCAGCTGAGCAAATGCAAGCACATATTGAACGCATTGCAGGTAATTTAAACTTGGAATATTTGTTTTACATTAGTATTTACCGTTGTGGTGACGCATGACCAATTTTTGAAGGTAAATATTGCGTAACATAATAATAAACATTGTATGATGGATAAACTCATTGGCAAACTTTTTAACCGTGTGTTTGTGATTTAATCAACAATTATAAATGAAAGCCTAATGAACATGACTTGAAAATTGATGAGAGCGAAAATCCCGTAAGTATAACACTTTATCTTGAATTTTAGACAGCACCAGTATTGGACATAGACTCATCGTTGACCAGGGAGATTAACAAGTATCCTAGCAACACAATCCCCTATGTAGTGGTACGGGGCCTCGTCAAGCCGCTCGGAACCCCCATCACTAGCAACTACAATAATTCTGTGACGGGAGTCATTCAGAGGTAAACCTGAAGTTGAAAAGTTGAATATGCATATGTGGTAATATACTTGTCTTAGTTTTTGTTAAGAAATGGTCTAACTTATGGTAGTGTAAAATATTTACCTAATGATGTATGTTTCTATTTTATATCAACATCTATATATAAATCTTTAATCAGACTTGTGATTGGTTAGCACAGTGGTTCCCAACCAGTGCCCGTGTACCACCAGTGGTCCGCAGAAGCCAAAATATGGTCTGCGAATAATTTTAAATTTTAATTTGTCATTGAGTTTTTAATAAACTTTCAGTTTGATTATTACAGTTTATTATTTTTATTCAGTATACGCCTACATAGTGGTCCCTGCTAACAAGAATAATATAGAAGTGGTCTCTGACCAAGAAAAGGTTGCTAACCGTTAGCATTTACCCAATATGTTCTTCAAGACCAACAATTTAAAGAGATTAAAAACAATATATAAAAAGTTGCATGCCTACTGTGGCCCGCAGGATGTTTTGTTATGTTTTATTCTATCAATAATGAAATTAGACATATGAGTGATACTATACTAATGAAATAAAGTTTTATTTATTTATTCCATGATCTGAATTTTCAGGTTAACAATAAAAGAGCATGTAATAGCACGGACATCGGCTGGATTCTGGTCAGACCAGACCAGGACAATACACGAGGTGTGCAACTCCAGTCCGTTTGTGCTCAGCAATGGCAAATACAGTATTGAGGTGGTGGACGCACTTTCTGCAGATTTATTGGGTAAAATTACTTCTTATTCTTAAGATTGGCATGCACTAGCTTCATGATTTTTGGCCTGTGGACTTATCTATTGTGTGTTTAACATTCTGTTACTACAAATACATACATAAAAAGTTCTTGATTTCAAATCTTGCAAGCCATAGTTTGCCAGCTTCTTGTGATTGGATTTTTTTGAACCTTGACATAGAAACTTGCAAGTACAGTTAGCAACCGTTGAGACACATGTCTTATTTCTTTAACTGGGTCTTAACCTGTCAACGTTTGAGTGGATTGGCTTATATTCAAAATGTAAATCTTTACATACTTAAACTTATTATATTCCTGATATTTCTTATTTTATATCTGACATTGGTTTTTTGCTATTTGTTGGTTAGAAACAAAAAAAAGCACATTCAATTTTGAGGCTTAAATTTAATTTCAGTAACCATCTGAATTTATGTGCGAAGTTACATTTACCATGCGCTTTACGGTGAAGGAAAACATTGTGAGGAAACCTGCATACACCTGCGAAGAAATTCAATGGTGCGTGTGTGAAGTTTCCATCCCCACTCATTCTGAGAGGAGGCCTGTGCTCTGCAGTGGGACATATATAAGCTGGGATGATTAGGTTGTATAAAAAAGCAACAAAAATCCTGATACAACTTAAAACACATAACTAACTTGGTGGGAATGGAAAATATTCACATTTTATGTGTCCACAGACATGGACGTAATCTCGGACAAGTTCGAGCCAATGTCCCCGGGCGTGATCGACCACGTGTGGGGCTTCTTCTCGGGCGTGCGACAGCGCGGTATGCAGACGATGGAAGAGATGCTCCGCGACGGCTCCTACATCACGGCCGTTGGGGAGCTCAGCAAGCACTCCGGACAGCTCAAGATACAGCCTCCCCGGGATGGATTGCCTTTGTACCTGACCACGGCTACTAAGTCTACTTTGCTGAAGCGACTGGCCAGTTCTAGGGACTTCTTAAGGTATGTAAGATCTTCACTAGCGACTATGATAACAAAGAAAATTTATTATAAGACAAGTTTACTCAAAGGTTCTCGAGTGGCGTTCACGGACAGGAAGACGCAGCCTCCAGGTAGGCCTCCAACAAGATGTAGCGACGACTTGGTTAAGGTTGCTTTAAGATCATACGATGCGCACCATTTCTCCATACAAACGTAGTCCCCTGTTTCCTCCCTGGATAATGGCTTTAGAGCCACATTTTTTTTACTGTGTAATCTGTATCTACCACAGCTATGCCCCTATGTTTCGTTTTTTTTTTCATATTTCAATTAACATAAGAAATATGAGCTTTCAAAAACTGAAAAAATTGCCCAATTTCAACGTCATTTTCAGACATTCATCAGAAAAGAATCCCTCATATAAACAAAAAAAGGAAAACATAGGGGCATAGCTAAATCTGTCCTCTAATTATTTTTGAAAAAAATAATTTTATTGGTCCAGTTTTCGAGAAGAAAGCGGGACTACGAAATGCTGTTTTGATCAATTTTACGTGCCTATTAACGGTCTGAGCTGCAAGTGACCCGCTCTCGCTGTACTGACACGGAAGGGTTCGGGCGAGACAGCGACTTTTCATTAAAATACCTAACTATTTCTAAAAAGTCTCTCAGCCATCGTATCCTCCTAAATGCGAATGCACAGGACCGGTCTGTTTAGCGAACCTTGGGGAGGCCTGTTGTTCAGCAGTGGATCTCTTTCGGCTGAAATGATGATGATGATGATGAAGTCTGTTTAATATATACCTACCTACCAATGAAAGATTACTCTTTCACTGACTAACAGACAAACACATCAGTCACTAGTTTCTATACTTCGTTTTTTTTAGCGTTAGAAAGAAGATAGCGATCTTGATGTGTCTTTTTATTGAAAAACACTTTTGAAAAATAAAGGCCCATTTAGGTACATTATACAACTTTCTTGTACTTTCCATACAATAAAATTGAGGCAATAAAACATTGCTCAGTCTAAACCGTAGCTAAGGTTGACAGAAAGAAGCGGCAAAAGCGATTGTGATTCAGAGTGCGTTAGACAATATGGCCTCTGGTCGAAACGACGAGAAAATTAAAATTGAAATTAAATTGTGATAGATTAATATGTCCCAAAGTTTCAGATAAATTAAACTTCTTATATTTACTCAAACTGGCTTCAAAAAGCCTATCCGGTCTTAGATACATAATTTATTCACGTTTTTTGTAAATCTATAACGTCTAATCTAAGGTGGCACTGCGCGTCGTTAGACTTTTAGCCGTACCTATCTACCTACTGTTATAAAATCAAGCTTGTTCGAGGTCATCCACTAGTTTAAAACAAAAACTTTTATTGCACATGTATGGTTCACACGTGACGGCCTTCGGGCAGGGGTTCGATTAGGAGCGCGGTCTTAATTGCTACTCGTTGAGTGCAAATTCCCGCGGCGCTCTTTGATATGTTCGTCTCGACAATGTGAGTGCGACTGACTGTTCATTCGAATTTCTTATTATTTTGAATTATAAACTCTTCCGTTCTTTTAGACGCGAATACATTGTGACGTTAAAAGGCACGTAACTGTGTTGTAATATTTCGTACGTTACACATTGATTGACTTTTGATTGATCCTAATGAAAGTCTGATTTAAAATAGCTCTCACGAAGTTTCGGTTTTCAAATTCGTCACCTACTTATTTAAAAACCGAGATGTTTAACACACTCTTGTAAGTTATTCTATTTTTAATTTTTTTTTTTTTCTACGTCTATTGAGACAAGAACACATGCAAAACAGCAGAAAAATAATGGAACTGGAGATTGAAGTCCAATTCCTATCGTTCCGTGGCACGTGCTGAACAGCAGTTGTTTTTACAAGCTTTTATTTAACTTGCAATTGTTGTATGTTTGTTAGCTGTTGCCCTCTGTCAGATTAGAGATATCTTCAGGTGCGACAAACGTACATGTCCATTCAACTGACTGCCACTAGGCGAAAAGTACGAAAACGCATATAGGTACCCATGCGTTCCCGACAACAGAACTGACTGTGTTAAGGTTAAATCTTGCAAGTCAAATTAAACCCACTTCTAGTGGTCGGATTGACTTTGAATTTGGTATACATATGTAGGTAGCACGACAATTCAACAAAAAAAGGCTGTATTAAAAATTAAATTTTTGTCAAGAAGTTCTTCAACCTCCTTAAAGAATCTAGCCACTAATTAATTAACCCTTTTCCAGGGATCATAGTGTATATAGCGACCAAATAAATCTACACAAAGATTCGACCTTGCCTTCTATGTATAAGTATTCTATTCTTCAGTACAATATGGTAGAAAATCAATTGAATTTGTTTAAACTATGCTTTGCTTTTAAATTAATCCTAAATAAAATTAAACAATATAACACAATAGCCGCCTTTATACAGTCGCTCTATCGCGCATTCTCAAGAGCGTACAGGATTGCGTGCCGGAAAACCTGTGGGCGCAATCGGGCGCGATTATGTTTTGTTACTTTTTTAAACTTAACGTTCATTCGCGTGCGATTACAAGTATACGTTTTTGAGAATGGAAAGAGCGAACGTGTAAAGGCTAATCGTGCGCGATAGACCGCGTGGAACTGGCGCGTGTTAGCGCGTGTGCAATTTACACAGTTTTACGCGTGGTCTATCCTTTCCCCTTCCGACATCTTTACACGCGCTTTCTTTCGCACACTATTGCTGTTTCACGCGCGATAGGGCGACTGTATAAAGGCGGCTAATGATTCACTTTGTAGGAGCGTATCTATAGACAGGCTCTGGAAAAGGTTTAAAAAACCACTGGTTGTTCCAGAGTGCTGCTGGTGATATTCGGCAGCGTGGCGGCGCTGGCGTCGACGCGCGTGGCCTACAAGTGGTTGAAGCGGCGGCGGCGGCGCGCGCGCGAAGACGCGCTCAAGAAGCAGCTCGCCGCCGGGCGCCGCGAGCGCCGCGCGCGCGCGAGGGATAAAGACCTGTCTGAGGTGCAGCTGTGTGTGGTCTGCTCGGAGAACCCGAAGGAGGTTAGTGTCACATCTCCAAGCTATTCTGCATCAGAGCCCCCGTAGACTTTCTATCGGCCGATAGTTAAGGGCCTACCGAGTTTTTCGCGTTAATCGATTTTGGGTGGGCGATTTCGGGCGTGGGGGAGGCACGATGGCTCAAGATAGGTTGGTTGGACCGCGCGTGTTTTTGGGTATTTTCATCTTATTACTAAAACAAATACATATTTAGAAATGTAGCCAGATTACGCCCTAGAAAACATCTTGTTTTATTAACATTCAAAAAGTCATGACCTTCCGTGCAGTATTTTAGCGTCGTACTACGAGTTTAATTTATATTTTAGAGACGACTTTGGATTTTTTTCAATCGAGCGAACTATGTATAGCAAAAATCTTCCCAGGTGAATTTTTCGCTTCGAGCCCTTATCTTTCAAAACAAACGGTATGGTCATAGTATTAAGGTTCAAATTTAATGTAATGGCTCGAAGCGAAAACTTCACCTGCGAAGATTTATACTATACAAGTAAATCGTGTTTCGATAAATACTTGTCACTAGAATGAATCCTCAAATATCTTACATATGAATTTCAGGACTACAGCTTTACTAGTAATGATACAGCACTAGTTTAAATGAATGCAATAAATGCGCCAAAAACACGGTAGGGCCTTATTTACTTAAGTTGGGCTCCTTAATAGCCGGGTGTCCACTGAGCGAACTGCCTCGCGAGGCAGCCATTTTCGGCGCGATTTTGAACCTTGTGTCGAACAAAATTATATTTCATACGCTAGCCTCGCGAGGCAGCTCGCTCAGTGGGATCCCAGCTATTCAGTATAAAGATGTATGCAAGTGCGCACACTATACCGAATCGTTATAGTGTGCGCACTTGCATACATCTTTATACTGATTAAGAGCCTAACTAAACTATCGGCCGATAAAACATCTGCGGTCTGCGGGGGCTCTTGAAGGTAGTCTCACGGTGCGAGGGCAGACACGCTTAACAAGCGCGCTGTTAGCCGTTGGGAGTGACGGACCCAGGCAGGAACAGGGATCTCTTTGAAGTGTAGCTGTGCGTTGTGGGCGATAAATGATTCCTCACTCCTTATTATTTTTCATTTTTTTTTTCAAATTTTAATAACGGATGTCACGAATAAAACACGATTTAAATATTTCCAGATAATCCTGCTGCCGTGCGGCCACGTGTGCCTGTGCGAAGACTGCTCGGACAACATCCAAGAGGCTTGCCCCATCTGCCGTGAGCGGATACACTCGCGAGCTCCCGCTTTCATCACCTAGACCCTAGACTAGAGTTCTGACCACAGTGACGTCACTATATCGCGAGCGAAGCTATGCTTACCTTGAGTGTAGGTTTTTATCGACTCGAATGCGTTAACGTTAACTAGTTACAGAAATTTGAACCTAGTCTTTACTTCATTACAGTCGAATTTCGGTTGACACTTGACAGCTAAACTTGACAATTTCACGCAACGTACTGAGAAAAAAGAAGGCCACTTTTATCAAAGTGGCGCTCATTTGGCTCGGACATTTTCGGGCGCGCGACTGTGGATCTACAGTTATAATTGATCAAAGCCCGTGATATTTATTTATTTCTTATTTTTAACACGCTTTTATTAGGTCGACCTGTATGTAACTATGTAATGGAAACTGTGAACATGATTTTGACCCGGTTTCCGATTGAGCTGAAATTTTGCACGTATGTGTAAATTGGATGATAATGCAATATTGTGGTGACATGGAGCTGAACTGAAGATGGAGCTGGATGGTGGCCATAGGAACTCTGTAATAAAATGACACAACCCCGTCGAGTTTGGGCTCGTTTGATTCGTCTTGACAAGCACTTTGATCCCAGATGTTAGGAGGTTGGGGGGTGAGGGGGTGAAGATAGAAACAGAGAGTTACGTTTGGTATATTACTGTAGAGCAGTGCGCGCGCACCAAAGTCAAAGTATAAGATGGACCGATTCTATCCCCGAGCGCCCGATTCCCGTCGAGCGTCCTGCTTTTTTTTTTGTAGTAACAATTCTAAACTGTTGTGCGCACACGTGTGCGCACAGGACGCTCGACGGGTTAAGACAAACAAAAAACGCTTTGGGCTTAATACTTTATTCACTAATACCCCTAATTTTCAAATTACCATGGGCTCATAATACCTAAAAATACCTAAAATATCAAATTGTCTCATCTTAAAATTTGAAATTTTAGGTATTTTTAGGTATTATGAGCCCATGGTAATTTGAAAATTAGGTGTATTAGTGAATAAGGTATTATGAAATTTAGTTGTTTTAAGCCCAAAGCCAAAAAACCTTCATGTGTCTCTTTTTAGCACATGGAAATCATGCCATGTATAAATGTTAAAAATATATGCATAATTTATTTTTTGTTTTTACGTGCATTTATAAAAGCGTGTTTTTCTAGTGTTTTTTAAACTATTAATTTATTACCATAGTAATTAGACGTTAACGCAGACGCGTCCAAGATGTTTTGCGACAAAAACTTGCACTCAAAGAACAGCACGCATCCTTTTACGTTAACGCATTAGCTGCCGGCTGTCAGACTCTTGTCAGACTTGAGACTTCTTGAGGTGCCACAAACGCACACGTAGTTCAAATGACTCCCGAACTTTGATAGTGGCTCTGTCCGAAAGTCACGAAAAGTGAAAACGCACATTATGCGTTCCCAGCAATGAATGCATTATGTTTACACCTGTTAGACGGTCTAAGACGCGCAATGTTTTCTTACTAGTGAAGCGAGTTATTTTGTGACCCGGTAGAAAAAGAAAACGTTGTGCTGGTTAGTTGTTTTGGACAGTGAGCAATTGTTCAACTGCACACACAAAGTAAATGAACGAGACTGTGTAAACGGCTATATAGTGTAAACTTCCCATTGCTTTGAGTAGAAAGGAATCTGATATTTATCTAGACAAAATAAAGTTGCGCTGGCCTTCAGTGCCGTTGTCAGACTTCGTCAAATAGTGTAATATAAAATAGATTCAGACGAGAGAAAGACAAGAATTTAAGATTTAGCTTTATACCAATAACAATAAACACAGGAGCTTCTGCTGACAGATGTGAAATCATCATTGCAATAAACAATAAGCAATTAGCCTAATAGTTATTTAATTCATTAATATTTTAGTAATTATTTATTAATTTAAAGTCAATGGAACAAGAAGGTTTTTGTAAAACCATTGTCCTAATACTACAGAGGCCAATTCCAATTATAGGTTTCCTTATGTTTATAATACATATAACAGAGCTGCACTATTTTCTGCTAAGATTATTGGGTGTGATACGTAAATGAATTAATAAACGTTTTATATAAATAAATATATTCTTTAATTTACTATCAGAAACCTACTTGTAGAGATCCCAATTTCCCACAAGTCCCAGAACAAGTGTCATCTTCTTGTTCATTGGATATAATAAGTTCATCATCAGAGTTTTCAGATTCTTTCCCACATACTTTGACACTACTTGTTTCATCTAAACCATATTCTTCAAGTAAATTATTAATTTTAGAATTGGTAGGTTCTATTGTTTCCTTTGAACATTTTCCTGAACAATTATTGCTGCAGTTTTCTTTATTTTTTGAATTTACCTTACTCCTGCTAAACCTTGCTGGTTTATCTTTACTGTTATTAACATCTAATTCATCATTTAGATCTTTAGTAGCATCCTCTAATGTTATCCCTGGTGGTTGATTAGCATTGTACTCCTCTAGCATTCTCTTAGCTTTGGAACTCTTGCCAATACCTAGTCTAGGCAAGCCCTTATTAAGGCCTTCTAGGAGCACGCAGGCTTTGCACACCTCCTGGGAGGAGACAAATTTGCATCGGACACATATCCTCTGGGATGGTAGAGAAACTTCTTCTTTCACTGCCATTGTTTCTCCTAAAATTAAGCAGACACACAAAATAAACAATATTTCCATTTAGAACTTTACAAACACTGAAATTTTGCTTACAAAGAATCTTGCAGGGAAAACAATCTAGATATACAGTGGTGGTCATACAATTAAGAACGATTTGAAGTTTCCGATTTTTTTTTATCTAAATCATGTCATATGTCTAGTTGTGTTCCTTCTTAGAAGTAACAAGTTATGTTATAAAATAGCCACATGGATAGAGCAAACAGGATTAATAATAATAGTGTATAATTGCTAACATTTTTTTTACAAATTTTATTTGTTCTCTATACTAATAAATTCAAATAGTAATGAAGCTGGACAAATAATTAAGAACGATTTATTAAACTGCTCGAGAGTTGTTTTATATGAAACTTAGATTAAATAAATCATATTAATGTGAAGTTGGTATAGAAAAAAAAGCAATTTAATACATTTGAACTAAAATTAATAGTTAGTAGCATGTCCACGGCTTTTAATTATGGCTTTACACCGGCGAGGCATTGAATCTATCAATTTTTGACATTTCGCAAGAGAAATAGAGTTCCATTCTTCTAAGAAAACGTCGTACAGCTCTCTCAAATTGCCACACTGTCGATTTGAAACCTTTTTCTTGACTTCGCACCAAAGATGATCTATTGGGTTAAGATCTGGGCTGTTGGCTGGCCAATCTAAGACTGAAACTGATTGTGATGTGAGGAATTCCTTAACGGTGCGTGCAGTATGCTTTGGATCATTGTCGTGCTGGAATGTCCAAATAACCGGAAGCACGTCTTCGGCATATGGTAACATTGTTTCTTGCAGTATATTTTTGTATTGGAATTGATCCATGTTTCCTTCTATCAGCCTAACAGGTCCAACGCCATGTCCAGAAAAGCACCCCCAAATTTTCACATTTCCCCCGCCATGCTTTAATGTCACTTTTGTGTACTTTGGGTCGAATGCTTTATTCGGAGGGCGTCGTACATATCGTTTTCCATCAGAACATACCCTATTTATTTTTGTCTCGTCAGAAAAAAGAACGTTTTTCCACTGTCTGACTGTCCAGTTTTCATACCTTCTTGCAAATGCAAGTCGGGCTTGCCTATGACATCGTTTCAACATAGGCACCTTCCTTGCTATCCTTCCGTTCAACTTATTTTCTACCAAACGCCTTCGAATAGTGCGTGCAGAGATTGCTGAAGGGTTGTTTTCGCCAAAATATTCTTTTCTCAACTCATTAGACCCTTTAAAAGGATTTTGTTTTGCCAAACGAACGATATTTCGATCATCTCGACGAGATGACTTTCTCTGTCTAGGTCCACGCGGAACGTTTGAAGTAGTTTGATACGTGGAAAAATGCTTTACGGCATGGAAAACCATTGTTTTTGAACATTGCAGATGGTCGGCTATCTTTTTATACGACCAATTCTTCTCGCGAAGTTTTATTATTACTTCTCTTGTAGATTTATCACAACTTTTATTTTTCCCCATTGTTTTTATACGAAGTAATCACTTTTAAGACTTTAACAGCACGAAATGGCGCCAAAATTATACGAATAATAATCTACAACCACAGAGCCACACAGTGTTCTCTATTTAAATTTGAAAAAATAATAAACTATTCAGCGTTCTTAATTACGTGACCAGCCAGTAAGTACTAATACTAGGTTCAGATCGAATGTATAAAGTTTCTCTATTAATTTTTTAGCCAACAATGTTGCATAAATGAATGTACCGGTAGTACGGAAAAGTTTTGCAATACCGAGAGAAATAAAAAAAAAACGGGCAATTAGTTATACTTGTTACTTTGAAAAAATCATCTCAATAAATAATCGTTCTTAATTATATGGCCACAACTGTATTTGTTAAACCTGAGGCTGTCTTGTCTAACACACTCTGAATCACAATTGCTTTTACCATATTTCTTTCTGCCATACAGAATAGGATGAGGGTAGAAAGAGACCTCTGGATAATGCTGGATAGTTCTATTTTAGAGAATAATAAACTGAAATGACTAATTCAAAATTTATTTTTTCCAGCAAAATTAGATTGATGCTTGTGGGCATGAATAGTAAAATCTTCCAATTTATTTGAATTTTACAATTTTAATCAAAATGGGAAGAGTTAAAATGTTACTTAACAAATTTGTGTTCCTTTTGCAAAGGCAAGGGAATCTAGTAAATTGTGACAAAATTATATAAAAATCATTAAGTAGATAATATGAGTTTTGATAATAGTTACCAGAATAAATGATGTCCATGATGCATGAGGGTCTGATCTTCTCCATATCCTTGAGCAGAGCCCGAGCATGTCCCCGGTAGGCATTGGGGGCAAACACACACTCGGTGGAGAAGTAGACCAGTTTCTTGTAGTGTGCATACATCACTATCTCCTTCTCATATGTGTACTTCAGAGGTTTCACTCTTGGAATTGTTCCTTCACTTCCCTGAAAGTATGAAAAGGTTAAAAATAAGCTAATGCCTACAATTTCATCCACAAAGTATTAGTTTATTGCTATTCAGTAAGGACTATGCAATTGTCCAGCATAATGAAGTATCCATTGTGTTAATCTGTGTATGTTACAATCCAGAGGTCAGCAACCTTTAACCAAAATATTTTAGAATGTGTTGCTAGCTCATTCTAAGGCCTTGTTATCTTGAAGTTCAAAATTAACAACCGCTTTAGCCTAGTTGGTAGTGACCCTGCCTACGAAGCAAGAGGTCCTGGGTTCGAATCCCGGTAAGGGCATTTATTTGTGTGATGAGCACGAATATTTGTTCCTGAGTTATGGATGTTTTCTATGTATTTAAGTATTTATTTATCTATATAAGTATGTTTATCGTCGTCTAATACCCATAGTACAAGCTTTGCTTAGTTTGGGACTAGGTCGATTTGTGTAAGATTGTCACCTAATATTTATTTATTTATTTATTTATTTATTTATTTATTAATATTATTTTGTTTGAAAAAAAAGGAAATTTAAAACTGCCAATTAGACTCCAGGTTCATGTAGCGTTTTCTACTTCTGAGGTACTCAGGAATCTATCTTGTGACTTTGGCGCATTAGCCGTACTCATGGTGTAATATCATCATTAACAATATTTAATTGAATGCCAATTAATAAAAAAAAAAAATATGAAGTTTTACAGAACTTACAGTAGATATTGCTGTACACCTTTTTAATCTGGCAATGTCTCCTCTCAGCACATTCATAAGCACTGTCTCTGCAATATCGTCTGCATTGTGTCCAGTGGCAATACACTTCACCCCAAGCATTGCAGCGCCTCTGTCCAGTGCTTGCCGACGAAACACACCACAGAAAGTGCAATTATTCTTCCTTCCTATCTGAGCCACTATTTCATCCATAGTCCAACCATACAGATCTTTATAGGACAAAATTTTCAGTGACATTTCATAGTCATCACGGTTTTGTTTGACCGTTTCCAAACTATCATCTCTGTAACCAGTGATTCCTTCATCTATTGATAGTAACATGAGATTTAAGCCATAGTTGTACCGTTGGTTGAGAGTTTTCATAACATGGGCTAAGACTGTTGAGTCTTTGCCACCGGAAGCAGCGATTGCAACAGCATCACCTCTATTGAAAAGCTGCCCTTTTGTGATAGTGTAGTGTATTTCCATTTCGAAAGCCCAATAGAAGCACTCTTTGCACAGGGCATCACCGGTTTTGGGACGCTGTAATTATACAATAGTTAAAGAATATTGCCATCTCACGAGTTCAAGCACATAACCTAAAACATTTTTCACATTTACCTTTAATACAGCGTTTTTCCCACATCCTGTCCTGCACGCAACAGGCATTGTGGCAATCTTTTTACCTTTATTAAATGAAAAAATACTTAATTTAATTTCTTTACTTCGCAATATTTTTTCCAAGTACCTAGCTGGATAAATGACATTTGTCATGACAAGTTGACAACTAAGTTTTTTATAGAGAGAGACCTACTACATAATGAAAACATAATATTGATAAATTAGTATTCTTCAACGCAAATTTTAAATGATATTAGCATTTAAACTAATTAATTACATTTTATAATTTTCAAGTTCTAAATTTGGTTTTAAGTCTTTAGGTATTCTAACAAAAACATTTAACATGTTATTCACGAAGTTTGTACTCTAAAGTACCTTTTGGAATGTTGATGACGTTTCAAGAATTCGTTCCGTTCTGCCAATGAATACAAGAAAAGTAAACAAGTGCTCAATAGAAATTTATAACTTATATCTTGGATCGAAGATATTATTCTAGAAAGACTAAAAACTTGTATTTTTATTTTTTATCATTCATTTTATGGTTTTTAAACAAAGTATCTCCGCGTTGCTTAAATCACATATATGTTCTAAAGAAAAGGAACGGAACGAAGAAGTTACTTTTCCTATCGAAAGTATAATCTCGCTCGTCTGGTTTTAATTACTTTAAAATATCTGAAACATTGATAAAAAATGTTTTTTCGCCACATTTCAGTGTATTAAAAGTCAATGTTATTGCAGTTAGAAAGTCATGTTTGCTGAGAAGTTCTTTGTGAAACGAGTGTGATGTGTCGGTTGAAGTAGTTGGTTGTGATTGCACTATGCTAGTTTAGTAGCTGGGGGCTCCGTATCGGGACCCTAGGCTATCGTCGCAATGCACGAACTATTGAAGCACGTCCTGACGGAGCGGGACCTCACCCGCGCCGGCGACTTATTCTCCATTCCCGATTCCCAGATTGTCGACGATTTAAATGAAGTGGTGAGTTGTTATCATTACTAAACAGATACATTATTTGTGTATATGTATTATATCGTGCCCTAAAACACTGTTAAATATTGAAAATATATCCTAGTTACATTTTTTATTTAGCTTCTATCTATCCAATGTGTATAATCATTGTAATCAGAAATCAGAATTATCTCTGGATGAAATCTTTGTGCTGATAACAGTTACGGCATACCGTTTCATCTCTTTCAAAATAGCTATTTGTATGTGAATAACGAGATATTTATACATACTTATTATTATATTTAACTGTTGAAAAATTGAAAATTGACAGAATTTTAGGTAGTTCTAAACCGTTATATTTAACTTTTATTACTGCATGGTCATAGCACATTGAGATGTGGAGCCAATTTAATTATGTTAATCACCTTTAATGTGTTTCTCTTCATTGTAATTGGTTCTGTGACTAACAGTTATGAAAAACAAGTAATAAAACTGGCTCTTAATTTTATACATTAAAAACTCTTCAGAGTGACATTAGTAGTAAAGAACTAGAAAAATACATCCCTTTTTAGACATATTTTATACAGGATGCTAACTGCTATTACCTTTAAAGATTTACTAATATTTCTTTGCATTGTGATAGCATCCCATAAAAAACGTGTCTAAAGACGGTAATGGTAAATTATATAAAAACTGTTAAAACCTATTATTTCTTTATTGAAAAACTGAAAGATAATACCTTTCATTATTTTTTTTTTATTATGAGAGGGAGGCAAACAATCAAGCGGTCATCTCATGGAAAATATCAACAACTCAAAGAGAGTCACCAATCTGTTGCCATCCTTTATAAAAAATAAAAAATAAATAAATTGTGATGTTTTCTCTGTTACAGCTAAAACAAATAACTGAGATCTCATCCCGTCCAGACTATATTCGTAATGACCATGACCAAGCCCTAATAGAGATATGTGTGACCCGTGTGACGTCCTGTGTCAAGGAGACAGGGACCTTGGAGAAATATTGTGGGGCTTTAGTGGCACTGCTCGAGTCCTGCTTGCATCACAACCTGATGCCCATTGGCCATCTACGGGACGATGACCCACCCCATGCTAAAATAGCATCTGATGTGATTGCTTGTATTGTTTTGGTATGTGTGAACATATTCTATGACTAAAGCTTATTATTATAATTTATTATTATTGTGTTGGGATAATTGAAAAAAACCAGCCATGTGCATATTGATACCTCCTACGTATAACTGCATAATGCTGATTTTAAAATGCTGATTGTAAAATCACCAGTATGCAGTTACACCAGTATACGTAGGAGGTATCGATATCTGGCCCTTGTGCACTTTAGGATTCACTACTAATCTGCAGACAATACTTTGTTCTTTAACAATCTCCCTACTTCTACCAATTTAGCTTTAATTGATCAAAAAAAGCTTTATGTCCATGCAATAAGAGCAAAACAGACATTGATGGGATCTTTTTTGTGTGAACACAAAGTTGTTTTTGATCCACTTGCCCAATCGTTTGTAGATGTAGGGAGAGTCTTAAGTTATTTCCCAACAAATTCCTGATTTAATAAGATGTGTTCACCAACCTACAATATTTTGGAAAGAACAATACATAAAAATTATTCTCTCTTTGTGTATAAGGGAGGTACCCTAAACAAACTTAACAATTATATTCTGATATTCAGTCGACATAATAATTATGTAAACAGCCAAACTAAAGCTTTCTTGCATCCTAACAATATTATAAATGTATTTTCTCAAAAATATCCGTAAAAGTTGACATTATTCTTTACATATCAGAATGTGAAGTGCATAGTTTATGGTCAGTAAAAAAATTAAAAAGTTAAAAACATTGCAGGCTTGATAAACTCGACAACAATGTTGCATACAAATTCCAGTATTGTCGAGTCTCAAACTTTTTAAAAAGTTAAAACGGCCATGGTAATAAGTTGACACTATTCGTATACAGCCAATTCAAATGACCGGTATCAGTTGTTTTGTTGGAACTCCAGACTTTTTTAAACAGCTTGTGGTGTTTTCGGTAGAAAAATACACCTGCAGTTTTTTTTTAATGGAAAAAGGCGGGAAGGGTTTTAATGACATTTAATTTTAAGTGATTTGCAATTCTTTGTACCTATTTAAGTTAATAAAAGTTTATTCTATTTTTTTCTCTTCACCATTTTTTTTTTTAATTTATTTCTCATAGGCATTACATACACTGGCTTACTGTCTAAATCCACTCGCCAAACTGATATGACAGTTTGTTGGCGAGAACACGCTCATTACAATTTAGTTATATGTAAGTACCTATTTAAATTAAACATGCATCTAAAAACAAAATAAAAGTTACAACAAATAAATACAGAGATGTGGATACTTTTGCAAAAATGTACCCTAAGGCAGTTTTTGCAAAAGAATCCTTTTGAGAGTATTTTTAACTTTCATTATAGTACACTGATTTCCTTCTCTTAGCCACTCAATCTTGTTATAAATTTTTAGAACTAGGAACTCATTTGTTTGTTTACCATAATAATTTTTAGCACAACTTTGCACAATTTGCACATATAGTTTTAATAGATTAAACTAACACTTTTTGTATTGTACTTGTTAATCTGTGCATCTATATTTCAGTTTGTATTTAGTTTGAAATGTACTTGTTATTCTTAAGCGTCTTATAATCACTTAGAAAAGCTTTATATTAGTCTCGGCTGGAATAGCAATTGCTGGCTTCGTATTAGTTAAACGGACTCGCAAGCTCGTCCGTTTAATACTCACACTCAGCCAGCAATTGCCTACTTCCAGGCCACAACAATACTTACTTACTTACTTTCGCTGGGTCAGCGACCCAAAGTGGATCTTGGCCTCCGACATTAAAGTGCGCCATTCCTTCCTGCTCTGTGCCAAGTCTGACCAATCGGACACGTCCAGCTCCTTCAGATCTTTAGCAACTTCATCTTTCCACCGGTATCTTGGTCGACCCACCGGACGCCGTCCGGATGGTCGCCCAAGATACGCTCTTTTGGCAGCTCGATCCTCTCCCATTCTTTCCCAGGCCACGACAATAATGTACTATTATGTGTTTGTTACTCTTTTGCACTAAATAGTTGTGCAGATTTGTATGACACGGGCCCCATATTCCCACAGGACTAAGATAAAATCTTAAAATTTAAACTGCTAGAATTAAAGACATTTTTGCTTTCACCCTTGCTGGCTTAATAAGGCGTATGAAATCCACAATGTGATTTTTGGGAAAACTCGGAATTTCAAATCAAATATCAGGTCTAACACATAATGCGAATGAAAACGCGAGTAAAGGCTAGTTATGAAAAACGATGAAAAACTTCCCTTCCAGGTATCATTCCCGATCCAACCGGACAAAGAGATCAGCGGCAACAAGAACGTAATGGAGCTGTTTCTGCCGGTGGCGGTGCAGTTCCTACATAAGGGCAACCGCGAGATCTCGCGGCACATGGCGCGCTACCTGTCCCTAGCCGCCGTGCATCACGCGGGGCTGCTCAAGCCGCACGTGCAGACTATTATGGACTCTATCATGACTGGTGAGAGCTTATATACGTCCTACTACTGGGCTGGGCTGTAAAGGCATCATTCCGATTTTGGTGTCTGCGGCCGGGTCGCACAACCTCCTGCTTAGTGTGAACTTAGTCACGCAACTCGTTTAGTTTCACGCAAAACAGTCGCATAGAGACGTCGTGTTGCGGAAAATAGCCCGTTACTACCTATTACCACGGTAACACGGTTGCTTGCATTCGTCAGTAATTATTATCCCAGCTATTATATGTCATACTGCTGGGCACCGGCCTCTTCTCAGACTGAGAGAGATTGGGTTCCCATGTGGAGTTAGTTGGGAACTTTGGTAACTCGTCATTTTATCGAAAAACGTTTCGCAACTGATTCGTTTCGCAAAATTATCGTTTCAACAAATGCATTTTTTTCTGATACTAAATTTTTCAGGATTTATTTCAAGACCATCGGTAGAACCCTATAGGTTAGGTTAGGTTTATTTTATAAAAATCCTGAAATATATACAGTTTCAGAAAAAAATGCATTCGTTGAAACGATAATTTTGCGATACGAATCAGTTGTGAAACGTTTTTCGATAAAATGATAGCTACCCGGGAACTTCACATACGCATTGATTGCTTAGTAGGTGTACGCGGGTTTCCCTCACCGAAAATCTTATGGTAAATTTTAAATGTATAGGTAAAGGGTAAGTGTGGGTGTAAGGGGTATGTATTACAATACCGAAGTACGAAAGACCAAATGTAATGTTTTTATTAAAAAGGCATCATACAGAATCCATTAGGTTAGGTTAGGTTACTTTTATAACAATCTTAAAAGTTAACGGTTTCAGAAAAAAATCGTGTCCGTCTTTTGACCCATTCAATGTTTTAATACATTTGGTCTTTCGTACTTCGGTATTGTAATACATACCCGTAAACCGCCCGCACTTCCCATACGGCCCGCGTAGCCGAGCCGATCGACGTCTTTTTCGCTCTTATTGCGTTGACATAAAGGTTTTTCCGATAAATTTGGGGTGATCCTAAAATACCGCGTGCTTGTCACAGGCAACTATCCTTTGAGCCGCATCCTCACGAACCTGTACGAGGTGTGCCCGGAGCCGCTGGAGGGGCACGTGGTGGCGCTGGTGTCGCTCCTGCCGCACGCGGAGCCCGTCGAGAAGAACTCCCTGTTCGCGCTGTTCGAGCAGATCGCGGCGCGGCGCCCCGACGCGCTGAAGACCAGCGTCCCGCAGCTGCTCTCGTACCTGTGCCCCAGCACCACCGGCCAGAACGACCCGGGGTGCATGTGTGTTGACCTCCTGCAGGTATGGTTATGAATGTTTATACAAAACCATTAATCCTAGCTTATGTAGAGGCTAGACATCTGTCCATAACAATCCATACCAATGAACTTCAACGGCTGCAAGCAAATTTGTTTTGAAACGTAAGCCGGCGCTTGGGCCGATCGTACTTTCGCACATAAATTCCGAAAAAGTCGCGAGGTGCGAGCTTCGGCTGTATGTATACTGTTAATTCCGTGACCTATTGAAGACGAGAGTGGATACATAAGCTGTCATGGAACTAGGATGCTACGTCTTCCGTCTTACCTGCACTTACCTTCGGGTTAGATAGATGTCAATGGCTGGCATTTTTTATTTAAATTTTTTGTCGAGGCCTTGAACACTCCAAGTGATCATGTCAGCCTCATGTTACTCTGTTCCCTACTCAAGGGACAAATAAATCAAATGGTATATCGCAACTGCTTCGTTTGATGACCTGGCCATTGTGCATGGTACTCAAACCCTGAAGAATTTAAACATGAAACTACCATGAGACTCACTCATAGTGAAAATGTACGGATCACTCACGTCTTAAAACGAGTTTAACTGGACTTGTTTCGGGCTAATTCGTAGCCCTTCTTCCTGGAGCCACACGTCACGGCGGTTGCCAAACGTGCACTACGCGCTACCGCTCTGTACCGCGCTACGACACTGATACCGGCGCACAACTACCCGCATTTTCATCGTCATTTTTAGTCATAGTCATTTTTAAGTTTGGCTTAGTAGCGACATCTCTTGTCCGGGTAAGCGGATAGTTCCGAAGGAGTGTTGAAGTCTCTCGATGAGGGATAAAAATAGATAAGTGATTATTTAACAGATTGAGATATGGATGTATGAGAAAAATTCGTGTCTAAACTCCTGACCAGTGGTGGTGAAGGGGAATGGCACGCGGCACGGAATGCTGAGGACCTGGGTTCGATTCACAGCGCTGGTCTTTTTTCTGGGGTTTTTTCTGTGCATCCATGTTTCAGTTTGTATTTAGTATGAAATGTATAATTCCTGAAGAATTTTTAAGTTTGATTAGAAATAGTTTAGTAGGGAGAGTTGTTATCTTCGCGCGGGGGGAGGATCCCCTCGTATTCTGCATGGGAATAACCTTTTGTTGTGTGTCCAGCTGATAGTGTGCGTGTCCCGCGCCCGCGTGTCCCTCGTGTGCGAGCAGGGCGCGGCGCTGCGGCGCGCGGCGCGGCCCCCGCACGCCACGCCGCGCCACGTCGCGCTCGTGGCCGCCGCGCTCGCCCAGATCGGGTACACCACCAGGGTCAGTGCCAATACCATCATGGGATGGAAACGGAAGACACAGCTCCACAGCTAAACATACCCCCCTTTAGAATGACTACTTGCCCGGAGTCTCTGAGTTAGCTACGGGCAGAAGTATTATACTTGGTTGTACCTTGTTTTGCCTAACAACTGTTTGCCTATTATCAGTTTGCCTAATTTTAGATAACCTAATATTACTTAACCTAATGTTTCATTTTACCTAATTTTCACTTTAGTGAAAGTCATTTTGCATACAACTTACTTTACATAATTTTGTTTGATCTAATTTTAAATGACCTAATTTTCATTTTGTATAAACTTATTTCGTGTAATGTTTGACTGACAAAATTATATTTTGCCTAACGTACATGTTGCATAATTTACATTTTGTATAAACTTATTTCGTATAATGTTTGACTGACATAATTATATTTTGCCTAACGTACTTACATGTTGCATAATTTCATTTTGTATATACTTATTTCGTATAATGTTTACTATTAACGTAGTTCATAACACTCAGTATAACTTATCAAACAAATTAGATTTTCCGGGTGGTCATAAAAAAAATAACTAACACCAATACTAACCATACCGAGTCGCTTCCGCTCCGACAAGTCTTGCTCGCTCGCTTCGCTCGCTCGCTGGCTTCAATCACAAAACAAAACTTATGCAAATGATGTTAGTTAAAACGTTATTCGGCTATATGATAATTAGTTAAAATAAGAATCGACAAAGTGAGTTTTCGATAAAATAATATTAGACTAAACAAGACATATGCAAATGATGGTAGTTAAAACGTTATTCGGCTATATGATGATTAGTTAAAATAAGAATCGGCAAAGTGAGTTTTCGATAAAATTATATTCGATAAAACAAGAGTTATGCAAATGATCATTTAGTAAAAATGAAAATTCGACTAAATAAAAATTATATATAATGAAATTATACAAATTGACTTTAGACAAACTATTCATTATAGTAAAAGTTGTTAGACAAAGTTAAATTAGGCAAAAAAAGTTTAGACAAGTCAAGGGAATACCATTATACTTATATCTTCCAAATGTTCATCTATCCGTCTGCCCGTAGCTAACTCAGAGACTCCGGGCAAGTTGTCATTCTTTAGACACTGAATTATAATCACATTTACACACTGACATACGGTAATATGTACGATTAAATTTCACCAATTCTGCGTATCAACACTGATCTAATATTGTGTTTTTATTGAAATTATTTCACATAATTCGTGAAATATTTCCAGGTAAAGCCGGAACAAAAGAAAGCAAAAAGCATACCCCATTTCTTAGTAGTTATACTAGGTTATCTTCTTGAAAACTAGTACGTGCAGTAATTCGGTCCATAAGACTGCAGCATATATTTATCCTTTCACTGATATCAGTATCAAAACAATATGTTTAGCAAAGTCAATCCTTTAAAATAGTTTAATGGTGGCACTTCATTTGGCGTTGCGTGTTCGCGTTGCGCTATTGCCATCTCCGTCTTTCACGCTAGAATCGGCATAGTGCTCCTCTCTCGCACACGCAACTATTTCGTGAAATACGCCAAGTGAAGTGCCAGCATAAAAGATAATATAGGTACTTATACATGAAGTAGACACTGAATTATAATCACATTTACACACTGACAGACGGTAATATGTACGATTAAATTTCACCGATTCTGCGTATCAACACTGATCTAATGTTGTGTTTTTATTGAAATTATTTCACATAATTTTATTATAATATAAATAAACAAACGAGCCGGGCGATTGACATTGAGTACCTAATGTTGCCATATCAATAAATACTACAAATCGACCGCGCTAGCGGATCACGTTCGGCACGTTCTACGGCTCCGAATAGTACATACAGTGACACATTCCGGCAGCGCGGCACAGCGTATACGATTTAGTGTTGTGCAGCGCGCTGAGCACAGCCTGTGGCGGTTTAATTTTGTCTGTCTATAAATCTTATTATAAAATTAGATAAAATATCGTACTTTTTGTTTTACACTAAAACTCGATATTTCAAAATTCAATTTCGCTCCAGTAATTTGAAATAAGTCTACGAATGGCTGAATGAATGTCAATTTCGTCGGCTATTCCAAGTGGGATAAATTAATTAAAAAAAAGCTGTCAAAGTGAAATAAGCCTTATGCACAATATAAAGTCTTTTTTAAAATGTGATACGCCGGTAAAAACCGGGTTATTTTGAGCATATTCTTACGGTTAGACGCTTGTAGTGAATCTATTGTTTTCCTGAATTAATGTTTATATATGTGAGTGTATAATTCCTGCCGGCATACTGAATTTATGAATGACTGATCGGTCTTGTGGATATTTCGTTGCGTTTTGTTACTGCACGCTCGTTGGCTCGTTTTATACTCTTGTTGTACAATCTACTATTTTTGTACAGGAACGTGCGCAGGAGGCGCTGAACTTCATCCTGGAAGAGATGTCGGCGGGCGGCGCCACGCACGCGGCGCTGATGCGCGAGTGCACTGCCCTCTGCAGTGCATACCCCGCGCTCTTCACCGACCGCGTGCTCAGCGCCGTGCGGCCCGCGCACAGGTGAGGCGCTGCTGCTTAGCGGTAGGACTAATGCTTCGGGGATTAACGTACTAGGCGCCCATGTCGTGGCGGCCAAACTACCCAAAATAAGATCTTGTACAATACTCTAGCAACCATTACACAGGGCTGGTTAAGACAAACTGTCATAATTCTTCTTTCTTTTAGTTTTTCAGGTAACGTTCCTGACTCATAATGGGATAATTTTGAACACAAAATTACCACTAGCGTGGCGACATAAACTTATAATAAATAGCTGGGTCCCTACTGCGCGAGCTGCCTCGCGAGGCAAGTGCATGAGGCATAATTTTGTTTGACACAGGGCTCAAAATCGCGCCGAAAATGACTGCCTCGCGAGGCGGTTCGGTCATTGGAGGCCCGGTTAATGATTTTATAATCACCAATGTAATTGATATGACAGAGGTCTGTTTTGCGGAGCTTCTATTTCAATCTACTTGTGGCTCTTTTGACCATTGTAAAACTAACCATACGTATGTTTTGGTGAAGTGGATGAATATTAGGTGGGACTCTGCTTTCCTATTTCACCACTGTTTAATATTTTAAAACTGATTGTCTCGTATGTTGGTCTTGTGTTGCAGCAGCGAAGTAAACCGCACATCGGGCGGGGTCACCATCGTAAAGCTTGGCGGCGCGAACGGCTCGTCCGCGCCCGTTCCCGCTCCCGCTTCCGCGTCCGCCAACGCTACCTCCCAAACCACCTGTAAGATTTTTATTTTAATTTACTTTTATTTTGGTGTTGTTGTAGGGATATTAAGTATCCTCAGTCCCAATCCATTTCTTTGTGTATCTGTACGCCAAGTTTCATCTAAATCTGTTCTGTTGTTATTGCGTGATTGACTAACAAATATCTAAACCTCTTAACAACATTAACGACGATTAACTCAATAAAGCTCCAAACACACGACAGCGGAGGCGTGGCGGTGCGGTGGCGGTGTCGGTCGGTTGTAATATTCTAACTTGTATGAAAGGTTGTGCGGTACCGTATTGCGAACTCGTTCATACAAGTTAGAATATTACAACCGTCACTCGTCCGCTGTCTGTGCGTTTGGAGCTTAAAGATAAAGTTTCAAGTGTGTATTAAAGTATCGTGTTATATTTAGCGGCGGGCAGCGGCGGCTACACGCGGCGCGCTAAGCTGGGTGACTCGCGCAGCACGGGCCGCCTGCACCCCGGGCCCGCGCCGCGCTCGTGCACGCGCCTCAACGTGGCCGGTGCGTGTGTGTATAGTGTGTGCATAGCGGCGCCAAGCTGGGTGACTCGCGCAGCACGGGCCGCCTGCACCCCGGGCCCGCGCCGCGCTCGTGCACGCGCCTCAACGTGGCCGGTGCGTGTGTGTATAGTGTGTGCATAGCGGCGCCAAGCTGGGTGACTCGCGCAGCACGGGCCGCCTGCACCCCGGGCCCGCGCCGCGCTCGTGCACGCGCCTCAACGTGGCCGGTGCGTGTGTGTATAGTGTGTGCATAGCGGCGCCAAGCTGGGTGACTCGCGCAGCACGGGCCGCCTGCACCCCGGGCCCGCGCCGCGCTCGTGCACGCGCCTCAACGTGGCCGGTGCGTGTGTGTATAGTGTGTGCATAGCGGCGCCAAGCTGGGTGACTCGCGCAGCACGGGCCGCCTGCACCCCGGGCCCGCGCCGCGCTCGTGCACGCGCCTCAACGTGGCCGGTGCGTGTGTGTATAGTGTGTGCATAGCGGCGCCAAGCTGGGTGACTCGCGCGTGTGTCCTGTTTCATCATAGGCTGGCCAATCAAGAGTGGATTAATCGCCGTAGTGATTTAGAGTTTTTTTTTGTATAAATTGTGTGATGCTTACCCCCCTGTTTCACCATCCATTCATCAAATTTATTTGATGGAAAAATGTGATGCCGTCTCGGTTTGTTTTGTCCGAATAGACGGAGACGGCATCACATTTATCCGTCAGTTAAAATTAATCAAAGGGTGGTGAAACAGCCCCTTAGACTATAACGGTTAATGAAACCATGCAAGTTTATGTTCTGGCTTAACCAACTCTGCAGCTTAGATAAAGGTGACAAAAAGTAAAATTTTTGGGTTACAATAGTTTCTTAAGTGGTCATCACACAACCGAATAATGTTAACGCACTGCCAAAGTTAAAAAAAAAGTGCGCACTATTGCTGGTCTAACGTGCGGACGCTAGCAATTGCCAATCGAAAATCACCATTCACCAATTGCAATTCACCATCTCTTTCTACCTTCATCTTATACCGTTTGATAGAAAAACGTGGTGAAACCGATTATGATCCCAAACGGGTTAGAAAATATGACCTGAGTTCCATCTCGTTCGTCGTTCGGTTTCGGTTCGGTTCTTTGTTTCATTAACATAGCGTTCCGTTACAGGAGGCTCGGTGGGCGGTTTACACAAAAGCATGACGCGGCTGTCTTCCTCGCAGCAAATAAACTCGCAGCACACACCATCCACTAACACAGGTAAGAAGAGGCCCTTCACTTTAACCAAAAAATTTAGCGATTTTTGCTGTGGGTATCCTAGGCTAACCTTACCGGTCATACGGCTGGACTCGGCCCCCATGGCCAACAAAAAAAAATACCGGCCATTTGACAGCACTTAACAGGGCAGCTGCGTTAACGCATTCGCTGCCGGCTGTTAAATTCGAGATTTCTTCAGATGCCACAAACATATACGTTCAAATGGACTGACATTCTGAACTTCGAACTTCAGAATGTCAGTCGTTCAAATGGCTGCCAAACTATGACAACGGGACTAGACTAAAGTCATGAAAATGCTTTGCTGGCAGTGAATGTGTTATTATCAAACCGTAATCAGAATGGGACTGTCAGAACTGTCATTTCATACATACATATGTATATTTTGACGAAAGCATATAGAATTACTGTCGACTCCAATCCCTTTCTAATCGCGGGCGAATAATAAAGAATCTTGATAAGCTGATATCAATCTCCGCTTCAGTTTCAATATTAAAAGTGGACGATCACATTTCAAGGGTATACGGAAAGAGCATGTCTAATCACTTAAGCCACTTTTTGAGTAATAGCGGTTTGAAAGTTAGTCATCGCGAACAATTACTATGGTAAACATTTCTTTAGTGAAAAAAATAAATATTATTTTTAGGTTCCATATTTAATCCATTGGTAAGTTATAGTACAGTAGTACCGGCGCAGAAGACGCGTTTTAGAAGCGCGGGAAATGCAATTGACCAATCGGCGTAATCCGCCGTGTTTTCCTGTGCTGCTATTGGTGGGTTGCCGCCGCCATGTTAGCGCGCGTCGCGTGGCATATTAGTCAGCCTTCATACTTCCGAGTGAATATGCCGATAACAGGTGCACTCTAATTTGCACCTTGTAACTATATGACATAAGACTGAATTAAAGTTTGAATAGTACCTTCTGCTATCATCGGAATAGTTTGTTCGTGTCTGCGCGGCCGAAAATGCACGACGCGCCATTATAAAGTGTCTACTACTGTACTTTACGAGTTGTAGATTTTGAGATTGAAATCTCATTTTTCAATAAAGGTGACGAGACATGTTCATTCCGTGTAATTCATTTGTGTTTGCTAATGCGGGCCATTGTTTTTTTTTGTAGTGGTATCAAACAGCAAGAGCGCGAAGCCGGCGGTGACGGTGGGCGGGGCCCGCGCGCCGCGCCCCGCGCCCGCGCCCGCGCAGCCCCACGCACAGACCATACACATCGGCCCCACCACCAACGTGAGTGATCGATCCCCTTAACTTACCCGCCGTTGTATCGTCTTGATACTAAAAGACGGCTCCAAAAAAAGCTCAAGTAAAAGAAAGAAAGAAAGAAAAAACATTTATTCGTGACAGTTATATGAGATATGAGATATGAGACAGGCATATGAGATAACAATATGTAAGGCAACTACAACTATCACGAAACGGACCCACCTCAGCATATGCTGGCTCGAGAGCCAGCGCTGGTCTTCCGGTGGGACCGCGAGGCCGTCATTTGCTCGCTGCACGTACGACCGGACCGTGTCTAAATTGTGAACGCGACCATTTTAAGCTCAGCGCTACCACTACCAACACAAGGGCGTTATATTTGACATGGCGGCGTTGACTTGACATTGACAATTGACAATCATTGATCCTGTTCTTACGAGCATGTGTGCTTTTTTTTTTTTGGCAGGCTTGCAGTGCCTTTCGGTGTAATGACGACAGTATTATGCAGCTTATATTAGCGATGGGCGTTAAATGAACGGACTAGTTGATTGCACGGTCCATGTAGAATCAACGTTTGGGCGGTCCACCGACCGCGCGTCGACTAGTCGAATTCTTAGGCGGCTAAACTAAAAGTTCACAATCGTTCATACTATAGAGTTCATATTTGAATAAGAGTTGTACTGTAGACTACTGCAACCACAGACTAGTGATACATAGGAATCTACGTGCCATTTGATTAAGTTGAACATCTACATAACGCAGACACCACGACGACTAGTCGACGAATTCAACTAGTCTATGGACGTAAATGAATGGTCTAGTTGCATTAACGTTAAAATCGTGGACGACCCATCACTAGCTTATACTATCAAATGTCATCTTATTGCTCAGATTATCTAGTATAGCTATATTCTTTATGTTCAATCAGTCAATCAGTTTTTATCATGCTCGGGATGGTGTATTATAGCACGCGAAAAAAAGGCTTCAATCGCCAGCCACAGCTATGTCACATGGCGGACACGACGCACAAAATACGCGTTCTTGAATCTACATAAGCACGACGACATCTGTACACGCGTCAATGTGTGCGTAAGATGCACAGGGCTGACTATCGCAAAAAGGGATAGAAAGAGATAGCTGCGGAAAGTGAATGCCGCGCCGTTCGTTGAGCGCGAGCAACGTTGTAATGTAAAATAAAATGAGTAGGTAATCTAATTATCGTAGTACTTATAAATCTTATAATTAAACTTATCGTTTGTCTAAATTAAGTGTTTAAAAATAAGTGAATGAGTGTATACCTAATTCATTTTGTAAAGACAATTAGACAATGTAATTGTAGATATTGATCTATTGATAGGAAATAATTAACAAATTAATTTTACAAATACCTACTAATATAAGACGTCTATTTATACATTATAGGTAACAAACTTTTAAACCTAGTTACCTACACTGTTCATGTTGCTAATTAAAGTTGGTTATCTACCTTCTTTCGTCCTTCGGAAATCGATAAAAACTCCTTTCCTTATCTTTGACTGTTGGCAAACACCCATACAATGCACAATATATTACCATTTCGCAAAAGTTTAGTGCCGGGCGGCCGACATGCATCGCGTTGCGCACCCGACTGGTGAACAGTGGCGTCAAGCAATCGGCGCCTTGAGGGGTGGGGTAACTCGAATCGGTGCGGGACGGAGCGTGTCCATTCTGTACGTTAGTACTATTATATATTCTGTGGCTATGTTCTAGTTTTCTACTGTGTTTTTGTCTCAAAAGAAATTGAATAAAGATAATCATTACGGGAAAATCGAAAAATAAGCATACAGAGGGAAACAGAAAACAAAAATTTACGTTATTTTGGAATAATAATCTTTCTCCTCCTTCACTGTAACCTTTTTGTTGTATTTATAAAAATAAGTATCTGCTAACTGCCAGTACATTTCCCGTTCTCCATGACCCTGAATTTTTAATTTCAGAACGTCGGCCCCACAATAATAACGAACCCGCCGCACCAGCCTCAATCCATATCAGTCAACCCCCTAACGGGCAAGTCCACAGACGCACTGCCACCCCTAGCGTCCTCCGTGTCCGTGACTCACGGCGCGGCGCTGGGCCACGTGTCCGTGGTGACCCCCAGCGTGACGGTCACGTCCCGCCGCGCCAACAACACCAGTGTGACCATGATCAATACTAGCAATAACCAGAATCACAGGATCAGCGTGTTCGAGCCGTACCCTATGAGGGACACGGTGCAGCATTTCTGCGAGAAGCATTTGGATAAGATTAAAGCTTATATGGATATGGTGTCGTTGAGGTTACCACCGCCCGCCAAGTGCACCATAGAAGGTAAATATCTAAATCAAAAATTCATTCCTGTTAATAGGCAGTTAAGGCTTTTGAACACGTCTTTTTTTGAGTCTACCAGCGCTTTTGTAAAGACCATGATTGCCAAGGTGAATGCGCCATAAGAAACTTGACACAGTAATTTTTTCCTAAATACAGCTTACGATTTCATACAAGGATAACTCACAATATAGTTAAAAGACTGCATTTTTCGAACTACAAATATTTATCTAATATTTATCATATGACACACACACATTTATTCTAGAAGAGCGGGTTCTCCTGTCACAGGTATTCTTACATACCTACTAGGGGGTCTCTAACCTTCTTGCATGTTACTCTGGCTATTGGAATAAATACATTTTCATTTTCACAAGTGTGAACGGGACCTTAAGCGCAAGCCACACAGAAAGGACGAGGGACGGGGGCGCGTCGCCCCTTCAATCAGTTTTCATGCTAAATGCTTCTATACAGTTAGTACGAAAGCTGATGCAAGGGGTTACGCGACTGCGACGCGCCCCCGTTCCACGTCTCTTCTGTGTAGCTTGCACCTAAGAGCGCGCGCAGACAGAGAGCGTTCTGGAGTTCCGCGTTCCGCGTTCAGAGTTCTGCGTTCTTTCGAATGTACTAGGTCCCTTACAACAACGCACACAGCAGGCGGTCAGACCGCGGCGATCAAATCGGAACGCCGCGTTCTTGCGTTCTATTGACGCCGAGACAGAGAACGCCGCGTTCACCACGATGTCGGACTTTCAAAACACAGAAAAACTTATTGAATTGGTTAGAGAAAGGAGATTATTATATGATTTAAGTCATGTAGACTACAAAAACCGTGACAAAAAAGCAGAAATAGTTAAATAAATACATACCTTTAAAATATTGCTAGCCTTCCTTTTGCAGAAATAGCCTTCCTCCAGTTAGTACCTATTTTATTTTTCGATACCACATTTTATGATGTCATACAATTCATTGAAGCTATTTATCGACATGCGAAAATAAATATAGAACCGGTCGTCGTCGCTAATTAAATTATGAAAAATGGTAGTAAATTCGCCTTTTTCTTTTCATGTTGTGTTAATTGGGTGGACCCAATATTTTCTTCTTTTTTAGAAGTTTCTAGGCTCCACAAAAGCAATGCTTCTTCTTCGGAAGATGAACTTTCCAGCGACAGTTGCGCGTCGAAACATGGACGAAAAATGGAACGCAATAATTTGACCGCCTCTTGTGTGCGTTGGAACTCTCGAGCGGTCAGAACGCAGAACTCGGAACTCCAGACCGCTCTCTGTCTGCGCGCGCTCTAAGAGTTCACTAACTCTTACCGCCCGGCCACGACTTCGCGCGTTTGGCGGCGCGGCAAGCGTTTTCTGTGTTCATTGCGCGGCCGAGACGCTCGCCGTACAGTGGTTACCTAGCGGCACACGCAATGAACTGATAAAACGCTTGCCGCGCCGCCAAACGCGCGAAGTCGTGGCCGGGCGGTTAAGAGGATATGATGGCTGAGAGACTTTTGAGAAATAAATATTTTAATGAAATGTCGCTGTCTCGCCCGAACCCCTCCGTGTCAGTACAGCGAGAGCGGGACAACTGCAGCTCAGACCATTAATAGGCGCGTAAAATTGATCAAAACAGCATTTTGTAGTCCCCAGTTTTCTTCTCGAAAACTGGACTAATAAAATTATTTTTTTCAAAAATAATTAGAGGATAGATTTTAGCTATGCCCTATGTTTTCCTTTTTTTGTTTATATGAGGGATTCTTTTCTGATGAGTGTCTGAAAATGACGTTGAAATTGGGCAATTTTTTCAGTTTTTGATAGCTTATATTTCTTATGTTAATTGAAATATGGAAAAAACGAAACATAGGGGCATAGCTGTGGCAGATACAGATTACACAGTAAAAAAAATTTGGCTCTAAAGCCATTATCCAGGGAGGAAACAGGGGACTACGTTCGTATGGAGAAATGGTGCACATCGTATCCTCTTAAGACCTTGACCTTGTAAACGTATTCTAGCAATTAAAGACTTACTTACATGATTCACACCACCATTTCGTTTAAATTCCAGAGCAGCGTTCCAAGAAGCAAGCCCGCCTCCAGTTCGCGTGCGGCACGCGCGGCCCGCACTGCCTCTACTCGCGCACTCTGTTCACGATGCGCACGCGCGCGCCGCGCGTGTGGATCCACCTAATGTTCTTGGCGCTGCAGGCGCGACACGCCGCCGCGCTCTCCTCCCGCGACGCCTCCGTCTCCAGTCTCAAGCACTGCTGGGATATACTCAAGTGCGAGAACAAGACTTTTCTGACGCTCGTTACTAGCGCGTTTCCCGGCATCAAGGTGAGGTTGCTTGATTGGATGTCTTTCGTATACGTACTGATTTTAAAGTTGACGAATTTTGACGGATTGTGCTTTTAGTCACATTGATAATATAGATTTTTTGCTAATCAAATATGGTAGAGGTAATTTGCGATACCTGACATCACTTTGAGGGCTATCATTGCAAATGTCACAGGAATCATAGTAAAATTATTCTACTATAGTATTGGCCTTCTAGATAAAAAAACACGCTTTAAAAAAATAAAAATAAAAAGTAAAAATAAATTAATAAATTTCAATTCACTATTCTTATAGTGCAGTAAAAAATCTTAATAAGCAATTATTATATTGTTATAACCAGATCAAAATTTGTAAACAATTCTAAATATTGATAAAATAAATAATAATAGTTTAAAATATTTTATTGTAAAAAAAAAAGCGTGGGGTGCTTTTTAAGATGTTATCAAAATGATAATCCTTGACAATTGACACCATGCACCCCACGCTTTTTTTACAATAAAATATTTTAAACTATTATTATTTATTTTATCAATATTTAGAATTGTTTACAAATTTTGATCTGGTTATAACAATATAATAATTGCTTATTAAGATTTTTTACTGCACTATAAGAATAGTGAATTGAAATTTATTAATTTATTTTTACTTTTTATTTTTATTTTTTTAAAGCGTGTTTTTTAGTTTTTTTAAACTATTATTTATTTTCTATTTTTTAGTTGCATTTTTTTTACAGTGACAGTTTCCATGTGCTAAAAAGAGACCCCCCAACCCCCTAAACCCAACCCCCCAACATCCCCCAACCCATTTCCCCAACCCCCCCAAACACCTAACCCCAACCCCCACCCCATTTCCTCAAACTTCCCCCAAACCCCTATCCCCAACCCCCCTTACCCCCCAACCCCAACCCCCTAAAACCCCAACCCCGAACCCCCCTTACCCCCTCCCCATTTCCCACAACCCCCCCAACCTCCCTAACCCACGAACCCCTCCAACACCCCACACCCTTAACCCCAACCCCTTAAACCCCCTTCCCCTCCCATTTCCCTTCAACCCCCCACCCCTCCACCTACCCCCCTTCCAGCTCCATCATCAAACCCTTGTTACCATCTAGGCCTCTTACCCCCTCCCCATTTTCCACAACCCCCAAAATCCCTAACCCCCGAACCCCCAAACACCCCCACCCTATTTTCCCCAAACCCCCCCCACCCCCTAACCCCAACCGCCACACCCTTACCCTCAACCCTCTAAACCCCCGACCCCCTTACCCCCACCCCATTCCCCCCCCCCCCCCCCCCCCCCCCGCCACCTGCCCCCCTTCCAGCTCCATCATCAGACCCTTGTTACCATCTAGGACCAAAGTACTCGTCAAAACGAATCAAACGAGCCCAAACTCGGTGGGGTTGTGTCGTTTTATTGTGGAGTGCCTTTGGCCATCTTCCAGCTCCATCATCAGACCCTGGTTACGATCTGGGATCAAAGTGCTCGTCAAGACGAATCAAACGAGCCCAACTCGATGGGGTTGTGTCGTTTTATTGTGGAGTGCCTTTGGCCATCTTCCAGCTCCATCATCAGACCCTGGTTACCATCTGAGATCAAAGTGCTCGTCAAGACGAATCAAACGAGCCCTAACTCGACGGGATTGTGTCGTTTTATTACATAGTTCCTATGGCCACCATCCAGCTCCATCATCAGATCAGCTCCATGTTACAATAATATTGCATTGTCATCCAATTTACACATATGTGCAAAATTTCAGCTCAATCGGAAACCGGGAAGTGGGTGAAAATTATGCTCAAAGATTCCGTTACATACATACATATTTACAACCCAAGCTAATATAAAGCGTGTAAAAAATAACTTCTTACATCTTTGGTTGTCAGCATTTCTAGTACGGTGGTAATGGACCGGCTGAGGACTATAAACATCTGACAAAGAATGCGAGTGTTTATCTGCATGGTTGTAAATTTTAATAATAATTTAATTGTTTTAAGTTTAAATTTAATATGTATTTTGCTAACCACTGTGTAATCGCCATACGATAAATAAATAAATAAATTTCTAGTAAATTTTTGTTAAAAATGTGTTAGATATGTTATGTGTTGTCTGTTGACGATTTTTTATTTCCATACGAAAACTTCATCAATCCACGCTTCATGAAACTTCGTAATTTAAATATTTTAAATTTATATCAAATAATTTTGCAATAATTTCAGTAAGTATTTTTTTAACTTGCGGCAGAATCTGGCCTTATGACCATTCGAATTCTAAACCAAACACAGTTTACATTATCTATGGTAGATGACTCGAAAAATGTGACAATCTGTATTGGCGGGTAGCCATAATTTTAATCAATTAAACTGTTTAGAGACAAAATCATTTTATATTTGGATTTTTTTTCCTCGCAATGTAATGAAAATGACGGTCAGTAAGGGGATTACAAACTCGAGTCATTAAAATCCTTCCGCCTTCGGCGTCGGGCTTCTAATAGACTCTCGTTAGTAATCCCCTACTTACGGCCCTTGATGCACAATGTACTATAGTTACGAGTCAAAATCGCGAAAGTTTAAAAAATGTGTATGTAATGTTTGTAGGAGCAAGAGATGCTGCTGAACGAGCTGCTAGTAGCGGGGTTCTTCGACGTGTTCTCGCTGACGCGGCCGCTGGAGGCCGACGCGCCGCCCACGGCCGCCACGTGGGGATGCTTCCTGTGCACGCACCCCGAGCGCGCGCCCGGCTTCCTGCAGCCCGGCGCGCCCGTCATCGAGGGCACGCTGCGCGAGAAGAAGGGCCGCTGGAGGCTCTTCCGGCGCTGGCGCACGCGCTACTTCACGCTCTCCGGCGCGCACCTCAGCGTCAAGGGCTCGGTGAGTGCGGACAGCGGGCCGTAGCTGACTCTGTTCCGGAAGCCGTATTTTGATAATATTCCCTTTAGAACTCGTCCAAACTTGGGATAACACGTTTGGATTTTTCGAAACTAATGTGTAATGTAAGGTACAGTCAAGGAAACTAAATCACCCAGAGTAAACCCTTTTCATTGCAAATAGCATGTTGACATTCCGTAGATCTGAAAAAGACATCATCGTGAAATTGGTTGGTAAAAGTTTCCACCCTGGTACGCGTTTCAGCTTCCTTTACTGTACATTCGAAATTTATCATTTATCAAAACATTGTGAGGAAAATTCAGAGTCCCCGCCGTCTTCTGCCGGATCACATGCCACATGACATTTCCCGGCAAAAAGTGGTTTAGCTGATTAAATAAGCTGCTTTAATAGCTCAACCTAACCTAACCTCTAAATTTTCCAGAGCGGCGGCGAGAGCATAGACATCAACCAGATCCGCTCAGTGAAAGTGTCCCGCGGCGCGCGCAACATCCCCAAGGCGTTCGAGATCTTCACGGGAGACCAGACGCTCATCCTGAAGCCGGCGGCGGGCGACGCCGAGGAGTGGGCGCAGTGCCTCAGCATCGCCGTGGCCCATTCCCAGGCGAGGCACGCGCCCGCCAAAGCCAACAGTCTGCCCGCCAGGGGACTCACGCTCAAAAGCTTCTAAGGTGCACTCGCTCTTACAAGGTTTATTGTACTGGGGCATTTTCAATATATTTTTTCATTCTGCTACTTTTCATAATTAAGGCCTCAATGAAAACAAAATCACGATCGCGCCCTTTGTGGAACAAAAGTTAGTCATACAAACTTTGGGTAACCTTCGTTATACAAAGAAATTAATTATGTTTTGTTTTAATTTACATTTTTTTTAAATGACTCGCAAGTTTTCTTGCTAGCTTGCTGTACTTGCCTCTTAAGACTACGTTTTTAAGATGGCACTAAATAACAATGCGTCAATTTAAGAATGAGCAACAGGTACTTATCCGATGTATGTCCCGACGCAGCCCTGTAATTTATTAAACGGGAATCCTTAATTATACTTACGTAAGTGTAATACCTATAATTAATTTGTAACAATAATCGATTAAAAAGTTGTGTTTGCATGTCTTCCTGATTGAATAGGATTGTGAAATTATTTATAAAAATTAAGATGCATAAAATTAAATTACAAAGTATCGAATAGTGTCACATTATGTCATATTGTAACTGCCAAATTTTGACTGCACTAATGAAATAGATCTCATGCTAGATGTAACATATACTCATAAAAATCTAGTATTACCTGTTCACGGTTAGAGATTGAGGCGAATTCAGAGGAAAAAGGGGAAACAGCACCATCTGCCTAACACAAAAATGTTTATCATAAATAGGTAGGATAAACTCTCACACTCATTCTGAGAGGGGGCTAGAGATGATGATGGTGCAATGATGACACCTGCTTTCATAGATTTTTCATTCTTGCTTTAATGCATTGGACTGAGTACTAACTTTTATTAGTCAATCAAAAGTGACCCATATTACCAAGCCATACAGTTTAATAATGGCAACTAGAGACAGCGGTCCGAGAGATGACAACAAACTAACTAGAGAATTGTGTCCCACTCGCACCAGTCCTTGATCACCCTAATTAGAACGAGATGCAACTCTCTGGTTTGTTTTTTTTTTCGGCCTCACTTTTTTGTCGCTGTACTCAGTCCAGGCTTTAATGTGAGTGAAGATGACAAAACTTGAGTATACGCGTCGTAGTCCGGATCAAAATTAGCTGGACTAATTTGACGGATCAAAATGTTGCCAGAAATTATAAAAATCCTAAAGGTTAAATAATTATGATATTGTTGATGTTTTATTGATTTAATGTAACTCACAATTAGTGTACAACAATTAAAATTGGAAAATGGACGAACGAGTAACTAGAAGCCTTACACGTTAATAATATGACAGTTGCATACAAAATGGCACATGCACAAACTTAATATTTTTTCTTACATGAATATAAAGCAGTTCACCATTCCTGTTTTGCATTAATAAAATTAACTAGTATTATTCGAAGCGTTATTTTTGTTTGTAATTTCGATAAGAACATCACTGGTTGAACTCTGGCAACATCAACATCTGTCAAACTAGTTCGGGTTAATTTTAGCACCGACTTTAGTTACTCTATCCTTGTCTATAACATAAGACTTGAAAAGGAAGGAAGCATACGAAATATCCTGCAGAGAAATGAAATGCCTGTAAATGTTAAGGTTAAGACTGACGCAATCGCCGATCGTTTGGAATGAAATAGTCGGCAACTTCATCTATTAAAACATAAGATTGAAAATTGTTTTACTACGAAAATATAAAATATAGTTCTCTTATTTCAACTGATCGATGTATTTAAAGTACCTCCACAAGCTTAAAAGGTGGTTGGATACATTGTATTCTTCTGCCATGAGATGAGAAATTGTATTGGTACTTATGAATTGCCTTGATTGAAAGGGTTGTCAGTGGCGAGAAAATCGCAGATTTATTTAAATATTACCTCGTTCTAGTGGATGTACTTTACAACTGTATTAATACCTTTATGTGTAGAATTGAAAATATGTAGTGTTGCTCCAAAGGTGTCATATGACGTGAATTAATATTTAGTGATACTTTCACTATGACTATGGCCGTTAGAGAGAATGAGCCATTAAAGTTAGATCGCATTGTGTTCTCACCCCACTAACAGTTTAGGTTTGGAAGTGTGTGTGTTATTACTATTTTTTCACGCTAATACAAAATATTGTATGTAGATCGCTGGATTTCGGGTTGTATCTATCTACGCATGCAAAATCCCGAAATTTCAACCGCTTTACGAGTCATTCAGTTTTTAGAATTTAGTAAACAGTTCACGCGAGCGGAATCGCATGTAAAGACTAGTTACTTATTATAAAACGTATGCTCACTACATATCTATAAAAGCTATAAAGCGCGCCGATCACATTCCTACACTACAAGAGGTTGCTTCGGTCGGCACTAGCTTTAAATATGGCATACAGTAAAATTACATAAAGTTTACCACTGACAGATGGTTTGCCTTCATTTCATATTCAACTTTAACAACCTACAAATAAAGCCAATTGTAGAATACTGTTTCCCACGTTTGCAGATTTTGTAATAGCTACTTTATTTGTATGGTGTTAAAGTTGGAAATGAAATGAAGGCAAGCCATCTGTCAGTGGTAAACTAAAAGTAAACGTATTGTACTAGTTTAGGTTTTTGATGTACTTACTCTTTTGTAGCTGTAGTGTTTACAGTTAGCAAGTGCCTTTTTGTGTATAATAAATATAGCATGTATACATACATTGTATAGCGTTAGGTAGAAATGATGTATGAGCCTAAGTACAATGAATTTATATGTATACTTAAGATTTATTTTAACGATAGTCCTGGTACTGATCAGTTACTGCGCGGTACTTTCGTTTAATGATTTTGTATGACATTTACTATATCGAAATGTAATATAAAAGTAATAATATATTAGTAACGATTGACAATGAGATTTTATAAAAAGCTCTAAGACTGAATGCTGGTCATTTGTATCATCTACTTCATTATTGTTTTGTGAGACCAAATGTTTGTGATTCAAAATTGACATTCCCGTCCTGTTTGACAGTTGTCTTGTTAGTTGTAAAATAATTAATTGTGGTCTCAAAATATTATTTCTAGTGGTTGTATAAAATGACATTATTATTAGTTCGTTAGGGTTCAATATTCTTGCAACTATGACAACGCCCTGTTCTTTAACTTGCCATTTCGCATTTTCAAAGCACAATTGTATAGTGTTTGGGTAGAAGTAGTGGCGTACAAAAGTAATGTTATGAATTATGATAAATATGTAGAGTTGTGAATATTCGTAGCTCCGCGCCCGACCTTACCGCATCGTGTCATCGCCAAATATTGAGTGTTCAACGTTTAACCAAATTGTTTATTCCCTTGTTATCCTACTTACAATAAGCGCTTCCAGTAGGGTTAGGTAACTGTAACGTCCATTTACAACTTTGATATTATTATTAACAAGTTTTTATTTGTACCGGTTGTTCTATATTATTAACGTCGCCTGTTTGGCATTAATATATTGATTTAGATTAACTTATTTTATTTGCTCACCGTTTTAGAATTTTATAATGTAATGTTTGCCTGTACAAACGAATTGTATTTTATTCTGCTGATGCCATTTTACAATACATATTGCATATTGTAAAAACTACTTATGTGAAATTTAAAGTAACATATCATACTCATGTATATTATAAAGGAAATGGTAGCAGTCAATAGTACAAAGGTTTTGTTCTTATTGTTTTTGATCTAGCGACTCCAGCGGGCCGCGACGGTCGACGCATTGTACAGATAGATATTTATACAATTTTATACATGTTGATTAAGTTTAAGTTTAGCTTCAGGAAACACGGTGCTACTTGTCTTATGAACATGAAATAATTCAATTTTATATGTTAATCCACATACTTAATGTTTCTTAATGAACAGTCGCTTTAAATACCTACTATTGTTTGAAGTATTCAGGCCCTTGTACTTAAAGTTATTTATTGGTCAATAAATAAAAAGTTCTGTTGATAAACACTGTGTTTTATTTCACTGAAAACATATACTTTTGCTATTATATGAAAAATCTTTTGTTTCAAATTAGATTTGATTGTTCGCTTTGATTTTTTAAAGTTTTTGCCGATATTAAAGTCACAAATAACACACATTTGATACATTTTATTTTAAAATTTCAGTTATAACATACAAAAAGTATATATTTCATACTAAATACAAACCGAAACATGGACGCACAGAAAAACACCAGAACTTGTCAGATACAAAAAGTATTGCAATAGCGAAAACATTAAAAAACCCATTGCCACTTATTATTAAGAGAAGACAAACTTGGGGCCCTATTGCATAACAAAGTACAACTAATATTACAAGCGGAACTCCCTTTCTAGTTAATATAACTGAAGCGAGAGTTCCGGCTTGTAATATTAGTTGTACTTTGTTATGCAATTGGGCCCGGTCCGTAAGAAAGGCTCAATCATTTAAATTATTTCACCAGGCTTCATGCTTTTCAATTGTTTCGTAAACCCAGCATTAGGTTGTATAGCGGGTCTTTTATTCTTCACCAAAGAGTGTGCATCTTCAAACGACATAGTGTGGTAATGCATCAAATACGCTATCGCCACCGAGCCCGTCCGCGACACCCCAGCGTTGCAATGAATCAACACATTTTCCTTTCTTTCTATAGCCGCACGTATGAAAGGCAAACAGTCTGCCAGTGTAGGCTTTATATCAGTTGCCGGTAAATCTAAACACTGCACAAACTTATGCCGAACTTTGATTTCAGCATCTATTCCTACGCTAAGAACGTTGGTAATATTGTGTGTTGATAAAACGTCGGTTACAGCGCAATCCTGTGAGCCTATAAACAAGTGTTCTATCACCAATACTGGAATATTGTCGGGCTTATTGTCAACGACAAAACCGTACGCGTTTGGACTGAGGAGAGTCCTTCCCGTCCCTCTTTCAATGTACCTCTGTCCGTCCGCATTAGTGACTACAGTTTCTATCTCTTTTAATTTATTCTTTTGTCTCTTTAACTCACTTAGGAAACTCATTCTTCCTCACTATCACTGTCTTTATTGTCAATGACGTTATTGTCTGTTGCTTCGTAAATCAAGTCCTGTGGGTTGTACTCTACGTCGCATAGGTAGAGTCCGTGCGGGGGGCAGTTCTGGATGTAGTTGTGCCAAGAGTGCTTGGAAGGCACTTGCAGCATCACCTTTATCTCCTCAGGAGGCAGTTTACCGACGGCGACAGAGTTCAATGTTCCCATCATCCGACGAATCTATGGAATAATATGATTTGATCAATTTTAGGATGAGCGAAAGCGGTCATATGAAAGTAGTAGTAGTATGAGAGATAGTGAATGTGATTGCGAGCGTCCTTGTATTAGACAATACGGCCTCCACCCACCGCCATCATCTCAGGGGTTTGCAGCCGCGGCAATAACTGCAAATTATTGCGATTTTTTCCCAGTTGTCACATAACATTGCGAAAAAGTGGGAAAAAGTCCCCAGTAGTCCACACCGACCAACATCCCAGGGGTTCGCACCCACGGCAATAACTGCGAATTACTGGTATTTTTTCCAAGTTGTCACATCACATCGCGAACAAGTGGGAAAAAGTTCCCAGAAGTCTGCACCAACCACTATCCGAGGGGTTCGCGCCCGCGGTAATAATTGCGGATTAATGCAGGGATCGCAGGTCCGCTATACTTCTATTATTTTTTCACGACACTGCTCGAAAATGTGGCCAAAGGTAACCTAAATCCAGTACTCAAAACTGCCTATAGATATATGTACATTTAACAGTTGACTCATTTATGGCGCGCAAACACGACAACAATGTTACACTAATCGAAAACAGGACGTATCAGTATATGTATTTCATAATACGATACGACTTTTTGAAAGATAATTTCTTTATTTCATTCCCGGCGTGCTGAAACGACATTATTGGACCAATCAAAAGTAATCGTCTGCTGCATGTGATGGACGGACGGACGGACATACGGACGGACTGGATGGACGGATGGACGAATGAACGGACGGACGGACTGGATAGACGGGATGGACGGGAAGGACGGGACAGAAGGACGGATGGACGGGATGGACGGGATGGACGGATGGACGGGATGGACGGGATGGATGGATGCCGGATGGATGGATGAATGATTATGATGATGATGATGATTTGATTTCCTCACATTAGTTGTGAAAAGCACAATGTTTAGTCTCGGCCAAAAGTGCAATAGATGGACTCGTACTTTCGAGGGCCTCCGCTACGAGTCGGCCCTCAAACTAACTCGTCCATCTATTGCTTACTTTCCAGCCTCTACAACAATGTACTATAGTCAACACGCGTCCCACCTGATTGTGCACAAACGCCCTCCCCCGGAACTCGACATCCCAGTATTCCCACACGCTGGCCCGCGCGGCCGTGTGGCTGGTCGCCTGCGCGCGCGCCGCCCTCACGTCTATGTACTTGATCTCGCGCCGGTTGTGCTTGTGCTGCTTCAGTTTGTCGAACCGCTTGAACGTCGTGAAGTCGTGCACGCCGACGAAGTACTTAGTGCCCTCTTTGAATCTTTCGATGTCGAATTCTGATGCTCTGAAATGAAATATTTGCCATCTAAGTGGGATATAACGGCAGTTAAACCGACCGCGCTCCGCTCGGGCTGAAACTCGGTGCCGAGCGTTTTCCCAGAGATAAGACCAAGCTAGTTCAATTTTTCATCCCCGAAAACCCCTACATACCAAATTTCATCGAAATCGTTGGAGACGTTTCCGAGATTCTGATTATATATATACAAGAATTGCTTGTTTAAAGGTATTAGATAGATAGATAGATTAGATAGATTAGATAGATAGATACGTTCCACTGCAGAGTGCAGGGCACAGACAGGACCGGATTAACCATTAGGCAAAGCAGGCAACTGCCTAGGGGCCCCGCATCGCTAACGGGCCCCGCGCGCACAATATAAAAATTAAAAAGGTGAAAATTGAAATAGAAAATTTGTATCCTCAATGACAAAAAGTGTTTTTGCTATTTTTTGATGCATGCTTGATTTGATAGGACTTCTTGAAAAGTGCAGTAGATTGGTTGAAAGGTGGCCCCGAAATTTGAATTGCCTGGGGGCCACAACATTGTTAATGAGGCTCCGGGCACAACCCTCCCCTCAGAATGAGAGAGTTTGGGCCGACGACTAGACGTCTAGCCATCTACTGACCATCATCCATACATCAGCATGAAGGCGTAACATATGCACACACATAAATATTCATCAAGTTTAGCAATTACATATAAAATTAGTCAAATCATCTGACCTCATAAAGTGGCATCTCTTCCATTCTTCTATTGGTATGCATTGTGCTATACTTGTGTTTTCTGGCAACACAACACCCTTCTTCAAGACTGCTAACCTAAAAAGAAAATTTTAAATTAAAATGTTTATACAGAGGTTCATGATTTCTTTTATTTATCACCAGCTGTTGCCGGCAACTTGGTCTACGAAAAACTGCAATTTTCCAGGTCAAAAGCTATCAAATTATCTCTCTCTTTCACATTCATAATATTAGTAAGGACAAGGAAGTAACAATCGTGGATTACTCATGACCATGGTGGTTAGAGTTATCAAAATTCAATGCTGGTTTAGGTTCAATTTTATTTTATTACTGCATAAGAAGTTTAGGTGTAAAGTTGTGGACGCACTTAAAATGGAATTGGATTTTAAACTAAGGAGTAGCCGAGTAGTTGGGTTGTCTCACAGATCACTATAATGTATGAAAAAATTACCTATACAGATATGTCCTGGAAAGAGCCTTGAATCGAGCATGGAATGTATCTGAAACCCGGAAACAGTTCTTGACGTAAATAGGTGTGTCAGTGCGGTAGAAGTGTTTGTTGAGGCTGTATGTGATATGATGCGGCTCGTAGATATTAGCTCCGAACTTCTCCAGGTCAAAATGTGCACTCGCATTTAATGCATGCACACCACCATCTGTTCTATGAAATAAAAGAGTCTAAGAATAAGTTTTAATTTTTTTTTCTAGTGTGTGGGCCAATCAACTTTTAAACCAACGTTTTTGGCGTCTCCTGCGTTACCAAAATTGTCTCTGGCGTTACCAAAAAATCGTACTTCCAACAAGATATTTCACGGTTTAATAGGTTAAACTTACGTAGGACGGCATGTGTTCATGCTATTCATCTATTAAATTACAGAAAAAACATGTTTACTTACAAAAATCTGCAATTGTTTGAAAAATGTCGCGGACAGATTATAGTCGGTTTAAAAGTTGATTGGCCCGTGTACTAAAAATTATGACCAGTTCCAAAATCGTAACAGGTGTGATATAAAAAAATTAATAATTCATATGTCACTCTATATTTAAAGAAATTAAAAGTTTATAGATTAGGTAAAGTTTTCTTGGTATTATTATATTAAACACTTACCGGCTTGACAATACTACACTCGGGTAGGTCAAAGACCGCAAACCGAGGAGTGCTAATTCCAGACGGCCTTGTATGCTCTCGGGGTCTGCGTGTTTCTTCCCTTCCTTTAACCATATCTTCTCCGAGGACCTGCGTTTGGGAAGTTACACATGGAGATGGGGAATCGTAAAGCTAGCAGCGGTGTTTATAATTTTATTTTACTAACCTGAAAGTTGACCCTATGTAAGAAAAGAATGTTAAGTATCTAGCTTTCATTTTATTCCTTAAAGAGTTCAGAGAAGTTATTATTGCTCGTTTAATTCATAAAACAGAAGATGAAAATTGGAATTAGAATTACAGGTTAGTTTTACTCACAGCACAGCTGACTGTGACTTTGACGTTTTTAAGCCGTGTTTCAATTGATTGTGCAAACTGGATGTTGCCAGCCGAACTATGAGTTGAAGCCAGGTTCATTCACCTTTGCTCCTATGTTCTATCTCTTTTCAACACTGTGATATATTGCCAGGTTATTAATAAAAAAACCTTTTTTTTTTTAGAAATACGAATTATCTGGCATCACCTAATTAATTTACTTTAAGCTAATTTCAACAGAAATTTATATAATTTATTGAATCAGGCGTTACTTTGCGGAGGTCCATATTAATGAACTAAAACAATTACTTTGCTCACCCGCGACCTTACAATAGTTACGTTTATGCAAGAAATGTGTGCTCATGCAGTTCCTCCACCTCCACACTGTACGAACACACACAAATCACATAAACCCAACCATCACCACCACCAAGCTACACTGACGCGTTTCGAACTCAACCAGAGCTCATCTTCGGAGTTAAAACAACCGTATGCTATGCTACCAAATGTTAAACTAACAAACCAAAACAAATGTTTTAACTTGTTACTGTAACTTCACAAGTACCCACTTTATTTTTCTTACTCTCAAACTACCCCTGTCGAGACGGGTAAATAAATATAAATTATATCTAGCTTTATGTATGGGGTGTGACGATTATATTTGTCACTATTTAATGTAGGTAACTCAGGCGAGGGCCTCGACAACAACCCTAGTCGAACAATGCATTAGGTGACCATTTTCTCTCATTACAAGTTAGTATAATTGTGACTCATACCTGTACATATAGTGATGGTATCTCAAGGAGCATCAGTTGGTTCTGTCTCGTGATTCGGCTATGTAGTGTATTTGTCTGCTTCGCATCTTCTACTCTAACCACCTGTAGAGTTAGATTACAACATGACTCCTACTGTTTGGAGCCCCATAGATGTCTTAGGTTTACTTAATAACATTGGCATTGGTTGTGATGCCAGTCAACAATACAAGTGCATATAATAGTTATGATGGGCCTGTTACAGTGTGATAAGTGCTATCATTAACGTGCACTCTCGGAACCCGTGCTGTTTTCGCCAGTGGGCTTCTCGCAAGTCACCCATTGGGCTCCTACCGCCGAAGCAGTCTTTCGAGCGGTTCCCCCCTCCACGTATCCACAGGGACCATGATGAAAGATGACAATCATGGGATATCACTGAGACTATATACGTCTCGGCGCGCCAGGTGTTTTGCCACCAATTTCAGTATAAATCAAGTAGGCCATGACTCAAAGTTTATGTCCCCAATGGACGAGTCATACAACAATTTAAACAGGGTAGATTCACGATAAAACTAAGACATCTAAAGACCATCAAAATTATGGTACTTAGCTTTGGTAGCTGCGACGCTCGTAATGTGATCAACCAATCAGGAACATAACACTGATTCTAGTATACTGAATACTATTGATTATAAAGTTTGTAATAACTTGATAAGATTCACATAACGCGCGCCATCACATAAAAACAAATGACAGATTAAAAGGCAGAGAGAACTAAACTTACCATAGAGTTCTAAGTGTTGCTACATACAGTATTTACTTTATTTTACATTTCGCGACTACTTTCGCGACATTCCCGCCGGGAACAAAATAAGGTAAGTATATCATTAAATTGCGCGTCCATTCTCTTATTTTTTCAAGAGCTCGGACTGCTGCAATTCGTTTCTGTCCAGTTTGTACTTCTGATACATTACTGTCCTTTGTCATAGAATCCTTTTCTATTGTATTCGTATTATCCTCTAAATTTTCATTGTTTGTGCTCTCAATCTCACTATCTGCAGTAGTATCATCTGTAGTATTGCTTGTCATCATTTCATCTGAATCCAATTCTTTCTCGTCATCTGGTAACACTTCTTATCTGAAGTTATGTTAGTTTCTTCCATCTCAATGTCAGGAATCATCACTGACTCTCTGGGTACAATTTCAGGTGCCTTAGGAATAACAACATGATCAACTGACTTTTGTGGTTCATTGTCTTCCATCTCTAAAGGATAAAGGTGTGCAATGGAACGTGTAAAAATAGTATCTCCTACTTTCACCTTGGCTATTCTCACTAAACTATCAAAGCCTTTGATCAAAGATATTATTTTTCCTACTTTCCAGGTTTCTCGATTTTGATGTTTGTCTCCCTTTATTTGAACTATTTGTCCTACTCGTGGAATGTCTCTTGAAGTGACACGAGGCTGTTGATGTGAGTGATTGTATCTCTCACGTAAGCTAAGTAGGTATCGATTTTGAAACATTTCTTTAAATTCATCTAACATTATGCGAGCCCTTTTCCAACCTTGAATTAAATTGGTTTTTGTTGATGTACCTTGACCTAAAGCTGGCATGTTTGCTGTATCCAGTGTGATACTTCCGCCTACCTGAAGAAAGTCTACCGGTGTTAAAATATGGTCCAGTTCAGTATCAACACATGTTAAAGGTCGCGTGTTTATGACTGCTTCTATCTCTTTGGTGACGGTTGATAGCTGACTGTCGGTTAGAAGTTGTTTTTGAAGTGTTCTTCGCATACAGTTTTTCACTAAAGCCACAAGTCTCTCATAGAAACCTCCGAACCATGGCGCTAGTTCTGGTATGAATCGCCATTTTATCTTATTCTCCACACAGTATCCATTGGACACTATTTCAGATATTAATTTGAAGTGCAAGGCGTTGTCTGAGGTTATAAGTGATGGTACTCCTCTGGTAGAAATCATCCTTCTGAGAGCAAGTAAACCTTCTTCTGGTGAGAGATCTTGAACTACTTCCAAGTGTACTGCTCTAACCGCTAAACATGTAAACAGGCATATCCATCTTTTACTTGGTCCTTTCTCTGTTTTCACTAATACAGGTCCCAAGTAGTCTATGCCAGTAAACGTGAATGGTTTGCTGTAATTGACCCGTTCATGTGGTAATGCTGGAGTGGGTGGTAATTTAAATGGTCCACCTGTATGTTTCACGCAACGTGGACATTTACTCAAGATCTTCTGAACATAGCGTTTACCTTGCGGTATCCAATAAGATTGACGAATTAAAGTCAATGTATGGTTGGTGCCAACATGATAATTTTTCTCATGTGTGTCTTTAACGAGTTTATTTGTGAAATCACAATCTTTAGGAATTATCACAGGATATCTCTTATCGAAAGACCATTCAGCATATTTAAGTCTACCCTTACATCGCAAAATACCATCAATGTCTTTAAATAAACCTAAGTTCCGACTTAGATTGGTTTCCTTTCCATTGACCTCTTCCTTGAAATGTTCAGCTTGTATTTTCTTGATTTCATTTAGCGTACTATTCTGTAGCTCAGTCACTTCATGTTTTTTATTTATGTCTAATCCGATAGTTTGGTTGTCAAATTCTTGGGTGTTATTTGTGTCAATATCCATTAATTCTGCAATGTCCAATTTGTTTGAATTTTCATCTGAAGGTGTTGTGATAATTTCGTTATTTTCCGTAGGACCCTCCGCGGCCAGAAGCAAAGCATCTGACACTCTCACTGTGCCAGTTGGCCATACGCTAGGATTTTGCAGTAAAAAATCTGGTCCGACTAACCATTTGGCTCTCTCTTCCTTGAGCATGTCTGGTTTGGTGGCAACATCAGCTGGATTCAAAACAGATGGCACATGTCGGATCGTCAGATTCTTATTTCTTTTGATTTCTTCGATTCTTCTTGCAACAAAAAGCGGTAACAGTTTATCCGAATTGTACCAGTCAATCACAATCTGACTGTCTGTCCAAAGGAATTGCCGTGTAATATTAAATTTGATGTATTTGAGCACATACTGTATTAAACGACTGCCAATTAGGACTCCTAAAAGTTCTAGTCGCGGTATTTTCAAATTTTCTTGGTCTTTGATTGGAACAAGACGTGACTTTCCAATGACAAAACTTTTATTATTATTTCCAACTATATAAACTACAGCAGAGTATGCTCTTGTAGATGCGTCCGAGAAACAATGTATCTGGCAATCATCATTATGGAAAACTTTGAGGTAGCGCCTGTCTAACTTTATATCTTTGATTTCATCCAAATTTTCCTTAATGTGATTCCATTTGTCGATAACATCCTTGGGCAACAGTGTATCCCATTTTATCTTCATTTTCCATAAGTCTTGTAACAGTAGTTTTGCAGGAAGTAATGTAGGTACGGTATATCCACACGCATGAATATACGTGACAATTGACAAGTACAAGTTATTTCTTATTTGTATTTACACACATTTAACATTAGTGAGTGATAACAGTAATTTTTGATTAGATGGTACTAGTAGATGTTGATCTTGATTCAGTTTCCTTCTGAAAATTGTTGGGACACAATGCTCTATGGTGACGAATATGAGCCGTCTGTGTGCTGCATTTGTAACAATAATTTTTCGATTGGCATTGCTTTATGAAGTGTCCTTCTTTAAGGCAATTAAAGCATCTATTTCTAAGTTTGGCCTTCCTTTCTTCTATTGTTTTAACTCTTTCACAAAGGAAATTATAATGATTTTCTCCACAAAAAATGCATGACCACTTTTTTCTCTTTTGATTATAAAATCCACCATTATTTTCTCTCTTAGGCTCGAATTTTCTTTTCATGGATGTATTATTTGTTCTGGAATTCCAATGGCTAGTTCCAGGCTTGAAGTTATTTAATTGATTTCTATGAGGCTTCATATTATGAGGTTTGTTATTTCTATGAGGTTGATTTTCCTTCTGGTGAGTATTTTCTCTGATGTGTAAAGTTTCTACTGAATATTGTGGTACTTCACTTGTGTTCTTCATTTGTGTCATTCTTTGAGCTTCTTCCTTAGCTGAGATAATTATGGATAATTGTTTCCGGATATCTTCTACGGACTCTGTCCCATCAGATCCAAGTCTCATTTTAACTTCATAAATTATCTCACTAGGGAACTTTTCCATGATAAGGAAACGGACATGATTAGAACTTGTGTTCTCACCCATGGATTGCAGTACTCTTAAATGTCTTTCTATCTCATCAAAGGTTGCTCTACAGTCTGCCATTCCTTCAGCTGGTTTTATGTTTGTCAAAGCCTTGTGATGAGCGTAAATAATTTCATTGTCTTTCCCATATCTTTCCTGAAGTGTATTGACAGCAAGCTGGTAGCTTTTATTAGTGGTACTGAATCCATCCACAAGTCTTGCTGCATCTCCTCTTAGGGAACCTTTCAGATAAAGCAATTTGTCAACATCGTTCAGTTTTCTACGGTTTATGTTAGACGTGAACTGGTCCCAGAATTGGTGCCATTCCAATAGGTTTCCGCTGAAGTCAGGTAAAGTCAGGTCAGGAAGTTTGCTATAAGCTGATGTTTCACTTTGTTTTCTTGATGTAGTTTCTTCGAGCTTCAATTTTATCTTAGCTTCGAGTTCAGCTAAGACCTCTTCTCCTTGCAACTGATAAGTGGTGAAGTGGGATATTTCATCCGCATCTGGATTTTTGCACATGTTAAAATAATTTTAAAGTTCAGATGTAAAACGAGAAAGAAAGGACTTAAGTTTTGCAGTAACTATTTTAGATGTATCTATGGTTTCATCATTTAAGGTTTTGCACAGATTGAGAGCTTGTTCGGACAAAGTTTTTATTTCATTTATGAATAGCGCTAAGCGTTTGGTATATATTTCTTCCATTTTGTTAAGAAATAAATCTGCAATTAAATTTATCACTATAATGACATGCAATGAAAACAAAAATATTATTAGCTGAATGTGATTTGATTGACTTGCTGGCCAGTTTCATCTTTAATTAATACTTATAGTTAAAGTAATTTATGCTCAACAGAATAATGTATTGAAGTTTATTAGAAATCACACTAGATGACTACTCTCCTTATCAGTTGTTAAATGAGTAGGAAACTATCAATAACTTTTAAATAATTCTATATTTATGTAGAGGTAATAAGGCACAAAACATAAAGATAAATAAGTTATTTGAACATACACACCAAGTCTCAGAGAGAGACCTACATTAAGATTTTACTAGCATAGTCTACAATTGAGTATGGTAACACTTTATAAGTGCTAGCTGTCACAAGTAAAGTTTCTATTCAAATATATGCTGTTTCCAAACAAATTGAGAAACAAATTTTGTTAATTTAATCATGAAAATTAAGCATTCATATTTGTTGAGTGGATCTGTTAACTGTCTTGCTAGATCATTGTTAAGATTTGACATGGTTAGGTATTCCTTTGAAAGATAAATCAAATGTATAATAGGTACACAATGATCAATACTCAATAGTAAGATTAATACCTATTCGCATTAAAACATACCTTTGCTTGCGTAGAAAGATCAAATTTGTTGTCTAATCCTTGTGTTGTATATGTCCGAATGAGATTTGTTCGAATTTTAAATACTAAATGGCTTCCCCTTGTAGGACTGCCGGTGGCCGCTGGCGTCGTTATTTGCGATATGTAATGTTATGTATTTCCTATAACAAATATATAAATTCAAACATCACTCTAGATGCAACATGAATCTGCAGCTATGCAATCGTAAAATGGCTGCTTTGATTGTTAAAGGAAAGATACGTACGGTTAATGATTGAGACTATTGAAAACAAACGACTGATTAATCATTACGTACGTGCAATGATTAAACCCAATAATTTAATGCAAAGATCGTCATTGAATGACTATGAAATGATTTATAAGATCGCGTAATTATGTTAAAAGGAAAAACAAAAGAAAATCAAGACGGTTTCCATTCAAACTTAATGCCGTAAACGATGTATGATTTTAGCTTTAAACTCAGTAAATTGTTATAAATTTCATTATTTACTTACTTGAGTATCAAATGGCACAATTTTCCTTACAGTTCCAATGATTTTTAGTAAATAAACAACTTATTTTCCACTGTCGCGAAAAGTTCACAAGGACATGGTGGTGGCGGGTTTCTGTAGTTGAATTGACACTACTAAACTACTTAGTGAAAAAAGATATGGCCGCTCGTTGCTACCCGCGATGTTTCGATGACTTTAAATTTTACATCATAAAATTAATTTGCTATTGTTGAAGTTAGTTATTGTTACTAAAATTTTGTAATTATTTTATTATGACGTAACAAATATCAATTTCTTATTTATTCATTGTACAAGTCTATCAAAATACAAAAATTAATATGAAGTTTATTAATATCCGCTGCAAAGGAAGCACGCTATTGGCTAATGCTTATTTCCGGTTTCCATACTACATAAAGTAGGGAACAGACAAGACAACCTTTAATTAAGGGCTGCGTTCACGTTCCGATTTGCTGTATCGGACAAGTATATTAGTACGATGTAATAGAATTAATCGAACAAGTAACAGATATAATGTAAAATATGGATTAGTAAAACAATCTCAGGAGTTCATTAAATTTATTCAACTTCTAAAATATTTCCTAGGTGACTAAGATTAACCTTTCTAAAACTTTAAGTCAATTTCAGAAAGTGTGTTACTGACCTAATTAGTTTAGCCAACAAGCAAATCAAATCAGCCTGTCAAGTTTCAAGATGACACTTTTAAAGGAAATGCATGTTTTATAGTTTACAGGATAAAATAATGCCTTTTACGTAAATATTTACTTGACTTATTTTACGAACTTATTTCTTAACATATTTCCTTATTCTTAACAATATAATAACGCATTGCAATTCGATGTAATAAATTGCTAGTTACGAAAGTGACCAACAGATGTCGCTATGAGTCACAAACATGTAATGAGGAATTACTAATTATAATTACTTTGAGTTTTTCTTTTAAGTTAATGCATTATTCGCCTTTCTTTATTTTAAAAGTCCTAGTCATATCTCAGCTACGTCTCCACCAAATGTCGAGACGGGTAAATAAATATAAATTATATCTAGCTTTATGTATGGGGTGTGACGATTATATTTGTCACTATTTAATGTAGGTAACTCAGGCGAGGGCCTCGACAACAACCCTAGTCGAACAATGCATTAGGTGACCATTTTCTCTCATTACAAGTTAGTATAATTGTGACTCATACCTGTACATATAGTGATGGTATCTCAAGGAGCATCAGTTGGTTCTGTCTCGTGATTCGGCTATGTAGTGTATTTGTCTGCTTCGCATCTTCTACTCTAACCACCTGTAGAGTTAGATTACAACATGACTCCTACTGTTTGGAGCCCCATAGATGTCTTAGGTTTACTTAATAACATTGGCATTGGTTGTGATGCCAGTCAACAATACAAGTGCATATAATAGTTATGATGGGCCTGTTACAGTGTGATAAGTGCTATCATTAACGTGCACTCTCGGAACCCGTGCTGTTTTCGCCAGTGGGCTTCTCGCAAGTCACCCATTGGGCTCCTACCGCCGAAGCAGTCTTTCGAGCGGTTCCCCCCTCCACGTATCCACAGGGACCATGATGAAAGATGACAATCATGGGATATCACTGAGACTATATACGTCTCGGCGCGCCAGGTGTTTTGCCACCAATTTCAGTATAAATCAAGTAGGCCATGACTCAAAGTTTATGTCCCCAATGGACGAGTCATACAACAATTTAAACAGGGTAGATTCACGATAAAACTAAGACATCTAAAGACCATCAAAATTATGGTACTTAGCTTTGGTAGCTGCGACGCTCGTAATGTGATCAACCAATCAGGAACATAACACTGATTCTAGTATACTGAATACTATTGATTATAAAGTTTGTAATAACTTGATAAGATTCACATAACGCGCGCCATCACATAAAAACAAATGACAGATTAAAAGGCAGAGAGAACTAAACTTACCATAGAGTTCTAAGTGTTGCTACATACAGTATTTACTTTATTTTACATTTCGCGACTACTTTCGCGACAACCCCACAAAAATTAACTTTTATTGACATATTATAAAACTACCTTGAATTTTTGTTTATTTATATAAGGCATATTTTATTAATACTAACTGTTCAAAATAGACCCAAGCCGCAGTAAAGGAGAAGAAACTAAATTTACCTGTTCATTAATAATAGACCCCATAGTGTTGTACCTAATTATTTCCATGCATTCCAGAGCATCCAGACGCAACCCCTTGCCGCAATAATGTAACACTTCATAAGAATCTGAATCTGACAATGAATGATTTGATTCCAACAAATGTTTTGCAAAATTCGATCTATCTGGATGCTCATTCCTATATGCCGAAACATGCTTCGGCATTTTTGTGAGGTAGTTTGAGAGTAAGAAAAATAAAGTGGGTACTTGTGAAGTTACAGTAACAAGTTAAAACATTTGTTTTGGTTTGTTAGTTTAACATTTGGTAGCATAGCATACGGTTGTTTTAACTCCGAAGATGAGCTCTGGTTGAGTTCGAAACGCGTCAGTGTAGCTTGGTGGTGGTGATGGTTGTGTTTATGTGATTTGAGTGTGTTCGTACAGTGTGGAGGTGGAGGAACTGCATGAGCACACATTTCTTGCATAAACGTAACTATTGTAAGGTCGCGGGTGAGCAAAGTAATTGTTTTAGTTCAGAAATTTATATTTTTGTTATAAAACTTTCTGCAATAAAATTTACTTAGTTTTCTTTGTATTATACAAAAAAAAAGAACCCAGTCAAAATCCTCATTTCACCGGTATGCACCTCCTGCGTACTATGGCAACACTAAATGGCCGATATGTCAGAATCACGTCAGAATTGTCAGAAGTCATTCACTCATTTCAGAGGATTTTTACGTTAAATAAACGTTTTTCGTCGATTTACTTGGGTTATGCGCTATGTATTGCATAGTAAAGCATTGTAGGAGTAATTGGAGGCCGAAATCCGACATAAAACTTCACAGGTGAGTACTTATTTTACGAAAATGTTCATAAATCTTAGTGGCAATCAATTTTCCTATATTTTGCTTCTAAGCTTTGTTAGTTTTTATTCAAAAACCCCACGATTAGGTTTATAATGTTAAGGTAGAAGTATATTTTGTTTATTTGGATTTAAACATGACCTTAAATGAAAAATTGAAGAATGTGTGGTTTTACTACTAGGGTGACCAATCCTTTTTCATGCATGGTATTTATTCGTATTGAATGGAGCTAAATCTATCAACTTGGTACGGTTTCAATCTTCATAATTCATATCACAGTATATAATAACATGTTTATTGTTTGTGTCTTTACAATTTACATGAATAATATTTTACATTGCAGTTTTCCAAAAGATGAAAGAAGGAGGCAAAATTGGCTGTCGATTGTACCGATAAAGGGAAAGGTGTAGAGCGTTTGACAATTTGCAGCTTGCATTTTAAGCCTGAAGATAATGACTATGACCCAGAAAGGCCGGGACGCCTACTCAGTACAAAACAATATTATTCTCACATGTGTAGAAAATAAAGAAACTGTTATAATGTCCTAGTATTTTATTATTTTTTTCCATATACAAATACTTCCCTTATGTTTTGCAGTAAGTATTTGTAGCGTTCTCAGGTAAAAGGTAACCTTTTGCCGGATATCAGTAAGGCCGAGTAACTGCAGAGTGGCATAGAAATGCAACCAGAAATGGACCTTATATTGACGACTGACAAAAAAATTGGTAGGTAACTTTTACTTGAGTTTGTGAGGATGGATGTTCACTTTCATGATAAAACGGTTGGATAAAAATTTAATAACAAAACCGGCCAAGTGCGAGTCGGACTTGCGCACCGAGGGTTCCGTACAAATTTATATGTATCTATGAACATCCAGTCTTAGCAGACCCCTGTTCCTAAGCAAAATGTGCGCAGTGTGGGATCATTGTAGATTGGTTACTGATATACAGACAAAAAAAATTATGCTTTCTGCTTGCAATTTATGCTTGCAATTTTTCCTTTATCTGTGCTATAAGACCTTGCTTCGTACCAAATGTCAAGATTCTAAGTTCACGGGAAATATCCCTTGCGTGCGAGTGTCGAAAATTTGCGGCAAATGGCTGTAGATATCTTTTGATTGCGTTGGGTTAGAAGTTTGATTTTTCACAGCTCCAAGGGACAGTACAGTAGACTTGAGTATTTGATTTAAATTTCAGCTTGACACCTCCACGCGTTCCTGAGAAAAAGGGTCTTGACAGACGGACAAACGGACAACAAAGTGATCCTATAAGGGTTCCGTTTTTTCTTTTTGAGGTACGGAACCCTAAAAAGTGAATTGAATTGAAATTGGTTGAATTTAATAAATTACAAAATCAATCTGTTGTATAAAAGTATGTCAAAATCCGCGGGATATTCCTAATGTATGCTTAATTATGGACACCCTAAAGAAAGAGATGCAAGATCGGCGTGACGTAATTCAAGGTCATTTTTTCTGGCTTCAAAGGAATGAATGGCATGCAAAATCCATTTTTTTTAATATTCTTGGATTGTGCTATTTATCATGTATTTTGTCCCGCCCGCATTACAAGGAACACGTTTGTCTTTAAGAAATATTGAGAAACATCTTAAAGCTGTCACTGACATAGTTCGAGATACTATAAAAACCGCTCGTTTCAATTTAAATTTTGTGAACTTTCACAACAGATTTTGTATTTTTTTTCCTTTTCTTACACGTTGGATTTGCTGTGGGATTTGCTCGCTCGGCCGTCAGATAGACAGTTCAATTCAATCAAATCAGTTGAAAAATGGCTCGACGGACGTGGCATATGTTTACAGTGATAACACTAATATTTACAATTTTGTCACTCGTTGGCGATGTGTTTACTTCGTCGCCGGCACCATGGTACGAGAACCTGCCCGCGGTGACCATGGACTACAAGGTGCACATCGACGCGGGCAAGGAAGACTGTTACTTTCAGTACGTGCAGCCGGGAGCCACATTTTACGCAAGCTATCAGGTAATTAGCAATTAATTCCGCTTTCAGGCATATGTTACGCCGCTTATCAGTTCATTATTCTTATAAGATTGGTCGATCCAATTAGTATTCTAGTTTTCTTTTAAAAACAGACCACTTTCTAATTTGTTTTCAGGTGTTGAAAGGTGGTGATGGGATGTGTGGGTTCGCGGTGCGGCACCCGAATGGGCAGATAGTGCACCCGTACGAGTGGCGGCAGAGCGCGGAGTACGCGGACCAGTCATCATCAGGCGGATACTACGCCGTGTGCATCGACAACCAGTTCTCGCGCTTTGCGGGAAAACTAGTCAATTTGTACCTCTCTGTTATCCGCTACGACATGTGGGAGAAGTATGCCAAGGAGGTTGAAGAGCTGGATATGAACATTAAGAACTTTACTGTAAGTTTTATGTGATCATTTGGTGTTTGGTTTCAACTTTGACTGTGACATCTGTGTAATCTATATTTCATGATAAATTTCGTTTTAATTTATTGAAACTAAGAATACAAATATTAAGAAAAAATTACAATGAATAAAACTTAACTATAAACTAAATATCTAACTTAAAAACTACTAGATTAAGTCTAAAAAAGCCCCCTGTGCCATCATACCCAAAAGGCTGGTAGCATCCCCTTGTTGAATGGCAAAGGTGATTTGTTTTAATTAGGAGTCAAGGTTCTATCGACTATATCAGTGTTTTAAAATTTTAGACAACTAGCTGTTGCTCATGACTCCATCCATGAAGAATAAAATTAGTTTATTGCTATCCCGCAGAAACTATATCCCGCAGAAACTATTAAATTTTCTGTGATAAAAACTATCATATATCCTTCCCAGGGCCTCAAAATTTCCAACCCAAATTTCATCGGAATCAGTTAAGCAGTTTAAGCTTGCATAGGTTACAGACAACAGAGTTACTTTTGCGATTATAACGATGTACAAATTCATTAGACATGCTTTTGTATACAGAGACTCCATCGCTGTGCAAGGCTGCATTTAGGGTGTTGTTTTCTGTGGCATTCCAAGAGGCTGACTTAGCACATTAGGTGTACTCAAGCCTTGTTAAAATACTAGAATTAATAAAAAATAGGTATAACTTTGATACCGCCCTGAATGGTGGTGAATCAAGTCGCTTTTTAACCGTCAATATAATATGCATAAAATATAAAGTTGACCCATAAACAATTCATGTTGTTTTTCCACCAGACCTCCATTCAGTTTGTAGAGCGCAACATAAATGACATACTGCAGTTCCAGTACCACTCGAGAGCGAGGGAATCCAGAGATTATAACCTGCTGCAGGATAATAATGTTTATGTTTTAAGGTGAGTTTTTAAAACCATTTCATATAAATTAAATTGATTAAATTGCCGCTACTTTGATATATTTGAAATTGCTATAAGGGAGAAATAAAAAAAGTTGGACACCTTAACAGTAGTTCAAATTAGTATGAAATTAATACATCCAATACAAAAATGAATCATGTCATTTTATGGGTAATTTATAAAAACAAGGAACTTCCACCAGATGGTTGTTTTGTATGGTTAGGTGCTATTCATTTATTACGTAAGGAAAACTGAATACTTACATGTGTTTGGTTTGTATAATTTTTATTTTTCAAACAAACAATTTGTGGAAACAATTTTATTTTGTATGTAGGATAGGTATTTTTATTGTTTGGTAAATAATCAAGTTCAGTTTTATTTTGATGTTTTTCTTCATCATTAATTTTTAAGTACTTAACTTTGCGCGATTTTGTCATCTTACGTAAGAAATATCAAGACCCCCTCCCGCCCCCTAGTAAGAAAAAATAAGACATGGTTGAGTCATCCTACGTAATAAATGAATGGTGGCTTAACTACCAATGACTTAACACCTTAACGTTAACAACTTTTGCCGTGACAACGTATAATAAATCGATGAACGCCGGCTGCACGCACGAAAAAGGATGACTCAGTGTAACGTACATAACGCATTGTCCCGTTATGCTCGAGCCGATGAACGATCGGAGCAAGAGCGCGGCACGAGCAAGCGAAAGGCACAATCGGCTTGAGCATTCGACATCAATGTTTTGTTATGACGTTGTCACGTTAAACTATCGTCCGTAAACAGACTTTACAGACAACCGGTTTTTGGTTTCCATCCATAAAATCAATTTTGTCTATATGAGGTAAATGTTTGACATGTATATGAAAAGAAGATGCCTATGATGACATTGACTGGGAGAAGCAAACGGAAATTGGATGCCGTTTTGCAATAGTGTGTTAACTCTGATTAATTCTGCAATACAATTTCAGCCCTTATAAAAGATTTTTTACAGTTGACATTGTATTTCAAAATGACAATTGCAATTATGAATGTGATTGTCCTCAAAGTACTTGACTTACCAACACATTTGCTTATTTATCCTCATTCTTATACTACACAGTAAAAAATGTTTCCTCATTATAATATGTTATTTGTAACATGTAGCACCCCCACCCCAAGATAACTGAATTCTATTATTTTCTTCACAGATGGTCCTTCATACAGATCTTAGCCATCACGGCCACAGGAACCTTGCAAGTGTACTTCCTGAGGAAGCTATTTGAAGTGAAAGATAACTCTTCTAAAACAAGAATTTGATTAATTCATAAGAGAAAACTAATGTGGCTCAAACAGAACAGCCTTTCCGATGGCGCATGTGGACTGCCGCGCTTGTGACTGACTAAAGCATTGATTATATCTCAAGTGTTAGGACATCTGATATTTTTTTTATTAGATACTTATTGTTGATATCAGGGTTGGTAATTATCAAGACAGTTATCTGATAATTAATTATCCAGTTATTATCCAACACCATAACACGTTATAAAGAGTACTATTGGTATTGTAATAAAACATAAAGCATTGATTATATCTCAAGTGTTAGGACATCTGATATTTTTTTACTGAATACTGGTGAATATTGCTATACTTATGGTTGATATCAGGGTTCGTAATTATCAAGGTTATTATGTTCATTGATAACTAATCGATAATTATTTGATAAATGTCCAGTAATTGTCCAACACCATAAAATGTAGTAAAAAGTACTATTAGTATTGTAAAAACGTACATTTTTCGTGTTTGGATACAAGGTACAGATTTTACCCATAATATCACATGCAGGTATGAACATTATTATCTTTGATAACTATCAATATGTAAATATCAAGATAATTATCCCGTGCAACCCTGGTTGATATCTTGCATTAGCAATAATAATAATAATCTAATCACACCTACATAAAGCGGCATTCCTTGTACCTTCAAGTATTGATGGCAAACTGTTTTTGTCTAAGTGCCAAATAAATAAGACTAAAATAGATTGTCCATAAAACCCCAGCGCGGCGGTCAACGACTTAACTTTTCTACTTAAATTAATTTATTTTTGCTGTGCAAATCAGGCAGGCACCAACAACTTAATGTTGCCTCTCATGCTGTTGCAAAGAATAGGCTGTTGTCTTTGAATTTTATTTTATATAACGCATTAGTTATTTGTTATGCACTCTCTACTTATTGACTGATTCTAACATTCCTTCTTTTTTCTACTCGCACGATCTCTAACGATCTAATATTTGAAGTGATTATAGAAGCCAGATTTCTCATCTTCATTTTCTGCCTACAAGTTATTTACGGAGGCGTTTTTTGTGAATTGTTCAAATTTAATTTTTATGCAGTAAACGTGTTACTTTGCTTCTAATAGTGCTTTAAATGAATTCAATACTCTGTTGTAAGCCATGCTTTTAACATTCCTTCTTATTTTTTGACTCACTGTTGTATCTTTTGTACCTTCAGAATGTTTTTTTCTATTTGCAATCTAAACAAGTTTTATGATTCTGAGGGTACAACTGATTATTATAAGGTTAAGTTGCGATTTTTTAACTTTTTATATCAATAATTTTAAGGACAAATACATATTTTCTTATCTAAGCATTTCGAAGGTGCACAATAAAAAGAAAGCTTGAAATACAATTTTACAATTATCTTTGGACATCACATAAAAATGTTCTTTGATAAAAGATTATTAATTTATTATTATCGAGTTGATTATTTTAGATCTGAATAAAAATCTTATATTTTATAAAAGTTTATGTATTTATAATGTTTATTTGATACAATGTTGATGCATATTATAGTTTTAAATTGGATAATGCTTAGTCAGTTATAAAACTGTAATTTTCAGAGACCCTCTTTGCCATCTACTTGAGATTTGCAATCACTGATTTGTGGAATTTTATATGATGTACTTATATTATAAAAAAATATTATAAGTAATAATAATAATGCATTTTTATTTGGTTCTATTCGTTTTGTCTGAAAATCTACTGCTAAAAAGTAATTTAAGATTAAAATGGATGAAATAAAAAACAGTTTGATATGTACGCAGTTATATTTGATAACACTATAAATAAGGCCCTATGCAGAGTACATGTACTCTCGCGTCATACATATACATAAACAACAATAATTTAAGTAAGTACATACATTCAAAACATTAATTATAAAGAAATAAAAATAATTACTGCAAACATCGGAATGTTCTAGAATTTAATATTAATTGTGATAATTTCATTATATAATTCAGTTATTGCGAAAATATTCTCGTCCGCTCATATGACTAGTTAACGAAACGCAGCGGGCAAGATCCTACGAACTAGGAGAGTAAATATGTGTGATATACGTACAAACTTACAACTAATCAGCGGCTTCATAACTGTACATTAAACTTGTGAATCTCATACGTAACTGTACATTTCACAACTAGACCATAACTTCCTTAAACTCTTTGAGAGTGTAAAGTGAATACATCGTAATTATTATTTAACAAGCACCGACTCTCTTTACGGTGTTGCGTGGTGGTTAAAATGCTCCAAAAATACTAACGTCTAAGTTCTAAGATAAGGCAGTGTCTGGACGGACGTTCCTTTCATTCACGACTTCCGACCTTCCCTTCAGATCATTGTGTAATTAATTCAATAGTTCTCTCTTAGAATATAAGTTTTATCTTCATAATTAAGCACCTTTATCGCGTCATATTATTTACAAACCACTTCAGATCGAATTGATTCAATACATCAGCACGCAGCGTGTCCCTGATCCATCACTTTATCATCGGTAGGTACTACTTAAGCTAAATTCAACCGAGAATTTTTGAGGCTTGAAAGCCATTCATTATGCGGAGGATTTAAAATGATGTTTGATTTGTAGGTTTGACTCCGTAGTTGACGGCTTACAAATATCACGTGAAATCTTCCACTTTATAAAATTCTTGTATCGCCAGTTAATTCCATAGTTAGGTGAAAGATTTCTTGACAAAGATTGCTATCTAAAAACGAAAGGGACCCCATTATTCGTAGACTCCACAGACGTTGTCAACGCTTCTCATAACAGTCTTTAATTTTTTTAGCTCTTGTCAGGGTTCCTTAATACTCAAATCTAAAGCTTGCAAGATTTTAGATCTCATTAATCCAACACCGTCTTTCCAGTAAGAGCAGACGGGCACTGCTTTGTCATGCCAGGCAATAGAGTACATCCCCTCACTCAGATATCTTTTCCTGTGACTGCTACTAGCACCGTTGGCGGCGAGCCGACTAGTAGGTTTAACAGCTGTCAATGTCGAATCTGTGACCATACCATGCCCAGGGATCAAATTCTCACGAAGCCCCCGAAGAACGATATCACTTCCACGAAAAAAAAACAAGTTTTTGGTGTCCTAAACTTTTTTACGTTTCGGAAACCGGACAGGGTCATTTTAAACCAATCGGGGGCCCTGAGTATATTAGGATAATGGCTCCTAAGTATTATTTTGAAGTCACGACCACTCATCGTTCGTGGGGCCCAATAGTAAGGAAGATGGGCGTGGCCTGGCTCCCTAAGACCGCTCTGGTGATCCCTTGTTGTATCCGGTTTCAGTCCTCCCAGGTCTGCAGGGTTCTGCAGATTTCGGGGGGTGGTCATGTCTTCTTGCGCTGTCCGAGGTACGTGCCGGAGAGCGCGAGGAGGCGGTACCGCTGGCGCAGGTTGCGCGCGCGCGCGTGCGCGGACGCCACCTCGGCCGTGTAGGAGCCCGGGAACCAGCCTGCCTCGCCGTCGCGGGTGCGCTCGCCGTAGTACCAGCCTGGAGGACGAAGAGGGGTGTTATTACTTATTATATTGAACTGAGTAGTCTTATCCGCGGCCTCGCACGCGCGAACCATCATATTCGGTAGTTTAATTGAAATTAATTTTGTTATTTTCATAAATATACAAAAAACGTGTTAGTACCTAAGTGTAGGTAGATGAATAATAGTGTGCTACGCTTACTAATTAAGTATACCTACATATAACTACGGCTCAAGCCCCCTCATTCTGAGAGCAGGCCTACGCCCTACAGTGATAATAAAAAAAATAAAAACATATATCTCAATGTGGTGTGAAAACGAGTTATTTAGCAAAAACGCGTGTTAAATTACACGTTGCGGCGATCGTACGCCGAAACTATTGATTTTACGAAAAAGTTGTTATTCATGTCGTAAATTGTAGAAAATTTTCAGTATAAATTATTATATCGTAGAATGAGTCGGAAAAGAGATATTGTTAAAAACTGCTATTATACGCCATTTTTTCCAATATTGCAGCGCAAGCGGTAAAGATGCGGGGCGGTAAAGTTGAAATTCGAAAAGAGCACATTTAATTTCTTTTTACGGACGGACTGTTGCTGTTAGCCTCTGATGGCTTTTACAGCTTACCGGAGACAGGGCGAGCTGCCAGACGGGCCGCTCAGCATGGGTAGGTTAGGTATACATCAAAACTTTCCAGGTAAAACAACCCGATAACAGTATTGAAGAACGTTTGGTGTAACACTGACCTTCGCTGGTCTTCCTGGTGACGTTGAGCACGTCGCCCTCGCTAAGCGGCAGTTCGTCGGGCTGCGCGGGCGCGTACGCGTACAGCGCGACGGCCTGCGGGCAGTCCCAGCCCGCGTACACCGCCTCGCCCGCGCCCTCGCCCGCCGGCGGCGCCAGCGCCTCGCCCCAGCGGGACGCGTCCGTCTCCGAAGGGCACGAGATCATCTGGGGACCGCGACATGGTTATACAGTAAAATTACATAAAGTTTACCACTGACAGATGGTTTGCCTTCATTTCATATTCAACTTTAATGACCTACAAATAAAGACAATTTTAGAATACTGTTACCCACGTTTGCAGATTTTGTAATAGCTACTGTATTTGTATGGTGTTAAAGTTGGAAATGAAATGAAGGCAAGCCATATGTCAGTGGTAAAATAAAAGTAAACGTATTGTAACAAGTTGTGAAGCAGCGAAGAAGAGAGATTCCAACGAGGATCACGTTAAATGAGGGTTAAAACGGAAAATTATGATTACTTATATTTATTTCGTCGCTTCATTCGACTCATACCTATAAGAATGATCGAACTTCACTTGTAAAGTTCGTTTGATCACTTAATAACCAAGTAGGTATACAGATATACAACGTGCCCACCAGGTTTCCGCGAGAGTCTAACCACGCATTCCGGAGGCCATATGGAGTAATAAATGTTGTGGACCTACTTAGACCTAGGTCGAATTATGCTTTTTAACTTTTTTATTTTTTCATACAATAATAAATACGCAATCCTAGCACCTCCACCACTTTCATAGTAAAATTTAAACATAAAAATGGAAATATCTCAAAAACTAAGCATATTTCGACCTAGGTTCAGATAACATTTATTACTCCATGTGGTCTCAGGAATGCGTGGTTAGACTCGCGGAAACCTGGTGGGCACGTTGTAAACGAGCGGTACACTTAGACCGGGCACTTCAAACTTAAACTAACTTAATTATTTATTTATTTATTATTAAGGATCACCAACAGATACAAAAACTTAAATAACTAGTATGCCTAGGTAGGTAGAACCAACTGAATCATGACCCACTGAGGAACCTTTTGAAAGTAAAAATTCCACAGTGATATTTCATTGCTTGACGAGGACAATCAAACTATTATGACGCTTTACGCTTAACTTACTTACGTTCAACGATGGGTCAGAAATCACATGGTTCGACTAGGTACACAAAATGATCTTAACTTAAAAAAAACGGTGATTAGATATGTAGTCGGTAAGTTACATTAAATAGGTGAATTTTTCTTTGACTCTTATTGATTTAGTTACCTACGTGAAAAGTATGAAACATTGATTATCTTATATCATGTCAGTGCGTAGTATACTTAGGTATCTGGGAAGATTCTAATTTATAGAAACGTTAAACAGTGTTTTAATGTGAAAAAAGACATGACGGTGCGTACAAGACGTGCTTGTTATGTTGATCACGATAAACAAATGTTACGTACGAAAGCCGGGTCGGTAGTCTAGTCTGTCAAGTTCGTCGTCGTTCGTCCGTGTTCTGTCTAAATCATCTGAAAATATACTCGGTTACAACACTACTTTTGATCACCATGTAGTCATTCATGCAACACAAAAAAAGGACAAAGCGAGGCAATACACACTGACATAAAATTACACATTGATGAATTTGACAGTTATTTTGACAAAGTAAAGCCCCACTCGCTACGCTCTTGCCCAGAGCACTTTTATATTATGTAGGTACTTGCAAAAGTGGCAACAGTCCGGCCCTAGCTTTTGCGCGGTTTTGGGCATGGGCTGATTTCTATTATCTCAGTGTTAACTAACTACTGAGTTGTGCTATTTATTATCTTTGCCCCTGACCTGAACTTCGTTTTTTTTTAGCATTAGAAAGAAGATAAGTGATCTTGAGGTGTTTTTTTATTGAAAAACATTTTTTAAAACAATTCACAGCAAATTATTTAACAATTAGCAAGGGCATAATGGTCATTAACGTTGTTTTGGTTTCATAAGTAATAGCAAGGATGATACAGACTGGATTGGCAGTCGCCATAGTACGGATCGGCCGCGGTTTTTGTAGTTCGATTATTAAATCTAGATGGCGCTGAAATATAGCCAGAGGCTTTCAAGGCAAACAATAAGACTAGGTACAGATATTTCATATCACTGCAAAATGTATTATTATGCAATATTTTTGAAAAATAATACATTTGTAGTAATATGAAACATCTTTAGTCTTATTGTTTTGCCTTCAAAACCTCTGGCTATATTTCAGCGCCATCTAGATTTAATAATCGAACTACAAAAACCGCGGCCGATCCGTACTATGGCGACTGTCAATCCAGTCTATATCATCCTTGGTAATAGTTATTAGGTACTTTTGAAATGGGTATTTTCAATAAAAAGACTCGTCACAATCGCTTATCCTTTTTCTAACTGCAAAATAAACGAAGTATAATAATAGTGTTGTCTTTGCCTACAGCAGGGGTGGGCAACTTTACATTGCCTGCGCCATCGGGTGGTTGTCCACCCCTGAACAAGAAGCAGGGCCGGATTTAGAGGTCTGGAGGCCCGGGACATAAAAGGAGTGGAGGCCCTTTCTTGGCCACAAATTATTTTCCAAATAAGATCCAAATAATTACTCGTCGGTATCTGAATTTTTTTTAAAATTTTGAAGTCTTTTGTGTGGGCCTTCCATTGTAGAGGCCCCGCATGCCCTCCCCTAAGCCCGGGCCTGACAAGAAGCCGCCTCACCACTCACCATCTCCAGCGTGCGTCCCTCGTGGTTCTCGAGCAGCGTGAGCAGCAGCGCGTGCTTGGCGCTGGCCCCCCCACTCACCATCTCCAGCGTGCGTCCCTCGTGGTTCTCGAGCAGCGTGAGCAGCAGCGCGTGCTTGGCGCTGGCCCCCCCACTCACCATCTCCAGCGTGCGTCCCTCGTGGTTCTCGAGCAGCGTGAGCAGCAGCGCGTGCTTGGCGCTGGCCCCCCCACTCACCATCTCCAGCGTGCGTCCCTCGTGGTTCTCGAGCAGCGTGAGCAGCAGCGCGTGCTTGGCGCTGGCCCCCCCACTTACCATCTCCAGCGTGCGTCCCTCGTGGTTCTTGAGCAGCGTGAGCAGCAGCGCGTGCTTGGCGCTGGCCCCCCCACTCACCATCTCCAGCGTGCGTCCCTCGTGGTTCTCGAGCAGCGTGAGCAGCAGCGCGTGCTTGGCGCTGGCCCCCCCCACTCACCATCTCCAGCGTGCGTCCCTCGTGGTTCTCGAGCAGCGTGAGCAGCAGCGCGTGCTTGGCGCTGGCCCCCCCCACTCACCATCTCCAGCGTGCGTCCCTCGTGGTTCTCGAGCAGCGTGAGCAGCAGCGCGTGCTTGGCGCTGCCCCCCCCCCACTCACCATCTCCAGCGTGCGTCCCTCGTGGTTCTCGAGCAGCGTGAGCAGCAGCGCGTGCTTGGCGCTGGCCCCCCCCACTCACCATCTCCAGCGTGCGTCCCTCGTGGTTCTCGAGCAGCGTGAGCAGCAGCGCGTGCTTGGCGCTGCCCCCCCCCCCACTCACCATCTCCAGCGTGCGTCCCTCGTGGTTCTCGAGCAGCGTGAGCAGCAGCGCGTGCTTGGCGCTGGCCCCCCCCACTCACCATCTCCAGCGTGCGTCCCTCGTGGTTCTCGAGCAGCGTGAGCAGCAGCGCGTGCTTGGCGCTGCCCCCCCCCCCACTCACCATCTCCAGCGTGCGTCCCTCGTGGTTCTCGAGCAGCGTGAGCAGCAGCGCGTGCTTGGCGCTGCCCCCCCCCCCACTCACCATCTCCAGCGTGCGTCCCTCGTGGTTCTCGAGCAGCGTGAGCAGCAGCGCGTGCTTGGCGCTGGCCCCCCCCCACTCACCATCTCCAGCGTGCGTCCCTCGTGGTTCTCGAGCAGCGTGAGCAGCAGCGCGTGCTTGGCGCTGCCCCCCCCCCACTCACCATCTCCAGCGTGCGTCCCTCGTGGTTCTCGAGCAGCGTGAGCAGCAGCGCGTGCTTGGCGCTGGCCCCCCCCACTCACCATCTCCAGCGTGCGTCCCTCGTGGTTCTCGAGCAGCGTGAGCAGCAGCGCGTGCTTGGCGCTGCCCCCCCCCCACTCACCATCTCCAGCGTGCGTCCCTCGTGGTTCTCGAGCAGCGTGAGCAGCAGCGCGTGCTTGGCGCTGGCCCCCCCCACTCACCATCTCCAGCGTGCGTCCCTCGTGGTTCTCGAGCAGCGTGAGCAGCAGCGCGTGCTTGGCGCTGGCCCCCCCCACTCACCATCTCCAGCGTGCGTCCCTCGTGGTTCTCGAGCAGCGTGAGCAGCAGCGCGTGCTTGGCGCTGGCCCCCCCACTTACCATCTCCAGCGTGCGTCCCTCGTGGTTCTTGAGCAGCGTGAGCAGCAGCGCGTGCTTGGCGCTGGCCCCCCCACTCACCATCTCCAGCGTGCGTCCCTCGTGGTTCTCGAGCAGCGTGAGCAGCAGCGCGTGCTTGGCGCTGGCCCCCCCCACTCACCATCTCCGGCGTGCGTCCCTCGTGGTTCTCGAGCAGCGTGAGCAGCAGCGCGTGCTTGGCGCTGCCCCCCCCCCCACTCACCATCTCCAGCGTGCGTCCCTCGTGGTTCTCGAGCAGCGTGAGCAGCAGCGCGTGCTTGGCGCTGCCCCCCCCCCACTCACCATCTCCAGCGTGCGTCCCTCGTGGTTCTCGAGCAGCGTGAGCAGCAGCGCGTGCTTGGCGCTGGCCCCCCCCCACTCACCATCTCCAGCGTGCGTCCCTCGTGGAACTCGAGCAGCGTGAGCAGCAGCGCGTGCTTGGCGCTGCCCCCCCCCCCACTCACCATCTCCAGCGTGCGTCCCTCGTGGTTCTCGAGCAGCGTGAGCAGCAGCGCGTGCTTGGCGCTGCCCCCCCCCCACTCACCATCTCCAGCGTGCGTCCCTCGTGGTTCTCGAGCAGCGTGAGCAGCAGCGCGTGCTTGGCGCTGGCCCCCCCCACTCACCATCTCCAGCGTGCGTCCCTCGTGGTTCTCGAGCAGCGTGAGCAGCAGCGCGTGCTTGGCGCTGCCCCCCCCCCCCACTCACCATCTCCAGCGTGCGTCCCTCGTGGTTCTCGAGCAGCGTGAGCAGCAGCGCGTGCTTGGCGCTGGCCCCCCCCACTCACCATCTCCAGCGTGCGTCCCTCGTGGTTCTCGAGCAGCGTGAGCAGCAGCGCGTGCTTGGCGCTGGCCCCCCCACTCACCATCTCCAGCGTGCGTCCCTCGTGGTTCTCGAGCAGCGTGAGCAGCAGCGCGTGCTTGGCGCTGGCCCCCCCACTTACCATCTCCAGCGTGCGTCCCTCGTGGTTCTTGAGCAGCGTGAGCAGTAGCGCGTGCTTGGCGCTGGCCCCCCCACTCACCATCTCCAGCGTGCGTCCCTCGTGGTTCTCGAGCAGCGTGAGCAGCAGCGCGTGCTTGGCGCTGGCCCCCCCCACTCACCATCTCCAGCGTGCGTCCCTCGTGGTTCTCGAGCAGCGTGAGCAGCAGCGCGTGCTTGGCGCTGGCCCCCCCCACTCACCATCTCCAGCGTGCGTCCCTCGTGGTTCTCGAGCAGCGTGAGCAGCAGCGCGTGCTTGGCGCTGCCCCCCCCCCCCACTCACCATCTCCAGCGTGCGTCCCTCGTGGTTCTCGAGCAGCGTGAGCAGCAGCGCGTGCTTGGCGCTGCCCCCCCCCCCACTCACCATCTCCAGCGTGCGTCCCTCGTGGTTCTCGAGCAGCGTGAGCAGCAGCGCGTGCTTGGCGCTGGCCCCCCCCACTCACCATCTCCAGCGTGCGTCCCTCGTGGTTCTCGAGCAGCGTGAGCAGCAGCGCGTGCTTGGCGCTGCCCCCCCCCCACTCACCATCTCCAGCGTGCGTCCCTCGTGGTTCTCGAGCAGCGTGAGCAGCAGCGCGTGCTTGGCGCTGGCCCCCCCCACTCACCATCTCCAGCGTGCGTCCCTCGTGGTTCTCGAGCAGCGTGAGCAGCAGCGCGTGCTTGGCGCTGCCCCCCCCCCCACTCACCATCTCCAGCGTGCGTCCCTCGTGGTTCTCGAGCAGCGTGAGCAGCAGCGCGTGCTTGGCGCTGCCCCCCCCCCCACTCACCATCTCCAGCGTGCGTCCCTCGTGGTTCTCGAGCAGCGTGAGCAGCAGCGCGTGCTTGGCGCTGGCCCCCCCCCCACTCACCATCTCCAGCGTGCGTCCCTCGTGGTTCTCGAGCAGCGTGAGCAGCAGCGCGTGCTTGGCGCTGCCCCCCCCCCCACTCACCATCTCCAGCGTGCGTCCCTCGTGGTTCTCGAGCAGCGTGAGCAGCAGCGCGTGCTTGGCGCTGGCCCCCCCCACTCACCATCTCCAGCGTGCGTCCCTCGTGGTTCTCGAGCAGCGTGAGCAGCAGCGCGTGCTTGGCGCTGCCGCCCCCCCCACTCACCATCTCCAGCGTGCGTCCCTCGTGGTTCTCGAGCAGCGTGAGCAGCAGCGCGTGCTTGGCGCTGGCCCCCCCCACTCACCATCTCCAGCGTGCGTCCCTCGTGGTTCTCGAGCAGCGTGAGCAGCAGCGCGTGCTTGGCGCTGGCCCCCCCCACTCACCATCTCCAGCGTGCGTCCCTCGTGGTTCTCGAGCAGCGTGAGCAGCAGCGCGTGCTTGGCGCTGGCCCCCCCCCACTCACCATCTCCAGCGTGCGTCCCTCGTGGTTCTCGAGCAGCGTGAGCAGCAGCGCGTGCTTGGCGCTGCCCCCCCCCCCCCACTCACCATCTCCAGCGTGCGTCCCTCGTGGTTCTCGAGCAGCGTGAGCAGCAGCGCGTGCTTGGCGCTGCCCCCCCCCCCACTCACCATCTCCAGCGTGCGTCCCTCGTGGTTCTCGAGCAGCGTGAGCAGCAGCGCGTGCTTGGCGCTGGCCCCCCCCACTCACCATCTCCAGCGTGCGTCCCTCGTGGTTCTCGAGCAGCGTGAGCAGCAGCGCGTGCTTGGCGCTGCCCCCCCCCCCCACTCACCATCTCCAGCGTGCGTCCCTCGTGGTTCTCGAGCAGCGTGAGCAGCAGCGCGTGCTTGGCGCTGGCCCCCCCCACTCACCATCTCCAGCGTGCGTCCCTCGTGGTTCTCGAGCAGCGTGAGCAGCAGCGCGTGCTTGGCGCTGGCCCCCCCCACTCACCATCTCCAGCGTGCGTCCCTCGTGGTTCTCGAGCAGCGTGAGCAGCAGCGCGTGCTTGGCGCTGGCCCCCCCCCACTCACCATCTCCAGCGTGCGTCCCTCGTGGTTCTCGAGCAGCGTGAGCAGCAGCGCGTGCTTGGCGCTGGCCCCCCCCACTCACCATCTCCAGCGTGCGTCCCTCGTGGTTCTCGAGCAGCGTGAGCAGCAGCGCGTGCTTGGCGCTGCCCCCCCCCCCACTCACCATCTCCAGCGTGCGTCCCTCGTGGTTCTCGAGCAGCGTGAGCAGCAGCGCGTGCTTGGCGCTGGCCCCCCCCACTCACCATCTCCAGCGTGCGTCCCTCGTGGTTCTCGAGCAGCGTGAGCAGCAGCGCGTGCTTGGCGCTGGCCCCCCCCCACTCACCATCTCCAGCGTGCGTCCCTCGTGGTTCTCGAGCAGCGTGAGCAGCAGCGCGTGCTTGGCGCTGGGCCCCCCCCCCGCCCGCGTCCCCCGCGCACACCTCCAGCAGCGAGCGCGGGCAGAAGTCCACCGCCACGTGGCTGTGCTCACTGGGGAACAGGACAGATGCGTTAGTTCATACAATACAATACAATACAGTGACTCTTTATTGTACGATCGGCCAAGAAAGTGGTCTACCAGTTTTGACAAAAGTTTCTGTGAGATCTAAATATCGCTAAGGTTGACGTTAGTCACTGTCATCATATTATCGCAAGGGAAAATCGACCTTGTTGTATCATGACGCGCAAATGAACTTCAACCGTAGGGTGGTAGACCATATTTTTGGCCGATGGTACACCACAAAGAAAACAATACAGAAAAACAAGTACATGTAAAAAAATGTACAAGGTAAGCAATAGGCGGCCTTATCGCTTCGAAGCGATTTGTTTCAGGCAACCATTTTACGAAGGAAAACAACAAGGAATGTATTTCAGCAAGTGGTGCAATATAAGAATAAAAAAAAAATAGTAATGTAAACATTATACAAAAACAACCTAAAATATACAATACATACATACATCATAAAACACACATAGATAAATTATACACAACAATAAACCCATCATAGTAACCTCTCAGAATGCTCTCATTCTTGCTTGCATGTGGCTTGGGCAAGTGGCGTAACTATATCATCTGAGGCAAATTCTTTGGATTGGGCCCTCCCAGGAAAAATCGTCCGTTGTAGTTTCATTTTAATGTTATTTCCAGGCCCCTCCAAGGTCGGGGGCCCAAGTCATTCTACCGGGTCTCTATGGTTTCACATAATTTAACAAGTCATAATGTATCATTCTTCATAATCAACGTGAGTCATAAAGAGATTTATTTCTGAACCGTTTTTTTTTCGGAATTGTTATAAAAAAACCTAACCTAACCTACTGTACCTCTATTTATAAACTCGAACTACAACAAAAATTGAGACAGACAATGAACATGTTTTTCAGTTTTTTATGGTATAACCACAACTGCCAACATAAAGAGGTAAAGAGGCCACCTAAATCATCCAATTCAACTCACCCCTTCTTCTTGGTGATGACGAGCAGGTCGTTGAAGAGGAACAGATGCAGCGGCGTCTTGTGGAACTTGCGACCGAAGGTCAGCTTGGACTCGTCAGTCTTCCACACCAGCTGGGTCGCCTCGCCAGACCGCACCAGCCAGCGCACTGGCCTGAAATAATCGGAGACCCTTTTTTAGTAGGTATAGATTTAAACAAGCTTTTATTTAACTTGTCGTGTAATACCTACTTACATGTGGATCAAATTTTATAAGTCGAATTTCACCCACTTCCAGTGGTTGGATTGACTAAAAACTTGGTTTACCTATATGTAGAAGTTCCAATATGACAAAGCAAGTAGTACTTACAATCAGTAAAAAAACAAGCAGTTGGATTGAAATTTCGGGACTTTACTAAATTCCCAAAAAACACACAATTTTTTGTCCCTAGACTTCTCGGTTAAGATTTTGGGATTTAACGTACAGACTAGGTAAACTGGTACACCCGTGGTAAGAAGAGGTGACTAACTGGTTTTATTCCCACTTGTTCGCAGTTCGAAAATATTCCAGTAGTTTGCAGTGCAAATAAAGGGGTGCCAACTGGGAATTAGCCAAGGCGTTTATTCAAGCATGTTACTCCTACAGTGAGAGATTATTCGATAGCCTTGATGTTAACAATGCATGCATGCATATCATAAGATTTCTAAAATATCTGAACATTGTAGAAATGCGCTAATCGATTTTGGGTGGGTGAGGCTCAAGATAGGTTGGTTGGACTGCTTGTGTTTTTGGGTATTTTCATCTTATTACTAAAACAAATACATATTTTAAAAATGTAGCAACACTACGCCCTAGAAAATATCTTGTTTTATTAACATTCAAAAAGTCATGACCTGCCGTGCAGTATTAGCGTCGTACGAATTTATTTTATTTTTTAAAGACGACTTTGCATTTTTTTCTATCGAGCGAACTATAAGTACCTAATCGTGTTTCGATAAACACTTGTCATTAGAGTGAATCCTCAAATATCTTACACATGAATTTCAAACTATAGTTTTACTTGTAATGATTCAGCACGAGATTAAATGAATGCAATAAATGCGTCAAAAACACGGTAGGCCCTTACAAATACGTTTACTTTTAGTTTACCACTGACAGATGGCTTACCTTCATTTCATTTCCAACTTTAACACCATACAAATAAAGTAGCTATTACAAAATCTGCAAACGTGGGTAACAAACAGTATTCTAAAATTGGCTTTATTTGTAGATCGTTAAAGTTGAATATGAAATGAAGGCAAACTATCTGTCAGTGGTAAACTTAAAGTAATTTTACTGTAATGGGTTGATTGTTTACCTGCGGTCCCGTCGCGAGCAGGCCGGGCCGAGGTTGGGCGGGTCGCGCATGGCGGGCGGGAACTCGATGGCGCGGCACAGGCGCCACATCTCTTCCACGCGCTCCGTGTTGCGCGCGCCCTCGTTGCACTGCGATACGAACTGCAACCACAAGGAGGCATACGATGTAGCTATGACGTCACTGATGGGGCAGGGTCCGCTTTGGATGCCTAAAGCTCACGCACAGACAGCAGAGGCGTGGCGGTGCGGTTGTAATATTCTAACTTGTATAAACGGTTGTACGGTACCGTACCGCGAACTCGTTCATACAAGTTAGAATATTACAACCGTCACCGCCACGCCTCCGCTGTCTATGCGTTGGGAGGTTTAATCGCGGCCGGCCGGTGCGGCTTGGTAAGCAAGTAGTAAATAGTGCACGGTATACTCATAAGTTACTTATATAATACAAGCTTTACTTAATGAACTAAAACAATTACTTTGCTCACCCGCGACCTTACAATAGTTACGTTTATGCAAGAAACGTGTGTTCATGCAGTTCCTCCACCTCCACACTGTACGAACACACACAAATCACATAAACACAACCATCACCACCACCAAGCTACACTGACGCGTTTCGAACTCAACCAGAGCTCATCTTCCGAGTTACCACAACCGTATGCTATGCTACCAAATGTTAAACTCAAACAGAGTCAGTCAGCGTCAGTGTAGCTTGGTGGTGGGGATGGTTGTGTTTATGTGATTTGTGTGTGTTCGTATACAGTGTGGAGGTGGAGGAACTGCATGAACACACGTTTCTTGCATAAACGTAACTATTGTAAGGTCGCGGGTGAGCAAAGTAATTGTTTTAGTTCATTAATATGGACCTCCGCAAAGTAACGCCTGATTCAATAAAGCTTTACTTACTTTGGGACTAGGTCGATTAGTGTGATTGGATTGGTTCCTTGATATTATTTACTTATCTAACCATTTAGTTTCATCACAGATATGTTTTACGTAATAAACACATTAGAAATTTGGATGCAGATGGCGCAGGACCGATCTGTTTGGCGAGCGAGGCGGCTGAAATGATGATACATTAGAAATTTATCAGGGAGTAGTAAAACGGGCTCCTAGTAGCATTGATTACTGCTAGTTGGCAGAATGGGGATGTTGACACCACCAATCAACTGACGTACTTTTTATGAGCAACTTATGACGTCACTTATTCGCCAACTCAATCAATTAAGAACTATTTATTTGTTTAAAAGCAAAAAAATGTAACTTTGCAGTTAATCGAAAATCAATCTGGTTTTCAGGGCTAAAATTAAGCGTTTTTTTACTGGAGTCGTGTTTGCGAATTATTTTTTATTGGCTTCAACATAGAACGTAGGACACAGGTGTTGGTGTTTGGACACTGTATACTGGTATACTTCAGATGAAATATTCAGTCACGCGTCAGAACCAACGGAGCCGTGTGACGTACCGCGTCGCAGCAGTAGGCGCGGGCGGGACTGCGGGTACAATACGTTTACTTTTAGTTTACCGCTGACAGATGGCTTGCCTTCATTTCATTTCCAACTTTGATACCATACAAATAAAGTAGCTATTACAAAATCTGCAAACGTGGGTAACAAACAGGATTCTAAAATTGGCTTTATTTGTAGGTCATTAAAGTTGAATATGAAATGAAGGCAAACCATCTGTCAGTGGTAAACTTTATGTAATTTCACTGTACTCACGTGGTTGAGCGTGGCCAGCGCGAGCATGCAGCCGTCGCGCTCGGCGTCGCCGTCGCCCAGGTGCCGCAGCACGGCGTCCAGCAGCAGCGGCAGACGCGTCACGCGCTGCATCGGCAGCATCAGGAACGAGTGCAGGGATAAGCTCTGGCAGGCGGGGTGGCTCTCAAGTCTGGAATCGGAAAGTTAATCATGAGTTTCTTATCTTTTGAGACCAGGATATGACAATGACGCCAAAGGTCGTAGTCTAACACCATCTCTACCCTTATCTTATAGCGTGTGGCAAAAAGAAATTGTGAAAACGATTGTGATTCCAAATGTATTAGGTAATAAGGCCTCAGGGTTCTACCCACGTGCTCACCTCCGAGTAAGTCTTCTTCTCAGAAATTCCACCTGAAATTTATCATGAGCTTTTCGGTGAAAGAAAACATTGTGATTTGTGAGAAAACTTGCTGACACCTAAAAAGCTGCTCATGTGGCATTAAGGTGTGGTGACGGGAGTTTGGAGTTCCAAGTCTTAGATTATTTAAGAGCGAAAAAGTTTTTCGGGTGCGCCGGCGGGATTCGAACCCACGTCAGAATTTCGGGGGAGTCGGTTGGATGCGACGTGGTTTAATTGGTAGAACACCCGTTCTGCCGTGTCAGGCCTAAGTAACGTAACTTGAGATACGTTAGTTACGCTTAACAGTGCTAAATCGACATTTTTGATGCTATACTATCTGATACATATCGAAGATTTTCATTTTAGGCCATAATTCAATAAAAACACCGATTGCCGAACTAACGTATCTGGGATTTTTGTACGCACTTGTAACGGATATCTCCCGTATTTCAAATACGTTCGATAGGTCATACAGAACTCGCCCGCAGAATCGAAATTGAAAATTTTTTTGGTGCAGTTTAATTCAAATCAGGTTGTTGTTATATATTATAATAGGCATTTTAATTACATTTCATAATACGTAACAGCTTCTGAAACCAAGGAGAGCTATTGATTTTAATTTTATTAAGAATATGTTTAACTAGCGGGGAGGGAGGGGCAGAGAAGATAATAATATTTTGTTATAAGTATTATTTAGTAAAAAAGAAGATATCTTAAAGTTAAGAATTAATACAAATCCTGTTGCTGTGATAAAATTCAATTAAAAGTTTTCTAACTTCCACTTTACTTATTATATCTAATAAATAAAATAACGGGACCTGATAAAAGAGCCTATACCCACTTTTAATTTACTTAAATGTTTTGTTTCTTGGTTCCAAAAAGTAATGTAAGTACAGATACAGGTCATAGCCATTACACAGTTTTGTGTAATAAAATGAGCATGGTCACGATTAACTAACGTATATGCAGATACGCAACTTTGCGTTACAGAATTTTGTATGAAAAGTAAGGTCGTGTAAACTTTAAAAACAGTCTTTTTTGAAATTGATTCGTAGCACAGAGTTAAAATTAAAAATACATTGTCACAATAATATTTCTAACCTAATGTGTAAATTTCAAATTTTAAACTTCAATAGTAAACAAGCAATGAGATGTGGATAAACAAAAACTTTGATCGCGTTTTTCTCAAATCGTCGTTTTTGGAGATACGTTACTTAGGCCTGACACGGCAGCGTTGGGGCGCATACCCAGGAGACGTGGGTTCGAATCCCGCCGGCGCACCCGAAAAACTTTTGCGCTTTTAAATAATCTTAGATTCGGTGAGCAGCCTGCTAATAAAATAAATAATATTCCTAGTCTTCGGTCTAACTTATATAGAATATGTTGTGTATCTTGAGAGAGTGTGTGTGTGGTGCGACTCACACCACAGAAGCACGCATGGGAAGCTCTCGCATTTTGAGAGGCACCCAGCAACGAGATTAAATATACTTAATAGACTAAAGATGATGAGTAGCTTACCGTCTCAGCGCGGCGGCGAAGGCGGGTCTCTCGCGCAGCCGCTGCAACGCCCGCACCATCAGCGCCTGCGTCGAGCAGTACTTGATGTAACTATGGAAATGCAGCTCGGCGTGGCGGCGCACCAGGTCACAGATGCCTGTGAGCAGGATGTTCTCCTGCCAGCACTTCTCTAGCTCCACCATCAGCTGCTGCGAGCACTTGCGTACTGCCGGAGAAAGGCATGGTTAATCAAGTGGCAATGTTGAGGTGGGTTAGTCAGGAAATAACGACAAACGTGAACTGAGGCCGTATTGTCACCATCTTATACCGTTTGACAGAAATAAATAGTCAATAAGATAGCAAGTGTCCGCGCATTAGACAAAAAGCGTGCAGTGCCATTCTTCTTCCAATTGTTACTGACTGCCTGCTTAACTTCTACACGAAAAGAGTTTATCTACTAAAAAGCAAAGCTAGCGTTCAGTAGGTGTCAGATCTAAACAACCCCAAAAATATTAAACACTCCCGTTGGAAGTCATTGAACACAGAAGAAAGAAAAATAAAAATATTTCATATGTTAGGGACACTAAAACGTTTTTATCGCATACAAGCTCAAACAGATTAACATCAATGATTAGATGAGCGTCTTAGAGATGCTTGCGAACTGACCTGGTATTATAGTAGAGAACAGCATCTCCCAATCTTCTCTTGGCAGCACTTGCGGGTCTCGGAAGGCGGGATGTGCAATAAAATGAGACTCTAGCACGTTCAGCGAGTTGAGGTAGGATGCCTCGGACGTCAGAAGCTCGAATTTAGCTTCCTGTAGACGCTTCTGGGCTGGTGCGAGGGAACCTGAGGAGATGATGTTGAAGTTAGACGATCTACAACATGTGCAGTTTACGCCAAAAGCCATATCAATGTAGTTAGAAATGATTGCCTAAATCTTTTTTTGTGTGCGGAGATGCACACTCACAAGCAGATCGTTGTTAAGAAGGATACTCCATACTTGTACTTTGGTGATTTGGTAAGTATCTTGCATTTTGGCCCCTGGTAAGGTTCACAAGATCCACAAGATTTAAAACCCGTGATAAATATTATAACAGATTCTAAGAGGGTGTTAAAATTTCAGTTGAGCTTGACTATTCTTAGCAACGAGCTAATTCTGTTGTTAAACCAGCATTTGAGCAATGGTGAAAATGTTTGTAGACATGGGTGTGTATTTTTGGAGTCAACCATTGACTGAATGAGACAAAGTAGTTGAGTAGATAAAAATTTGAAAATTCAGAAATAAACACTGTATTTTTATTTCAGAAAATTATACAGGCAAACTTTAAAATTAACACATACTTACCTAGCGAGTGAAGGTGTCATGAAATTCTATCCTAATGTTCATTGAAACTCATAGTATATTAATTGTATTATAGTAAGGTGGACTCACTGAGCACAGCGGATTGCAGCACTTCTGGCACCTCGCACCAGAGCGTGCGCGCGGGCCCCCGGGGCGCCACTAGCGCCATGGCAGTGGGGCGCGCGGGCGCCGCGCCTGCTGGGGCGCCCGACCCGGCGTTCGCGTCGTACGCGTCCGAGTCTGAATCGCCGGTGTCGCGGCAAAGAGACTGAAAAAAATTAGTTAGATAGTATTTCTTATGGAACAGGGTAGCAAGATGGAGGCAAATGACTAAGTGTACTGGTCGTAAGTGAACACCATTGATCGCTCATGGACACTTGCAAAGCCCAGAGCCAGATTAACAATGTTGGGCCCCCCAGGCAATGCAATTTTCGGGCCCCCCTTTCAGCCAAATATCAACTGCACTTTTCAAGAAGTGGAATCAAATCAACGGTAGCAAGCATCGAAAAATATCATGAACACTTATTGTCATCGAGAATACAAATTTTACAGTTAAATTTACACTTTTTTAATTTGTTTGTTGGGCCCTTTGGCGATTCGGGATCCTTAGACAGTTGCCTATTATGCCTAATGGTTAATCCGGCCCTGGTAACACCAGAGGATTGCCAATGCGTTGTCAGTCTAGAGGGCTAAGATAGACTACCTCATATACCGGTAACTTCACCGGCTGACTTACTCGCCACAAACACAAACTGCGCAAAGTGCGTGTATACTAAAAAGGAAATTTAAAGGGCTTGAGTGAATAGAAAGGGTCAATCACGGGTCAGTTTTACGTAAAAAAAGCCTTTGAGCACATTGCTACTTAGTTATTTGGGAAGGTATAAATTTATCCAATACCTAGTTTAAATACCAAACTAGGTACATCATTATTTATAGGTAACAAACCAAATTTTACGGTTGGTCAAAAGAAATTCACCACTGTGACCTAAGCATAAAATCATTCCAGCTTTATTTACATTGCATAAAGAGGGTACTTTCAACTGGCACACATACCACATCTTCCAACGACTCGCTATTAGGCACAGAACTTTCTAGGATGATCAAAGACTGAGCACAGAGCACACTCAACGGTCTATACTCAGCCTTTTTAAAGCTATTCTTCCGTGATACTCCTTTAAGTCGGAGCGCGTTCATTTCACAAACACTTTCTCGTATCACACAAGCACCACTGGTGCATAAACAAGGCTGCAGATAGTGTTATTTAATTCTCTCATTAATTAGTCAACTAATTTTAGCCGTGAGGTCAAACTGATATATAAATTTTCTGGCCCCGCCGAAGGCCAACGCAATTATAAGCTGCAATTGGGATGCGAGCATTAGTGCGACGTAACTTAATTCCTCAAGTTAGGTAAGAATGCACTTATTCTCTTTTATAATTTGTTAATAATAATGAGAGGCTGCAATGGATGGATTGGCGATTTGTGACAAGTGGCGGGGAGAGACTGGATGCAGAAAGCACGCGTCCATACAACATGGAGGGAATTGGAAGAGATAGTTTTGCATTTCGCAGAGAGAGTTGAAAAGGAAGAAGAAGGATGTGTCCGTAATTTCACTCCATAGCCCGGTAATCCTGTTCATAACATCCCAACTTCATAGCTCATTCCATATCGCTGTATAGATATTGTTGTATAGATAGGAACCTGGCAATAGTTTGGTCAACACCTGGGGCCTGTTGCATAACAAAGTACAACTAATATTACAAGCGGACCTCTCGCTTCAGTTATATTAACTAGAAAGGGAGTTCCGCTTGTAATACAAGTTGTACTTTGTTATGCAACAGACCCCAGGACTGGCCGCTAACACATCCTCATGGTGTTTAGGGGATAGACCTCTATAGTTGCTTTTATCTCATTTATATTATAATGGTACCAAAGGCCTCTTCATTGACTTCGGCGCCATTAATGGCTTTCAAATGACCGGATCCTTTTGGGCATGTGAGTGGAAATCCGTACTAACATAATAATAATTCATTTATTGCCTGAAAATGGGTACAAAAAGAAAGGTAATAGGAGTATGTAGACCATCTAAACTAAAATATGTTCTTTCGCTAACCATAGCGACAGATGGCACAGATGTGCCCTGTTTCTTCAAAGCCTAATTACACGTTCTGATGAATCAAACACCAAATAAACAAAACAATTTCTTACCTCCTATTTAGTTTAATAAAGTAGGTATTGAGGATTGGTGAAGATATGGTATCCTCAATACCAACTTTATCAAACTAAATAGGAGGTAAGAAATTGTTTTGTTTATTTGGTGTTTGATTCATCAGAACGTGTAATTAGGCTTTGAAGAAACAGGGCACATCTGTGGCTTAAATAGGTAAGTACTACATCTACACGGAAAATGCCGTGTTTACAAAAACGAAGTCCCCAATAAATACCTAAATTAAATACCTATTGGTTGCATTTCCGTTCCGAATCATAATTAAGAACCTACATACATATTTATATTATTAACAAGTCACAGGAGACAATGTGCTATTTGACACCACATGATATCAAAACGCGTTTCTCCCATTGATTTCGTATGATGATAGATGCTGTATGATGATGACAGAGACATCAGATAACATCCGTTGTTAGCCAACACAATTGATACTTATTGGAAAAGAACTGGTCCGGTATACTCTTGTAACTAGATCTAGAGCTCCTGTACACTCATTTGCAGGTGAAACGCAAGTCACAACCTACCTCATCACAAGCTAATTAATATGAGCATTAACTAGGTAATTGTATAAACTTCTCACCTCAACTTTAGCAGCGTTGTAGAATTGGTAGAGGGGCTCGTGTGTGAACAGTGAATGCGGCAACGGCGAGGCGGGATGCGAGCCCGACGAGGCGCCCGAGGACGAAGACACGTCGCCCGCTTGGTAAAGCCCTGCCTCCGCGTACCTAAGGCAACAGACACATAATTACAGGTGATGTATAAGTAAGTATAAAACCTTTTCCAAACTAAGTAATACTGGCCACTAATAAAGCGCGAAAGCACCCGACGTGGTTAATAAATAAATCAAGTTTTTTTCATTGTTTGGGGATGTGACACGCCGGCCGCGCGTTCTTTATTTAAATTATTTAACCGTAAATTGTTTTTTTTAATGATAGTAAAATTATTAGTATACGAAATGGTCTAAACATCAAACAAGTTTAATACTTAGTAAGATGAATTCGAGGAACAGTAGACACGTTACCAGCCTTCAGGGAAGTGAAACGAAAATAAACACCGTACCAAATAGTTACAACCAATTGACGCGTCATTAAAATGATTACATCAATTTATTAAACATACTACAACAAATATAAACAATCATATGCACATTGTAGCTATTCAAACATGCGATGACTAATTTTTACTCTAGCTCTGTAGCTCTAACTCATGTAGTAACATCATGAAATCGTGACTGTATCATCATAGATCAGTATTTTATTTAGGTATTTCAGTGTCATAAATTCGCCTATATTAATAAATTATGACACTTAATAATCAAAAAGAGGTTGAAAATAATTTTATGAAGTCCCTGACTACTGATCTAGATAGATATAAACCTGTATCTCAGTTGTAATCATGGCTATATTTATAATTATAATAAAACAATTTAAATACAAAACGAGCACAATTTAGTAAAGTTTCTAATATAACAAATAAATTAATTCCATCGTTATGATATGGTCCTTCGCCAGGTCCCTAATCCCTGATACCTGTTATAGCTATTTATGTTAATCTATACATATAAAATCCTTTGTCCTGACTGACGGATCAACGCACAGCCTAAACCGCTGATCGTAGAGACCTGAAACTTGGAGGGTGTGTCCTTTGTATGACGTAGGCATCCGATAAGAAAGGATTTTTCGTAGTTCTACTCCTAAGGGGGTAAAAAAGGGGGGCAAAGTTTGTATGGGACAACGTGATTCCTTGGTCCAATCTACATCAAATTTTGCATAAACATTCTTTAACAGAATTGATGGAAGACGTGTTTCGTATTTTATTGAAATTCATCCCTTGACGGGGTTAAAAAGGAGTAGAAAGTTATTTTGGGGGTGATTTGCTTCGAAGTTGATATCAATACTCCTTAGTGCTTTTGATTTAAATTACATTTTATTTTGACACATGTTTGAATACTCGATCCGAAGACACGGCTTCATAGGAACGGTAGAGTTCGAAATTTGAAATGGTAAGGTGAATACTCGATCCGAAGACACGGCTTCATAGGAACGTAGAGTTCGAAATTTGAAATGGTAAGGACTAGACATCTTGGTTAAGCCGCGTTTTCACTTAGTGTTCTAAACAAACATTTGTTTAGAGCAAATATGATTGCGGTTTTGCCGATGTTCGCTCAAAATAGAAAATGTCCGTTTTCATTCAATGAGGAACGAGAACAGTTGTTTATAACAAAATCGTAAACAAAGATCGGAGACCCACCGAACACGTATAATGTCGAGCGAATGCACAGTACGCTTAGTATAGGTTTTACTTCACCAAAATACTTCTCGATCGCGTTTACGTAAAAAAATCAATTACTAGGGAAACATGGACAGCGCCTCCGCGCGCACGCGTCCATGTTTCCATAGAATTGAAATTTTTACGTAAACGCGATCGAGAAGTATTTCGGTGAAGTAAAACTTATACTAAGCGTACAGTACCCTTAGTATAAGTTTTACTTCACCAAAATACTTCTCGATCGCGTTTACGTAAAAAAATCAATTACTAGGGAAACATGTGCAGCGCCTCCGCGGCCGCGCGTCCATGTTTCCATAGAATTGAAATTTTTACGTAAACGCGATCGAGAAGTATTTTGGTGAAGTAAAACTTATACTAAGCGTACTGGACGCGGCTCGCTCACTCATTCATCCAGTGAAAAGAGAGCGCAATATAAATCCACCAAAATTATGCAATGGCACCAGATTGCAAGTGAAAACATTGCATCGTAATGTAATCGAGGCAATTATACTGGCCGGTTGTTCTCGAGGAGAGTCTGTATTTATTCCAAGGATTCCCCTAACACCATCAAATTACCCCTTCGAATTCAAGAGAGTGCAGTTTCCCATCAAAGTCTGCTTCGCAATGACCATAAACAAAGCTCAAGGTCAAACTCTTAAGGTAGCGGGAGTGGACTTGAGGGAAAGCTGCTTCTCCCACGGCCAGTTGTATGTAGCATGCTCCAGAGTAAGCGCACAGAGTAGCCTGGTGATTCTAGCACCCGAAGGAAAAACAAAAAATATTGTTTACAAAGAAATACTGCGGTAGGTGTAGTATTTCAATAAAATTTCGTTTGAAAAAGATTATACCCCCCGTGTACCTTTCTTTCACCAGATCAAAGGCCGAGCTTCGTGTTCATAAAATATAATAAAATTTAATTTCATTTTCATGTTTATTTAACCTTTAAATCCCTACACTATAGTAAAAATTAATATATTTTATTCATACATTTGAACATAATAATCAAAGTATATTTATTTTTAAATTATCACAATACTAGCTGCTGCCCGCGACTCCGTCTGCGAAGAGTTCGTTTATCGCTATCCCGCGGGAACTAGGTATGCAATTTTCCAGGATAAAAAGTATTCTATATGTTAATCCAGATTATAAACTATCTGTGTGCCAAATTTCATCAGAATCCGTCAAACCGTTTTAGCGTGAAAGAGTAACAAACATCCATCCATACTTACAAACTTTCGCGTTTATAATATTAGTAAGATAAAATACAATTCATTAAATGCTGTCAGTCACACAAAGGCGCCCAATTCACTAGCTGCATTGCCACGTTGAACCGCGATGGACAACAAAACAAAACGAATAATAACAAAACGCGATGGATAACAAAATTAATAACGAAAAAAAAAACAATTAAAAATCCTATTAGAATCATTTGTTACTTCTACGCGGACGAAGTCGCGGGCAAAAGCTAGTTGTTAAATAATATTGCTTTTCCTTTAACACTTTTAAGAACATTTTTCCCCTAAGCAACGCGTTTCTTTCGTATACACTTATTTATTTAGAAACTTAACTATTAAGAAATTAATTGAGAAAATTTTACATAAGTAGGTAGTACACAAGAGTTGTGCTAAAGCTCACATGTAGAGGGAAAGAGTACTTAATTAACGTTGCCATAGTAGGTACTTAATATACATATAATAACAAGAAACCCAAAAATGCCAACAATGGTGGTCAATTCTATTTTTCTTAAGGCTATGATGTCTATAGTAGTTACTTACGTGGGAAAACGGTTACTACAATACCTAATCAACCAACACGAATCACAAGAAAAATCACAATGCAGAACATAAGACGGGAAATTAGTCAAAACATTTTTTTAACGTATTCGATTGTTTTGAAATCGTAACCGATTTTAACGTCCGCTCGGAAGGCGGCTGCGGGAAGAACGAATCGAATACACGTTGTTTTAAGATTGTGGTCTAAGTTAAGAGACTATAGAGTTTCAATTTAGAGCTGATTCCAGGCGCAAAACAAAACAAATGTGTCACCACCACGTCTGTCCTAATCGTGACCACATATTGCCATGCGGACAAACGTTGAATAAATTTTGAAAATTGTATTTAGTATGATGCAAGACTGTGGCGAAGGCCAGATGTCTGAGAGCTCTATACCTTGTTTAAGTAGAAATAGAGGTAAGTTAAGTTATTGTAAGTTTGTCCTACTCTATTAAGTCTAATAATATTAGTATGATAAGAGTCTCCTCGTTGTACTGTAAAACGTAATAAACTCACTGAGCTCACTGTGAGCGATTAATCGTATAAGATTAAATAAAGCCATAATATTGACTATGTATTTCAAATATGACGTTTGCAGGGAAGTCCACAGTTAATGCGTTATATATTCAAGCGTTTGTTCCAAATCGATTTCATGGACACATTTTTGTAGAAATGACAGACGGTTCTGATACAGTTTCCAGATATCTGGTTGTACAAGATCTCCAATATATAACCGGAGGTGCTATCAAAATTTACAGCCAATTCGTAGAAAATGTGACTACGAAAGCGAGACGATTGAAACGCTTCAATAATGACCTTTTTACGTGAATGTACGTCGTTTTTCCGTGGACTGCGAAATGCAAAACTGTCTATTCGCTTGTAGCTCGCGCCACCAGGTAACGGTGGTAGGGACCGGCTGGTGAGTCATCGATAAGGCAGCGCTGGCGCATCGTTCCCGACTAACTCACCGTCTCGCGTCGCGCGCACGCGAATAAGCGCCGGGGAAACCTTGCCACAAATGGCAGACCAGTCACTTTAAACATTTTTATTTTCAAGGAAAACCAGCGAGTGGGTCTTGTACCTAATTACCGTCAATCGACACAGAACAAAGTACTTAATAGCATAGAGGTGTCGCTGTTGTTTTTTAGTTAAAGTATGGCATCGCTACTTGATTCCTAGTTTTCTCGGTTTGCTCTACAATTAATTTAAATTTAAACAAAACCTGTTTGTAAGAAAAATCTAAGAATTCCAAACACACTTTCTCACGCGTATTCTTTAAGTGCCGAGTTAAATTGCGCGTGAAAAGGTACCCGTTACCGTTAGGTGTTACTTTTTGTTTCAATGACTTAAGCTATACGGTATGCCCTTTAAAATAAAATTGAATGAACACCTTTCAGAAAAATAAAATTTTGTACTTACACTAGTGACGTAGTGACCCGCCCCAGTTTAGCACGGGTTTAACGATATATGTATGTATTTAAATATAAAAAAAAAAATAAAGAAAGAATTACGCATATGCAACATTGATCGTGAGTTACGGTCTTGTGTTCATATAAGAAATCCCAGACGTTCAGTTTTTAGTTTGTGTATCTATTAGAATTCACGGCATTTTACCTACCTGTTTATCCATAAAGCCGTACTTTGGATTATTAGTCAAACGAACGGCGTTTTGTTTTGTAATCTACGAATAAAAGTAAGAATCAGGCAGGCAGGCGTAAAAACAAATTGACGATGCCCACAAAACACGGTTGTGTAACAGACTATTTGGGTAGTTTAGCACTAAAATTAAAACATTAGAATTTAAAAAATTCTAAAAAGAGTGAACGTCACAGATACTTACTCATAAAATAAGTCGCTTTTTTTCGTAACAGGGAGCGTATAACTTCCACATTCGTTGAAAAAACAAAAAGGAATTCCAACACAAGAACAAAGCATTTTGATAAACACTTAAACTTGTCACTTATTCGCTGACCTAACAATAATCAAGATAAAAACAAATGCAAGCGACATTACGTTTTTTTAAGGTGCATAACATCAAAAATGCACTACTGGAATTTAACCCATTTAAGACGCTGTAATTAATACATCACAGATATCACGACTAAACTATGCGTATAATGAACACTGATTAGATAATTGTTTCTTGAAATGACGACCGATTTGATTAGATACTTCGATTCTGTTCGCGCACTGGTATCCTATACGTAATAGACGATAAATTCACTAAGTAGTTCCTTAAACATCCTCCGTGTTTGTTCAATTGGTTACGCTCTATTTGAATAAGCAATCCACAAAAACTACATAAAACGAAACGTAATCCGGCTAGATAAGGATAAACGTATAGTAAAATTCTGTTATAAAATTATACAATTGCAATAAGACAAATGATTGCATTTATATCTGGTTTCAACCAGTTCGAAGGACCATGCAACTTTGAAAGTTACATTAACTATCACTACCATTGTTCACTAAGCTTGCTAGCTAAATGATTGTTTGGATCGTAAAGAAAATGTTATCAGTATTTGAACACTATGAGTAAGTATAATGGTGAAAGGGATATGCGACACAACAGTAATAACAATGATTAGGTAGGAAATAAGGATTATGAATCACAAGTCCGGATTTTCAGGAACTAATCTAGATGCAGATGGCCGAATGATAGCTTCGGGTATTGGGATAGATTTTACACGGGTAGTTGTACAGGAAGGTAAGTAAGGAACCGATAGATGTCAAAACTCGTCGGTTGACTTCTCATGTCATATCTTGCCTAGGTGGGCCAATGAAGCGTTTTAACCGCCGAATCTCGTGTGTTACGATAATCAACTAATCAACGTCCGTCAACTAAATATTGCAATGACCACCACCAAACGTATGGTGCATGGTCACAGAATTGCGAAAGGTTTTAGTTCATGGACATTATCGTAATGAAAAGTTTGAAATTGGCCTTTAAACTTTTGTTCATAGTTCAAGTTACTCTAGTTCTATTTAAGTACTGTAACACGGCAAACCTCCGTGGTGCGCAACTGGCCGCTTACAGAAAAACAAAATTCTAAATTCTGAACTATTGATTTTCTTTTGTTTTTTTTTCACGTCATTGGCTCTACAATTTGGCAAGGCTTATGCCGAAATTTGATTTCCTCACAATATAATTATAATTTATACTCGGTAATAATACTAATTTACCGAGTTGCTTGTATTTTAAAGGGCTGCCGCTATTGCAGGTACTGTAAACATTATTTGTTAAGTTCTTTCTCTGTATTTTCTTATACATAAATTGTGAAACCTAATCCAAGTCTCGTTTAGTTTTCTTTCACTGACCTAGGCACTAAAACGAGACTTGGATGGGTGCTTCAAGCAAGCAGTAAAGCAGGGTATTTCTTCCAGCCCTTCCTTTTCCGCTTCTACCTACGAACTTTCTGCTCTACTGCCTCGGAGCAGACCGCCGGTGAAGCCTGAACTCCCTATTGGACGCTCCGAGGCTACTCGAATACCCTGCCCTGCCTTCCCACCTGTCCAGAAAACCTAGGCCAGTGTTTTTTTATTATTTTATTAAAGAGCAGTGCTGACTGGAACAATTTGTACATACATATTTTATACTGTATTATATTTTATTTACCTACTACATAGTCTGTTATTTCTCCGACCGGCTAGCCGGTCACAGTGGCGCCCAAGGGTTGTTTCAGTCAGTACGTGAGTCTTAGCTTTGACTTGGATTAGGTTATGTACATAGCAATTGTAAATACATACATACATATTTGTACATAGCCTAATTTATTAAGTGTTTTGTTTCTGTGTATATAACTGTTTTATGTGTTTATCGTTAGGAGCTTATGCTTGCTTGCGAATCGATTGTTCGTTTTATTTTCGTGTAAATAGGTATATATCTATAAATTTTGTATATACAACTGGATTTTGAAATGGATTTCAAAGCTGTGTATGTAAATTTGTTAAATAAAAATGAGCTCGCGTATGAAGTGAGCATCAGGCAAGCCAAGCCGCTCAACACGGTCGCGGAACTACGGCGGCAGCTCGTTGACTTGTTGGAGAAATTTAGTGCTGAGGAGTTAACCTCAACTTTTTCAGTTGCCGACGATTGTAGCGGCACTGAAAAATCTCTTTCCTTTGTTGAGGATAAAATTATTCTTTATGAAAGTACACTTGACGCTAAGCTTGTACAGAAAATACAGTCTTTTCTGACTCATATTTATTTACGCCTTCAGCGTATTGATGTATCTGATAATGAGGAATACCGTACTACGTATAAGGACCTTGTTTCGAGATTTAGTGCCTTAAAAATTCGTTTTGACTGTAAAAACAGCATTTCAAGCGAATCTTCAACGTCTTACGCCACAGCAAACACTGGTACAAGCGCGGACACTAAAATTATTGTGCACTGTGAGCGCGGAGTGATCAGTGAAATTCGTAAGTTCACATATGCGGGAGTCGGTTGTCCACGTGCTTTTATTCAAAAACTAGAAGAGTTTGCTGTGTCTAGAAATTTATCCAATGACAATTTACTAGCTCATTCGTTCGAGATCTTCACTGACAAGGCTCTACATTGGTATCGAGCGTATAAAGATAGTTTTCATAAATGGGAGAGCTTAAAAACTAAATTGTTTGTCGATTTTGATATATTTGACTATGACTACAAACTACTTCGCGAAATCGAGGACCGTACTCAAGGTAGAGACGAGTCGATTGTAGTTTATTTCGCCATTATGTCCGGATTATTTGCTAAACTATCTTATGTTATGCCTGAAGCTGAGAAACTTAAAATTTTGTTGAGGAATATCCGTCCTCAATACGATGTTATGATAGCTCAGTCTGACGTCCAATCCATAGAGGGTTTGAAGACGGTTTGTAAAAAGTACGAGGCTTGTCTAGACCGTTCTAGAAATTTTAAGGAACCTCCTACTAGCAGTCCTTCTACCTTGACTGAGGACTTTGTATATAAACCTGTAAATAATCATCATGTAAATATTGTTAATACAAACAAACAATTTTGCGTGCGCTGTAGAATAAATGGTCATTCACTGCGCATGTGTACAGAACCGCGTAAGATCGTTTGTTTTAAATGTGGATTAGACGGTTTTCGTAGTTCTGAGTGTCCTACTTGCAACAAACATGTAAATAATAAAACTAAATCTCTTCCAAAAAACGAGTAACTGAGGATCAAGGAACTATTGTAAATAAAGATTGTAAATATTCGCGTAAAGAGTGGGATGACTGGCTCTCCGTAGTCCGACTTTTTATGTTGTCTTATAAAACTTCTTTGATCCTCTTTGATGACCAAATTGACGGCGAAAGACCATTTGTAAATATTAATGTAAATAATTTGACTCTTTGTGGTTTACTTGACAGTGGCAGTTCTATTACTATTCTGGGTAATAACTCGCATGTAAATTTACTTAGTCAGGGATTTGTGTTAAACTTGTCACACAAAATCACTGTGCGAGCTGCAAATGGACAGCCTGCTCATTCTATTGGCTTTATAGAATTACCTGTGCAGTTTAATGACAAATCTTTCATCATAAACGCACATGTTATTCCTGACATCTCGTCTCATTTCATACTGGGTATCGATTTTTGGAAGAAATTTAATTTGCTGCCAAATTGTTTAAAGAAAGTAGAGCTCAAACGGCCCTCGAACTGTACATCTTTAACTATTAACCATACAACTAAACAGGTTCTTCCTTTTGATGAATTACCTGATACTCAACAGGCTCAGGCTAATAAAATTATATCTCAGTTTCGGGAAGCTTCTACTGAGTCTCTTCCGCTCGGTAGAACACACTTGGTCTCGCACCGCATCGATACCGGTGATCATGAGCCTATTAGGCAGCGGTGCTACCGTCTTTCACCGGAGAAGCAAAAAGTGCTGGTGGAAGAGGTAGATAAAATGCTAGCTTTAGATATTATAGAGCCGTGTGAGAGTCCCTGGTTGAGTCCAGTTCTTGTAACGCCTAAAAAAGACGGTAGTTGGCGGTTTTGTTTGGACAGTAGAAAACTCAACTCAGTTACTAAAAAAGACGCTTATAAACTACCATTCATTAATGAAATTCTTGATAACTTGCGAGACGCTAAATATTTGTCCAGTATAGACATCGCGAAAGCCTTCTGGGAGTTACCTCTTTGTGAACAGGACAGAGACAAGACTGCGTTCTATGTCCCGGGCCGTGGCATGTACAGATTTAAGGTCACACCTTTTGGCCTAACTAACGCTCCCGCTACGCAACAACGTTTAATGGACATGTTATTCACACCTGAGTTTGAAAATCGCGTTTTCTGGTATTTGGACGATATTATTATCATTTCGAATACGTTTGAGGACCATCTTTCTTTACTAACTCGCGTATTAGAGAAACTCAAGTACGCCAGATTAACAATAAATTTCGAGAAGTCTTGTTTCTTTAGACGTGAACTTAAATACCTCGGTTATATCGTCGATCACAAGGGTTTACGTACTGACCCCGAGAAAGTTCGGGCCATACTTGATATCCCAACACCTACTTCTAGACGCGAACTAAAGAAATTCTTAGGTACTGCTAGCTGGTACAGACGTTTTGTACCCAACTTTAGTACATTGGCAGCGCCTCTTAACTTACTTACATCTACCGGTAAAAAAGCGCCACCTTTTAAGTGGAACGAACAGGCTGACGTTGCATTTCAGAACATTAAGCAAGCTTTAGTATCTAGTCCGGTATTAACTTGTCCTGATTTTACTAAGACTTTCTCGGTACACGCCGATGCTTCCAATTATGGGATCGGCGCTATGCTAACTCAGGAAGAAAATGGCATAGATAGACCTATTGCATATTTTAGTCGATCTTTGTCGAAGCAACAGCAAAATTACTCTATCACTGAACGCGAACTATTCAGCGTTATAGTTTCTTTAGAGCACTGGCGTTGTTATTTAGATAATGGACAAAAATTTATTGTATACACAGACCATTCGGCTTTAAAATGGTTCTTAAACTTAGATAACCCGACTGGCAGGCTCGCTCGTTGGAGCGTTCGTTTATCCGCATTTAATTTTGAGATCAGGCACAAAAGGGGTAAGGAACATGTTGTACCTGATGTTTTATCGCGCGCAGTGCCAGTCGATATAGTCTATGTTCAGTCCAATGACGAGTGGTTTAACAAAATGTATAAAGGCTGCCAGGATACTCCTTCCTCATTTCCCGACTTTAAAATTGTAAATAATAATTTGTACAAATTTAAGCGAACTAGCTCTATTCTAACTTCTGAATATGATTGGAAGCTTGTTATTCCAAAGGAAATGAGGAATGATATTATTCAAGAAAATCATGCTCAGCCAACTGCCGGTCACTTCGGTATCTTTAAAACTTACAAAAGGCTATCCCTGCGCTATAGCTGGCCTGGCATGTATAGAGACGTTTGTAAATATATTTCTAATTGCGAGACTTGTTTAGCATACAAGTATCAAAATCATCAAACTCTAGGGTTAATGGGAAAACCAAAGGAGTGCTGTAGACCTTTTCAGTGTTTATCTATTGATTTGGTTGGTCCATTACCTATGACTCGAACTCAAAATCGATTTATTTTGGTTGTGAATTGCTGCTTTTCGAAGTATTGTCTAATATTTCCAATCAAAAAGGCCACGACTAAGATTATTTACAAAATCTTAGAAGAATACGTATTTCTCGTGTATGGTATTCCTCAAACTCTTATTATGGATAATGGTAGCCAGCTGATAAGTCATGAATTGCAGGAACTTTTCTCTAAATATAAAATTCCTCACGTCCATTTCACAGCTAAATATTCTCCACAAATTAATTCTGTCGAACGTTATAACCGTACTTTAATATCTGCGATTAGTTCATTTGTAGAAAATGATCACAGAAATTGGGATGTACATATTTCTGAAATTCAGTTTGCCATGAACTCGAGTGTCAACGAAGTAACGGGCTTCAGCCCTGCGTTGCTGGTGTTTGGGCGCGAGCTCGTTCCGTGCGGGTCGCTGTACGGCGCCGCTGACTCTACTGACGTCGATTACGACGATTTAATATTCGCACCCCGCGATATTTATGCGGAAAATTTAGGCCATTTGTCACCTATTTTTGACAAAGTGCAAGCTGCAATTTGAAATGCACATGTAAAAAACTGTAAATATTATAATTTGAGGCGTAAGCAAGCTGAGTTCAATGAGGGCGATGTTGTTTGGCGTCGCAATTATCAGCTTAGTGACGCTGGTAAATATTTTAGCGCCAAATTGGCACCTAAGTTTGTAAAGTGTACAGTATTGAAGAAATTGTCGCCTCTAGTGTACGAATTGGCTGACCATAATGGTCGTGCTATCGGAAGGTGGCATATTAAAGACTTCAAGTTGTAAATTTTGTAAATTTAGTGTTATTATTTCTTCTTCATTTATTTTTTTTACTTTTACTGAATTTTCCTCCCTCTTCCGTGTTTGGAAAATTCTCCTGGGCGCGCGGGGTACTGTAACACGGCAAACCTCCGTGGTGCGCAACTGGCCGCTTACAGAAAAACAAAATTCTAAATTCTGAACTATTGATTTTCTTTTGTTTTTTTTTCACGTCATTGGCTCTACAATTTGGCAAGGCTTATGCCGAAATTTGATTTCCTCACAATATAATTATAATTTATACTCGGTAATAATACTAATTTACCGAGTTGCTTGTATTTTAAAGGGCTGCCGCTATTGCAGGTACTGTAAACATTATTTGTTAAGTTCTTTCTCTGTATTTTCTTATACATAAATTGTGAAACCTAATCCAAGTCTCGTTTAGTTTTCTTTCACTGACCTAGGCACTAAAACGAGACTTGGATGGGTGCTTCAAGCAAGCAGTAAAGCAGGGTATTTCTTCCAGCCCTTCCTTTTCCGCTTCTACCTACGAACTTTCTGCTCTACTGCCTCGGAGCAGACCGCCGGTGAAGCCTGAACTCCCTATTGGACGCTCCGAGGCTACTCGAATACCCTGCCCTGCCTTCCCACCTGTCCAGAAAACCTAGGCCAGTGTTTTTTTATTATTTTATTAAAGAGCAGTGCTGACTGGAACAATTTGTACATACATATTTTATACTGTATTATATTTTATTTACCTACTACATAGTCTGTTATTTCTCCGACCGGCTAGCCGGTCACAGTACCTACATTTTTAAATTGTCTAGCCTATTTGTTGTTTGTTGTTGTTAAACCTTTAAACTTTGGACTACCTACTAGAGACTAAAGATAAAGAATCGGCTATAATTCATAAAACATCCGGACTTGATCACGTCTTTGATATTGCTAAAATTAAAAATTACCTCAACGTTTCGGCCACGTTGGAATTATATTTACTTAGCTCTACATCTGACTTCTGAACTGACTGAATCTTTAGTCACTGTAGAACCTTTTCACAGTCAAAGTCATAGTTGGAATATAAAGGTTCGTAAGTACAGTGTCACTTTTTAAATTATCAAAAATTACTCACCAAGAGGTGTTAGAGGTGTGCGTGGAGGTGTCGGAGCCACAGTCAGCGTACCAAGAGGTGCGCGCGCGCGGCGCCTTGTCCTTCCGCGCAAGCGTTGGCAGAAGTCGCTTCAGCTCTGTTTACAAATAAAAACGATATTAGCTAAGAAAATTAGGGCTAAATAAGTTTTCCAGTGGGATTTTGTGTTATCGCAAGAATGACATTATTTACAGAGAATTACAGATATTTTTTTTAACAAATGCACCTCTTTGTATGAATATGTGATTCAGTATTGCCGAAAGAATAATTTAAATTTGATTATTTCTATTTTAAGTTTAGAGTTTTCATAGTAATTTTAAAAACGGGCTGATTATGAAATCATGTCTGTAAAAACACCAATTGAAAATGGTGAACAATGACGCAGAATTTGAAGGTACAGTAGTAGCAAACTACAGCTCTGAACAATTTTATCAAATCGTGAGGCAATTCTGTGGAATTTAAGAGATTTTTTTTACACTTGAGTGGTATTTTCATAGATAGATATTTTATCTGTGTCCCCTGCACTAGGCTAGGCCTGTGTCGCAGGTTGACGCTTGCATTATCATTTAAAAAAAAAAAAATTAAAATATTCTATTGTTCTGTTTTAATACGGAATCACACTTCGAAAATTGTGCACTGATTAAAAAAACACTCAGTACAGACAAACCGCCGTAATCTTTGCCCGCAACACCACCTTGTCTCAGTAAGCTATTATTGTACTCATCAAGGAAATCATTGAGGCATTTAATGTGAAAAGGTTGTACCGCCGGCCATGGTTACGACAGCTTACTTATACCTATAATTTTGCATGTAGCATTGGACTGCAGTTTCTAAAGAAGATTGGCATAAACGTGTTATTATTCAGAAGCTATTAACTGGTCAGTTAATGCGGGTATGTAAAGTCGATGCGGATGTTGGCAGGATTATTAAACATGTACTTAGTTACACGCAATTGCTTTGCTGCAGTTTCTATGAAAACCATGGACAACTACAGACAGCACACAGCAACAAAGAAGGTTTATTTACGCTTCAACAAAAAAAAATGCTACGCTTCAAAAATGTTTAACCCGTAACTTGGCAAATTTAAAAAAGGTCACCAATTAAACACTTCTTAATTTTATAGGAGGTAAGCACTACTTTTGTAAAAAAATGCAAAAGGTAGCGCTGTTCTTATAATAATATCATTTTATGATGCTGCCTGTGACTCTACGTAAAAAATATTTAGCGTCTTTTTGACAAAAAATAAATATTAGAGCTATCAATGCAAATGTCATAGGGTTCATCATAAAATGACTCAAAATGAGTCATGATCCAAATTAAGGGTAAGATACTGTAAGTTGTTTGAAGAAATGAGGGCAACTTTTGAGTTTTCTTTAATAAATTATGCACGCTTTATAAACAACACGGTAAATAAACGTGGGGGGTTTGGGAGCGTAACTGACAAAGCGCATGCTAGATAAAGACTTTGCTAACATAATTTACAATTACATGTGTACAAGCCCACCAGACATTAACCATTTATAAAACTCGTTATCCTTCGTGTTATAATTATTGCAATAGTGCATAGACATTGCAGAACAGAACGCTACATTTGTGCAAAACAGTAAGAAATCTAAATCTAAGTAGTTACAAAATTACGATAAAAAAGATGATTAAACTACAATGATTGGCCGTTAGTGCGTCAATCGGACACAAAACAATTCAACTCACTACCCATAGCACATAAAACACAAAAACAAAACACGACACAAGGTATGACACACAATTACACATACGTGCTCGGTGCGTGAGCGCTTGGGAATAACTAAACTAACAACGGTATATAATGGCTCCGCCAGACTCGCGAACTGTTGTTATATAATGCGCAGCACATCGCGGAAGGTCGCTGATGTCATAGACCATTATTTGACGGATAATAGTGTAGGATGAAAGGTCTGTGATGGCTTTTTAAGATCACCGGTTAGCAAATGGTTAACTGGTGACAAATGTCATATCATACAACCATTACGAAACTTAACGGGCTGAGCTCTTAAACGAAACTTAAGTCTTCATGATTGACACTCTTGTTTGCTTTTTAAAAAGTACAGTGTATGGGAATAAACAGTTACCGCAAAAAGAAACCAAATTTTTTGTCCGTATAAATTTAAATCAATTAATTTTTACAATAAGTGCATTATATAATTAAAATATTGCATGCCTAGTGTAGGTAGAACATAAGCACATCGTATTCACTACTCGTAAGATCTTTGTTATTTATACTATGTTCTGGCAATAAATAACTTTGACTTTGACTTTGACTTTGACTTTGAATAATAATGGTGTCTTGGGAAAGAGATCAGAGGCGTATCTAAGTTTTTTTTTAGTTCAGGAGGGGCTTGGCTGCTGAGATACCTCAATATTAGGGTGGGCAGTAGACCATTCTGGGGTGGGCATGGCCCATCCGACACACCCTCTAAATATGCCTCTGAAAGAGACTCTTTATACTTAGAGGTAGTTCCCGATTTCAAAATGTCTATTTTTAATGGCTTCACTTTTTTGTAAAATTGGCTCTCTACAAGAATCACATATTTTAATGAAATTTTCACGAAGATCAAAACGAGGGTTTCAATTAAGCTCTGATTTTAGTTGACTTATTTTAAAGTTAGCATCGGTTAAGCTACCTATTTCCCCTACGTGACAATCATTTTAACCGCCTTCAAACACAAAGCGTAGCATCTGTTTTTAAATAGATCAACAATGTAAATACGTACGTCGTTTGCTTTAATATCAATTTTAACAATAATTTTGTATGACTCATTTACCGCGATCAGTCGTTTGAATAGGGCTCTTAATTACAATTCATTGCCGGGTATCAGGAAAATGCTGTACTTAGATGAATCTTGTGTTGTTGGATGTAAGAGAGTGTATAATTTCCATTGTTTGGAAGGTCAGTTAAGTTTAAGTATTTTATCGATTCCGTGCAACAATTTAATCACGAAGTGGAATGAACCAAGTAGGCAAGGAATTCGAGTCTTGCATTTTAGTACGAAATTAACATAAAATACGGACATGTCAGTTATGTTGTACATACGCAAGTTTTTGAAGATACCTATACGAGTGATGTTTGTCGACCCAGATCGCTAATAATGCACTACCTATATGTAAGTACCTAATAATTCAAACCCTTATGGTAATAAAGCAAAGAAAGAAAAAATAAAATAAAGTTGTGTTACTTTGGGCATGTGATGAGATGAGAAACGCCAAGTACAGAATTCTCCAGCTTATTGTCCAGGGGAAGATCGCCGGAAAGAGAAGCGTGGGCAGGAGAAGACATTCGTGGCTGAAGAATTTACGTGACTGGTTCAATTGCAGTACCACTTCCTTGTTTAGAGCAGCGGCCTCCAAAATCAGAATCGCCATGATGCTGTCCAACCTCCGATAGGAGGATAGGAGAGGAGAGGAATGGGAAGAAAAAGATGGTAATAAGCCCGCACTTACCCTAGTAAGTAAAATTACGTAAGTTGCACTTACATTGCGAGGCCGTGAATCGAACAAGTTGGAAGTAGTCGCCTGAGCACGGAAATGTATGTACAACTTACACTTATTTTTCTTATTAGTGTACGGGCTTACATGAGGGTTCGAATTATCAGGTCGTACGTTTATTGTCGTTCATTCCGGGTCCACAATTATAGGTCGTATTTTAACGGATCCTTTTATGTTGATGATATTTTAGTAGTTAGTTACTTTTGTACATGAATTCCTAGTCTAGAGCGTAAGATACATTTGATAAAAGTGAAAAACGTGCAAAATGAGTGCCTAGACCCTGTGTATGAACGTAATTTGATTTAATTACATTTCAGAGTAAAAGTAAGAGATGTTGCAGCTATATGTATGCCAGCCGTGCATGTGAAGTGAGGTGAGAAATATAAAATGAAGATGACGGTAAGAAACAAAGACAGTGCAAACATAGAGCATTCACGTGACAGGAACCATAACCAACCTGCGGTCGCTGGAATTACTACGAATCGTAAAGTGAGAAAACACTCTTATCTACTAGAAACAACCGAACTTGTGAGTCAGAAAAGCTGCAGAGGGGCGCTACTACGATATTCGAATTTGAAATTTGTATCGTGCCGTCCCTTTCACACCTCTGTTTAATACTATAGCGTGAACGAAATGGCACGATACGATAGTTCGTACACCTACTCTACGTCTCTATTACAAGATGTTTTAAAATGAAGTGGTAGGCTCATAATATTGCTACAGAGAAATGCAGCAGAACATTGTAAGGATTTCGTTTCTTATCGAAACGGTTAATCAATAATTTGTGGGCAGTAAAAAATTGATAGTATTTCTTTGAAATTGATAAAAGTTGCCTCTTGACGACAACACAACTTCCAACGTTAAGTACTAGGAATTGTCTAGATAAATAAGTTCGAGTCATTGAAGGAACAAGATTTCTTGAAAATTTACAAGTCTGATCCCATAACACATGTGTCCTTTCTTGATCGGATTAGGTGGACTTGCACCGACCAGTTAATTTTTAACTCCAAGGTAACTACTAGGTAACCCAGGGTTAAGTAGAGTCGAAATGCATGGAACAGTCATCCCTGACCCAGGGTTAAAGATTTAATTTTTTAACCCTGGGTGTACAGTGCACAAGTGGCAAAACTATAATTTTTTTTGTCTAAGGCGCAAACCACAAAGAAGAGACGTGGTACGGGGGCGCGTCGTAGTCGCGGCGCCCCTTCAATCAGTTTTCATACTAAATGTAAAGAAACGTCGCGATCCAAAGCAGACAGAAGTCTAATGGATGGAACAGCTTTCAAACTAAATTTAGAGCAAAATCTGTATGCAAGTATAGTAATTTCCAGCGACGCGCAAGCGCACTGACCTCTGCATAGCGCTGTCTTCGTTAGATACCGAGAACGTCTGCTATCGAACAGACGTCAACTGGAATTACTAGTTTTGCTCTGTTTATTTGACATATTGGTCTGTATTATGGAAAATACCGCAGACATGTTGTGGTCATTTGTTTTACGTACCTAATGGTTATTATGAATTGATAAGCTAGTAATTAGGTAAGTAGTACTAGTAAACAGAATTTCAGCCAGTCGTGATTTAATTACTAAAATAAACACTCACATATCAATAGTCGAAGTATGTCCGACATGTTTTGAAACGTATCTAAAACGGGTTAATAGAATAAAGCTAGCTCATTGAATTAGCCAAAGAATCTAATTAATATCTAATCTAATCACTGAACTCATTCACATCTGCATCTAAAAAAAACAGTTGACGTCTGTTACCTTCATTGACAGCGCTAATGTCAGTAGGTCTACCGGGGGGCGGGGGCGGCGGCACCCCAGGCCTCTCGAGCGGGCCTGGCGAGCCGCCGGGCCGGTCGCCGGGCCCGAGGGACGGGCCTGGTGGGCCTGGGGCCAGGCACGGCGTGGAGGCCGAGATGAGCGCGCGCGTACCGTCCCGGTGGTGGCGGGCCGGCGCTGTCGGGGAGAGTGTCTCGACGCTGCCTTGCCCGTTGTCGCTGCTGAAGAGAACATTGTTAAGTATCTAATTTTACCGCATTACATTTGTCAATGGAAAACCAATGGACCAGTGGCGTGCCATGGGAGAGGCCTATGTCCAGCTCAGTGGACGAATATAGGCTGACGATGAACCAATACCTGGTGACCTTTACCTTTACCTGGTACCTTTTACCTGGTGACCTGACGTACAGGTTATTCCCTAGTTTGGGCACCAGTCTCTACCGCAAAGTTTCTGAACCTATTTCATAAGATCATTACATTAATATAGCTACTGTATAACTGTATGCTCTGTGGTGGAGATAATAAATAAATTATTATTATTATTATTATTTAATGGACGGACGATTTGGTGAAGGCCGCAGGTTCAGGGTGGATGCAAGTCGCTTCTAGCCGTAATGATTGGGCGTCAATGAGGGAGGCCTATGTCCAGCAGTGGACGTTCTACGACTGAAATGATGATGATGATGACATTTGTCAATGGGAATTGAGATGTTACGGCACAACGCCACTGATGTGTAACTGTGTGCAAATCGGATTGGTGAAACAAGGTGAATTTGCTTCAAAATAACTACTTAATTTATTGAATCAGGCGCTACTTTGCAGAGGTCCATATCTATGAACTGAAACAATTACTTTGTTCACCCGCAACGTTATGATATGTAAAAAACACACATTTCTTGCATAAACGTAACTATCATAAGGTCGCGGGTGAGCGAAGTAATTGTTTCAGTTCATTAGCCTAAAAAACCTAAAAAAAAACTTGCATTCTAGTCTCGTTTATTTCAAATAGCACCTACCAATGTTACAGATTAGAAAAAAAAAATACTAAAGATAGTTTTAAATCTGAAGCAGATCAGAGTTCCGAAATACGAAAGGTTAAAAATAACTAAACACGCTTTTATCTCTTTGGAAAATAAGATAATGTTCTAATCTTTTTGAAAAGCTTGTCTTTTTAGGTATACCTACGAGTATTTTATTGCTCGTAGACCCTAGACAAGACAACATGCTGAGTATGAACGCTACACGGTAGGTAGATAGGTAGGTGGGTGAACGTTTTGACCGCTCGGTTATAAGTACATCATTACCTACCATCCCATCCCACGATTATTACCACAATGGAAACACATCTTGCAAGATCTTTAATCAAATTAGATTTAGCATTGGCATTGTTTGTGTATACTTTGAGGATTAAAGAAAAAGTTTAATTAGAGTGATAAATTAAAAAAAAAACGATATACAGACGAGTTGAGAATCTCCTCTTTTTTGAAGTCGTTTGAAAATGATAAGCTGGGTAAAGTCCTAACTTAAAAACAATGCTCACACTTCAATTACAAATAAAAAAATATTAGGCGGGTCAATCGTCACACTGGTTCAGCAAATTTTTTTTTAAACAAGTTGTACTAGATTTCCTGTTTATTCCTTAATTCCTCTATAGATTATGACAATATGCTATGGTAATCACAAAAGAAAGCCGAATAATTACCAGTTACTAAACCCAGAATCTCCATCCATAGAGTCAGTCAGATAGAACGTCGAATTGGTGATCTTCAACGCGCTGGGTACATCAGAGTTTATGTCCACTGCCATCGAAGTGGCCCTCCTGAACCGGGATTTGAAGGAAAAGTACGTTTTTCTGGACAAAGTGCCGCTGTCCTTCTTAGTGTCACTCGTAGGGGTCGATGGTTTTTCTTGAGGAGGTTTCTCAGGCAGCGGAGGCGGCACTTCGCCGCTACTGAGCCTCTTCTCCCCTATAACTGTCTTTAGTTCCTCTTTAAAGTTCCCATTAGTTCCCTTAACGGGGGGATCAGTCTTAACTGGCCGGGAGTCAAAGAAGATGTTGCTATACGCATGAGACTCTGGACGCTCGCAGTTGCCGTAGATAGGAGACTTCTTTGTTTCGTTGCTGGTGTCGTATGTGCTGTTGGTTTTTGGCGTCGATAGCTTTGTAAATGGTTTGCCGTCCATTGCCACTGAAAAGATAAAGTTTTATTTTTATTGCAGTTTGTATTGTAATGTGATTAGATTGTAAATTTTCGACATTATTGTCAAGATCCGATATGGTCTAGTGGCTAGGATACCTGGCTCTCACCCAGGAGGCTCGGGTTCGATTCCCGGTATCGGAATTTCTTTTTGTATTTTTTTCATACTTTTCTTAATTAAATCAAACTGGGAACTGAGCAAGTAAACCTTTAATTTTTTCTTACTTAGAACAAAAAATAGTATACAAATCAAGAAATCCCGATCTCAGTCGGATTCTCAATTTCAGCAGACAGCACAGCATCCGATATGGTCTAGTGGCTAGGATACCTGGCTCTCACCCAGGAGGCTCGGGTTCGATTCCCGGTATCGGAATTTCTTTTTGTATTTTTTTCATACTTTTCTTAATTAAATCAAGCTGGGAACTGAGCAAGTAAACCTTTAATTTTTTTCTTACTTAGACAAAAAAACAGTAAACAAATCAAGTTGATATGAAATCACAATCTCAGTCAGATTCTCTATTTCAGCAGACTTCACAGTATCCGATATGGTCTAGTGGCTAGGATACCTGGCTCTCACCCAGGAGGCTCGGGTTCGATTCCCGGTATCGGAATTTTTTTTTAAATTATTTTCATAAAAATAAATTTAAACCTGACCTAAAAATATTTTAATACGAACTTGTTTACCAACAGTACTTTTTGTTTTGTATACCAAATAGAAGTGGGTCAAATTTAGATTACAAACAAACAGACACCGTGAGATGAAAATAAAAAAGCTTGTAAAAATACTTCGATAAGTGATAAAAATACTAACCGGAACATCGTTTAGTGAAGTTCCGTTTGAGCTGTCGCATCTTCTTGTGCGCGACGCTGGCTATTTTGGTGAGCGTGTATGCGCCCGCGCCGGTCGGCGGGGGCGGCAGCCGCGCGGCTGGCAGGGCCGGCGCTGGGTTCTGTACCTGCAACATAAATTAATAATAAATTCTTATACCCTTGTAAACGGTTACGATAAAAGATCAGTTGCCAAAAAATAAAATAAAAGAAGTGTTGTTGATTGATGTTGATTTAATATCAGGTACGGATGTTTACAAGCAAATGGATTTGTGCTAGTCAACTTTAAAAATGTAATTAATAGGGTGGTTGACGCTATAAATAAAACAGCAATTCCAAGAGTAATAAAAAAAACACCATTTTAGCCCTGAAACCCAGATTAATTTTCAATTAACTGCAAAATTAGCTTTTAGTTGCTTTGAAAAAAATAATTATTAAGTGACATAGGGGTCTAGCCCTAAAAAAATCTATGGGGTAAACGTGTATTGGCAGCTCCCAAAGAGTACGTCAATTGATTGGTGATATTATCTACCTACCCTATTCAATAAAATCGAATTATACGTAATTTGGAAAATGGAAAAACGAAAATGTGACGGCATTGAGATTTCTTTTATTTCTCTTTTACCCGCGCCACCCGCCAGCCCTCTTTTTTATTAGTGACCAGTATAGTATATAGCTATAGCGGTATAGTTTTAGTAGTGATTTGCCAACAAAGTTTGTATACTTTACGTCACTTATTTATTACTGAAAGAAGAGTAACTTATAGAACAGCGTAAGGCTTAAGTAATGCAAGAGTTAGTTGAGCTCACCTCGTGGTCTTCAGAGTCTGTATCACTGTCGAAGGAGTCGAAGTCATCGTCCAAAGGCACGCGCGGCGGCGGCGGCGCCGGCTCCAAAGACTCGTACAGGTGCCCCGAGTCGCCACTGTCGCACTCTGTTGGCAAAAATGGAAATTATTTTCATGGTTTTTTGTCTAATATTTTTTTTTTACTTAAGCGGGGGAGAGCAACACTCGCGCATCTAGTTTGTTGCTGTGTGTCATTTTCAGACTCACTCTGTATAAAAATGACACATTGAGTGATAAAATCGTGGAAGCCGTTCTGACCTCAGACGAACCGTCGTGTCCAATATGGAACCTTTTCACAGAAAATGTCAATAATAATGATGTACAAGTACGTATGTCAAGTGACTTCACAACTACAATAATGTCCTGTGGTGGATCAGGATTTAAATGGGTTGACTGACTGTGAGTAGCTCTACTTTTGCTTGCTTACTTTGCAGTACAGTCAAGGCAACTGAATGACGTACCAGCTGTGGTACCAGGGTGGAACCTTTTCACAACCAAATTCACGATAATTTCTTTGGTAGATGTATGGAAAGTTAACATGACATTTGCAATGAAAAGGGTTCACCCTGGTACGTGATTCAGTTTACTCGACTGTATGTAACCCTGCTCCACCAGGTATTTTAATTGACACACACTTTGCCATAAACCAATTAAAATCCTAAAATTTCTCTGGGCACACTGAAGACACACTAAAACTTCTACAAAGGTCACCAACTTTTTTTTTTAATTTCTCACACTATAAACTAAACACAAAATGCCAAGGTCTAGCATGACCCACCACTTACATAAGCACCTGCGCGTGCGCTGTGGTAATCGTATGAGGACATGCACCCTAATTCGTTTCACAACAAACAAACAAGAACCTTGTGACTATAGATTTACGGACTAAAATTTTCAGTTTCGCTTAGATGTGGTTTCGTTTGTCAATAGCAAGCTTAGGTAGTAGAAGTTAAGGTAGGTTTTGTGAAGTTGTATACACGCTTATGAAAGTTGAAGCGAGCCGTCATACTGGTTGTGTTGTCATGAAATGTTAGTACAGGAATGGTCTAGTATTTTAGGAGTATTGGTAGTTAGGTTTTGTATTGATTAATGATTACCTATATTATGTCCTAGTTAGTTAGTACAGTCGGCCAAAAATATGGTCTACCACCCTACGGTTTAAGTTTAAGTTTACGGTTTAAGGTCGATTTTCCCTTGCAATAATATGATGACTGTGACTAATGACATCACTCAGAAAAGTCAACCTTAGCGATAAGTAAGTCAAAACTGGTAGACCACTTTTTTGGCCGACCGTACCTACTTACCCGCTTCTATGTGCAACGTTTTAGTAGAAAGGTATTATTTACAAGACACAATTTCTATTGTTGTTGTTCGATTTATAATTCAATTAGTTCTAAGTATTATACGAGTATAAAATGGTAGATTCATTTTACGATGAATGAAATGTTTAAAAAAAATTAAGTATATCACGGGACAAAGCTCCAAAGTAAGCAAAGCTTATTTTATCGGTATAAGGCAGCGGATAGACATACTTAAATAGATAAGTATTAAACATCTAAGACTCGAGCACAAACATTCGTATTGTTCACACAAATATCTGCCCGACCTAATTACTTAAAAAAATTATACCTGTAGCAAAAGGTATAAAAATTTCGTGGTATGTTCATTTGTATACAATTATTATTACATAATTAGGTCTTAAAATCTCGTACCTTAATTAGCCCACTCGGCAACGCCTAATCGCGGTACTCGATACTCCTCTACTTTCTACTTGAAAATAGGTACTATTGAATATTTTCATTCAACGTTTTATAAAAAATACATTACAACTCATTCAAAAAGAGTGAGGTAGACCAATAAAGGTCTCCACTGACTCTATGGACCTAAAAGTTGTCTGAGAATAAAGAATTTTTTTTTTTTATTTTATTTTTATTTACTGAAGAACGGCCAACCGGCGTATACTTACCCCATTCCAAAATATACCTACTCGTCAATGACCATAACCATCTATGAGTACTAGGTAAAAAATATGTTATATCGTCAGTAAGCTATTCAAAAAAATTACCTACCTTATTATTACCTACTTATATCGAAATCAACTAATAGATAGGTAACTAGGTAAATGAACTTTGCATTGCACAGTCTGCTCTTAACAGATAATTAATAATATTTTTTCTTTTAATTTAATTCATAAGAAAAGCCACATTTTAAAATTTCATGTTAAATTAAAGGTTCAATTTATTATTCCAAATGTATACCTAAACGCTTTTTTTAGACTGATAGACACTATGACGAATAAAACTTAAACAAGTAATATTTTACGACCTTAGCAATTCTCTCATTCACACTTCTACACAACACGTAGTGTTTAACAATGTCAAGTACAGGTTATTGTAATAAAAGTTACATAAAACCAAATTGCTCTCAAACATAATCAATAAACAGGCCCATAATAATAATGGCCACTAACGACAGGGTATCGAGAAAGTGTATGAAACCTGCCAATTTTGCTTCGAACGAGTTATCTATAACAGACGCTATCAAGTGAAATTGATGTTTATCTGGCTGCATTCAATTGAGAGGAAAAACAAGAGTTCTAATCAAGAAAGGAAATCCCAGTTGTGAAGACTAAGAAGCCCAATATAAAATGTTTGAATGGCTTTTCCCCATTAACTGTAGGTAGTAGGTAGAAGACATGGTTAAGATATGAGGTGTATGTATACTCAGTGTAAAAGTTATGCACGATGATTTTTAATAGGAGATTATTCAGGAACCAGTTTTTCTAGATCGGTTTTCGATGGCGATCACGTTTAAGTCGCAATTACGTGTAATGAAAGGTCTACTTTTTTAAATAATGATTATTAAGAAAATATTTTTCTGAATAAGATCAAATCAACCAATCAAATCAATTCAATTTGACTGAATTTTTATTTTTGTAATGCCACTTTACTGCTTTTGGTTTTCAATAAAGAATATTTGTATTGTATGGTATTGTCACCCTACACATGGTTTAGTCTATGAGCCTAAAACCTCTTTGACAAGTCAGTTTCTTCAAGAAAATTTGACGTAGGATCTGTCAAATTTCCCGCCAAAGCGATGACACTTGATGAAACAACCTAACTTCAACAGATGTAGGATGCCCATGCCTTAGGTGGATGGAGAAAGTTTTAGTAATAATGTTTTTATTTTAATTATTATTCAGAGACTTGATTGCTTGAGACCTCATCCAGGCCTCATGCATGCCATGTACTTACGCGCGATATTTACCTACCGCGGGGACGATCGCCTGCGATCGAAATTCCAGTAGGTTGTCACAAGCGCGCGCCGACGCACGTTCATTCGTGTTCCACGGAAAAAATATGCCGCCTGAACTTTTATAAGTGAATGGTGAAACAGGGGGCAAATTTTAATATGACTATGCTAGAATTAATAGCTAATATAACAATTTGGAAGTTCGTATCGTGCTGTCCCTCTTACTCTTCTATAAAAAGCTATAAGCGTGAGCGGGATGGCACGATGCGAAGTTCGAAAGTTAACCTTCGTATTTAGTATAACGCTAGGGTACTATGAGCATGGCAATGTGTTCTACGCATTACAATAAATATCCTGTTTTGTTAGGATTCCAGAGCTAAAATGGCAAAAACGGAACCCTTATAGTTTCGCCATGACCGTCTGTCTCTTTGTCCGTCCGTGGCTTAGCTTAAAGAATATTAGTGCTAGAAAGTTTGCATGGATATAATATATAGCAATTATCCCGACAAAATGGTAAAACAACATGTAGAAAAAAAATTTTAATCCAAACTGCCAGCCCTTGTCACTGTCGGCACGCACACATTCTTAAGGAGACGGAGTAGTATAATCTGTGGCTACAATCGCGGTAAGTACCAAGATTTTGTACGGGATGCAGTATCTGTTACGAAGTAACTATTAAGTAATCTGTGCCTCATCTATTAAATTCCATTTCAGGCATCGATCAATATTTTTCAACTCCTGATTAGAACGTGTAAAACCGGTTTTCCGGTTTTGATACGGTTGTGGTAACTCCGAAGATGAGTTCTGGTTGAGTTCGAAACGCGTCAGTGTAGCTTGGTGGTGGTGATAGTTGTGTTTATGTGATTTGTGTGTGTTCGTACAGTGTGGAGGTGGAGGAAATGCATGAACACACATTTCTTGCATAAACGTAACTATTGTAAGGTCGCGGGTGAGCAAAGTAATTGTTTTAGTTCATTAATATGGACCTCCGCAAAGTAACGCCTGATTCAATAAATTACAAACATATTGATTATTGTTTATTTAAATAACTAAAGGTGCCACATACTTACTTGTGTTGTGATTTGATTTTGATCTCTGTTAATTAATCTTTAGGATAAATATTATTTTAAGTTCATTTTATAATTGTTTGTTAGCCAAACTAAGAGTGTTTATGAATGTGATAAATAAATATCACGGGACCATTCACACCAATTGACCTAGTCCCAAACTAAGCAAAGCTTGTACAATGGGTACTAGACAACGGATAAACATACTTAAATACATATTAAACACCCAAGACTCGAGAACAAACATTCGTATTATTCACACAAATGTCTGCCCCGACCGGGAATCGAACCCGGGACCTCAAGCTTCGTAGTCAGGTTCTCTAACAACTAGGCTATCCGGTCCTCCAAATCTCTCGCCGTGATCTATCTAATCTAAGGTCTACTTGGTAGGCTAGGCATTAATGAATAATTAAAAACAAGTATTTCATGCAATTTGTTTTATTTGTAGATTTTGTGGGTATATAAACTATCTAAGAATATGGTTTTACTGTTCAAATTCAACCATTACTACCATAATAAAAAAATATTTAAGTACATTGCCAAAACCGGGGAAAAAACCGGTTTCCGGTTTTGGGCCCTCAAAACCGCAATTCAAAACCGGTTTTGACAACTTTCCGGTTTTGCACGCCCTACTCCTGATCACCGATTAAAAATTAACGTGTTCGAGTATTGGTAGCGTATATTGTCACGATATTGATATAACAAATGTTTAGGAACACGTTATAAAACTTGATAATATAGTTACTAATGCAATTGAACAAGGATCCCAAGAATGAGGGCAAGTAAGTATATTATTATACAAATTTGTTCTAGAAGATACAAACAAAACGCCACAAAATCATTTACCAATGAACGCGACGAGTTCCTGTATTTCAAAGTCCCCATGGCGTAGCACAGTTCTAATGCTCAGCCACCAACTCTGTTCCAGCACTTGGATGAATTTCACAGTTTCTTCCGCATCCTTGGTCACAACAATATTCCTTATTGTTTCATCATTCTTGCTGTAATACGGTGATTTTGCGTTCGTGTCGATGTAGACGGTTGTGGGCGATGTTATGAAAACTATAAAAGGAATGTGCGATCAAAATGCAGGCTGTTTAGTGGATTCCACGCGAATGTCAAACAAGCTAAATATGAGATCACGGCGCTTGAGCCAGAAGATAACATCAAAGCTCGAGCGCAGATAAGCAACGCTTTATAAGATTTGCTTAATGCTTGGCAATTCTGAAATCTCGCGAGAACAATGCGTTGGTTATGACTTAATTATGGATTTAGTTTAGTCAAAAACACACGCAATAAACGTTTAAATAAGATGCTAAAGAATTCAAATTTATGAGAGGCGCTTAACATATCGAGCAAGTTAAATCTCATTGGGATTCTACGGGCTCACAATAAAGAAATCTTTGATTATTTCGGCGTAAGCTGTCGCCAAGTTATTGAGTCATATTGTGAGGTCCGGGGTCTGGCGTCATCGCAAGCCATATGTGTCTCAAGCAGCCACAACATTATAACAGCCTAGGGCACCTTGATCGCCGCAGTTCCTTCGGAAAGTCCGCGGCCTAACCGGCGGGCCGGCGCCTCTCACCGGGGGCCTCTCCGCCACCATTTTTCATCATCACTCGTTTCACTTTATCACGCACATTTCACTGTTTTACAAGTTTTATTCACAAACAAAGCACGCTCGTTTAGTTCACATAGCCGCCGTTGCCTATTGTCATATGAGAATGAAAATGCTAGAGTAAAGTTTTCATCAGATTTATGACTATGCTGTTCGGTTGCGTTAGGTTTTAGTTTCAGCTGCTTCCTTCTTACACTTTTAAATGGTCAAGTTACTTATAACAAAAAACGAAGTGAGCCGGCAGCTGTGTTGTCGGCGATTCAGGGTCAACTGGTACCAGCGGGTTATTTCCAACGTCTTTTGAATCGAGAGCTGTTTTTGCTCGTTTCAATGCTGCAGTATTATTGCAAGCAAGTCGAAAATCACTTTTATTGGAATGACATTGGTTAGCACTTAAGCAGGCGTAGGTAAACCAATTTTCCGTATCATTGACATAGATAGAAATTACGATTGCAATTCAGCCGCAAATCATGAAGCGGCTATGGTTACAGTTGCAAAATCAGAAGATAACTATGCATGTGTTTGTATGGCGTTGCAATCAGAGCATTGCAAGTTGCGAAACAATGAAGGCCTAACATAATCTGTTCCGCGGAAGGAGAACAGTACAATCAATTACCGCGTAAAGCGGGCTAATGTGAAGCTAATATTAAACTCAACGTTTAGATTAGCCCAACTTACGTAGAAAGAAATTGAAATGATTCATTGTTCGCAGGGAACACGACAAAGAATGTGTTTAAAGTGAATTATGTTTAATTAGACAAACAAAATGTTGTAAATTAGCTTATAGTAGTTCAAAAGACGAGTCTAGAGTCTAGATATGGAATGAATGAAGAAAGATAGAGACTTCACATATACATCGCCTTTTTTATCGGAGCAACATCAGGCACGCGACACTTTCTAAGAGACGCAGCGATAGAAAACGTCAACACTGTCATCGTCTCCGTAGACGAATATAATATATGAGTTAAAGCAACCGTTGAATGTTTGCAAGAAACGCAGCAGCTCGCAATAGTGATGCAATTTCAGTTGTTTCCAATTTGTACCACGACACGAAAGTAATAAACATTTATCTAACTGAAACAGTTTTAAACAGCCAGCAAATTAAGTACTGAAAGGGATTGTTTTAACCAATAATGTGTTCGCTTTGTGAAACATTACACTACCATTGAAACTAACTAAATCTTTTGGGGAAATTGAGGACCATGAAACCTATAAAGGGCTTAGAACTTACGTTTAGATCGGTCAGTATGGGCAAGTAGTAACTATCAGATATACAAATATCTGTTCTTAAGCACCATGCCATCGATTATCGGAAACAAAACATTTTTTTTCTAAGCTACTATACTACTATATTGGTATCTATGTTTTCCAGATTTTATTTATAGCGTCAAACAAAATTATTTTAAATTAGTATTGTACCTACCTACTGGTTCCGGAAAGCATGGTAATTTGCGGATGTGTCTCTTTATTTGCCATAATGGTATTGTTGCCAACTAAAATTGACAACATCCCCGACTGAACTGCCGTAGGACTATGATTCTGATAGCGAACAATAAAACTATTATACATGACGACCCAAATTTACCGAAAACCATTGTTAGTTATGAGAAATACGCAATATCGAGGTTGGGGAATCCAAATGACCTATCATTAACTATTTAGCAAAGACGCAGACAATAAAACAACGTTATAAAGGTAATTGAATTAACAAGTGAACAAATACAATGATGAGAACTTGATGTAGACACGAACTAAAATGCAGAGTTATTAAAGCAAAACCAGATCAAACATTGATGGACCGAGGCGAGGCGCAACGCCAGATAACAAACAAATTGAGCGCTTCAGAAACCGTAGACAGTAAACTACAAAGTGCTTCAATGTAAGCATTTACCGCTTGTTACAAATATTTTGTGGGTAATTGTTAAATTTCACGAGTGCGCGTGATTTTAGGGTGCAACCAAAACGCAACCGGCCGGCAGAGCCACGGTCGTCCACTTGCGACACTTCAACATTCGACGACAAAATTAGGACACCAACACAGATGACACTTGACAATGCAATAAATAACAGCTACATGAAAACAACATCACTTTAGGTATAGAACAGTGGATGTCGGAGCACGGGCACTTTCACTGTCGCGAGGCTGCGCAGGCGGCGCGTCCGTCCGCGGGCAGGCGCAGGGCTGACTCGCGCGCCGGCCGCGCGCCGTCCCTCTCCCACGCGAGCCTTATGCGGCAATTGTAGCAAAAGCGTCGGCGTACCAGAACTGCCATTTAAGTTACACCCCGAACTTGTTATGGCGCCGAGTTCAGACAAAGAAATGTCATCTTTCATTTTGCTGTTTACAAAAATTACGAAGTTATTTTATTTTTATCAGAAACAACAAAGAGTTGTACAATATAACTTATTTGATACAAAATGTCAATGGCCTCACAATATCGCAATGCAGCTGCTGCAGGCATTTACACAGGGTTATTTTTAATTCACTGACATCCTCTTAACCCTGAATTCCTATCACTCAAACAAATGTTTTTTCTTTTACGACTTTTTAAAATGAAGCACTTTTTTTCCCATACAAATACACAGAATATCGTAAAAATAAGAGGAAATCTCAAATTTTCAAAACGTTATTACACCAAAAATATTAAGTTATGACAAAAGCCGTAAAACAAAAAACATTTGTTTAAGTGGTAGGAGTTTAGGGTTAAAAGGATGCTAGTGAATTACAAATAACCCTGTATTATGATGGACGCAGAAATTTAAGGATCGATGTAGGTATAATGTTATAAGACCGTACAGTCGAATCGCAAAAGAATGAGGGTAGACCAAGCAGGTCTACATCTACAGGTCTACACAAAAATAACATCTACTTGATAATTTGATAGTAACGGGGACATTACCTATGTAACATGTAGGTAGGTAGTTATATGAAAAAACGGTTTCCTATAAGCTACTTTGGAGCCTCAACAGAAACACAAAAAACCGGTTTTAAGGGCGCACAACACCAAAACGGACCTATAAACTCTCGGCTAGACCTCAAATTATCTTGCATGTACAAGCTTACATAACAACAATTTAATAGACTTTTGCTACCACCAATTGATATATAAGAACTTTTTGTGAGCTAGCATAATGCGATTCCTCATAGATTTTGTATAATAATGCTGATTTGTAGCTAATTTTGCTCCACAGAACGTCATTTTTACTCTGGAATGGTGCGTGAAGCGGTTGAAATAAAAAAGCGCAGATATTTCAACCGGGATGATGGATATAGTATAGTCTGCAAAAAAGCTTGCATTAAGAATGAAAATTTTAACAAAAACTTATTAAGTATTAGAGTTGTCTTGGAATTATTTGTTAACGGTGTCAAAAATATCATATTAAAGCAAGGTAACCATAAGGTAACCTTTAGAATCCGCTTTAACGACATCATTACTCTACGTCATAAAACACGTTCTGTTTGATATCATTCATCAATCACACTACAGTACGCGGAAGTTGATTCGAGTCTCAATGATCATATGCACTTGTAAACGAATCATAATATTTACTTTGTTTGGTAAATGGGAACTGGATGGCAACGCGACTACAAATTATGAAATAGATTTTGAAACAGCGGCGAATTTCTAGTCTAAAACTAGATTGGAGACAATAGGAAACGGAGTACAACTGGAGCAACATTTCAGAAAACTGGTCCAGTGAGACCGGCAGGAATCTAGGACAAACTCTATCAATTAAGCCATAAACATTTACTGAGAACCGAATAATGAAGTCACTAGCTGATCAAATACAAGAATGCCGATTGTTTCCAAAATTATATTGTTTAAAGATAAATGCTCCAAATAGACGGCAAAGTTGCAACCGTTTTGGAATACTAAAGAGGTGACGTAGTTCTTTGCTAAAGACCTAAGCGTAACAGGTTACCCTAATTGTAATGCACAAGAAATCTAGAGCATTGCTCTCGTGTCTAAAGTGACATAACGCCGACAAGTCGCCACAACTGGAACAGGTAAATAATTGATCCCACGTTCGACTTCATCGGCGATTTTGACTGTGTGTTGTGCAAGTAGTTGCTCAACTGCGTTGAGATTTTGTGCATTTACTCCTGGATTACCTTCGGATTGCATTCTATATTGACTAAGGTTATCCGAAAGTCTCTTTTTCGTTATAATCTAACAATTTTAAGTACTTTAAGTGGCATGTAGCGTTTTGTTCTCTTAAACTGTTACATACTTCATGTGTGCCAATGGCAGCAGCCTTCCTAGACTAAAGCACGGCGTTAAATACGTAACCGGACCGGTTCTTATCAGAGCTCAAAAACGATTCTCACCATTATATATTTAGTACTTTGTTCAAATTGCTTAGCGAAAGTCATAAATTATACTTCAGCTGTATTTAACTTGTATTTTGTAATCGTTGGACAAACTTCATTGTTCACTATACAAAGTGAGTTTCTCTGGTTTTAATTGTTAAGTATTTGAACTGGCAATTTATCAGCTAAATATGAAATAGCGTGATCGGATCATTGCATTAGAAGGTGATTATTGGAATTGACTTTTTCCCCTTGAGAGATCTGATACAGTTTCCCGCGATCAAAGTCGTTTAGCGGTTTTTTCTCCGACTTTGACAACATTGTGTTCAGTTTCTCTAGCGTCAAGCGAGGCGTGTCATAAGACTCAAAAGGGATAATGTCGCCTTTGATTTATTACAGAAACTGACTACTGAGCTGCCGAGGTTACAATGTAACACATCTACATAATATATCTATGCTGCGTCTGACTTAGTAATTCAAAAGTTCTGTCAAGTCACTCTTATGCTTTGGAGATGTAAAGGCCAAATTCAATGTCATAACAATCTTTTTGAACTATAGAATAACTGGTCAATTTATTTTCAATGGAACGCGAATTATCATCCAAAATGCATTGATATGCATCACAGTGATCTGTGATCATACGAGTCATCACGCACTCAAATTACCAGCTAATGTTGGCCTATCTAAGAACCAATGTAAAAGAGGACTAGTACAAACAGTCTTTAGCAAGAGGTCTACTTCCACTGGACAGTTACGCATAAAGACCATAGTTATTTTACGGTCAAGGTTGAGCAAAATAAGTTCTACGGAGAGCCGTGAGAAGATTTAAACATTATACAAGTACTTACAATACTTAGTGAAGAATTCTTTTGTTTAAAGCCTAGATGTTGCTATGACGCTTGATTTGCATAGGTAAGCTGCCATCGTGATATTTCCTTTACCTCAGATCAACAAATAACAAAATTCTAAACCTAAGTCGTAGTGTGGCAAGCAAGTCATTAACCATGTCACTTTGGCACTGCGCCAGAATTTAAGTTCACGACCAATGTTTTAAAAGCTAGTAACAGAATATTTGTGTCTCATTCTAACAAATGACTAACTCCCGCATCGATGTTTCAGATGTTTGTCAAAAGTTGAGAGGTTCTTTGAAAGTTGCCATTGCCACTGACGGCGCGGATATTTCACGTGCTTCCGAATAGGTAAATTCAACTGATAACACAATTTGATGGCGGCTAAACTCACTATTCGGGCGGTAGGAATCGTCATCACTTCACCGGCGTTATCTTAGGCCGGGGACGCACTGGTAAGGCGACCGGCGACGCGACGCGACGGCGACTAAATCAAACATAGGGTAAGCGTACCAGTGAATGAACAAAACGATAATTTTTTGAAATAATAAGAATTTGGTACGTTTCTACCACGCCTCGTATTTTTTTTTCGACTAGCACCTTTACTTGTCAGGTTCTGGTAAATTTGCTTCGACTCCTAAGCAACAGTTTTGAAATGGCGACGATGTAAAGTGGACGTACGTATGTTGTACATATTTTCTATGGTGCAGTATTAAGGAAGAACGAAAGCTACTATACTTCTGATGTGTTACTGCATTTGTCCCCGCCATCTATCATTCATTGGGTATGGTTTTTTTAAGCTTTAAAGACCTGTTAGTGCTATTCATACATAGTTTAATGTAATTTATTTACAAACAATACCTTTTAATCCAGTGTTTTTTTACTGGAACCCAAAATCGCCTAAATCCAGTGAATGAACGGGGGTGTTCATTCACTGGGACTGCAGGATTTTCTATTTGTGCAATATCTTTCCTTCTAGTTGTCATATTAAGATTTCGTTTTCAGTGACATTGATCCAAATACATTATCTACCGAAAGGCCAGTATTGGAACAAACGTAAAATATAGGTTCATTAACTGATTCAAGTTTTCCAGTGAATGAACTATGTCACTTATAGCTAGTTCATTTACTGGTTTCCAAGATCTAGTGAATGAACAATACTCTTATTTTTGTATTTTAATTGTTTTAGAACATGGAATCGACCAAATAAGTATATTGAATGTATTTGTGTTAACATAACTTCGCTTTTGTATATTTATAGTATAACAAAACATCATATTCAAAGTTGTTCATTCACTGGTTTCATTTGTTCATTCACTAGAATTTTGCGTTCATTCACTGGTGATTTTCCATTTTTTCACTTAAATAGTGATATATCTTCAAACTGTGCAATAATACTGTTGAATAATGATGATGTTAGCCAACTAGAGTAGTTGGTTGTGCTATACAAAAAGTAATATTTTAAATAAACTGTGCCCAACTGCCTAAAATTAATTTTCAAAGTCGAAAATTTCCTTAAGTGTTCATTCACTGGTACACTTACCCTAGTTCGAGTTAAGTGAGCGGGCGCAGCGGCCGCAGCGCCGACGGCGACTAAATCAACTATGTTTGATTTAGTCGCCGTCGCGTCGCGTCGCCGGTCGCCTTACCAGTGCGGCCCCGGCCTTAAGATACTCTAACTAAAATCATTATCATCATCATAACCTCTGGCCTATTTACACTGGAGTCCTCTTAGAATGAGAGAGCTTGGCCTGTAGTTTCATTGCGGGTTGCGAACATCATACATAACGTTGACCTAACTCGCAGGAGTGCACCGAGAGTTTATGGGAAATTTCAAATGTAAATAACACTAAATTTAGGTGCGAGTATTCCTGGAATAGGTACCTAATAAATTAATTCTCTGCAATTAGACAGCATAGAGCTTGATCGTGATTCAACTTAGTTTATAATAATACGTTCCATCGAATCTATTATGCTACACAATAATGACTTAGTTCACTTCACTATAGGAAATACTTTCACTAAAAACTGCAGCAAAACCGGTCGTGTCTCCTGATGCTAATGTTCCTGGCGCACGTCCGAGCCAAGCCGGAAGGCAGAACTAGTGCATAATAGCACGAAGGCTAACTTGATACGATATTGGCATTGAATATAGCATTTAATTTAGACGTCGCGGTCGCAACATTTTTTTATGAGCTATGATGCCATGACTACATATTGAACTGTCGAAGGAGGGTTATTTTTTTCTCAATCTTTTTGCCAATCATGTCGGTTCTCATTTTGATCCATTACATACTTACTGCCAGGGCGCAGTGACCCAAAGTGGGTCTTGGCCTCCAACACCAGATTACGCCATGCTTTGCGATCTTGAGCCAGCTCTTGCCAGTCTTCGACCCCGTGATCCAAAAGGTCTTTCAGGACCTCGTCCCTCCAGCGGTACCTGGGACGACCAACCGGCCTACGTCCACTCGGTCGCCCCAAGTACGCTCTCTTCACGGCTCGATCCTCTCCCAACCTTTCTATGTATCCGAGCCACCGGAGTCTGGACGCCTTGGTCTTTCCTATAACATTGGGCTCAGATACCAGGTCCTCAATTTCCCTATTCTTTCTTACCCTCCAGCTACCGTCCTCCCTCTGAGTCGGCCCCAGAATCTTCCGCAAAATCCTCCTTTCTGCCACTAGCAACTTATTCTCTTCTTTGAGTGTTAATGTCCATTACATACTTCAATCTAATTAAATTCTACGAATGACAACATACAAATTAATTTTATTGTCACCCACGCTACCTCGAAACTTGACCTTTATTAGTTCGAGTCAACAGCCGTCACGATTGCCTGCTCTAACGGATTGATCTACTAAGCAAACATTACCTGATCTACTAAAGAATCTAAACAAAACCATGATTGTTGACATGCTTCATTCATTGGACTACTTTTCTTTTCAATTTAATGTCAAAACCACTTCATTTACGGCGCGAAAGTTACGGCCGAGACCCGGATTACCAAATAAGATTTTCTCAAGAGCAAATTTTTATGATGCATGTCTTTGGAATGTGTACGAGAGTTCGGCTCCTAGGTAGTCTATAGGTAATAATGACGTTTTGTTTTTAGGGTTCCGTACCCAAAGGGTAAAAACGGAAACCCTATTACTGAGGCTCCGCTGTCTGTCCGTCTGTCCGTCTGTCACCAGGCTGTATCTCGGGAACCGTGGTAGCTAGAGATTTGAAATTTTCACAGATGATGTATTTCGGTTGCCGCTATAACAACAAATACTAAAAAATGGAATTAAATAATTATTTAAGGGGGCTCCCATACAACAAATATGATTTTTTTTTGCTCGTTTTCGCTCGATATTGATAACGGCAACAGGTAGATACTTGAAGTATTCACGGAATATTTAAATATTATATTGACTTTAAAAATAAATCATTAAATTAAAATAAAAAAAATATTTAAGGGGGCTCTCATACAACAAACGTGATTTTTATAGATAATTGTACGGAACCCTTCGTGCGCGAGTCCGACTCGCACTTGGCCGGTTTTTTAATCATTGTGTAGAATGACGAATGAGAAAATTACAGGTACCTATGCTTATATACATGCTGCAAGAATTCTGTAGTAGAAGTTGTATCATTAGGACAGAAACTAATCGAAGACGTAGGATGAGATAATGGAGGAACTTAAACTTGATCTTCTATTAGGAATAATTGTGGTTTGGACTTACGTGTTATGTAAGCTTAAATCTGTTCAATTGAAATCACATTTCGCCATGGGAGCGTTTTGAAACGACCTATGTTCAGCAGTGAAGATCTTAGGCTGAAAACCAGACGAAGAAGAAACGTTTTAGCATGACTGGATCTCAATTTTGATAGTGAGAGAAGTTGGGAGTTAAATTTTACCCGAAATCCTTTTCATTAAAACTGAAAGTGAAAATCAATCATTTCCTGGTAAGCCTTCATTTGTTTAACATGAAAACAATAGTTAGTTAAGCCATTTACTTTCAAACAATGAAAGTCGCGCCTGGGGCGTCTTCCGCCAGGCTTTCTGCGTCATTCCATCTCTTTCTTCCTAATGGTATAGCCCTACAAGAGAATGAAAGAGAAATTACTAAAGAATTCCAGTAAGTTCAATATAGCCCTATAAGTTAAAACAAGGAACTCCACTCCATTACCGCTGCACAATCGCTTAAACGCTATAATGCATCCATTGTCATAAAATAATTAGCTATTTACAACAATAGCCGGCCGGGCCCAAATTAATTTAAGGCATGCTCCCAAAATTGGAGCTTGTCTAATGACTTTATTGCGGCAGATATGATTTGTAGTCGCTGGTGAGAAAATTTATGTCGGGCAAATGAAATATATTAGTTGGATTAATTAAGACGTTAATACAGACGTTTTTATGACACAATACGGATTAAGTAGACGTAGAACACAGCAATATTAATTACGATATAGCTCAATAAGCAACGTTTGTTTAAGTGATTTTTTAATTCATAAATGTTGGTCAATTGGTCGGTCGTTTAGTTTATGTACTTTTATAGAAAGCGCAATGTTTTGCAATGTTTGTTTTGCAATGTGTGTTTTGCAATGTTTGTTTTGTAATGTGTTGCTTTTTTGTTTCTATCATCTGAAGCTCTATTATCGGTGTCATCGAGATTCATCTCAAGAGATTCCTTTCATAGAGAACCGTTTTGTATTTTAAACAAGCTCAAGATAATCTTGATTAGATCAGTGTTCAGCAGTGGCGTAGATGGCGTGGCTGAAGCGAGTTCAGGCCTCCCCTCCTCTCCTTATCTCAGAATGAATGAATGACATAAATGGGGGGTCTCGCCTATGAGCCGACATAGGTCCTTGCTGAGGTGCCACAGGAGCAGGATATTAAGGCACCGATGTTTTCAAGACCAGATTCAGAGATTTGGAGGCCTTGGGGCCTAGGGGCGAAGAAGAAATGTAGACCCCCATGCCAAAAAAAAACTATTTGAAAAATAAAATGGACAGGTTGCTGACTTTACGAAATATTGATAGTTTTCAAACCTCTATTAACCCTTTGAACGCCAAGAACGCCTAAAGAGGTCGTGTATTGCCGTGCCTACTACGCCACCGACGCTTATGGTGGTCATGACGTTTATTGTCAAAGAAACTTTGACACGCGACTTTACGATTGAAATTTGCGCTACTTTTCGTCTACACTTGGCGTGTTGGTGACAAATTTGTACTCGAAATGGGGCGTTCAAAGGGTTAAGGGCCCTTGTGGAGCTTTAGCCCCAGATGCCCTCCTCTTAAATTCGGCTTTGATTAAGTTACTGAATAAGTTCAAATTGGCGAGGCTTTGAAATCACAGTACTGGACCGTGACGCACGAAAGTCTATACTGCGCCCTGTGTCAAGGCACTGATGTTTGTGATTCTCCTCTAAACGCTTTCGGTAAATCTTGTGTGATTGCTTTTACATATTTTCCAATACTTAGTTCTAAAACTATGCATTCACGCACGTCGCACGTACAACGGATAAACACAGCAGTAAGCAAATGACTGACCATTAATTGCGTACAAACGTACGCAACGCGCATAATAACAGCTTTTGTTTTATAGCTGCTTACTTTTACTTTCCTCGCATTGTTCATCGGCGCTGTGTTTGCATATGGCGTTTTGCATGGGTGGAGTCCAAAATAACACCGGTGGTTAAAAATGTTATAAAACAATAGCTGTTGCCTGCGCCTCCGTCTGCGAAGAATTAGCTATCGTTATCCCGCGGGAACTATGCAATTTTTCAGGATAAAAATCCAATGTTGTTCCTAGGCTCCCAAACTATCTCCATAACAATTTTTTTCAATTGGTCCAGCGGCTTAAGCGTGAAAAACAAACAGACAGAGATTCCGTTGTGCTGCTGACAATTTAACCTATAAAAGAGTAACGTGATGGGTGAAAAACTTAAGAAGATGACCTGTTGTAGGTACATTAAAATTACATAAAGTTTACCACTGACAGATGGTTTGCCTTCATTTCATATTCAACTTTAACTACCTGCAAATAAAGCCAATTTTAGAATACTGTTACCCACGTTTGCAGATTTTGTAATAGCTACTTTATTTGTATGGTGTTAAAGTTGGAAATGAAATGAAGGCAAGCCATCTGTCAGTGGTAAACTTAAGCTCCATATCAATTTTGTGAACTACTACATACAACAAGTCGTCTTCTTAAGTTTTTCACCTATAAAGACTTGAAATTTTATGCTTTAAAGATCATAGAGGTACAATGAAAAGCCAGTACCTACTTATGACACAAAACAATATAAGTAATATCTTACAATATGTCAGCTGAAATCTCCGAAACTTTCAACACGGCACAAACTGGCACTTTTCACAGTACTAACCGCAGCAGATATGTTCCAAGTTTATGTACGTGCCAGCGGTATCAATCTAGGTCAGTTCAGTATACTATCAGATCGATAGTTGTAGCTCCATAGGTAAGTACTTACCCAGTCACCAAACAAAAACTATTACGCCGTCTAAAGGGGTAGATTACGCCATTTATACGGATAAAGAAGATCAGATAAAAATTAAGTCCGTTAAAGTAGTGTAAGTCATGTGAGTGATATTCTATCAGTGAAAAATTATTCGATTATTTTCATTTTTACGATAAATCGATCGTTACCCGACGGCAGTTGAATTTAAATCCCGTTATTTTACTAAATTCCCATAAGACTTCCTGAAAATTACGTCTTTGTCTTCATTTACCATGCATTTTGTATCCTGAATTATATTTTATCCAATGGGAATGTCGGTATAAAGAATAGGCTATGTGTTATTCCAGAGATCCACCTACATACATTGATATCGAAGCAAATGTGTACAAATGTAGCAATTTATGTATGAAAAGCTGTCCCTCAAATGAAACCAAGCAAATTCTACTTTGGGGATATGACATACTTAATTTACGTCGATATTGGGGTCGAATAAGGGTCCGATTCTGACAAAACGCGTGAAACTGCTGTTTATCATCGTCTTGGACTGTATAGGCTACCCCTACGTCCGACTGTTAGAGCACAGGCCAACTCTCCGAAGGAGAGGGCTTGGGCCGCAGTTCCCATGGGGGCTCAATGCAGATTGGGAACTAAACAAACTGCTGACACAATAAACTAACGAACTATAAATAGGTAAATAAATAAATATCTCAGGACAATTCACACCAATTGACCTAGTCCCAAACTAAGCAAAGCTTGTACTATGGGTACTAGACAACGGATATTTGTGTCTATAATTAATTTAGTTTTTTTTTAAGTTTTTCCTCGAGGCAGTGCCTCTGCCAGTAGCAATTTCTTGACTCTACGTAACTCGCAAAAACTTTCAACGGCAGAAAAACAACAGAGTAGCAGTTTGTTATGTTTGTTGCTTCCTTCCTAATTGCATATAAATGAAACAATTGCAACGGGCGATGTAAATCGCGAACGCGTCGGCGCATGACAGCGAATAGCAAATACAGAGAGTGCATTTTAAAATTTGTAAGTCCGCATCGCGTATATTTAGCACAAAGTACAAAGCTTATTTTGTGCCAGTTACGATTATTACGTGTCTTTTTTTAGGATACAGAAAATATTTTTGTTCCATTTTTACGGTTGCCGCTATAACAACAAATACTAAAAAACGGAATAAAATAAATATTTAAGGGGGCTCCCATACAACAAACGTGATTTTTTTGCTCGTTTTTGCTCGATATTGATAACGGCAACATGTAGAAGCTTGAAATATTCACAGAATATTTAATTATGTATTGACTTTAAAAATAAATCATTAAATTAAAATAAAAAAAATATTTAAGGGGGCTCCCATACAACAAACGTGATTTTTATAGATCGCACTTGGCCGGTTTTTACGATTAGAAAGAAAAAATAAATCACCAAATATTAAACGTATAAATTTTACTTAACACTAACTTACCTGCTGACTGTACTTTTTATTAACTGCACCTGCTTTGCTTTGCAAGAATTAAGTTATTGACAGGAAATGTAAATCTATTGTAAATCTATATATTAGGCTATTAAAATATTAATATAATGTCCATGTATCACTTTAAAATCCTTTCGCGTAATAACATAGTACGGTCAGCCAAGAAAGTGGTCTACCAGTTTTGTCAAAAGTTTCTGTGAGATCTAAATATCGCTAAGGTTGACTTTTCTAACTGAGTGAAGTCTTAAGTCACTGTCATAATATTATTGCAAGGGAAAATCGACCTCGTTGTATTATGACGTGCAAATGAACTTCAACCGTAGGTAGGGTGGTAGACCATATTTTTGGCCGATGGTACATCAACTCTGCTTCTATTAAATGATGATGTTACTTTACTGCTTTTGGTGATCAATAAAGAATATTGGTATTGTTTTGCATTCTATGATCCTACGCTGTTAGCAACTGGCCAAAGATATTCCGTAAGTAATGGTTTAAACAATTAATCATTCAAGCACTTGACTTATCCAAATGTGGATTAAGAACGCCAAAGAATACAACAGAACTGTCAGATATGAGTGACTCGGCTGTTGTAAGCTGCGTACCTGCGGCGCGCGCGCAGGAATCCGGCAACAATTAGCGCCCGCCCACACCCGCGGTCCGTGAACTTGTTGCGACACAGCCTACCCACTAGCATATTCCAGGCATTGCAGACTTCAGACTTAGACAATACTACTAATCTTACTATTCTACTAATATTTATCATCATCATCATCATCATCATCATCATATTATCAGTCGATAGACGTATACCTACTGCACAATAGAGGCCTCCCCCAAATAATTTCACAACGGTCGGTCTTGGGAGCGCTACTACGAAATTCGAAATTCGAAGTTCGTATTGTGCCGTCCCTTTCACTCTTCTTTTTTAGGGTTCCATACCCAAAGGGTAAAAACGGGACCCTATTACTGAGACTTCGCTGTCCGTCCGTCTGTCTGTCACCAGGCTGTATCTCGTGAACCGTGATAGCTAGATAGTTGAAATTTTCACAGATATGTATTTCGGTTGCCGCTATAACAACAAATATTAAAAAGCAAAATAAAATATTAAAGGGGGTTCCCATACAACAGACATGATTTTTTTGCCATTTTTATAGATAATGGTACGGAACCCTTCGTGCGCGAGTCTGACTCGCACTTGGCCGGTTTTTTTTCTTCTGTTTAATACTGAGAATGGAACAGTAGGTACGATACGAACTTCGAAAATCGAATTTCGTAGTAAGTATAAGGCCTGCGCTGCCCGCATCCAAGCATCCTACTTATATTGTAAACGTGTAATTCGGATGTTAGTTACTTCATTATGCAAAAACGACCCAACGGATTTGTATGTAATTTGGCGCACAGATAGTTTTTAATCTGGATTAACACATAAGATACTTTCATCCCGGAAAATTAGAAGTCGCGAGCGACAAAAAATAGTAATAGGGCCACTGCATGTAGCAGGCTACAGAACGGTAGGGAACTTAATTCAATTTTCTGATTTGGAACGTCAAGTTGTCAAAAAATGCGTTACGAGAAAAGTGGCGCCCTCTTTTAATTTCTGCTCGTGAAGCAACAAATACCTGCGGGATTTTTTAAAAATACTAATTTGAGTTCCTAAATATCACACTTTGTCGCTGTGATAACGATCGCTAGACTAATTGAGTGCGATATTTTAAGGCAGGGTGGGAATTCACGTCTAAAAGAGATACCATCAAACACAAATTGTATACGCTGTAAAACATGCCCCAAACAAGTGTTAAACGCTTTAGGGTCCATTGTTCCATAATTGGAATCTTATTTCGCCAAAACGATGCCATATTTTAAATAATCACATTCCATTAATCTAGGATTTCATGTGTTGTAGTCTTATAGTACACATGGTTATCGTAGTTTACTGTTTACGTAATTCGACAACCCGAGCGTACCGTAGTACCTACTGTCTTCAAGGTGTGCGTTTTTCATTAATCAAGTTATACCATAATTACTTAATTATACGAGAAGGCTTCCCTATCACTTTTTCTACCTATCGCAACATAATATTTACAAACAACCACCTAATGAAGCACAAGTTTATCCAATTAAACACAAAACATCAATCTATCGCACATCGATCAATCGTACCGCCATCTAGTGGCGCCCGTGAGCAACGTATGCTTCACTCGTTAGTTGCGTCGATAGTTAAGTACCAAGGTGTGGTGATAGATGGCGCTGCACGCCAACAAATTGAAAAACAACTTTTACATCAAGTTGGGCCAAATTACTTAGTTATATTAGATTCATGCATCGCTTTGCAAATGATGGAATTAAGGAGGAACAGATTGTCTAGCAATAAAGCCTTAACATTATGCAACTCAAGTTACGCTAAGTATTTTAAGATCAATTAATTGAAATTATTTTGCATCGGTGTTAGGGCAGTTTTGCGGAGTAGCAAATTAACTTGCTAATATCGTATTGATTTAAATTCCTCGCGAAAATTAGAAATCTTATTATTTATTTACCTTGGTCATCGCCAGCCTCCTTCGGTGTTTTCTGCCATTGATGCCGCACTTTCTGCGACCAACTGATCGGACTCTTCCTCCCACGACTCCGTTCCCGCACACTGCAATAACAACTCATTTGTGTTATAATTTTCACTAACAAAGTAACGTCCACCCATTTCCCCTGCATGTATTTCACTGAACCTACCGCTTTAATATCAAGCTATGATAACAATGTTTACACTTCTCTTTGGAAACTGTAATTGCTAGTTATATGTTGTTAGCTGTCCTGCTCTACACCACTTGACCTATTTATTACCCTATTTCATTACTAATTCAACAGGTGATATCCGCATATGGTAACACAATTCAGAAAATATTTCGGCCTTGAACGCAACGTAACCGTAACTAATTAGATTAAGTATACTGCAGACACTACATTATTAAATCTAATTTTGATAAGGTCAGCAGACATCGATTGAAAATCGAACTTGACATTTGACTTGTTTAAGTATTGATATTGATACTTACATAATGATCTTTTGCTCGTCATTCTTTTCTTCGTCGGACACGTCGACCCAGTCGTCGCTTCGGTCGCTGCGGTCACTGACGCTCGTCTCGCTGCTTGGAACTTGGAAGGCGATCTCCTGTCCATTGTAGCTTATCACAGACCTTTGGCCGTAGATGCTATTGGTCTTCTGTTCGCTGGACATAGTTGATTGGCTGATATTAGAAACGGTATCAAACGATAAGCGTTTATGTACAGTCGATGCCAGCTGCTTTCGTAGATTATTTCGAAGCTTCACCATGCTAGGGCTATTAGGAATGCTTTCATAACAATGTGAATTACAGTCGCTAAGTTTGATTGTGTCGTAAATGTTCTCCGTGTCGTTGTAGCTCGTGTAATCAGAGGCGTACGAATGTCTTTTTCTATCAGTTGGACTACTCTCCTTAGATTGGAGTGACTGAGCTGGAATCCTCTCGTAAATCCTATCGGAACCTATCTTTTCGTAACTGACCGTCGAAGTGCCACTCACGGATTTGGAGACCTGGTAATTTTTGTGATTGGCTTTATTTTGATACGGCTGATAATTCTCGGCTATTTGTATGCCAGTGCTCGAGGTCATGCAATAGGGTTTTATTGGTGATTTGCAGTATTCGTAGCCGTCATCACTGTCACCATCGCCCCTGGTTCTCTCCTCAAGCTGCGAATCGCACAATTCATAGCTGTGTAAGCTGCTTTCATCTCCTTCAGGATGTGACCTCATTTCCAAAAGGCACTGATATATATTTTCTTCCGCCCCCACTTTTTTGCTTTCTTTGGGCTCTTTTGGAATTTCAGGCAAAGGGCAATTAATTTTTGATACTCTTTCTAGCGTTCTAATAGGTATTACCACTATATTTTCAGTTTCTCTCGGTTCCAAGATTTCATAATCGTCTTCCACCTCTACTTTTTTTGGTTTCGAAGTGAACCCGACAAGAACTTCTTTGTTGTACGCTTCAACTAGGTTGCTTTCGAAATCTAGGTCGGTCTCATTTTTAAGATCAGTTTTGTTTTCATCATTATTATAAGATATAGTTACTTCACTACCTTGAGACTCTTGTTTTATTGAGATTCTTTGTGGTTCTTCGGCACAAGATTCTACAGTTTCGTTTAGAGTGCAACTATAAACGCTATACGGAGACTCTGACACAGATTTTTCGCTGTCAGAATAAATTTGAGTGCTACTCTTTCTCCTCCATAGAAACGACTCATTAGGTGTTATGCTAGAGTTCACATCTTGTGCGTTTTCCTCAAGTTTGTCGCTTTTGCTTAACTCCGAAGAAGTAACCTCTTCCTCGTTAGTTGGCTTAATAGAATATTCGTCAGCATCTTCTTGGATTATCTCAACTATGTGCAAAGGCATTTTATCGGAATGTATGTAATTAGTTTTATATTTATTTTTATCATTAAGAGATTCCTTTCTTTTCTGATTTTCAGCAGCTAGAGTTTTGACACTGATAGGTTTCGGTGGCGGTTCAGGTAAAACAGGTCGTATAGTTTTAATTTTTGGAACGCCGTCTTTTACGACAATGTTCTTAGTTAATACTAGGGTTGATTTCTTTTCAGGTACTTTTGGTTTTTCTTTAATAGGTAATGGTTTTTGGGGTTTAGCAGGTGGCCGTTTAAGGGTGCCATTATTACTTAAATTAGTTTGCGCGCTAATTTCGCATTCAAACTTTTTAATAACGTTTTTGACTACATTGCTTTCTGTTGGTAACTTTTCTTTAGGTGGCTCTACGGCTTTAGGGGTACTCTTTTTGGGAGACCCATCGACGGAGTCTGAGCCACTTTGTTCACTAGACCCTTGGGATTTTAATCTCTTTTTAGGAGACTTTGGTATTTTTGTACCGTCTGATTTAGATCGTATTACACGCATTCTGGTTGAGCTGTCGGAAGCATGCTTATCAATGGAGTCCATACTTGAACACCGTCGCCTATTATTTCGTTTTCTAGAGCCCCGTCTCTGTCGCAGAACTATTTTTATGTTTGGACTGGTACTAAGAGTTGAGGACGGCGTTGAGCTGTTGCTTGCAGAACACCGCGAGGTCGTCTGCAAATCTTCAATAGTTTTAACCAAATTTTGTTTTCTTGAACCTTTATGCGGTTCATTAACAACTAATTCATTGAACTTTTTGGTTAATTCTGATACTTTGCTGCTTGAGATTGTCATCGTTTTTGCAGCTAGAGGAGGCCGTCGATGAGAATTCCCGACAGTTTTAATCTTAAAACTGACTTTCCTTTGTTGATTTTCTATTATTTTTTTAATATTCTGTGCAACATCTTTCTGCACTACATTCTCATTGCTTTTGAAACGATTTACCGTTTGTTTGAAATCTCTGCCTCCGCCTGTACTCCTTGAATCTTCGCTTGTCGTAGTTATTGCAATCTGAGCGTAATGCAATGTCACTTCCTCTTTCTTGGGGTAATTTCTAGATGGAGCAGTTTGTGGGTTAACTGTTGAATTTAGGAATGCTTGTTTTGCAGCATTGATAGACTTCATTCTTTCTGAAATTGATGACGTATTTGTAGGAGGTTGGATCGGTACAGAGTATACGTATTTATTGCTATTTGTTTGGTTATCTTTTATAGCCATGTTTGAGTCCGGTAAGATAAAGTTCATCAAGGCGCTGATGGTCCCGTGTTCCTTCCCGTCGCTGTTGAGGTGTTTGATAGTCGATGACAGGTCGTTCTTGGTTAACGGTTCACCTTCCATTAGCCCGTTTAGTAACATTTGTGATGGATATCTCCGACTGCTTTTCTACGTCATCTGAAACAATAAACGTATATATTTAAGCGTGAGTCAATAGAGCGATATCGATTGATCTAACATCGTAAAAATATTGTTAGAAACTAATTGGTTCCTATTACCTACATTCTTGGTACAGATCGCAATAGATTGTAGAGGGAAAGTACGCGTTTCTTGGATACGTTTCCACAGTCTAAACGGACAGCCCAACGTCTGATTGCTGTGATTATTGTCTGCGGGTTCTCACGAGATTACAGCAACGATACCATGTTTTGTTCAACACATGTCTGTAGTTTTTATGTGGTTTGCAAAATATTGTCGGGTGGAGAATTGCAGTGTCCTTTGAATGCTGTCTGGTATGTATGACTTGACTTCTAAGCTGATTTAAATGATAATGGCAGCCGCACCGTGACGCGTGTTAGAGAATAAAGAAAACTCATTGTCTGGTTGTAATGCACTGGAAAAATAATCATTACCGCATGGAATGTATTACAGGTACCTCTATTTATGACATACATAGACATTCTAAAGAATTTGCTAACTGGGTTTGCATACTTAGAAGTATTTATTAAACTAACTTCGTTTTCAATTTTGTTGACCCTACTGCATCGTCATCCAACCTACATAAAAGTAAATCAAATTTCAAATCAATCCGATCACTGTAATGCCAGCTACACACGTAACGATTAATCTGTGCAAACCAATTTGCGCAGTATGTATCGTGTGTATGACAAATCGTTGCAGATTTTTGTCATACACACATTCGATAAGTCTGCGCAAATCGGTTTGCACAGATTAATCGTTACGATTTATCGTTACGTGTGTAGCTGGCATTACTGAGCTAAATTCGACTTTTAATATTTGACCCAAACGATAGATATTATAGGCTAGCTTATAATTAGGTACTTAAGAATGATATTGACTATTTTTACGAGTAATCTTGTTAAATAATAATAATAATAATAAATCATGGTAGTTATATAGATAAATACATACTTAAATACAATATTAACATCCAAGACTCGAGCACAAACGTTCGTATTTTTTAAACAAATCTGCTCCGACCGGGAATCGAACCCGGGATCTTAAGCTTCGTATGTAGTCGAGTTCTCTAACAATTAGGCTATGCGATCGTCAATATATTTTTATCATTAGTTTACTACGAAATTGTAATCAGAAGGTTTCCCGCGATCGTAAACCTAAAGTTTTAAACAACTCTTAAAGTTTTAAACCTCAACCAAGATGGATTGACATCCATCCTAATTTCCGGAGAACGCAACAACGTTCCTTCGTGCCCTTAGGCCTTAACGTACGTGGTATCTTACTCGGTCTTTGCACCTGTGCCCTGCGCAAGAGTGCAAGTGGGGTCAAACACAGTCGTGATCAACTTTCCCCGACAACTATGAACTGTGAGGTACTATTTACTTAGAGGAATTGTAAACAAATATTTGTAAATCCTTGAATAAGACCCAAGTTAGAGTACCTATAAGCCTTAATTCTCAAAGCTATAAGCGCTTCATCAAAGCGCTTCACGCTCTAGAAATAAAAATCTAATTGATCGAAGGGCGCTATGCTGTTGTAGGTAATCTTTTAAAAATAGAAATCCCTTTGTAACTCTATATTAAAGAACAACCCTTTGTTACTACAACCTACCCTACGAACCCCATTTGAAGGCACGAAACCATACGGTACCGTCTTTGATCAATTATAACTGTAGATACACATTGCCGAACAAAATCCCCTTCAAAAAATGTCCGAACTTTTTTATTTGTTTGCATAACAATTAAAATCATCACCTACACAGAAATTTGAACCTAGTCTTTACATCATTACAGTTGAATTTCGGTTGACACTTGACAGCTAAACTTGACAATTTCACGCAACGTACTGAGAAAAAAGAAGGCCACTTTTAACAAAGTGGCGCTCATTTGGCTCGGACATTTTCGGGCGCGCGACTGTGGATCTACAGTTATAATTGATCAAAAGGGTACCGTATTAAGTTTTTGTATACCGTACTTTATTATTGCACTGCCATCGGAGCTCTATAAAATGTTCCAAGTTTCCAGTAAAACAGACCATTGGAAATGGTAAAATCTAGCTGCGAGATTTGTTTAATACAAGAGTGGAGCTAATACTTAGAAGCGTTTATAAAAAAATACTAGTGACACAGACCACGGAAACAGCCCGATATTTTTAATCAAAGATAATTTAAATGATACAGATCTAAGATTCGAATATATTATTTGTTCCATTCGGGGTTGAGTGAGACATTAGCTCCGTGGGGCCCCAGCGCCGAAATTATTTTCAAAGAACTTTCGTAACGACTGACGGATACCATTGGGGACCGAAGAGCTGGCAGCTTCCTCGCGCAACGTATCAGCATTGCTTTGTATATAGCGAGGAAATGCTGCCAACATCTTTGGAAGTTTGGAGTCATGCCGTGGGGGGAAACATTTAAAAGTTTTTCTTAGTTTTAGCAGTTTAGTTGCAGTGCCGCGCTTTTGAGTCGTTTCAATTCTCAGCAGCTCGGTTTGACGTTCATAACCGAACTAATGAGACTAAAAGTGTGGCAGTAGTTCGGTCCCGGACAATCAACCGAACTACTGCAACTAGGCTTCCCAACAGTTCGGTTTAACGTCATAACCGAACTACTGAGACAAAAAGTGTTGCAGCAGTTCGGCCCCGGACAAATCAACCGAACTGCTGCAACTAGTACTTTTTTTTATGGTATAGGGGGCAAACGAGCAGACGGATCGCCTGATGGTAAATGATTACCGTCGCCCATGGATACCTGCGTGCGACACCAGAAGATTCACAAGTGCGTTGCCGGCCTATAAGTAGTTATTTTATTACTTTTCTTTTATTTTTAATTTAGTAGTTCTTTAATTTCTGTTTCTATATTTAAATGAACCAGGACGATAATTCAACTTGCTTTTAGGAAAGATATTGTTAATTAAATTGTAATGGATTCTCATTAATTCGATCGTTAGTTCGCTGTTTTAGTGAATTCGTAATACACCAATTTAATAAGCATTTGCATGCAAATATCGTCCAGTACAAAATTAAATGTAACCGCATTACACAACGTGCGCGTGCGCCGATTTCCGCTCGACATTACGGGGAATAGTCAACAACTAGGGTTGCTTCTTACAATAAAAACTTGCAAGCTCATCATCATCATCATCAAAGCCTATATATGTCTCACTGCAGGGCACAGGCCTCCTCTCAGAATGAAAGAGCTTGGGCCGTAGTTCCCACGCGGGCCCAGTGCGGATTGGGAAGTGTGCAGGTTTTCTCACGATGTTTTCCTTCACCGTAAAGCTCATGGTAAATTTCAAATATAATTTCGCACATAAATTCCGATAAACTCAGAGGTGCGAGCCCGGATTTGAACCCGCGACCCTCTGCTTGAGAGGCAATAGGTCGAACCACTAGGCCACCGCGGCACGACAAGCTTTATTATGTGTTTTTCCAGATAAGTATAGTCGGGGTAAAAAAGGTTCGTCACTTTTCGACCTTAACTCGTTGATATAGAGTCGAAAAGTGACGAACCTTTTCTTACCCCGACTATACAATTTAAAAAGCCCCGCCTAAGCCCTGAGGCCGTATTGTCTAACGCTTCTGACGCTTGCCTTCGCTTTCACCATCTCTTTCTGTCATCAACTTATACCGTTTGACAGAAAGAAATAGTGATTGCGAAGGCAAGCGTCAGAAGCGTTAGACAATAAGCCTGCTGGTAAATAGGCTGTTATTGTTATGTTAGTGAACCAGTGAGGTATTCGACCCCATCTGCAGCAAGTTTATGTTTGCTTATCCTTTTGGGATCGCAAAAAATTAGACTGACCTGATGAAAACAGATTAAACTAAACCCTTGATGAAAAGCGGGAATAGAAACTTAGAATAAAACATGGCAATGTTTTATTACAAGTAATATTAGTAACATCTGCTGAAATCTTAATAAATATGATGAATGCAAATCTCAGCACGTTCGTTTGTTTATTACGCTTGCACGTTTAAAATGGAAGTCGCCTGAAAAGAACACAGAATCATTTTTATCCTGGAAAATTGTATAGTTCTCATGGGCGCGCGGTAAACGATTTGTTCACAGATGAAGTTGCGGCCCACGGGCAACAGCTAGTATTTTTAACTACATCTTAAGGCAGGTTTATACAGGGTCAGTATGCTTAGTATAAGTTTTACGTCAAACATTCGAATACTATTCGACTGCGTAAATCGAATGAACGTTAGTCGATGCGTTTGTCTTCACTTCGACTATCGCGGTGAGCTCGATCATCTCATCGTTGTAAATTTTCCGCTCGATTTCCTAACAAATCCTGCGAGTACGCGTCACTTTTCGAATAGTTTAGCGCTCACGTCGACAGCGTTAACTTTGGGACGAGCAATTTGTGAGCGTAAATACCACGTTTCACTTTCGCAAGGTGTAGTGAGAAGTAAGCAAACGCAAACGCTAAAGTAAAGCTCTCACATGCTTTCTGACTAGTGAGTCGTTCACGCGCGAATTAGTATAGTGAAAAATCAGTCTAAAAGTAAATGCGAAAAATGGCAAGAAGACAATTTTTTGCCTGGAGAATGCTCTTCAGGTCGGCTCTTCGACGACAATGCAATCCTTTCGACTTAGGGGTTCTGTGCTCCCAATAGGGAACGTGCACATAGACGGTGCTGCCAACTGGTGCCATAAGGGTGCCATCAATTTGAATCTTTTACCTTGATAAGTTTGTTTTACTGTCCGCATAGTGTCTCTTCTGTCGCATTAGTGCTGCCGCCTATAGCTACTGCACGTTCCCTATAATACTTTTTCTCACAAAAAAGTAACTTTTTCTCACAAAAGAAGAAACTTGACGTTTTCTCATGAAAAATAAACTTAAAAAAAAAAAACTAAAAATCATGAAAAAAAACTTGGATTCGATCCGAGGTCGGCTAGATCCGCGACCACCCGATTTCTAATGTGCTATTATGATCTGCTCGAAGTCGGCGAAATTTAACTTTGTATTCTAATGCAAACAAAAATAGCCGGAAAACACGAGTAAAAGCGGTTTTCTGAAAATGAAACATAGCTAGATCAGTTTTTCATCCCCGAAAACCCCCACATACCAAATTTCATCGAAATCGTTGGAGCCGTTTCCGAGATACTGATTATATATACCTATATATACAAGAATTGCTCGTTTAAAGGTATTAGATAGATAGATAGATGATGTTTATAAAACGACGACAACGTTACGACGGTGACGACTCATTTCGTTCACGCGCCGACTACGGAGCGTATTCAGCGCGTTGAATAATACTGAAACATATATACGGTGACACTAGCCGGAACCGCGGCGCAGCGTATATGATTCAGTGCCATATAACGCGCTGGACCCGCTCCGTTAGCGCCGCGCGCACGTCCCGCACTGCGATTTGTAGTGGCCTTCAGTTGATCGGAAAAAAAATAATGAATAGTACAAATCTGTGTAAATAAAGTATCATATAACCTGCTTTTTAATGTTTTTGAAATAATTTGAGTTATTTTATAATTAAAGTGAAAGAAGGATGAATAATAATGTACGATTTTTTTATTTCAAGATTGTCTTAGGAATATGTCTATTTTTAATGTGGTACCATTAATATTAAGGCATTTTTTAACAAGGCAGCACTGCCTGTCGCGATCGTGAGCGTGAACCCAACTTATTTGTGCATTGAAAAAGTTTTTATGCCGTTCGCAAAAAGTGTATTATTGCTTGGTTTTATTCACAGATAAGTTGGTTAGTCTGTACTATCGTCGAAGTGAGCTCTCGATTATGAAATTCGAAAAATTATTTCTGTCACATTCGTTCGATCGCACTTCGATCGTCACTTACTATTGCGAAACCGACTACACGATTCGATTGAAGTTACGTTTACGACAGTCAGTTTTGACGTTTATAAATTAAAAATGGATTCCGTTACTAAAAGACTTGTAAAAGACTGTTCAAAACAATAGCTAAGTCTGTGAATAGACTTCAAAGGACTTTCCCACAGCACAAGTATTGGTTGTTGGTTGCATTGCAATCATTCATTCCAATCAGTATTGGTTGAATTGCGGAATTGGTTGGAATCATAATTTTGTGTTCGCAGCTTATAAGTGGTGAGTATTTCGAATATATTTTACTGTTGCAGACTGGCTTTCCGACTACATACTGCGTCTAATCCAAAGAACTATACACGCAAATTAGATATAACTTTCTTGACTTGTCAACATTGTTCTGACGAGCAATTTAAGATAACGATTAAAGCCAATTATATTTCGTAAGATCGTTCTTTGTTTCTCTTGCAAAGTTATTAAATACACATTGCGGAATTGGTAATCTCGCCTTATAAGTTATTATTTGTGGTTCTCAGGTAGGTTCTGTCAATAATTGGGTCCGCAAAGTTAGGCTGATTTTATTCAGTAACTGTACTGATGCCTCCGGCGTTTGAGAGTGTGTTAAAGAGAAGAGAAGAGTTAAGATCGCCATGAGGCCGCACATTCGGAAAGTTATCGCCATCACTGCCTTTCTAATAATTATTGTAAAAAAAAGAAAACCAAAGCCTAAACATTTTTGTATGAAACTGTTATATTAATTTATAATACACTGTTTGTTATCCATGACCGCAAACACACAACAAACAAGTGAGACAAAACATTCATATACATAGGGTCATTGACTACTATCTAATATTTTCAACTGATATTTGTTTTAGGAGACCAAATGGATAAATTAAGATAACATCAGCACTATAGTCATCAACATAAGCCAAAGGATGTCCACTAATCATCGTCAGTCCAGCTAGTAGGAGGACTGCGAATGCTGTCTTCCTGTAAGTGGTTGCTACTCAAGGACTTTTGTCCCTCAAAGTTGTCTGCGTTTTGGATAACTAATATACTAATCAAATTTATTGACTGATTGATATTCATTACATTGTCATCAAATTGTGTTGGCATGGTGTGACTAACTGTATGTTTCATACTTAGATTGGTCAGTATGGGAAAGTCTGATACTATAAGGCCCATACTACACGGGCGGTTCTCAAGTACGTCTCAAAAATTCTCAAATATACTGTATGTCAGGCTGAAAAAAATAAAATATATATTGTAAAAATCACAGTTGTCCGTATACTCTTTTGCTGATGTTGATCATCTACTTTTGTACGTGTACTCTTTTGCTGATGATCTGTTCTAAGGAACCATAACTTTAGGATTAACTACATAATTATTTTGTTAAGCATTAAAGTAAAATTAAAATATTAGCATTAGTCCTAGAATAAATTAAGGATAAGTTGTTGCTTCGCCATAGCAGGGTCCATGTAGCATTCATCATCCCAGCCTATAAACTTCCTACCGCATGGCATAGGTCTCCTCTCAGAATGAGAGGGCTTGGGCCGTAGTTCCCACGCGGGCCCAGTGTGGATTGGGAACTTCACACACACCATTTAATTTCTTGGCAGGTTTATGCAGGTTTCCTCACAATGTTTTACTTCACAGTAAAGCTCATAGTCAATTTCCAATGTAATTTTGCACTCTATTCCGAAAAACTCGAGGCGCAAGCTGGGATTTGAACCCATGACCCTCTGCTTGAGAGGCTATAGGTCAAACCACTAGGCCACTATGGCTATATAATATGTAGCACTGTAATATTTATTTGTCATCTTTGAATATCATGGTTGCAATTAATAAATGAATATGAATAATATGTGTTAAGGCTTTATCTAGAATTCTAATTCAAATGTTGTACTTACAAAGCCACAGAAAAAGTCTGACCTATGCTCAACTTCTAATCTCATTGTGCATATTTTTATTGAGTGGCACTATTTTTAAGCTATTGCATAGCTTTTATTTTTAATTGAAATATGATTTAATTCAATACAAATTATTTATTTCATCTACAATTATTTTACTTGCTGCTTCTGTATTAATTAAATGAGTGAGTATGAGTATAAATATGGGTATACACCCGTTGCTTAACTTGTGTACTTACCATAACTCTGAAATTGGTACTAATTAAGCAATATTTATCTATCTTCTAATATATAAAAATCTTGTGCCACGGTCTTTGTTATCGAACTCCTCTGAGACGGCTTGACCGATTTTTATAAAACTTTTTTCTGTATACCTAACATGCTTTTATTGTAAAATCGATGATTGACTGTGACAAAAACGCAATGTTTGAATACATGGTCTATTTCTTCATTTTTTTAACTTTTTAGTTTGTATGTAGTTTTAGTTTATAGTTTTAGTTTTATTTTATGTAGTTTTTAATTTGTATTTATACTTTCTAGTTAACTTATAATTTCCCCCTTTAATAAATAGACAGTTAACTTTTTAGTTATTTTTATTAACATGTACTAAATAAAAGCTTATTTTAAAAAAACAGTTTCCTTTTATTTTTAACATTTAAGTAAATATTTATGACACGGGATCTACTACAGCGTAATTCATAGCGCATATTATTATAGGTAACGCCTTTGATCAATTATAAGATGACCTGGGAAGATTTATACTATAATAGGAGCCCATAGATTTTTACTGAAGCTTATTCTCACAGTACTTAGTGTTTTTTCCCAATTTGAATTGACACAGAAACAGTGTTGATGGAGCTCCTCTTCTGTGTGCTTTTGGCCCTTCGGGCCGATGTAAACTTGTCATGACCTAAACCTACCTAATGTTTCTGTGTCAATTGAAGTTGGAGGAAAAACGCGATTGTGAAAATAAGATTCAGTAAAAAACCATAGTGAGAGTAATAACAAATACCTAATAGATAAACAAACCTTTCTTTGTCTTGAGCTTAGAGCCGTTGAGGTTGCGCGCTTCAAATTTTTGTTGTTAATAATCCATCCTCTTATCCTTAGATAGTGTATAAATAATCTAAGCTCTTATCCTATTGGTTTGCCATCATAATTTAATTAGGCCCATACTACACGGGCGGTTTCCCGCCGCGGTTTCCCGCTCGACGGAGCTGCGCAGTGTAGTTTGCACCATACAACTTCCATATAAAATTGTGTCTAGTGGCGGTTCAGAAGCGGTTTCCCGCGGCGGGAGAACCGCCCGTGTAGTATGGGCCTTAAGGTCTTGCAATATAGATCTTGCCCACATGAATTAATTGATGATTGAAATGAATGATGATGCGGCGACACGACACTTCCGAGGTTGAATTCATTCATTGACTGCCAATGCAAAACTTATGGACAATTTCACGGACTCAAATTGAGTCACTCAATTTTTTTATGCTTGTCAATTACAAAATATTGATAAGATAATCTTCTAAAACCGCAAATAAAACAGGTATAGACATTACTAGTCAAATTAATATCGTAAAACAAGGCAAAATTGCTTATTGGATTTGACATGACACTGACGGATGACATTTCGTTTCGTGCGGATTCGAAAAACGCTGTCGAATAGTTTTGTTCAGTCACGTACGATATAGTTTGCGTTCCGTTCAACAATTTTTACTCGCAATTTTTGTTGCGCAAACGCGCCGCTAGAGGCGTTGTCCATGTTTCCATAGTAAATTAAATTTTTACGTAAACGCGATCGAGAAGTAAATACTTACCAAATGGTGAGGTAAAACTTATACTAAGCATACAGTAACTGACTTCGAATTCGAGACAAGTCAGCGCTGACCCGAGAAATACCCAATGTAAATTGATTTGAAGTCAGTAGGTACAGCGGTGGGGGTCAGCGCTGACTTTCAATTTACATTGGGTATTTCTCGGGTCAGCGCTGACTTGTCTCGAATTCGAAGTCAGTTACTGACCCTGTCAAAACCTGCCTTAATATATAAAAATCTCGTGTCACGGTGTTTGTTATCGAACTCCTTCCGAAACGGCTTGATCGATTATTATGAAACTTTTTTCTCTATATTCGGTAGGTCTGAGAATAGGTCGTAGGCTACTTTTGTTCGCGGACGGAGTCGCGGGCAACAGCTAGTTTATTTATAAGTGTCTTAATGTTTATCAATCGTATTTTTGTTTTTTTTTCTTCTTTTAGTAAAGTCGCCATCATAAACATGGGAGCATTCAAGATAGTCAAAAATATCTGAACATGACCAAATTTTCAATCGCGTCGGTACGTGCTTGTTCAGATATTTTTGAGCACCTTGACTGCTCCGATGTTTATGATGGCGACTGTACAGTAAAGGGATACTTACTTATACATAAAATTACTGGTCTAATTCGTGGTAACTCACGGCAGATGATACCACATAGCCCGGTGCTAAATATACGGATGTCGTGGATGTCGCAAGGAAGTGGCGGAGATATTATTCATAAGCTTTAAAGTGGGCCACGCAAATGAAATAGTAATATGAATCCAGTCTGGTCGACCACAGAATGAGAAAATTCGGGAAATCATTTAAATGGTTGAGCTGGAGTTGTTTATTTCAATGCACAATCAAATATACATGAAGTCGAAAGATGTTATACGCAGTGGCGGGTTGATTTCCGCAAATCGTCATTTTTTACTTAAATCTGACCCGTGATTGACCCATATCACCTGACGGAAAGAGCAGATGAGGCTAAAGTTGTATCTCACTGGTCCAGTAACAGCCTGTTCACTCTACCCTTGAAGAGCCCTAAGTTGTATCTATCTGGAAATACAGACGATGGGAGCGAATTATATTTCTTAGCAGTTCCTACTAGGAAAGATGAAGCGAACCGCTTCGTGCGGGCCAATGGAATAATAACCACATAAGGGTGAAGACGCTCCCCACGCCTGGATGTCCGTTGATATTAGAATACTTCATCATTATCCTCTCCTAGCCGTATTCGGCCACAGCGACTGTTTCCTATAATTCAGAGCGTCGCTGATGCGCTCTCAGGTGGCTGACGTAGCCGATTTTTGCAGCGAATGTTCTGCCACATTTATCATGTATGTAGACGCTCAAAGCTTGCTTAAGTGAGGTATTTTAACATTACATATTAGCTTTGCTAACTGTTGCCCGCAACTGTCTGCGAAGAATTTATCACTATTTCACGGGAACTATGCAATTTTCCGAGATAAAAAGTATCTCTTATGCTAATTCAGGTTATAAATATCTGTATGCCAAAATTGCATCAGGATCCGTTTAACCGTTTTAGTGTGAAAGAGTAACACACATCCATCCATACAAATTACCTTTATAATGTTTGAAACTTTCGCGATTCTCACTCATAGCTAATATTTTCGGTACTTAAGAGGCTGACAACACCTAATTTTGTTGAAATTGATGTCATTTAAACAGTTTTTTAAGAAAAACTGCTTGTTCTAGCACATCAAAAAAATTATATGTTAATATTCATCACATTTCAAAGACCGTGGATAGACTCGATACATAATTGGACGAAATCGGCTCGATAGAAAATAATTGCAAAGATAGGTCTTAAAATCATCATTAAACGGTTCTATGTCTTTATTTTTTTGGCGTATGCGTCTGCAATTAAAAACAGGAAGTCAACATATTCATACCTAAACCGCTAACGAGTCATATTTCACAAATAATCCACAGTTTTTTTTAAATTAAATATTTGCCCGATAAATTTCAATATACCCGGCTGCCCAGTAATAGCGGCATCTCGTTTACTCCGATACAAATAGACAGTGTGCGCCGACGTTAGTGTTGACAGCGTCTTAATGAGTATTGCGAAAAATTACGCTGACGTTTCTACGTTTATAATATACTTAAGTGGGGTTTAAAAGTGCATGGCAACCCTACTGGCACCGGTGGCGGTCGGTTTAGGCACACGCGGAGCTCTAGAAAGTTCTGTAGGTACGTGAGTGAATTCGAACTACATCTTGCTTAAAGCTAAGTAGTTTTTAAACGTTTCTTCGGCTGCGTATTTTTTAAATATAATACTGAACCCGAATTGAGATTTTATCTGACAATCCTACTAATAGATAAATTGGAAAGTTGTAATTCTACGCAGCTCATTCTGAGAGGAGGCCTGTGCCCTGCAGTGGGACCCTGAATTCTTATCACTCAAGCAAATGTTTTTGTTTTACGACTTTTTAAAATGGAGCACTTTTTTCCATATAAATAAATAATAATAAATAAATACTTCTAACACAACTTCGTACTCTATGATTTTTACGATATGATAATATGATTTTGTACACACTCAAATTCGACGGCGGGGTCACGACCCGCGGTCGTGGCGGGCAATGAATGAATGCCTTACACGGCACAGAGTATCGTAAAAATAAGAGTTAGTCTCAAATTTTCAAAACGTTATTACACCAAAAATATTAAGTTATGACAAAAGCCATAAAACAAAAAAACATTTGTTTAAGTGGTAGGAGTTTAGGGTTAAAAGGATGCTAGTGAATTACAAATAACCCGTATATATAGGCTGGGTTGATGATGATGATGATGCCAGACCTAAAGGTCCACGCGAGTGAAGCCGCGAATAAAGAATAAGTCTCTTTATAATCGGTTTCATAGTTTACTTGATCAGAATGGAACTAACCGTTAGTACGGACGTAAGAGTTGACCGACCGTTTACTTAATATGTAGTTGCTTAATTTGACTTTGACCAATGATCATGAAACAGTTAGGTTCAGAGTACGTGTCATTGTTTGTTTTCACTTGTTTATCATCTTGATTATTTGCTCAGTAGACGTATAATTTTACTATTTTAAAAAGAAATCGTCTTAATAAATATCACTTAGCATTCTAACGAAAACAGAAAAGGTCAACGACTATTTTTAGTGAATCGGTGTCTTAGGAAATCCTCTTCAACTATCAAGGTCTTACATTTTATAACATAATGAACAATTATGTAATTATTTCATTTAATTAACTTCATCAAATAACATTAACCCCGACAATGCTCACGTTTTGGTATAAACACGCGCTCTTCTAAAAAGGTCATTCATAAGGCGAACAAGGAAATACACATAAACGAAATGAAAATAAATAATGTAGTGTGTACAGTTCCATGTAAAACTAAACTCAAGATCAATGTAACCAACACAACAGACCTAATCAATAGGTGAAAAGAACAGCTTTTTAACAACGAACTGGCACACAAACCCATATTCCCGAACAAAAGAACTCATTCAAAATTCGAACAGCGTTTTTCGAAGGCAGAGAAATTCCCTAAATGTGTAAAGTGAAGCACCATTGGTCCGTTGATAACTGTACTACCTAACGGGATTGATCGACCAATGACGAAGATGCTGAGAATATTATTCGCTAAAGTAATCGATGATTAACGAATCGACATGGCTTGATTAATCCAACGCTTAGTTGATGCGGTTAATGATTTAGATACCGTTTGAGAGTCATCATCATCAAATTTGGAGAGATAGATAAAAGTGTTTTTGACGACTGGTGTATCGATCTGTATGACAAATGAAATTAACAAAAAGATAGACTGAACACCCTTTAAAGTTTTTAAGGTATAAACAACGACTTGCTTTCACAATCCAGAAGCTACTAGAACGAAGTAACGTCTCACAGTTGTCTTTTGAAGTGGTGTTTATGACAGTGAAAAGCATGAACACTTAGTTAGTATTCTAACTGCGCGTCCTAAGAATGGCAAACAACAATAATATATTGGTTGTTCACGACCCTCTTGGTATTGCAAATGACCCTAATTACTAAAGCACGTGAATATAAAATGTCATCCTTCATTTGAAACCAAGCCATTGCATTTATAGTATGTAGAATTCACCGGATCAGAGTAAGATGACAGTCATAAAAGCTCATTTGTCACTGTGGTGTTAGATTTTTTATGAGTTATATTCAAATAGAATTTTGATTAACAGAATGATGAGGTTAAAAAAAATCGAAAGTTAATGAAGTAGCTGCATACGAAAGTGAAAACAATTAAGGTTTCGATGAGAGAATTGAAAGGAAGTTTCAATTGTAAACAATGATTTCGTGAGAGCGTTAAACCAAATGAAGTATGATATATGTAATTTTACCATAGACAGAATAGCTGTAAGTATGCAATGTATGTAATTTTAATGCTTTTAGTGTAATGGCATAGCTGAGGAAATAATTTGAAATACAATCAAGTGGCGTTTTGAAAAAGACTACAGTAAATTACGTCATGCATGACTCTAAGGAATTCAAAGTTAATGCTACCTCACCTGATGCTTATTATTTCTAGTCTGATAAAAATCTTTCTAGATTCTTAGCATATTTTACAACCTAATCTTGTAAAAACAATGACTATACATCTTTCTGCACACCCTGTTGTACTGTTAAGCATGTAATTTACTCGCGTCTGTCACATAATAACGTAATTGTTAGTGGTTCCGAGATTTCACTAGATTGGAGAAACGCATAGAAATTTAAAGATACAAAGGGCCGTACCGTAACCTACGCCAACTCCCAAACCTCAGATATGTAAATACTTGTCAATTTACCGACGCCACTTTCACTTTAGAAATGAAGTATTTAATAATGTATGATATATTATGTAGAAATCACTTGATTCAATCAATTTTTTTCAAGTCAGTAATAATACACTTATTACAGTACCCTTGGCATCAAAATCCGAGGTGTATGTAACATGCAACATTCGGATTACTTTTCAATATTGGAATGGCAAAACAACCGTAAAAAGGTGCTTTTTTTCAATGCCTAGCTACTGAATCTTGCTAGCCTTGGTGAGGAATGTGACGTCGGATACTCCTTTTACCGCGTTCAATATAGGTAGTTATGTATTCGCCACACGGCTTTGCTGTGAAGACAGGATAATATAAAGCAAAACTTAAGCTTTATGCGTCATTTGCAGTAAATCACATACTTGGCTAGTACCTACATACGAGTTAGAGCGTCACGAACTCAAATGTAAGTAATAATAATGACGTAAATTCTCAAACAGGTCATGATTTAACCATCAACCATTATTCCAGCTACGGCTAAGCAAATCAATAAGATAATAGGCGACTGTCAATAGGTACAGCACCCATTGTTTGAAAGACGCGACGATCTATCATTTCGTCATTAAAAATGAGCTTAATATTTTGTACGCTGATAAAGTGATAGATAATAATGCTGTTGGGTATTTGAAAGATAGTGTAAAGGTAAATAAGAAGACTCATATTAAACGAAAGTTCTTGACAATGAATTTTATCTTATGACCTTGATTTACATTCAAATCTTTTCAGACAGGTGCAGGAAAAAAGACGAAATTATAACGATAAGGATAACAAGGAGGAGGACTTTTGGAACATAACATGAATATCATGTGGGTTTGGTTGAAAAACAAAGAAAGGAAGTGGTGACAAAACAAATAGAATTAGCATACTTCAAGTAATAATTATTATAATCTTATCACCTTCGTTACAGTCAATGTGCACCTTTGGCGTCACAATCCTTATACGTTGAAATACATTGTCTGCATTGTCTTACAATTATGGAAGTCTGTCGGTTCCAGGGCAGATGGTCAGGGCAGGACCAACCAAGAGCTTATTAGAAACTTCAATCAACTTTTTAATTACGTTGTCTAGAATTGTAAGGGTGATATTTTGTTTTCCAAATCATAATACTGCCATAACTACTCCGCTGGATTACTATGCCAATATAATTTCGAGGAAAGCAATGTCCTAGACAATGGATTGTTTTAGGTTCTAATGCTTGTTAATATTAGTAGTTACCTATCGATCACAAGTGAACTAAGCCTTATAGTATAATACCATTTTTTTACTAAAGCTGTTTGTAACCATTGAGCTATTAAATAGTAATAATAACTCAATGTTTGTAACAATGAAATCCTAATACCTATATTTAGAAATCACGGTCAGGTATTGGCCAGGAAAATAGTTTGAAATAAAGACTGTTTACTAAATAGAATGTTGGAAAGTAGGAAGGTTGGCATATTAAAATTAATAATTAAACAACACAAAGGGTAAGTAAAAGTAGTTGAAAGGATGCGGGTAGTTCTTTTGTCAGATTAACCTTCTAATGAGTTTCGAATAAAGAGGAAGGGATTCCCAAGGTTGAACGAACAAAAGGACCGGACGTGCAGACTTGTCAGTGAAATAAGTATTGTATGGAGACAATGGGATAGATCCTGTCGTAAAACAATTAGAATTATTTTGCAGTTTCTTCAAAATGTATTGATAAATTAAGATTTAACTTCACGAAGTGCGTGTTGTTTTTATGAATATTTACCGTAGTTTAATTGCATAAAATATCGTAAAGAATTGTATTTAATACTTATAATAAATGGAGGTGTATATAATTGATAACTACAAAGTAATAGCTTCTAGAGAATCTCATATTGTAGGCATACATTGATTTAACTAAGGTAAAATCAAAACTGAAGACATCTCGTACTTTATAAGTAACCTGGGTTATGCAAAGAGGTTGGTAAATTAAACTTTTCGTTAGTGTAGTTAGTGTCTTCTATTAAATAGAGTTCAAAAATCGTAAGGCTATAGAAAATATACTTACGGCATAAAGTGCAGGAAAAAAACTAAATTAATAAAAAACTGTTCTTTTTCGGAGCTGAAGGAAAGAAACGAAAAGATTTGTTGAAACGAAAATATTATATATAATACTACTCAAAAGATAATAAGGGACAGATGAGTTTCAACGGTAGTAAAATAAAAAATATATTTGTTCGTTATATGAACAAATTTAGTGCAAAAAAAGTAACTATTACATTATATTGAATTAACAAAACCCTATTTTCGACAAGGAATGTTAGAAATAATTATATTTAATTCTATATGCGTTTTACATTAGTTTCTTCAAACTCAATTGGCCTTTATTTTCTTGTGAGCAGTAAGTGTTGTAAATGTTGGAGAAAATGAAAGGAAAAGATGTTTACATTGTAAGTTTATGTATTGAAGTAAGTATAAACAGTTGTGTCGGTCAAGTTTTAAATATAAGAGAATACAAATTTGATTAAAAAACATATAAAATAGCCAGTACCCTATGTACGTATAGAGTACCTATTTTAACAGTAAGTATATCTTGGACATAAACCGCAGCAACCCAGAGGCAGGCACTGGCGTTTATTATAAAGCATTCATCCCTTTCGCGCACGTATATTGGTTAGAAAGGAACGTTTGAAACAAAAGTGTACAAAAACAAAGAGCAGTTCGCGCGTCATGAGAGCACGCATTGCATCTGCTACATTACTTCACATCGTTACTAAAGTTATTAACGTAAACTCTGTAATTGCAGCCAGTCGCGCGGAACCCGGTCTGACCTTAATAACTGAACGTTGCACATGTGGATTGCTTGCAGCTTTGCATTGAGTATATCAATATTTTGTTGTATTATAATTGCAGAACTAGGCTTAACGTCTACAAGAGTATACTTTCAAACGCCCTGTGAACCTTTACAATTGCTCGTCATTGTTCTGATGGCAAATTTGTAGGTTTGATGCTGGCACTACACGATGGTCCACTATGATAGGTCAGCATGTGAAGGGCGTAGTGGTATCGGAAGGCTCGTAGCACGTGTGATGGTCGTGGGATGGCGGTGGTGTCAATTTTTGGCCGCACATCAAAAGAATCAAAAGATCACAACTGAACTTCGCCATCATGTAGAAGCTTTGTTGCCATCGCTGGGCCGTCGCAACGACCAATTAAGGGCCCATCGTGTAGATGAGCTATCACGGGTGTTTTGAATATTCAATTGTGAGTAGCCCTGTATATATATTATCATCTTTAGATGAAGTTACAATAACTCCGACAACCCTGCCTAACTTCTCCTTCATTTAGTGGCGTAGTAGTTATGTAGTAAGAATGGCGTGCATTAGAAGAGACCTACACTCAGCATTGGGTGGTGAAAGGTTGAAAAAGAAGAAGAAGAAAAAGTTATGTAGGTAACTCAGGAACCTGGTGCAAAAAAGAAATTGCCTCAAACTTTTGCAGGATTTATCCAGTAAAATACAAAATAAATAAAAATAAATAATGCAGGCATGCAGAGCGTAGTAAAGTAAAGTTATTCGCGTAAAATCAATAAAATAGATATCTACTGGCCAACAAAACAAAGTTGATAAAGATTACAGGGTTTTATTAAGTTAATTAAGTTTATGTTACGGTTAAATTGGAGAATTTTTCGGTTTTAAGTAGTTTAAGCTTTTCAGACTATGCTGGTTAGGATCCATATTGATGCAGTTTAGTTTGTAGTGCGGTATCATTTTGGGTAGGTATATCGGATATTATTCCCCGCTTTATAGCTGCATTAAATCTTGCTTTAATTGGACAGATTCAAATGCGAATGTTGGTAATATTGTTATATTATTTTGTTCATGTGATAATATCTTTTTTTTAACTGTGAACAACATTCCATAGTTTATCTTTAAGGTCAAACCATGACGTGATATCATTAATATTAGATCCATGGCAATTACTTAAACGTGGTAACATGTAACTTGCCTTGACAGTTTGTTCATTTGTTGTACTAGTATGTAGATTAAACATAGTTGCTTTAGGTACATATTTTTAAGTTAAGACTTTGAAATCACTAGGGCGATGTTCAGATGAAATTTATTAAATGATTATATGTAAGGTAACAGCATCGATTTCTGTGGTGGTTCAGGAACTTTCGATAATGAACAACAAAATTAAGCATTCCGACTTAAATCAGAAATACGAAACTTCTAATTCCGTAGTACCTATTAAAGAAATATTCTGCTTTTAAAGTCTCTTAGCTAAATATATCACAAAAGGCATAAGTAAAATTAGCACGGAATTGAGTGCCGATTTTTATTACCACGGGAATCAGTGTCGTTACCTTATGTATTCCTCGTAGGTATTTTGGTGCAGTAAACTTAATGCACCTAGAGTTAATTCTCCCAGGATTTATTAATCCGTAATTCAGTGAAAACCTACAAATTCGACAGAGCCCCGCTTCGCGGGGCTCCTATTTCCAGGCGGTTTGCCCTTCGGGCAGGAGAAGCTACCTAACTAACCTAACCTACCTATTTTCTGGACTGAATTATGGCTGGGTGAATTAACTCTAGATGCATTAAGTCAACTACACTGGTTGTTGTTGCTTTATAGGATGCTATTTGATCGTGTCTACCTCTTTTACAGTTTCTCTGGTAAGGCATGTTCATGATAATTAAAATTGGCTTAGTTATTATAATGGCAATGGTATTTTAATTAGTAAAGCTCACCCAACGGCAAGGGGGCCATTACGAGATATAGACGACCAGATGGCCTAGTGGTTAGAGAACCTGACTACGAAGCTTCCTCAAGCTTACCTACGTACGTGTCCCGGGTTCGATTCCCGTGTCGGGGCAGATATTTGTATGAAAAATACGAATGTTTGTTCTCGGGTCTTGGGTGTTTAATTTAAACTATGTTTCTTTGTTTGTGATAATTTTAGTTTTAGTTTGTGATCTGTTTCTCAGTTTAGTCAGAGGAAAAATGAAAAACTGGTTTGAATTGGATTAATTGGGTTATGAGCGGGTTGTCATTGATGGTTTTGTTATATTTTCTTTTCTTTTTTTTGTTTGTTAGTGTTCTTATAGAAAAAAGGCAAAGGTCTCAGAACCATGCAGCTTAGTTTATTTTAGGGCCACCGGAGACCGAAGCGTTTCCGTTGCCGCCACGCGCGCGCCCTGCGCTTCGGTCTGTGGATGCCCTGAATGTACAAACATGTTTAGTTTTTAGTATTATGTTGTTTTGTGTGTGGCCTTCCGTGAGTTTACTGCGCTGTGGCCCGGCGGAAGACCAGCGCTGGTTTTAACTAGCAACATGCTGAGTCGGGTCCCTTTTGTGACAGCATTAATGTGTACATAGCTCTATCTATCTATCTGTCTATGTCTATTGTATTCTTATTTTTGCCTGTGTACGTGTTATTGTTGTTATAAATAAATGTTTTTCTTTCTTTCTTTCTTTCTTTCTATTTAAGTATGTATCTATCTATATAAGTATGTTTATCCGTTGCTTAGTACCCATAACACAAGCTTTGTTTAGCTTACTTTGGGACTAGGTCAATTTGGTATGAATTGTCCCCTGATATTTATTTATTTATTTATTATTTATTTATACTTTTACTGTAAAATGTGGCTAATTGATAAAGAAGTTAGCTGTATTGAGTTATGTTTTAGGTTGTAGAGTCGTTTTTCTACATACCTTCATGGGCTAGCTTTTGCTTGGAGGAGATTGCCATACGGTAAATAACCGAGTTTTTATGATTGGTTAAGTTAGGTACGTAGATCCACGATCAATCCAGAACATAAAACCGCAATGTTGACTCAATGAAGACACTCGAGACTCTTAACCTCACGTACTTAGGTAAGTTTATTGGTCAAAAACCTAAAATCGTAATGAACCGACCAAAACAACAGAGGCAGGCAATTTAAAAATACTTAATAAATACTGAATGCCTAATCGATAGCTAATAATAAAGGTGATTTCAAGCTCGTTTGTGAAATCAATGATGGTATTAAAGACGTGGTGAAATCGAACAGACTCGATTTTATCGACTACACACTTGGACAGTGTAATAATTAGGCTGGGAATTCCAAGAAGGAGACAATATAATGAGTTAATGGGAACTATAGAGCCAGATGTTATTAGAATTATAACTTTTGGCTACTTTGGCTAGGGTTGCTCTATGTACTTACAGGCCAATCTTGAAGGTTCAAGTCAGAAATCTAACGCCACTTATAATTTCTCAGCGGGCAGCGCAAGTGCTCTGTTTATAAATACGCTCTGTTTACTTTTAATAATTTCTTCCACTACGGTGTTATGATGAAGACGGCAAGTGGTCGTGTTGGAGAGATTAATTTCTTTACTTAACTAATCGTCATCATCATCGTCAGCATCATTATCATAATTTTAGCTATCAGTTACTTAGGACTCCTGGAAATAAGAATTTAATTTACCGTCGCAACACCACCGGGTGAATAATAGCTAACAATTTGCTCTGCTTGCATAAGCGTTTTTTATATACAAAGAAAACCAATTACAAGACTGCAGACCACACACACATGATATTGAGCGTCGAGCCATGCCCCAACTTCAATTATATTTAATCAATAACCGAACCTATTTCTGTACTAAGTGACATAATATAAAAAGTTAATGGACTTTCTCCGGTATTTATAATTTTTAATAGCTAATTTTGAGTGATTGCCTCGCTTACATCACTAGTAGTAGCAGACAAAATAAATACCTGCTCGGTTGGGAAATCCAAATTCACTGCACATATCACTCCACTAGCACACAAACTGAACTTTTGTACACTCATTGATGATTAATAATGTTATTATTAGGTTTGTTTAAGCGTTGTCTCTGCGGGTGGTATAATGTAAATATAAACGTGTCGAGTGAGCGGCGCGACGCACGTGCTCGCTCGCCGGCGGTCACAACGGATCTGACGTTACTGACGTTTAGACTTTATATGATGACGCTGCCTCGACTGCCTGTGCCTGTTCCATGACCCAGTAGGCGGATGCACGCACTGCGTAGGGCTCTACCTGCTTCTCGTATTGAAAGAAAGTTAATCCCATTATTTATGGATTATAGTTCACCGAACTGGAAGCCGAATTTAAAGTAATGTATTAGCACAGACTTGAACTAAGAACAATATGCATTGTCTGAGAAACAATATAACTTCAAGGGAAGTTTCAAAATATTGTCATTTAGACAAGTAAAACGAATTGTGTAAATGGGCGTAATGATTGGAATAAGACTGGAAGATAATACGACAGGAATTATTGACACACTAACTAAACCAAAACCATAATTCTAATTATAAAAGAAAATCGTGTTGTATTGCTTTACAGCGGCGAGGAAACGCTGCCAGCAACTTTGGGTCCACGCCGCGGAGGGAACCTTTTATAAATTTGACGACCGGATAGCTCAGTGGTTAGAGAACCTAACTATGAAGCTTAAGGTCCCGGTTTCGATTCCCGGTCGGGACAGGTATTTGTGTGAAAAATGCGAATATCAGTGACTGTGCCCGAGTCTTAGATGTTTAATATGTATTTAAATATGTATTTATCTATATACTAGTGACCCGCCCGGCTTCGCACGGATGCGATGCTTGTATTATGTATTTCCTCTTGAATCACTCTATCTAGTAAAAAAAACCGCATCAAAATCCGTTGCGTAGTCTTAAAGATCTAAGCATACATAGGGACAGACAGACAGCGGGAAGCGACATCGTTTTATACTATGTAGTGAAGTGAAGTATGTTTATCCGTTGTCTAGTAGGTACCCATAGTACAAGCTTTGCTTAGTTTGGGACTAGGTCAATTGGTGTCAGTCAATGGTCTCATTAAAAAAAATCTAGTTTTAGTTTAGTTATTAGTTACCTAGTGTTAGTTTATTTGTAATTATAATTTGTAATCAGTTTAAAATAAATAGTATATATTTTTAGAAAATAATAAAAGTAGGTAAACGAAAGTTTTCAACCAGTGCGTCCTACCCGTCATGACATACGGAGCTGAAACGTGGACACTCACAGTACGGCTAATTCACCAGTTCAAGGTCGCTCAGCGAGCTATGGAACGAGCTATGTTCGGAGTTTCTCTGAAAGATAGAATCCGCAACGAGGATATCCGACACAGAACTAAGGTCATCGACATAGCTCAGAGAATTAACAAGTTGAAGTGGCAGTGGGTTGGTCATATCTGTCGAAGAACCGACAACCGTTGGAGTAAACGAGTTCTTGAGTGGAGACCGCGTCTTGGCAAACGTAGTGTAGGACGCCCTCCGGTCAGGTGGAGTGACGATCTGCGAAGGGCTGCTGGTGGAAGCTGGATGCGTCTAGCCGAGGACAGGGCGCAATGGCGCTCATTGGGGGAGGCCTATGTCCAGCAGTGGACTGTTATAGGCTGATGATGATGATGATGATACGAGTAGGTAGGTACGACTAATAACTTTTGGCGGTGCATGCTTTTTGAAAACTATGACCTTTTCAAAAAAGCAAATATGTGTCATTGAACTAGTACAGTAGAAATGAAAACTATTTCACTCAGACTTTAATTATAAAGATTTGCGTAATTAGGATGCAACCGCGCTATGCAGTTTACTCGCACGGTTCGCTCTCTCTAAAAACACAGTAAGAACTTGCATGCGAGCTTCTAGCATGATCTGATCACTAAATAAAACACTATTCGTGTCACTTCCTTGAGAAAATATTTAATACCCGAGTTTATCTAGACTCAAGAACCAACCAATCAACCTAACCAAAGGCATTTCATTAGACCCAAGATCGGGTGCGGATAAAACACGACCTGTAGGTAATTGTCGGCCTGAACTAAATGACAATAATGTACAACCAGATAATTGACACCCTCATGTTATTGCTATGTAGGTCATTCGATAAGTTTATTATCTCGGAAAATCGCATAGTTCCCGCGGGATAGCGATAAACGAATTTTTCACAGACGGAGTCGCAGGTAAAAGCTAGTTTATTATATTAGTGGGATTCTTAACAGTATTATTAAAGTAAGTAACTGATGAACGGCCAATAAATCAATAAAAATACGACTATTTAAGCCACGTAGTGAACCACAGGTCAAACTCGTTCAGACATTAACTGAATGCAATGGACGGAATGACGATTACGTTAGCCATAACGAAGGTCTTTTTTTGATTGATCTCTAGTTGCACCATGAACACCAACGCCCAGGACTGACCTAAACCTGAATCATCGACTTTTGTCTCCTTGGTCGACATACCAACACGATCCACAGATATGGAGAATCTATCCACTATGCTCTACGATTTGTATCTAAGTACTAGTATAGAAAATTGGACATTTTCCTCCAATTAGCTCTAAGAGTTTTAGCGATAGGGCAAAATGTTTTTCTCCAATTTGCTATACCAGTTCTAATGATGCAAATTGGAGGAAAACAGTTCGATTTGCCCTACTAGTTGGAAAGGTAGAGCAAATCCAACTTTTCCTCTCTAATTTGCTCTACTAGTTAATGAAATAAATAGAAAATGAAACTATGAATAACAGTTTTCCTCTAATTTGCCCTATCGTTAGAACTAGTATAGCAAATTGGAGAAATACAGTTCAATCAAGTTCAAGGAAAGGTGCTTCTCTCGAATATTGTCGAAAATGCGATGGACATACATAATAATGTTCCATGGTAAATTGATTTAGGCAGAAAGAAATGATGAGATGACAAATTTAATTAATGATTAATTCAATTTAGGATTATTCATTTATAACGAAAAGAAATTTGGTTATAATTATTTTGCAGCACAATTACATTTCGCCAAAATTTATTTTGAACTGTATTATGTTTGGTCAAAATTCAAAATGGTCAACCCAAGTGGACGATTTCCCATTTGTATAATGACAGTAAATAATAATTATATTGTGACTTAAGAATATGAATAAAATAATTAGAATAATTCAGGAAATGACACTTAATTTAAAATTGCTAATTGATTCCTGATTGCATGCCACTTTGGTGAAATAATAAAGTAATGAGTGTAATGACTGTTAAATATACACCTTTTGTAACGATATTTCAAGCAATAAAAGATTTATGATATACGCTTTGGAGGCTTGCACAAAATTTCTGGATTATTCTGTGTTTTAAGAGGCGAAGTCACGAACAATAGCTGGAGGTGCTGTCGGTCGCCGGTGCCGCGCGGCGACAGGCGCGGCCGCATGTGGGTCATTATTACAACCAGCTTCATTGTTCTACAAATTATAACTTATGTTCGAAAGCCAAAATCCACAATTTGCAACGGCATTTTAACAGACTAGTTTTTACTGTATTTCGATGGATTGAGCTTCTAATTAAACGCGAACTAGTTTACTTTTAGAAATTCGATAGTGCATTTCAAATTCTAAACAATAAATAGCATCGGAAATGGTTCGAACTGTAAAATAATTAGAACTAGCAAGTTATTCACTAAATTTCCTATTCGACGTGGAAATTCTGTCAGCCTTTTGGGCACAATACCATGGTGACTGTCTTTTGTGAACGGACATTACATTACACCTACGTACCTATAAATAAATAATTCCACAGATAATTAGTTTAGTATAGATTACTTGATAACGTTGCGACGACGTTATCTTTGTAGGGCAAATGGTTACCCGATTAAATAATAATTATTATTTAACAACTGACCTTCGTGACGAACATCTAATATATAAAAATCTCATGTCACGGTGTTTGTTACCGAACTCCTACGAAACGGCTTGACCGATTTTCATGAAACTTTTTTTCTCTATATTCGGTAGGTCTGAGAATAGGTCGTAGGCTATTTTTCGCAGACGGAGTAGCGGGCGGCAGCTAGTATTAAGTATAAAATAAATATGATAATTATGATGGGACAGTTATTATTGATCCAGTCCCAAACTAAGCTAATATACATATACCATGGGTACTAGGGAATGAATCAAAATACTAATATAGCTAAATATATATGTATACACAAATACTTTTAGGTATTAAACACCCATGACCCGCGAAGGAACATTCGTAGTCATCGTACTCCTACCGGGGATCGAGCCCGGGACCTCTAGCTTCGCAGTCAGGTTCTCTAACCACTGGGCTATCCAGTCCTAATATTACGCCATAAGCACAATGTTAAAACCGCTTACGCTTGCAATAAACTGAACAAAAACTGTTATCGATACCCATACACAATAGACATTCTTCAATGATGAAGTAATATTTGTACAAGTCACGCAGGCTGCCAGTAATATAGTTTTTGCGTACTAATAATAGTGATCATCTGTAGTTTATTTTATCGTTAATAGGTACCTGAAATATTCGTTATTGGGTTATTAACAGAAGAACAGATAAGTAAGTAGTATTTAATACAAAGTGAACTTCGACTTTAAACATGAAACTACCGTGACACTATTCATAGTGAAATAATACGGATTATTCACGCCTACAATGAGTTTAACTCTACATGTTTTGGTCTAATCAGTTGCCCTTCCCCTCGGAGGAACACGCTAAGGCTGCTGCTAAACCCGCAGTAAACTTTGTACTTACTACTTTTTAAGGAAGAAAACTTACAATTGTATAATTGAACTACGTACCTACTAGTTTTTACTTAGCTACTCCTCCGAAACCAAAGATATATTATGTAGACGTACCTTCTTCATAAAGATCTCTGCAAAGTAAGGCCTGAATCACACTACATTTAAGTTACAAATGTGTTATAGAGAATGTATGTTTTATCTGCGTCTGGCAAAGGCAAATTATGTTAAAGTGACGGATAAAAATAAACGAAAGTTAATTTAACTGAAGCTTCAAGCATTTATAAATAAAGTTAATATTAATATACTCTCCTGCCGCAGCAGTACGGGACGCATCCCGCGGCATGCAGCCCTTAACGACGTCATCCGCCGGGCCTTGGTCAGTGCCGGAGCACCAGCCGTTTTGGAACCTTCGGGCTTGGTCCGCGACGACGGCAAGAGGCCCGACGGCATGACACTCATGCCATGGAAAATGGGACGGCCGTTGGTTTGGGACGCCACTTGCGTCGACACACTCGCGCCGTCCCACCTTCCATCTACAGCCATCAGGGCCGGTGCCGCTGCTGACTCTGCGGAATGCCTCAAGCAGCGCAAATATGTAGGCATCAGTAGTGCCTACATTTTTGAGCCGTTTGGGGTTGAAATCATGGGTCCTTGGGGTTTGAGTGCATCGAATATTTTTAAATCACTGTCGTCAAAATTAATCGCAGCTTCGGGTGACCAGAGGGCTGGCTTTTTCTTAGCACAAAGAATAAGCATTGCCATACAGCGTGGCAATGCTGCCAGCCTTCTGGGCACCTTACCACCTGGCAGTGATTTTGGGCAAGTTTTTTATTTATAAGTTTAGTTTGTATGTAGTTTTAGTTTTATTTTATTTAGTTTTTAATTTGTATTGATTCTTTTATGTGTTGTTGAATAATAAATATTTAGAAAATTCAAAGAAAAAAAAAGAAAAAAAAAGTTAATATTTATAAACTGTGACTCTAATTATAAATTAGCTATTTTAAGCAAGTCTTCAGAATGCCTTGGAAAACCCTCAGGGTTAGGGGGATGATAATTCTATAAGTTTTGTCACTGCTTAACCCTAGGTTAGCAGTTGACTCGAAGTTACGTAGCTAACCCTGGCCCGAGCAAGCCCGATTTTCAAACCGTTCGTTCCAATAATGAAATTTCGATGTAAACATCGGTTCTCTATCGTTTTCCAGAATTTCGTGTATCATTTCGGGTTAAAGAATTTATTTCTCAAAAGAAATTACATTTCGCTTAATGAGAAGGTAGATATAAATAGAAATTTAAGTATTTCTGAAACAGTATTTTCTTCAGATTTGTTGTTAAACTAACGTAGCCTACTGCAATCTACATATCTATAAGATGACATTTCAAAAAATCCTGAAAACAGCACGCTTCTGCATATTTTACGACAAACATTGGCCATGGCAAGTAAAATTATATCGAATGAAAGTATGGGAAGCGAAGTGGTCCCGAAAACGTCATTTGATTTGACCTCTTCGCTAAGTCGTTATTCGAACGGCCTGCCATTAATTTAATCCTCGACAGAAAGTGTTATTTACACTTCGCACTTCATGACAGCACTTCATCAATCTTAATCCATGTGCAAATGTTTTTCATTCTCGCTGTCTCCTTTACTTGTCATTTATATGAAAGTGATGGAGAATACAAGCAGAAGTGGTGTTGCAAGTCGTCAACAGTTGGACGAATTTTTTAAATGGCGCTATTTATAACCAACTTCAAAAAAAAGCGGAGGTTCTATGTTCGATTGTTATTTTTTATTTTAACGAAGAGTAAGAGTGAAAAAAGATTGCTTAATATAATGATAAGATAATTCCTCGTTTGAAGTTTTCTTCACGTATCTATTTCTGAATTTTTATTAGGTAGATGGTCAAGATTGGTTTTGTGGAGTTTTTTGTATCGCTGCAGAAGTGATTAAAGCAAGCTGAGATGTGCGATGCATAGGAAAAATTTGTGTCTAAAACTCCTGACCAGTGGTGGTGTAGAGGTTTAGCACGCAGCACAGTTAGATTTCCAGCGCTGGTCTTTTTTCTGGGTTTTTCTATGCATCCATGTTTCAGTTTGTATTTAGTATGAAATATAGATTGGTGTTCAAGAAGAAATAATTGTACTCAAATATTGTATTTCAAAAAATAGTTAGGTTCTGGGCTGAGTCGGTCCAACTGCTAGGACGATGTCTGTACAAGTTGATAGAACTTTAAAAAGATTCCAACTCAACCTTTGCCCTTACGTAAAGTCGACAAAACCGAGGCCTGCCCAGTTTCAAAACAAATTAGCTTGCAGCCGTTGAAGTTTATTGGTATGGATTGGTATGGACAGATGTCTAGCCACTGCAAGCAAAATGGACATTTAAGGTGTCAAGGCGACCTTTTTGTCGATGGTACGTCGGAACTGCAATGTGGCTGACGCCAGAACCATATTGTTTAATGCGCTCGCAATTACAACAGCATTCCCCATCTCTTTCTACCAACACCTTACACCTATTTGACAACAAAAATGGTAAATGACAAGCCTGCAGGCAGTTCTTCGTCCCTCCATAGAGCACCTCCCCCCGCGGGTTTGCCGATTAGTAGATAAGAGAATATATAAAGCGGTTACTTTATGGTAGTGTCAAATCTATTAAGTATAGTACTACAGGTGCTACAGGTTTGATACCATGACCTTTTCAAGTTGGTAGGTCAAACCGGACGCTACGGCTTAGCATCAATTAAATATTAGATTACTGTTTATTAGGAAGCCGGACAATGAGGAAGCTAGTCAGATTCTACTAGGGTTTCTTTCCGCGTCAAGTCGTTACCGTAATCGATTAGGTCAGTGTACTCTGGTATCTGATACCGAATCGGACATATCGATTGCAATACATCAAAATTGAACGAGAAAGTACGAGATACTTTGCTTACGTGTCACTGTTTAAATAACAGCTGCTCCATTTGCTTTAGAAGATGGCCAACGGAAGAATGTTTATTGATGGTGCTACTATCGTATTGATTACTTCCTGACTGATGTAACCAGAGCATAGTTAATCATCGAAGCCCTTTTATAAGTACGTGTTACATTGCGTTAAATAAGATATAATGATGGTAAAATAGATGCAAGATGATTGATTGGGTGTTTATAACATTAAATACTCCGTAGACTCTTATTGATGTCATCCGCCTTAAAACATCTGAGCTGAAGACATAGAGATGATACAACCAGACGTAACATGCCGTGCCAGTTACACCCTGGTTCAACAGGTCTGCAAAAGACTTCGTTAAATCTGTAAAAGGGTAATATATGTCGTCCGCATTACAGGAGAAAGTAGCTGAAGGGTCAACGGACGCTGCACCTGCTCCCGCAATGCTGCCTGACTGCAAAGCGTTGGTTGGGTAGAACATGAATTAGACGCAACACGACACTTCCGAAATCGTACTTCAACAATACTAAAAGACCGTGATTACTTTTCGTGTCGGTGACCTGATTTTGGGACCAAAATGCAGCCACATCAGTAGGCTTAGTAGGTCTCTTATAGGACTTAGTAGTATCGTTTGATGTAGAATAATACTTACTAGGAAAGAGAGTTTGTCATTGTCTGAGTTTTATGACTGCAACCTAACTCGGAATAGGTAGAGCAAATAGGGAAATCAGGACAGTGTCATGCAGGGAATGAATTCACGTTGATGCATGTGATAGTTTCCTGAATGAGCGTTTTCAAAATTTTACAATGAATCACTCGGGATGAGTTCCTGCAAAAGCTTACAAAACCCGAGTTCTTAAAAACCAAATTCGTGTCTACGCTTCGATTCCAGCTAAATGCGGTGACGTCACAGAATAAACGAGAATCCAGCGTATCAAAAAACCTGTCTCTTGCAATACCAGGATAAAGTTTTCCCTCCAAAAACTAGGCACTATGGTGCCATAGTCTAACTGTTACAAAGACACTCTTAAAATCGTTCATAACTAAATAATTTAAAATAATTAATAATTTTTTTTTTTTTATTTATTTATTGAATCAGGCGTTATCAAAAATTCAAGGTAGTTTTATATGACAATTAAAGTTAATTTTTGTGGGGTAGTTTGAGAAAAATAAAGTGGGTACTTGAGAAGTTACAGTGTCAAGTTAAAACATTAGTAGTTAGTTAGTTTAACATTTGGTAGCATAGCGTACGGTTGTGGTGCCTACTCTGAAGATGAGCTCTGGTTGAGTTCGAAACGCGTCAGTGTAGTTTGGTGGTGGTGATGGTTGGGTTTATGTGATTTGTGTGTGTTCGTACAGTGTGGAGGTGGAGGAACTGCATGAACACGCATTTCTTGCATAAACGTAACTATCGTAAGGTCGCGGGTGAGCAAAGTAATTGTTTCAGTTCATTAAATAATTTTGTAACATCAACTGGCTAAGGCCGATATCTTAATTTCATAATTTGGAATTACCCCTTCGACGTGTAATCAATCGTCTACGTATACCACACTCATGACTCAGCACATTTAGGCCATGTAATTTTGACAGCTATCGATTCGAAATCTGATACCTACAAGTGCCCTCATACTTTAATGTACGTGTAGTACAACGTGAGAACGAAAGTTGACGTTACCTTTAAATTGATCTTTCAATCCTTCATCAGTGACCTTTGGCAAGTGCTTTCTGGGGAAAGTTGACCAATAAATTGGAGTTACGAGTATAATCGTAATTTTACGGACATCAAGAAATCTCAACATTGATATATCGAGACTACACGAACTTAACACGAGTTACGTATATTTGCAACAGGGAAAGTTTTGCATTCCTAAGATTTATTTGATTTGATGGCAATTAGGCAGAATTGGCATGAATTTATTAAACAAAGCAGGTTGAAAAACAAGATTTGCTATGTTGTCACTTTTACGATTAAAGACGCAATAATGAACGGCAAAATTTTCTAACCTTGGCTATTATGGGCATATTCAAAAAAAGTGTACCCTGTACTTTTATTAAAAACCTAACAATTTTTGGGTTATTTCTACTCAGAATCAGCACTATCGATTTAAGCAAAAAGTGTCCCACTGTTAATTGCTAGTTTTGTGACGCAATTAACCATATACATGTTGTGCGGACCGTCACTAAACTGACTAATAAATTTTGTATGGAAAATTAAGGATAATTAAGGCAAAACGGGTACATTTTTTTCTGAAAACCCCCTTATTCTTATTTTTTTTCGAATATTTCATGGATTAATATTTCTAACAGACTCTGCACTCATGGCTACCATCACTTTCAATTTTTTCTTTCATGTCATTTAGTAAACTTAACGAAGTAAGAGCAAAAAAATGTACTGCTTCAATCACCAGCAGCATCAGAGATTAGATCGCTCTGTGGTCGCAGTAATGATTCTCCGGAATTTAGGTTACACCATTACAATTTGAAATCTTGCGGCATTTGTTTTCAAAAGTTACGGCCCTAATGGCGTAGCATGGCAATTAACGTCCGGACTACACAAAGAACCTCTCCCCTTACCAACAAAACTTTCCCCAAAATATGCTAAGAAATTAATAAGCAAACATTGGCGAAAGATATACAATTACACTACCTACGTGAAAATATCGGTAATATCAATCAGTTTGCGTAACAATCACGAGTATGACGGAGAACTTCATTACGAGAATGCATGTAATGAAGCCCGTCCCAAAAAGTCCCCTTGCGGCAAAAATTACCCCAAAAAACGTCGGATAATTGACGAGGTGAAGCAACTTTAATTAAGAGAAGATTTCTACGTGAACTGGTGTTGACTATTTAAAGGTGACATTTCACATCGCTCGTCGGTCGACGAGTACAAAAACTTTTATGTTCGTCGATCGTAGACTACGTCATCACAATTATAATTTTTTAAACATTAATTGATTATCGATACACAATTTGTGGGAAAATATGAAGGAAAACCTCCAAAACCTCTGGGAAAACTTTGTAATATATTATTTATATAATCCGGCTTCGAAGCATGTAACAAAAAAACTGAATTCAAATTAAACTGCACGGATTACCTGTGTTTCCAGCCAACAACGGATAAACCAGTCACCCTAAACTTTAAATGAAGTTTTTAACTTCTTAAATAGTATCCTATTACAGAAGCCAAGTCGAAGGACGATAGACTAATCCTTATATGGTTAGTAAATTGTAGGTAGATAGATATATGCATTACTAATCTACAAGTCGTTAAACCAGTCAGTTTTGGACCGAAAATAAACGGTCATTTGCCATATTCGGCGGTGAATGCGATGAAAAAACTCAACCAACTGGTTCCTCGTTTAGAAGACGGCTTAAAAGTGAATTGTTTAAGATCCGAGATAAGCCTACGAGCAGATAATTAACACGAAAAAGGATATAATAATGATGAATTGTAACATAGACGTATAATAAGTCTTATAGTTACTTTGTGTGTTACTGTGTTGTAGTGTAATAGCTATGTGTATAACTATTACTTATGCCTACATAACTTTGTAATTCGTACTGGACCCGCGTGGGAACTACGGTCCAGGCTTTCTTATTCTGAGAGGAAGCCTGTGCTCTGTAGTTGGACGTGAATAGGCTGGAATGGATGGATGGAATTTATAAGCCGCCATTTTTTTTTCACTTAACCTAGACTTTGTCACAGACTTTATCAAGTTATGATATAAAAGTTAGAGGCCTCTTGACACCATAAAGGTAAGGACGTCATAGTGATTAAAATAGTTCTGTTCTTTCTGATTATTATTTAATCCGATCTTGAATCTGATTGCATTTTTGCTCTATGTATTTTGTTTTCTGTATTGCTTACTATATCTGTGTGAAATATTGTATTTTCTTGTATTTGTGTGTCTTCTTCTGAAAGTGTTATTTATTTATTTATTACTTCTCCTTTCTTCATATATAAAAAATACATTCAATAAAAAAGACATTGTATTGTAATTATGTATGTACACATTCAACGAATTTCACAATTTGTGATTTTTCTATGACTAATATAGTTAAGCTGCCTAGCTTTCATTTACATACATTATGCGCAATAGTAGGAAGTTTTGAAGGACGCGTCATGTCTTTTTTCAAGTTATTCTATTTAAAAATATATCTCACCTAAAGTTAATGTTCTTCACACACAAACTGCAGATTCTGAAACAAAAGATACGGAATATTAAAGTTTGGATTAACATAAAGATAAGTAAATTGTAATATTTTAAGAAAGCTTTAAACATTGAGATAAGTACATTGAAACAACATGTGCAAATTCGCCTTAAGATTACTGCTGTTATTGCTAATTGAATGAACAAAACCAATAATGGCATGAGCAAAACCGTTAAGAAACGTCTCATTGATTTCACCAAAGACAAGGAAGGTCGTAATGAGGAAGTGAACCAGATACAGAGTCAGCAAGAAAACTGTTCAGGGAATGATGATGTATAATCTGTGGTACATGTTTTGCAGCCAAAGGAAGCAAGCAAACAGCCATTGTTCGTGTCACCGATGCATTGTTCCAATATGGCGGCATCGATTAAAATGCATAACGAATTACGTTTATAATTGTTTTGGCACGTTTCCGCAGTATAATATCAAATTTAATAGGTACTTGGGTGTTATTTTACTTTGGTTTCACTTTTTACTCTTCATCTTGCATCACTGTCGCCATTTGTAAGTGACAGTTAAAGTAACAGTTTGGTTATATGAGTGTACTCCACGTACGTGGAATTATTGTTGCTGTTCACTTCCGTTTTCGTTTGTGCGGTCTCCACTAGTACATGTTTACAATTGATCAAGAATATATTTAAGAAAAAATAATTACAATTTACAATTTGCTTTATCGTTAGCACCGAAGGGCAACGGTAATGCAGCAGTGAGTGTACGTATCAATAACTTTTCCTGTAGGTATGTAAATATTGTGCGTGAAGTATTAGGCAAAGGTTCTTGTATTATTTCGATCTATGTTTACGTAGCTGCTATTTAGATAATGACCGCATAACACAGATTACACATAGATACGATCTAAATTACGCCCATTTATTACTGCGCGTCGGTCGCCTAAACAAAGAGTTTAATTAAAGCCTGTAGCCTCAGGCTGGTTTACAATTATAACAAATCTGTCCAAAGAGCTATCGCAACCGATTATGACGTATTACTCAATAAACAAGTGCTGACAAAAGAACATGTGGGAGAACGAAACATGTTAGCATATAGTTTCAACAGAAATATGGAGCTAAAATTAGCAGATACAACCGAACTAGGCTGCACTCTTTTGTGAGATATTGTGGTTGGTTTTTGCATGGCGCTAGTTTTTGCATATACATGGTCACGGTGCATGCGCGGTCAGTGGCTGCGCGATAACGTTGCAGCGACGGCATTCGCGGATGCTCGATAAGTTTCATTTAGCGCGAAATGTTTTTGCTTTCCATTTAAAATTACAACTTTGCTCCATAACTTACTTTCTGGTCTACCTCTATCATCAACTAACTCTCTTCTAGTGCGATTATATGCCACTGCAAGATCGTAACACGCACTCACACTCTCAAATCGTACGGTATTGGCAAGAGTGCATTCCTGCAAGTACTTGTATCTCGATCGTGTTGCTATCCGGCTTTATGCATACACCTTTCCGGTCTGCTGCTTCGAGGTTTGCCGTCATGTGGTAACACTTAGGAATTCTATATCTGTAACTATCTCGATCCACATGGCTGAAATTAGCCCAAGCCTGTTCCTGATAGGTACTTTCCAAATTAATGTGCAATTCGATAGCTTCTATTATATACCTAAAAAGAGTAAAAAAATGAAGAAAAAGACTGATGAGCTAAAGACTTTATTGGCAGACATATTTGAGGATCATAGAGATGCACTAAGAAGAGATTTTCAAAAATTCTCACGGGATAGAGAGCCAAAGAGTTTTTTATTTCACGGGAGCGAAGTTGCAGCATAAAAGTACATTTTAGAACAAACAGGCAGAAGGGAAACCTAGTTCCACGGAAGCCTTACAAGGCAATGCTAAGTGGAGTGGAAAATGTCTGCGTTTACAGTTGCGGGATTAAGAACACCAGTCTGAAATTGCGACAGAAGCTAGACATGATAAAACGTGTAATGAAACAGTAAGGTCAAGTGATGTTTGCTAAAGCTACTTACATTGTATTTCATACTAAATACAAACTGAAACATGGATGCACAGAAAAAAACCCAGGAAAAAGACCAGCGCTGGGAATCGAACCCCTCAGCATTCCGTGCCGTGTGCCATTCCCCTACTCCCCTACACCACCACTGGTCAGGAGTCTAGACACGAATTTTTCCTTATACATCCATATCCCGATCTGTTAATCATCACTTGCAGTGATACAGACATTACTACTTACATTGATCAGAGGCCTTTTTGTCTAACGCACTCGGAATTACAATCGTTTTCACCACTTTTTTCTGTCACAAGCAAAGCTGGATTTAAAGGTTTGGAGGCGTCAGGGCATAAAAAGAGTAGAGGACCCTGGCCACAAATCATTTTCCAAATACAATGACCATCATTTTTCCAGTCGATATTTTCATTATCTTCTTTTAGCTTTATTTTTGTATTGTGGGGGCCCTCTATTGTTGAGACCCCAGGGCTGTGGCCCCGGATGCCCTCCCCTAAACCCGCCCTAGTCACAAGGTCTGGGAGCAGGATAGAAGATCGTGAATGCGATCGAAAGGTCTGGGGCCATCAACTTGATAATTAGTCTCAACAAGAACATCATTCAATAGGCGATCTACTTGTTAACCACAGATCTAATATAAAGATGTGATTAATGCTCTGGAAATTTGACATCGATTGCTTTATAACTGCCCTTTACATTTGCTAAGCCAACAAACCACAAATATATGCGGTTATGTTTACTAATGAAGCAGTCAATGACTCTGACGTCCAGTTTAATTTCACTTAACGTAAATTAAACAGATATAGCTTGTGTTTCTCGACTCAAGAACGAGAGACTAACAACCCTTGTTCATTCAGCTTGTAGGTATTTATTTAATAATTACAAGTACTAAGCAGGCACAAAAGATTTAAGATACCTACAGTGACTAATGAAATATGGTTTCGTAGAAACAAATTAGGGCTATGAAAACTATCACTAGGTATTTTAAAAAGTGAAAAAGCTTAAACCTTTGTCTTTTGTTTCTGTAAAGTATTTCTTCAAGTACACTTATATGTAATTGAGAAGGTTTTAAGGTCCACAGATACATATATTCTTAATAATTGATTGATTTTAGCGTTACTATGCGGAGGCCTAATAACTTATTTCTACCGACACATAAGTATGTTTACCCACAGAACCCGCCCACCTCTTCTACATAAAACAATGTACATATGTATATATCAGACATACCTAGCTATCACGAACACCACACAAGATGCATGCTTTCAAACTCTCTAAGAGTTCATTTTCAAAGCAACTAACAGCAAGCACACATTCGTTACAAAACAAAACGAATGATGTTAATTCCCATAGTATTATGTGTGTGCTTTGTGTGCATTATAACATTTTGTGCGATGTTTGTGATCATTGCGCCTGCATGACATATACGTACCTATATTATTTTATGTTGAAGAAAGGTGGGTGGATTACGCACATATATGTGTAGCATAGACGTAGTTTTGGTGCACGATGGGTTACGGAGCAGAAAGATGAAAAAAAAAAAATTCTATATTTTTGAAGTACTTTGTGGTTGCAAACTACAAAGAATTTCAAACGCTCCGGACATCGTCACACAACCTCCGTATACTTTGTACACAATGATTCATTCATTTCTCCATGTTTCGGATGAATGGAGCAACGTAACAAGCGGTTCTACATCACAAGCCGTGGCCAATAAGATGTAAAACGCACTGTCAGCTTTCGCTTGTTGCTGACCTATGAACATGTGCTAACTGGAGGTGAGTCAACGTCAGGAACGCAGTGGGTCAATGTTCGAGCAGTAGATCCGTTTTGCGATGAAAAGGAAACGATTTATGATATAATCGATTTAGTCTGACGAATGACGATTCAATCATGATTATGACGAATAGGAAAAATTAACAGGTGTAATGAAACTTGCATTAAGGGTATTTTACTTATTTCTTAGAAATACTTTATATTTAATTTGTATAATGATTCGAGTTTTAGTATATTTCCTTTGTCATTTAAGTTTACGCAAAGATTTGGTAGATACATCATACATACAGGGTTATTTTTAATTCACTGACATCCTCTTAACCCTGAATTCCTATCACTCAAACAAATGTTTTTTGTTTTACGACTTTTTAAAATGAAGCACTTTTTTTCCCATACAAATACACAGAGTATCGTAAAAATAAGAGGCAGAATCAAATTTTCAAAACGTTATTACACCAAAAATATTAAGTTATGACAAAAGTCGTAAAACAAAAAAAAATTGTTTAAGTGGTAGGAGTTTAGGATTAAAAGGATGCTAGTGAATTACAAATAACCCTGTATACTTACCTATAGTTTTAAGATTTGTTTGCAAAAATATACATACATACATAGGTATAATGTGATATAATGTATATGCAACTAGAACTAGAATTTATGAATAAAGAAATAAAGAACTAATGTAAATGGCTTAATAAGCAATATAGCAAAACTCAACGTCTGAAGCTTTATTTATTTATTTCACTAGCTGTTGCCCGCGACTCCGTCTGCGAAGAATTCGTTTATCGCTATCCCACGTTACTGTGCAATTTCCAATAAAATCTATACATCACATTGCATATAGTTACTTACATCAAAATTAAATAAAATCAACTAAAACTAAAGTAATGGCCTTTGCGGCATGGTACCGAAGACGCTGGCAGCATTATCTCGTTGGATTGTATGTAAGACTGATGCGTTGAGCGAGAAAGCTGCCAGCTCTTCGGTCTCTTGTGGTATCTCAGAGTCTCTTTGACAAGTCTTTGAAGAGACTCAGAGCGCCAGGGCCCCACGGACCAAGGGTCTCGACGCTGAATGGTACAAAATAATATTCGGCACCGAGACCAAATTATATCTGTTTAAAAAAAATAATCTTGATGAGTTTCTTGCCGGATTATTCTCAACAAGGATTATTCGAACCGGTGGTAGATTATTCAAAATTCATAAAATGCTTGTTAGGTTACAGGCGATACAATGTAACACTTAAACTAAAATCAATAAATAATATCACTTAACCACCTACCAATATCGCTCACAGGTATGAGAAAAATGGTTGCTCCGCCCGGCATGCATAATCTTGATAAAGCCGTCAGGAACGAGTTAATGAATCGTAATCAAAATTGATTAACAGCGGCGATATATCAAGAGACGCTGTTATCTACGCACACGTTACTGCAAATCATCAATCACAACAATTTCATAACTCGAAAGTGAATGTGCTTCCGCCAATATCAGGAACAAATAGATCCGAGAATTGATAACGAACCGTAGAATTAGAATAACCAATAGTGAAATTTGGAACCGGACAATTTCTGTAAAAAAGCAGGTGTGTGAAATTTGATTCGTAATGGCGCCGAGGTATAAAAGTAAATTTCTGCACGGATATAAAGTGTCATCAACATACGTAGACATTACAGAACAAACAATAAGAGAATAAAATGTTTGAGATAAAGACGCGCTGGGCCAATCAACTTTTAAACCGACTATAATCTGTCCGCGACATTTTTCAAACAATTGCAGATTTTTGTAAGTAAACATGTTTTTTCTGTAATTTAATAGATGAATAGCATGAATACATGCCGTCCTACGTAAGTTTAACCTATTAAACCGTGAAATATCTTGTTGGAAGTACGATTTTTTGGTAACGCCAGAGACAATTTTGGTAACGCAGGAGACGCCTAAAACGTCGGTTTAAAAGTTGATTGGCCCGCATACGGCTAAAAAGCCATATATTTATTTTCCAAGCTCAGTCGTATACCTATAAAGAAGTTAGTTGATCCGAAAATTTAATTATTGCAGAGACGGTGATTCAGAAAGGGTTCCATTTCATTGTTATGTAGGTAGGTACCTTAATCTACTAAAACCTATGAAGACATGAAAAAATGTGTGCTCATTGACAGCGGCACAAGTGAAGAAATGCCGATATCGATTGTGGAAGGAAATAAATACGAAAACATTTTTTGTTCCTCTTATTCTTTTCCTTATTTATTCTAGTAGGTCAATTGCCGGCAAACTAAGCAAAGTTGCACTATGAGTACAGGGAAACGTATAGATAAATATATATTTACTTAAATACACTTTAACATACGTAGATCTGATTGAAAAAAATATACCTTGTTGGTTGAGTTTCTTGCCGGTTTCTTCTCAACAGGGTTTTTCCGAACCGGTGGTAGATTCTTCGACGTTCATAGGAGCATCAATTGATGCCTAAATTGAATAAAGAGTTCTGACTTTGACTTTGACTTTATTTTTCATACAAATATCTGCCTCGACCGGAGTACGAATTCATAGTCAGGTTCTCTAACCATTGGCTAATGGCTATCCTGTCCTTTTGGTTGCATACTAGCTTTTGCTGGCAACTGCATGAACTCCATCTGCAAAGAATTCGTTTACGCTATCCCGTGGGAATTGTGAGATTTTCCGGGATAAAAAGTATCCTATGTATTAATTCTGGTTATAAACAATCTGTGTGCCAATTTTCATCAGAAACCGTCAAACCGTTTTAGCGTCAAAGAGTAACAAATATATACATCCATACAAACTTTCGCGTCTTTAATAGTACTAAAATTAGTTCTATGACAGACTTAGAAAGATCCAGGCAGGTGTAGAGCCATTGAGTCATCTGTAGCAAATTTATACTATTGGCATTATGTTGTTGGTTGTTCCAGACGGAGTACTTTCTAATGGTCCGTGTCATTGATCTGCGGCCACTCCCAGGGACATGCTCTGTTGTTTGGATAACAGTATAATGCTTGCACTAGCTAGACAAAAGGTATAAATGAAAGTGTGTTGAAGGAAAAGTGTTTTTTAGGTACAGTTATGACCAAATATGCTATTGTTGTCTCCTTTGTCTCAGTCCTCGGATTAATAGAGCGGCAAATTTTTTCAAGTAAAGTAAATTTATAGCTGATTTACTTGCTGCATCGTCATCATCACCAGCATAGCTCGAAGAATCGCCAGAATGAAGTGGCAGTGAGCAGGGCACATCCCACGTAGAACTGGCAAATGGGGTCAAAAGGTTCTCGAATGGCGTCCACGGACCGGAAGACGCAAGATCTGTTTGGCGAACCTTGGGGAGGCCTATGTTTAGCAGTGAACGTCTTTCGGCTGAAATGATGATGATGATATTGATGATCGTCATCATCATCATCAGCATTGCTAAACAAAGGTATCCCCCTTAGGACACCACAGTGAACAACTACTCGCTACTGACATCCACCGATTGCCTGAAATTCTCGCGATGTTCATTATTTGTTAAGTATAAATTAAGTATACTTTATGCAAAGTCGGTGCATTAATGGATGCAAATGTTGCCAGCGATGCTAATTATTAGATTTGAATTAATAGAAACCAAGTATTTAATGATCTTCCCACCGAAACAGCTGGTGCGGTGTTCGAAAGATCAGTTTTCAAAATGGCAGTTTCTTTCATTAGCACATTAATGTGTTGCCAGCGTAGCTGTTGTGACACGCCACAAATCAAATGTGATACGGACAGCCAACCTAACAGGTTAATCGATTTTTAATGAAGCAACATTGGCACACTTGACATTTTCATTTAGCTTTCATTCGCTGAACTGGAGAAAATATTGTGGAAAATTCGCCTTTTATGAACAAAATATTACAGAGCTGGTTTTAAGAATGTGTGTACAGTGTTGAAGCTTATTCCTAGATTCAATATAAGACCATCTCTGGATGCATTCAGATAATGGTGACAGGTAACTATGGGTCATGGTCACATGATCAGCGATCGTATTTATGAAGAGATAGATAATATTAATATTATGTTATTAACGCGCCTAAATGTAGCCTATAAAAGGCGAGAATTGCAGCCTTTGTTATGCTGGCGTGACGTCAAAGAAAATAACAACCATATGCCTTTTTGTTACGGGAATAAAGACGACTGTATTATCTAGTTATATAATTACTAGCTTTTGCCCGCGGCTTCGCTCGCCCATGAGAATTCCAAAGAACCAAGATATCAAGCAAGCAAGCATACAGGCAAGCAAGCATACAGGCAAGCAAGCATGCATGCAAGCATGCAAGCAAGATGCAAGCAAATGCATGCACGCTTGCTTGCTTGCGTGACAATGGGTGGTCAGAAGTATATTATATTCTTTCGAATAAAAAAAGAATTTTTAAAATCGGTCCACAATTGACCGAGAAATCGGTGAACATATCTACATAAAAAAATACATAAAGTGGAATGCATAACCTCCTCCTTTTTTTGAATTCGGTTAAAGAGCCCTTTGCGGCCTACTTACAGTATAAACTTTTTCCCGTTCCCGTGGGAATTTTGGAAAGTCCTCTCTCATTGCTCAGGACTACAGTCCCCAAGCAACCTCATGCCGAATTTCAGCTTTCTACGACCAGTAAAACGAAAAATTCCGTTTTTCCCGTTCCCGTGGGAATTTTGGAAAGTCCTCTCTCAATGCTCCTCTACACTCCCCAAGCAACCTATATGCCAAATTTCAGCTTTCTACGACCAATAAAACGATAAATCCCGTTTTTTCTTTATCCCGTGGGAATGTCCAAAAATCCTTAAAACTGTTTTTTACTATTATAATTACCTACTTCTATGCCAAATTTGAAAAGTCTAGTAATTATAGTTCATAGGATTCCGTTGAACTGAATATATAAATCCCGTTTTTTCCGTATCCCGTGGGAATTTTGAAAAATTCTGAAATTAATGTTTTAACTATTGTAATACCTACTTGTGTATCAAATTTGAAGAGTCTAGTTATTATAGTTATCAGTAACTGAGATACGGTCACTCGGAATCGAATATATAAATCCCGTTTTTTCCCGTTTCCGTGGGAATTCCCAAAAATCCTTCCTTAGTATCCACTACCAGCATCCGCCTACCTTGTATAAGGTATCTATGTGCAAAATTTCAAGTCTCTAGGTCCAGTGGTTTGGGCTGTGCGTTGATATATCAACAGTCATTTAGTTTATTTAGACATTTCAACCCCATCGCACCCCATCCAGGGAGATGGTATTTTACGTCCGCCACGTCGGATTTTAAAACCGTTATTGTTTTCATAACCAGCGACCCGATAAACCATAGAAATAACACCCATGTTGATTTTCAGACTTTGTTACCCCTTTCCCCCCTTTTAGGGGTTGAATTCTCAAAAAACCTGAAACACGTGTTTACTCATTTACCATTAGGAGTACTTCTGTGAAGTTTCAAAAAAAATAGTCGAACTAATCTTGTTTCCCCATACAAAGTTTGAACCCCCTTTTCACCCCCTTAGGGAGTGAATTTTGAAAAATCCTTTCTTAGTGCACCCCTAGACCTTATAAGGAACCTACGTGCCAAATTTGGAATCTCTAGGCCCAGCGGTTTGGGCTGTGCGTTGATATGTCAGTCAGTCAGTCAGTCAGTTTCTTCTTTTATATATATAGATGTTTATCCATTGTCTATTACCCATGTACAAGCTTTGCTTAGTTTAGGACTAGGTCAATTTTATTGGTGTCAATTGTCCCATGTTTTTTTTTAACAAGTACTTATTTTAATTATAACAGAAATTGTACAGTCGGCCAAAAATATGGTCTACCCCCCTACGGTCGAAGTTCATTTGCACGTCATGATACAACGAGATCGATTTTCCCTTGCAATAACATGATGACAGTGACTTAGGGATATTTAGATGTCACAGAAACTTTTGTCAAAACTGGTAGACCACTTTCTTGGTCGACCGTACCTATCGGAACTGCAAATCTAAAATTCAAAGCAGTTACATATAACCGAAAGTAAAGACGAAGGAATTATGTGCAGTTTACGTAAATTGGAGTCAATTACGTGTGAAATTGGTTGATTTACGATTTGATTCAGCAATCAATTCAATAATTAGAATGTTAATTCCTTACTTTCGACCTATATCGGAATTGCGCGATCTGCAATCGTATTTGGCAATTTTCTTAATTATTCTATCACTAGCTGTTGCCCGTAACTCTGTCTTCAAAGAATTCGTTAATTGCTATCCCGCGGGAACTATGCAATTTTCTGGGATGAAAACTATTTCCCTTTACCGGGATTCAAACTATCTCTATCTCAAATTTCATCTAAGTAAATCGGTTTAGTAGTGGTTAAAGCGTGAAATAGTAATAATACGAACAGAAAGTGATGTGTCTTGTGATGTTGTAAATAAATGTATTTTCTTTCTTTCTTTCTTTCTTTCAAAGTTACCTACTTTCGCATATATGTATGTATTGTATAATATTAATAAGTGTATATTACTATATAATAATGTGATATTAATATTACTATTTAATTCAATTTTAATTCTTTGGTTTCATTTGATCAAATTAAATTTTAAACTTGATGAAATTATGGTTAGTTTGTTTTGGTTTTACATACGGATGATTTAATTAAAATTATGAATGTTTTGTTTTTGAATAAAATTTCTAGGCATTAGACATTATGAGCTGACAGTGTACTTGGAACAAATTAGATAGTACATAATACCAGTATAACATTATATTTTTATAGCTTTGGTCTACAAGTTTAGTATAAACTAGCTTTTGCCCGCGACTCCGTCCGCGTGGAATTTTTATTTTATCCAAACAATTTATTTTATCCAATTTGCTTTTTCATCAATTATGGCTCTTCTTTAGTTCCTCGATATAAAAAAATTAACCCCCCCCGCACCCCCCCCAACCCCGCAACCCCCTCCCAACCCAAACCCCCCACCCCCTCCCAACCCCAACCCCCCACTGAACCCCCCCCCGCACACCCGCGTTCACATTCACCACCGTACTCCCAGCTTCCTCGATAAATGGGCTATCTAACAATGAAAGTATCGTATCTTTCTTATTTGTCAACCGATTCTAATGAAACAAACACTAAATGTTAATCCAAGAAAATACCAACATATCAATGAAAACCGCATCCTTCTAGGTTAAGCCGTTTCTGAGATTAGCGCGCACAAACGCACAGACAAACAGACAATAATTCTAAAAATCATTGTTTTGGGTTCTATTGCGCTAATAAATAGCCCTAGTGACAGTTTTTCTCAAATATCTTCAATGTACAGACACCGACTTTTTACAGATTTATTATATGTATAGATAGATAGATAAAAAATGGAGAAGTCGAATCGAAGCAGACGCAAAACGGATGTCCGTCCGTGCGCCCGCGCCGCCTCGGGTTATTATCGCCACGCTTACGCTTCGTATACCTACATTGTCACACAAAATTAATCCAGGACATTTCAGGGGATGGTTAGAAAACTATTAAAACAGTAACAATATTTCATCGAAATTTTTAACTCATGAAAAAAAAATTTTTTAAAATTTACGACTGCAGCACTGATTTTCCGCCAACCATACACCGTTGGCATATCGCCTGATTATTGTCGAAGAGGCACCCTTGGCTGTGGTTTGACGCTCGTGACTAGAATGCTCAGGATATTCTGCGGCCATATTGGCAGAGTTTGTCGCTCTCTGACGTAGATGCATTAATCAATAGAGTGGTCATATAGGTAACGCCACGAGAGCTGAGGCGAATGATTAACACACACAGATACAAAAAGTACTGATTGCAAAAAAAGTAGTGAATGAATGAAATGAATGAGTGAATGAAAATGTGAAGTTGTATGATCTTATGATGAAATACCTACGCGATACTATGCATATTATAATTTTTATTTTTTCATATACATACTTAACCTATTTTAGAATTAAAACAATTTGAAACTGATAAGAAATATTCGTAATAAAAAATCGGTATTTTATAAATAGCGAAAAATATGCTTATCTGATTTAAACAAAACAGATCAAAATATATTTTCCTAAATAATTCTTAACGAAATAGGTTGAAGAAATGTTTAGTATATCTTGTAATTCACTGTTGAGTCTGTTGAACTTGCTATCGGTACGAATAAATGCCAAAATCCCGCTGTCACTACATGACGTGTTGTTGTGTGCGTGACATCAACTCTCATGGCTTTAACTATACGCGCTATCCAATTGTGCGACACATTAGATTAGTGAGCTATCAACTTATCACTTACACCATAAAAGTACTACTTTTCGCGATAGTCTTTCCTTTACTCCCACATGGCACAAAGCTATTTTAGTTATTAGAATTATTTAATGGCATATTTACTTTGTTTTTTGTAATTATATTACCCTGTGGCTAAACATTTACACTATTGATATAGATCACAATCCTTACTGATATTATTATAAATGCGAAAATTATTTCGTCTGTCTGTCTGTTACCTCTTTATGCGTATATTTCTGAGCCCATTTAGATGAAATTTGGTATGGAGATAGTTTGAGAACCTGGGAAGTGCCTATACATATACGTTGTTCGGATATTTGTATGTTACATTTAATTTATATAAGTTTTATCTACCATTTTAGTTAGTCAGTTCTACCATTTAACTAATCAATTACAGAAAAAATCTAATAACATTAGTAAAAAAGGACACAGGCAAAATGACATCACTATAGGTACATATGTGTCAACGAGATGCAAATTTAAGTTAACGAAGCACCTAGGTCATTTCTTCAAACCTCAGCTAAGAATAAATCAAGAGTACGGCCTTAAGGAAAACCTAAGGTCAGTTGTGTAAGTGCAAGGAATTTTAAAATAGCTGCAGTAAAAATTCCCAACATGTTTTGCAATAAAACATGTCAGCTGACTTAGATGGAAAACCCTGACGTAAAGATAACGATAAAGTGACACAAATTACTGGTAATAACGGTAAGAAAATCTTAATAAAACCAGAATAATGACATGAAAGTAAGTCTTCATATCTACTACGGTATATGTCTTTAGATGCAATACCTCGCATAGGTTACTATACACAACCTTCGACAAATAAATAATACCTACTGATGTTGTGTAAAAAATTTAGTCGACCGGTATGCTTAAGTATATTAGTTTATCGCGCGGGTGCTTATTATATTCACTATTAAGTATATTTCTTTTTGTCAAACGGTTTAAGATTGTGACAGAAAGAGACATTAAATAGTTTCCTTAAAACAAAATCAACATAAACTTAAAACATGGCTTCTGCAAAAGGTACATGGTGGTATTAATTGGTGGTTGTGCATGGCTTGTACTACATCGCTGAATATTTCTCTTCTTTAGACCAAGAATAAATAATTATTGTATGCTTTGCTTTGATTACGGTTTTAATTGAAATTGGTGTACCTAATTTGCGTGCCATATACTGGTAAAATATGTGAGCTATTCATATTTATTGTGTTAACTTAACTATCTTTATGTGCCATATTTCGAACCAAATAAAGTTAGGTACCTACCTGTATTTGTATTGTATTTGTACAGCGCCACGCCAATGATAAGTATTCAACAATAATGTGTAAGGTAGAATTAAAGTGAAAACATGTAACACGTCTCACGCATCTGTCATTTTCTCACCCTCTAACACTTTTCCTAAGAAATCCAAAGCAAAGGATGTAAGATCTCTCTTAACCATATATTTTAAGCAAATAAGTTGCGTGCGCGCACTGATGACTCGCTCAGCGAAAGGTGTCTGATCTGAAAGTGGCACGTCCCTTCTGCCCACCCCATCAGGTATTATAGCGTTGTGGTTGTGTAATTAAGTACTGTAACAGATTATACTTACGTAAAGATGATGAATTGTGTGTTTTCTCATTTAAATGACTTTGTTAATGCTGTGATATTAAGAACTTAACCTTATCTTTTGGTAATTATATGGAAGTAAAAGATTATAATTGTACCATTTATTGCGTTGTAGGTACATGTAACTTAGGAGCCAAAGTGGTTAATTTTACCTATAGATTCAGTTAAACTATTGTTTTAGGCTAAGATCCTGTAAAGATAGTTGTGTAAGTGTGGTTATAAAATAAAAAAAAAAATAATAAAAAAAAAAAATAGTGGTTTTACTGAAAAGTAACCGTAATATCTTCGTGATAATTATGCTCAAGTGTGGCCAAGTCTATCAAGTTATGGTAAGGAAAAAAAAAAACAGAAAATACTGGATGTTTAACAAATTATATTCTTCCGAGCTGTATCGAGTATACAGGGTTATTTTTAATTCACTGACATCCTCTTAACCCTGAATTCCTATCACTCAAACAAATGTTTTTTTGTTTTACGACTTTTTAAAATGAAGCACTTTTTTCCCATACAAATACACAGAGTATCGTAAAAATAAGAGGAAATTTCAAATTTTCAAAATGTTATTACACCAAAAATATTAAGTTATGACAAAAGCCGTAAAACAAAAAACATTTGTTTAAGTGGTAGGAGTTTAGGGTTAAAAGGATGCTAGTGAATTACAAATAACCCTGTATAGGTAGTTGTCAAACTCAATTAAACTATTCTGAAAAGCTTTTAATCTCATAATTCCAGACTTTTTCTAACAGGCAGTGGCACAGACCAAACCGACACCCAGTTTTGTGAATTCGGAAATTATTTCTACAAATTTAAAGTTCACCTTCTATTGAAAAAATGGTGAACATATTAGTAACCTACATTCAACAGTTATTGTTACTATAGATTTGTACTTTATAAAGCCTGCCTATCGTCTGATGACATTAGGGAGACAGCAGGACCAGTCTGGAAAAGGGAAACAGATAAACGACCGGAATGGAAAAATATTGGAGAGGCACATGTAATTACCCGAGAACTTACGAGATTAAAGAAATGCTCAGTAAAGTATGCATAAAAATTTGCTGAAAAATCCGAATTAGTTTTATAACATAGCTCATTTACACTCGCGTACGAGTGGCGAGACGAACTGCGAGACGAGCAACGAGACGGGAGTGTGAATAGACGCTCGCGGCTCGACTCGCGCCTAGTCTCGTACTTCGCAACGCTCGCGACGCCGAGCCGAGACACGAGACGAAGCACGAGGCGAGGTACGAGGCGAGAGTGTAAATCAGGTATCTAGGTCGCCTGGTACAGTCGGAACGACCAAAGATGACGATGAATAAATATATTTAACAAAACATCATCAAAATCACCTGGCAGTGAGCATTGAGCATATGCAAATAGAAGACAATATCATGTCCGATAAGATAATAGAAAATATGTGACACAGCGCTTGTTTAAAAGAAGAAAAAGCACGTCCCGTCATCAATTATGATCAGAAAACAACAGATATCTTGAAGAAGGAATTAATAATTATTACGACACGCAAGTGATAAGTAAAGTGCTAGGGTGTGAATCAAAAACCAGTTATAAACATGATGAATCACTTGCAAGTTTTGTACGAAAGGTTTTAATGAAGCATTTAATGAGGCTCCTAAATATTGGATGTAAGAAGAAGGAAGGATTTATTCACATTCTGTTTACATTAAAAATAATAAAATACAATTACCTAAAGGAAAATCATTCAAACGAAAAGAAAAGTAACTAATAATAACAACTGAACTAAAAGTAGAATAATATTGTAAAAGGCTCCCCCTGCGGCATGGACCCAATGATGCTGGCAGCATTTCCTCGCTGTGTAGCAATAATAAATAATAATAATATCAAAGAAGCCATGGTGGCCTAGTGGTTTGACCTATTGCCTTTCAAGCAGAGGGTCGTGGGTTCGAGTCCGGGCTCGCGCCTCTGAGTTTTTCGGAATTTATGTGCGAAATTACATCCACCTGAGAAGAAATTCAATGGTGCAGGGGAAGTTCCCAATCCGCACTGGGCCCGCGTGGGAACTACGGCCCAAGCCCTCTTCTGAGAGGAGGCCTGTGCCCTACAGTGGGACGTATATATGCTGGGATGATTGATCACGGGACAATTCACATCAATTGACCTAATCCCAAAGTAAGCTAAGCAAAGCTTGTATTATGGGTAAAGCAACGGATAAACATATACTTATACATATAGGATAAGTACATACTTAAATACATGTTAAACACCCAAGAACCGAGAACATCATTCGTATTTTTCATACAAATATCTGACACGGGAATCGAACCCGGGACCTCAAGCTTCGTAGTCAGGTTCTCTAACCACTAGGCCGTCTGGACGTCAATGCTGATACGTTGAGCGAGGAAGCTGAGGAAGAATGAGATAAAATGGTTAAAGTAACTTAACATTTAACTCAGGATCACAGGTAGACTTAAGAAAATTGGTTCTCTTCTCTATCGTTTTCCCGAATTTCATATGCCATAATGTATTATATCCCATAATTTTAATAATTTTACTCCACAATTATTATTAAACCAACCTAAACAACTGCATTCTATAAGATGATATTCAAAAACTCCCTTTCTAATATATTTTATGTCAACCGTTGATATGATAGATGAAATTATGGGAAACGAAGTGATCCCAAGAAAATGAGGGTCGGAAGCTAATTAAAAGTACTCGCGATCTACTACTCCCCATAGAAAATATATCCTAATGGCTTCTTAGAAAATGCGACAAATTAAGAGTCACGAAATGTCAAAACTGATAAAAGAATACCGTGCCTAGTCGGGTGACCAGATCAGATTTCAGAGTTTACGGGACAACTCCATTGAAAACACGGGATTCGACATTTAAATATGGGACAGGCCGTTTTTTTTATTAATAATCACTATTTTTTTTAATTTCTACTACATATTTGTCATAATAAATGAAATAACCTATGTATACAATTGGTAAATTTCTTAATCAAAGTCTTTAAAAAAGAATATGAAATATTTAATGAAGTCAGTTAAAAATAGGTTGTTCGAATAAGTATTTTTATCACTAAATGACATTTAAATCATAAAATTACGGGACAATGTATACTACATCTGGTCACCCTACCTTTAAGGTACTTGAAATTGCTATCTCTACTGATTTTCCCAGCAGGGGAAACAATACACGTACTCATTGGTACGAGAAGTACGGATGAATACCATTTAAAACGTCCATTATTCACTCAAGGCTGAAATGTAAACAAACTTATCATTTCTAACAAATGGTACACACGCGTTAGTCAGGCATGCGATACGATAATACTTAAGCTATTAAAAATACTAATAACTATACGCCTATTATGTTATAAAGAATAGAAGTATTCAGGCTCACTGCAGTTCTGTTATTTTCAAGGATAGGAGTCTTAAATTTAATTTAAATTGGTTTATTCATTAGGTTGTCCCAAAAGTTAACATTAACCCGGTGCATACCGGTTTGACTGGTATTGATTATTGTGTGGAAAATAACAGAGATACATAATTTGTTCAAAGAAAATTTCTCACCTTTCTTTCTACACGGCGTAACTTGAGGTTTTAAAATAAAATAAAAATAAAAATGGTTTATTTTCAGGCCACATAGTCCATAGTACAAAATTAGTAGGAACGTTTGCTTGCCTATATTAGAAACATGTCACATTAAGACAATAGCGGAGTTTGAAGTTCTGTTTCAAATGCGAAATTGGATATTACGTTAAAATGCACTAAAACGCAAAGAGTAATGAGATACTTAGCACTATAAAGAGAAGCAAAACCCTGCTTTAAAGATAATGGAGGGCGATTAAGATTACTGTTACTGCTAGGTGTTTCGACGACAGCCAACAATACAATTTTCTCTCGATGTGTCTTGTCCATCCATAACTAATTATAATCTCCAAGTATAACCCAAGCGTATATTACCTAATTATCGAGATTATAGTATGTATGTATGTAAACTCTCTATCTTACAAAAAACCACCAGTGAACCAGTGAACCTTTGAGTGGATGAGAAGAGCATTTAGTAAAGGACCGACAGTATCTTGAAGCAAAAAATCGGATTAAAAACCTTGAAAAAAGTGTTCGGTCAAACTAAACAAACCATCTGCTAAAATATTCCGGATTCATTAAAAAAAAATGTATTTTATACAGGTTGCCCAGTAAATATTGGACAAGCTTCAGTCCACCGATAGGGAAACTTTAAGCTGGTCCCTAAAATCGACTTAGAAGTTTAGTAAAAGTTTCGTGGTTTTCGTGATAATCGAACTTTTTGTTATAAAAAAATAGTAAAGTTCGATTATCTCGAAAATCAGGAATATTTTACTAAGGACCAGACCAGAAGAAGAGGTGGATAGAAGCTTGTCCATTTTTTTAATTATTTGGGCAACCTGTATGTACGCAGACGTAGGATAGCTATTAGGTACCTACTTAAATACATACAGTGTTGGATATCGGTGGACAAGACGAGTGAAACAGCTAATGGTTATACGAACACTGCTTATTGAATAGACAAAATTATATGCTCGTACACCCACAAATATAAATATCTATGCATGTAAACTCTTTAATAAGGGATCTCTTCATAATTAATTAATTTAATAAGTCATAATGTATCATTTTTCATAATCATCGTTAGTCATCAGTGATTTATTTCTGAAACAGTATTTTTTTAAATGCCATCTTATACAATGCAGTGGTTAGGTGTGTTTTATAATAATTAGGTACGAAAAAAAACCGTTTCAGAATTAAATCAATTTATGACTAACTTTGATTATGAAGAATGATACATTATGACTTGTTAAATTATGTGAAACCATAGAGACCAGCTAACCTAGTTGTGAGAAGGAAATTTACAATGAAGAGCAAAAAGTCAAAATTACGTGCGATACAAAAATACAATACAACCTGAAAAAATAAATACGTTAATTCATTTAAAATATGTACATGTAAAACAGTACCAAAAAAAACGATATAAAACATGACACAAAAGAGGACAAGCCTCGCCTCATACATACATAACATACATCATAGTAAGTACAAGTTTTGTTTCTTTAACTCATCGGCCGCTTTTGTATTTTAATAAGCAGTCACTTGCATTACAGAATCTCACTCGTCAAGTCCCAGTAATTAAGAGCGGTTTATTTAAAATCGGCCGACCTTTCGCAAGGAAACCAGCGCACGCGCAGGCCAATTACCTGGTATGTGGCACGGCTTGCCTTGGAACGTGATTCAAGTTAAAATTGACAGTAGGTACACGGGTTAGTATGTTAAAAAGTTAAAGGGACCAGGAGCTCGTGGAAACTTATTATTGTTGCCAAAAGTCTGTAGGCTTGTTGTCGTTAATTTCGTGTGAGTCTCTGAACCACGGGTAGTCAACCGGTCGATCGCAACTGCTGATCCAATCGATCGCAGTAAGGTATAAATAGATTTAAAAATATTGGTTATAAAATTGGTATATCGCAATGTGATTGCCTTCCATCAGGTGACTCGCCTGCTCGTTTTATCCTATTATATAAAAACAATGTCTAAGTACTCAGTATATAGTAGATCTTGAGTTTTGTAGTAGTAAACCTCGTCCGCGAACGACGTGTTGACAGTTCTATACATTTTGACACTACTTAACCCTGGGTTAGCAGTTAACTTAGAGTTAAAAGTTAAATACTGCTCTGCGCAAGCCTGCCTTAGGACCAGAGTTAACTGTATGTATATAACAGAGTTAAGTGGTAACCTGGATTTAAATAGTGTCAAGACGTATGGAACTGTTATCCTTAACCCATTGTTAACAGTTTAATTTTAACCCTAGACCGTCCAAGTGGGCCTTTTCAACTAAATCCAAAGACAACGCCTCCATAACTTTTCCATTTCTCAATTCAATGTTATTTGTTTTTATTAGCAGAACATAATATTTTGCTCAACGATTTTTTTTTTAAATTCAATTCATTAGCCAGCCAGTAAGTGTACTGTCAGTGCGAGGTTATTGACCTAGGGGTTGATTATGACGGCTGTACTGTTCTCAACAGTGACTATAAAACTTATTTCCATAATTATCTAACGTTAGTTAACTCCCTGCGTGTTTTTACCAGATTAATAGTTATTGGAAAGAATTATTATATCCAACTTCCGTTTTTTTCGCAATAGAAATTACATAATCTTGACGCGTGTTTATATTGAAAAATGTTTCTCATAAATTAATTACTGGTAGGTAGATAATTAGGTATACAAAACCACAATATAAATAAATGACTATGACACATCGTAATTTAATTTTTACTTGCTGCCACCTATTTTAAAAAGGTTTTAATACTAGCATCGTTTGTATGTACAGGTGAACAACTTAAGTAAAGGACCATGTATGTAGTAGTGCACAAAATTAATATGGAACTTAATTATTTTTCGAATTTGGAACGTCAATTTGTTTATAAATACTGGCACGTTACTACTACTACATAAAGCAGGCCATTTTTTAAGTAGCTTTAAGAATATGGTGGACAGTGGTGGTTTTATAATTTGCAATGATTTTCGACTGCTACGTGGTATCCGATTAAGCTGAAATTGGGCATATTTATGTAAGTCCGGTGACAATATACTTAATAATCTGGTAGTAAAATTCTAGTGGTCCGGTCAGGATCGTCTCCGCAGGGCGGAAGTCTTCAACGGTTAATGGTATTGAGTCGAGACTTGGTGCGGATAATTAGTAAAGTATGGAAAATGTATTTAATTAAATGTAAAGAGAAAAAAAATCTTGCAATAAAACTTTTATTTTTTACAGATAACTTGCTCAGATTGTGTTGTCATCTGTAACATATTATAGTACGCTCTTTAGACGGAGTGACGATCTGCTAAAGGTAGCTGGTAAAAGCTGGATGCGAGAAGCCAAAGAGAGAGTTTTATACTAAATGTATAGAAGCGTCGCGATCCAAAGGAGACAGAAGAGACTGCTTGGAGAGTCTCCACACAGTGGAGACGCGGCTTCCGAACAAACGACGCGGACTGCGACGCGCTTCCGTCCCATGTCTGCGCCATAGGGAGGCATTGTCCACCAGCGGACTGCTCTAGGGCCCGCAAAACACATGCCTGTAGCTTGCACATTTTTGTGCAAGTTTCTCGCATAGTTGTGTCATATTTGTATGAAGTATGACGTACATGGGCCAGCTACTGGTAGAAAAATGTGCAAGCTGCAGGCATTATTCCGGGTCATAGGGTGAGGCCACACGAGCGTAATTTTGTGAGTTGTGAGCGGCAGAATTTCGGTCCGCGCCATACAATATGCGCGCCATCACGTGACACTCACGTGACAATGAAATTCTGCCGCTCACAACTCACAAAATTACGCTCGTGTGGCCTCACCCTTAAGGTCGATGATGATGAAATACAGTTATTTTGTTTATACGTTTAATAAAAACCTGTACTAGATAGAGACAATAACGATTGTGTTAAGATATTTTCTCTTTGCTTCGTCTATAAGTAGCGATTCATAATTTTAAAACGTTGAGTCATTTAGTTGAAGAAGGTATAGGTTTTACCAGAGTTGTACACGTGAGGTAGCTAAGTGGTTGAACAAGGATAAAAGCAATAGGATTACTTCATTTTCATAGCCTCGCTCAGCACAGATTTCCTACTGGTTGATTTTTTCTTGGACATTCAGGTACCAACCTCGAATCCCTCCTTCTTCTCGCCTCCTCTAATAATTAAATCCTAAACTTATTAATTAAATACATCACGAAAGAAAAAAATAAACGTTAGGTGCTTTTCCCGCTTTTGTCTTTCCTATTGATCCGTTTTGTATTGTCTAAATAAATGTCTTGTATTGTCTGCATGTTTTGTATTGTCTATACAGATATGTTTTGTATACGCCCATTCCGGGTAGGTACGCAACAAACACGCCTCCGCAACCACTGTTTGGACTTTTCTTTTTTTTTCTATTTTAAAACCGGTCAAACACAAAATACTTATACTTTGCTGCTATCAGGAGTCATTGGTAGTAGTGGGTGCTAACCTTAAGCGACCGGTTGCCATATTCAAAAAGTTGAACACGATTAAGGGTTTAGTATGTACCTATGCTGCATATGCTGCTGACATAGCAAAACGGATTAGCTCGCACGTAGAACAGATGGCCGTTGGGGCTGAAAAGTTCCCGAATGGAGACCACGGACTGGTAAGCGCAGCGTGGGACGTCCACCAACGAGATGGACGGACGATTTGCTATAGGCCGCAGGTTCAAGGTGAATGCAAGCCGCTTCCAACCGTAGTGATTGGGTATCAATGCGGGGGGCCTATGTCCAGAGTGATGTCCTACGGCTGAAATGATTATGATGTGCACTCTGGACCACAATTACGTTAAGATCTGCTAGAATGGCTGCAGAGGCATTTTGACTGTGGTTTCATATTATTATCAACAAAATAGCAAAATACCTAATGAGGTTTTTTTTTATTTAATTAAATCGAACTTGTTTTAAGTAGCTAGTACACTGCAGCGTTACAATTAATACTGCGTTCCTTATCTCTTGACAATATCCTCTAGCTGAAGCTACATAGTTTACAATGAATCGAACGTTAAACCAGCCTTTTGAATGAACGGCACTTAATACCGCTTTTAATGGTAATAAAATCAATATTTGAATTATTATCGAGAATACCTGAACCGCTCGGCAATCTAGACTGGTCGAGTAATTTTATAGTAGACCTGAAAAGAGTCAGCTGAATAAACAAAAAAAAACATTCCAGTGGGTACGACTCATCTTCGATCACAGTACGCAGTCTTTAATACATTTTCTTTCCTTAAATAGTGTACTTACTTAGTTTATTTATAAGCTTTAGTGGCAATCTTATTTGAGAAAAAAATATATATGTGGCCAGCATTCTTGACTAACGACTCCCATAAATATGAATCCAAACGGCCACATTAACGGTCTAAACATTCATAACAACTCACCACAAAAAGCCGAATCCAGTGATCCATTGTCAGAGAATCCAAAACAAAACTAGATGCCCATCTCTCCCTCTATCGTTCGAAATAAAGAGAAGACGGTATTACCACAATCACAAACTGTCACTGCACTTGTTATTAAAAAGTTAACATTTGAATTTGGAACGAACGCGTCGCGCGCGAGTGCGCAGGCGCGCTGACAGCGGAGGACTGGAGACAGGAGGCTTCCATCGAAGGCTGTGTAGAGATGTCGGCTTTGCATAACTAGTGAACTCGATAGTACAATCGATCGTCATTAAAATCGACAGTGACGATGTTTTAAAATAAACCACTGTGTTTTTATTGAACGTATAACCTTAAAATTATGAAACTATGTGCGTAATTGTTTTATAAAAATGTGTAAGATATTAATCATAATAGACAACAGCCGAATGTTACTTAAAATAGCATATTTCACAAGCTTTACGCCTCATGCCTTCGTTAAGAAGCTACGTTCAAATGACTTATTACCACACGTTGCACACCACGGTAACATAATCAGTTAATAGTAATTGCTTGCCGTACTTAATGAAGAGATGCTCAGTAAATTTACATTAACAAACATAAGTGCAATTTATTATGTCACTTAGCATACTTTGCTATCAATAATTGCAGAAAAAACAAAATGGAAATATTCTTCCCTCTTTCTCTTTTTTCAGCGCGTTTTCACCTACCATTAGGCATACCTACGCCTCTCAATTCTTTTTCCATCCAGGGCCCAATTTCATAACAAATTACAAGCTTATAGTATTAGCTATTTTGTATTGAAATTCTCTAATACTATTTTCTTGTATTTTGTTATCAATGGGCCCTGATCGGTTATTTGTTTCCCTCTTCGAGATTGGTCCTGCTGACTCTCTAATGTCATCTGGCCATCGGGCAGGCGGTCTGCTCACACTTCTATTGCCTAGCCGGGGCATCCACTCCAAAATGCACTAATTCGAACTAGAAATACTGCTCTGAAATTGTGTAACTGATAAAATTTATAGCAATCTAAATTTAATTTGTTTATTTGATACTTTCCGTTTTATAATGCACTAGTCCATTAATTACAATTAAGAACATTGCGTAATTACTGCATTGGCTTATATTTTAAACCTGATAGTTTTATGTAGGGTACCTAGTATTTGCATATTACTTTCACACAAGTAACACTTTACTTCCTAGGATTCGACACAGATCAAGCTTATTCTTTGACACTGTTTTCAAAGCTTACTCCTTACTCCACGCTTTTTTGTCTTGTTGTTTTAATACGTACATGTTATAACAATAAAATAACGTTCTTCTTGACGTTCTTGTTAACGTTGACTTGACGTTGGGTACTTGTTGGGGTAACCTCCTCGTGTGCCCAAGAGCTACCGTTCCTTTACGGATCCATTCGGGCGTAAGTGTTTGGGCCGGTGCACCCTGGGCATGTCAATGATTTCCACTCATTTTCAAAACATTCCCTTCAATCCCCTCAAGGGATAAAGTTCGCCTTTGTACATCTGTTTCTCTTGTTAACTGTTAATTTCATGTTTTACATTAAATAGTTTTACATACATACGAATACATACATTGTACATACCTAGCCCTACGACTCTGATGGATGGTAGGCTTTCAAAAATCTAATAGCAATATTCATTATAGTAGACAACTCGAAGGATCGCCAGACTCAGGTGGTAGTGGACAGGGCACATTGCTCGTAGAAATGATGGCCGATAGGGCCAAAAGGTTCTCGAGTGGCGTCCACGGACCGGAAAACGCAGTGTAGGTAGGCCTCCAACATGATGGTGGCCCCTTTTTCACTAGGGTCCCAGTTTTTCAGCTTAAATAATAATATTTCAAACTAAATACAAACTGAAATATAGATGCACAGAAAAAACCCCAGAAAAAAGACCAATGCTGGGAATCGAACCCAGGTCCTCAGCGTTCCGTGCTGCGTGCTTACCCCTACACCATCACTGGTCTAGAGGTTAGCGACGAATTTTTCCCATACATCGTACATTCCAGTCTGTTATAATCACCTTATGCAGTGATAAAGTGCGCATCTATGTTATGCCCTCTACCGAGAGACTTTAACACTCCTTCGGAACTAACCGCTCACCTGGACCAAGAGATGGCGCTACTGTGCAACTCTAAACAAGTTAGGTATGAAGTATCTTTTTTCTGTATTTATTTTTCAACTTCATTTTTATTACTTTTACGGTCATCCCGTGAAAACCATATATTTCAAACTAAATACAAACTGAAATATAGATGCACAGAAAAAATCCCCAGAAAAAAGACCAATGCTGGGAATCGAACCCAGGTCCAGGTCCAGGGTTTTTTCTGTGCATCTATATTTCAGTTTGTATTTAGTTTGAAATAGTAGTTTTAGTAGTGGTAGAGCCATGTTGTAGCTAGCCGCTGCATCACGAATGGGCCGGCTCGTCCGGGGCAGTACCACCCTCTCACAGTAAACCGGCGTGAAGCAGCAGTAATCCTGCTTGCGTTTCGTACGGTCTGTGAGAGTGCCGGGGGCCCAATACCTCACCCCTTCCCTCTCCCCCTCCCTCTCCCCCTTCCCCTATTCCCTCTCCTTAAGGGCCGACAACGCACTGGCATCGCGTAAAGCGCTGCAGGTGTCTATGGACAGTGGTGATCATTTAACATCAGGTGACCCACTAGTTCGTTTGTCTGGCCTATCTAACATAAAAAAAAAAAAAAAAAAAAAAAAAAAAAAAATATATGGTTTTCACGGGATGACCGTAAAAGTAATAAAAATGAAGTTGAAAAATAAATACAGAAAAAAGATACTTCATACCTAACTTGTTTAGAGTTGCACAGTAGCGCCATCTCTTGGTCCAGATGAGCGGTTAGTTCCGAAGGAGTGTTAAAGTCTCTCGGTAGAGGGCATAACATAGATGCGCGCTTTATCACTGCATAAGGTGATTATAACAGACTGGAATGTACGATGTATGGGAAAAATTCGTCGCTAACCTCTAGACCAGTGATGGTGTAGGGGTAAGCACGCAGCACGGAACGCTGAGGACCTGGGTTCGATTCCCAGCATTGGTCTTTTTTCTGGGGTTTTTTCTGTGCATCTATATTTCAGTTTGTATTTAGTTTGAAATATATGGTTTTCACGGGACGACCGTAAAAGTAATAAAAATGAAGTTGAAAAATAAATACAGAAAAAAGATACTTCATACCTAACTTGTTTAAATAATAATGATGAAGACGATGCATTTATAAGTAAAATGTCTAACGTTTTTCCGACCTTTGGTAATCGATAGTTTGTTATCGATGGCTAAAGCCCGTAACTGTCTGTCTGAAATAGGGAGTGACGTTATCGCCACGACCTCGCATCTGCAGCACCTGTTGATGCTCTTATCGCTCCAAACAAACCATGTGGTGTAGCTGTAATAGGGCTGCGTAATAGTCATTAAAGCCGTGGTAGCATGGTGGTTTGACGTATGGCCTCTCAAAACAGAAGGTCGTAAGTTTGATCTGAAATCAAACTTACAATAGGTACAAGTTCTTCGGAATTTATGCATGGAATAACATTTGGACGCACCTGGGAATCTCTATAATATGTGTGAAGTTCGCGATCCACACTGAACCCGCGTAGACACTACAGCCCAAGGCATTCTCAAAATAAACGCTGATCATAGGGGGGGATCTTGTAGCTGTAGTATACTAGAGTTGATGGTGGAGTTAAAGCATCCATTTTCTGATTTATGTATGTCAATGGTTTGCAGGGGGTTAAGGGATTTAGATATTTGTGGTCACGATTGTGACCAAATGGTCCCAACAGAAGATCAGCGCTGGCCGAGCCGGCATTATGCTGAGTTGGACCATTCAGCGCCAATTTTTTCACTTTTTTTGTACAGTCAGCAACAAAAAAATGAATACACCCAAAGTACCAAAAATATGCATCCACAACTCGAATCTATTACCTGGGCATAAAGGCGTGTATACATATTTTTGGTACTTTAAGTGTATTCATATTTTTGTTGCTGACTATTTTTGTTGTTTAAGTACTTAAACATCATCATCCCAGCCTATACACGTCCCACTGCAGGGCCTCCTCTCAGAATGAGAGGAGTTGGGCCGTATTTGCCACGCGGGCCCAGTGCGGATTGGCAACTTACTTGTACTTAATGTCACCAATAAATGTTATTTCTTCCTTCTTTCTAATTTCTTCTTTCTTTGCATGCTGACGCAAACTAAAGTACCAGTGCTGGAGATTTTTCAAATTTAATTATGAAGAATTGTAACATCAGAGAGCTATCATTACCTAAACTGCCGCGACCTACTTACCTGAAAATGTTTAAGCGAAAGCGATTTTAAATTTGATATCGATTCGTGTCATATTTTAGATCATTTCCTGCTTAATAATTGTATAGTGGTAACCCTAAGCAAGCAAAACAAGTCTGCGCTACATTCTTTAACGAGGACATCTTTTGTTAAAGCCTTAATTGTCCAAAATGTGTTGACCCCACAACCTCAACCGGCGGCGTATAATGCAAGTAGCTAATTAGCCTGGTAATTGCACGGCCTAATGAGAAGTTCCGTTAAGCGAGAAAATTAAATTTGTTTCGTAACATTACTTTGCTGATTTACCATGCGGAAGCCAGTGCATTGTCTCACATGCTGAAAGTTTTAGTTACATTTATTTCAAATGGATTTATTAGAAATTTCAACACCTTCTTATGGTTAATTAGGTCCTAATTGAAGAGCGAAGGAAAGTATTTAAGAACAGACACCTAAGGCCCCGTCCGCACAGCGATATATCACCGCGCGGTTTCTATTCGCAATTCTATAACACATTAAATCTTATGGACGTAGACGCGTGGCTACTACGTGGTGAAATATCGCTGTGCGGACGGGGCCTAATAGATATTTTAATTTAGCTCCTGAAACCCATAAAAATTGTTTTATTTGAATTAGGAATCCTTTTTTTTTTATGAAATAGGGGGCAAACGAGCAGACGGATCGCATGATGATAAACGATTACCGTCGCCCATGGACACCTGCGACACCAGAAGAGTCACAAGTGCTTTGCCGGCCTTTTAGATAGGAGTACGCTCTTTTTTTGAAAGCTTGAAGGTCATATCGGTCCGGGAACACCGCAGCAGGTACTTCATTCCAGAGCTTAGCCGTGCGAGGCAGGAAATTTCTGGAAAAACGCACAGTAGAAGACAGCCAACTATCCAGATGGTGAGGATGGAAGTGTTGTCGCGTAGGGCGATGGCGGAAGGATGCGGCAGGGATCAACCCGAACAACTCCTCGGAGCACTCTCCGTTGTACATGCGATAGAAGATGCACAGTGAAGCTACATCTCTTCGCAGCGCCAAGGAGTCAAGTCGATCAGAAATTCGTTGGCAGCCGACTATTCGAGTCGCTCTCCGTTGTATGCGATCCAGAGGGAGAAGCTGGTACTTGGGAGCCCCCGCCCACAGATGAGAGCAGTATTCCATATGTGGGCGAACCTGCGCCTTATAAAGCTGGAGGCGGTGGGCTGGAGTGAAATACCGTCTCGATCTGTTGTAGGTAATTTAGTTAAAAAAAAACTTGTCATCTTTACCCGAAGTTACCAACCACTTGCTCTTAATTGACCGTAAAACACCAATCTCACAAACCCGCTATCTTTTACATGAAGCGTAACCAATTACTAACAAGCAACAAATTATTCAACCAAACGGCAGTCGAGGCAGGTGGCCCTTCGCTTTTCCTAGTAGCTATTCACCGTAATCAAATTTATTGAGACGCCCACTCAAGTAATAGAGAAAGTTATCACGCAAGGCAAATGCAAACAATGGTGCTTACGCCTCAATGGTCGGCGAATGACAAATGGAATATAAATAAAGTCTCATTAGACTTTCGCCAGCTGAACATGAGTTACTGCGTGCTGCGCCGCTTCTTTAGATTTAGCTACGTATAGTGTTTTGTTTATATGGGCCAATTTTTTTTGTATGTATTGACTTTTTTTAATTCAGAAAATTGTATGTGATTTCTTCTCAGAATCACGAGGTTTTCGATCCTACTAGTGGATAGAAAGTGTCCTTAAACATACTTATAATTTTGGATTCTTCCATTTAATTTATTTTGTTACGTTTTTTGGTAACTCAACGGGAAAAATACTTGGGAAACTTTGGTTTTTCTAGTCCGATCGAAAAAGCTCGTGACTCTGAGCAGAAATCACATAGAATATGCCAAATAAAAAAAGTCAAAACATGCAATAAAATAAAAATTAGCCCATGTTGAAAACAATTTCGGTAAAACATGGAACGGGTGCGTGAGTTTTTTGGAATCTATTGTGAAATTGTGAAATTACATTTAAAATTTACTTACTATGAGCTTTAGGTACGATGAGGGAAAACTGAACGGCAGCAAAGATATTCTGTAGTGTATAGGTAACGCCACCAGAGTTGAGGTCACGCACACAACCACATCTCATGTAATGACAGTGGGATTTTGACGTTGTGTTGACGTTTAACGACAACACAACGTCAAAATCCCGCTGTCATTACATGAGATGTGGTTGTGTGCGTGGCCTCAACTCTGGTGGCGTTACCTATACCTATGTGAAGTTCCAAATCTGCACTGGGCCCGCGCCGCGCGAGAACTATGGCTCAAAGACCTCTCATTCTGAGAGGAGGCTTGTGCCCTGCAGTAGGACGTATAGAAGCCGAGATGATGATGACTTATTTATTATTTATTTATTGACAAAACGTTTACATGACATTATAGTTCTTAAGTTAGAGAGAGTGGAGTTGTAGTGTTATGATTACGATGTAAGAATGCATATTACTCGATATACGATCGGCCCAAGCGCCAGCTTGCCAGTTTCAAAACAAATTAGCTTGCAGCCGTTGAAGTTCATTGGTGTGGATTGGTATGGACAGATGTCTAGCCACTGCACGCAAACTGGGCCTTTAAGATGTCAAGCTGGCGTCTGGGCCGATTGTACATAGCTATCGTGGATATACAATCCAACCCTGTAGATGCAGTTGTTAGTTGAAATGTTGGACTGAAATAACTGGTCAGCATGTATGTACCTATTTATTTTTGTCTGATTATAGTAAGAACAATATTTTATATTTATATACTTACACACAAGTCTAGAGTTTAGGGATCCTTTTAACTCATATATAGGTAACTCTCAGTATTTAGGCCTGTTTTTCCTACATCAGCAGATTAAAGCAAGTTCCTTATGATCAATCAAATAAGATTCTGATAGTCAGCCGTTAAAAGGCAAGTACGAGATCTTCGGATGAGCAGATGAGCAGACTTAAAAACTAAGGTAGAGAGGTGGGGGTTTTAAGTAACGGGCTCAATCTACAAAGTAGCGAAACTTCCAGCACCTGTTTTACAATTTTTTTTCTATTTTTACCTGTTTTTAATGTCGACGCGAAAGTCATTGTAAAATTACTATTAAATCACAAGAGCCACAACACAATATTTAAATTAAAAGTTTATGACAAAATTATTTTATGAGATATGTTTCATGCCGTGCTATAAGGAAGAGGCGAGAAAGGAGGGCTTTCCATTTTCCGGAAGGCGAGTTCAAAACGTTTCATATAAATATTCAGTACCTGGGCGACCGAGCTCTGCTCGGGCAGAAACTCGGTACCAAGCGTTTTCCCAGAGATAAGACCAAGCTAGATCAATTTTTCATCCCCGAAAACCCCCAAATACCAAATTTCATCGAAATCGTTGGAACCGTTTCCGAGATCCTGATTATATACACCGGAGTGGTGGGGGTGGGGGTTGGTGAGAGGGGGGGGAGGGGATGCGGGGGAGGGAGCGTGGGGGTGTTAAAGGGGGGATGAAAATTTCATTGATTTTGCCGTAGGATGCACCGTTTTCAAGATATTTGACAAAAACACCGGAGGGGGTGGGGGGGGGGGGGGTGAGTCACGTTAAACTATCGTCCGTAAACCGACTTTACAGACAACCGGCTTTTCCTGTTCTGTGCTCCCAATAGGGAACGTGCACATAGACGGTGCTGCCAACTGGTGCCATAAGGGTGCCATCAATTTGAATGTTTTACCTTGATAAGTTTGTTTTACTGTCCGCATAGTGTCTCTTCTGTCGCATTAGTGCTGCCGCCTATAGTTACTGCACGTTCCCTATAATACTTATCTTTTTCTAACAAAAAAGTAACTTTTTCTCACAAAAAAGTAACTTTTTCTCACAAAAGAAGAAACTTGACGTTTTCTCATAAAAAATAAACTTAAAAAAAAAACTAAAAATCTTGAAAAAAAACGTGGAATCGAACCGAGGTCGGCTGGATGCGCGACCACCCGATTTCTAATGTGCCATTATGATCTGCTCGAAGTCGGCGAAATTTAGCTTTATATTCTAATGCAAACAAAAATAGCCGGAAAACACGAGTAAAAGCGATTTTCTGAAAATGAAACCTAGCTAGATCAGTTTTTCATCCCCGAAAACCCCCACATACCAAATTTCATCGAAATCGTTGGAGCCGTTTCCGAGATCCTGATTATATATATATATATATATATATACATATATACAAGAATTGCTCGTTTAAAGGTATTAGATTAGATAGATAGATAGATAGATACAAACTACAGATGTGCAAGTTGCGGAAAGTATCAAAAAAAGTTGGAAAAGTTCTCGGAAATTTCTGGAAATTTTCACAAGAAATATAGGACATTTAAATTTAAGAAACGGAAAGTTTCAATCCCTATACAAAATTATGAGAAGTTTCCGAAATTTTCCTGTATGAAAAATTCCGCTATTTTGGAAAGTTTCCTTTGGCACATCAATACCTACAAACATTACAATCGTTGTCGTGTAACATTACATTATTGTTACATTGGTCCTGTAAAAGGTACAAAACCTGCACAGCTACTTTTTGCGTCGTGAAAGAATGTAGCCAAAGAAAAAAAACGCTCGTGGCCGCATAGCAAATTGGCAAGTTGTTTATGTCTAAAATTAAGCATTACATAACCACAATATCATTTAAATCATAAACGTCTAGGCCTGTCTCGAACAACCCATAATAAAGCAGCAATACCACTTTCGCTGAGATATAGCCTAATGTATAATTAAGCTTCATTTTAATGTATCATCAGATTTAATGTTCTTTGATGCAAATAGGTTACTTACTTACTGCATAACACCTTTTTACTTAAGATAACAGTAATGACATATGATTTGATAATCGAAAGAGACAGTACAATGGACCGCATTACGCAGCATTTTGTTATAACAAAAATCTATTAAACATGGAAAGTTGAAAGGTTCCCAAAGCGTCGTGACGAGCGAAATGTTATCTCATTTCGGGTGATACGGGTAAAACAATGTGAATGTTGTGATGCAATGATGCTGTAATAACGTGGGAACGGGGCATAAAATGGGGTATTACCACGTATTATTGCCAGATTAGCTGAATGACACTTTCATGATGAATAGATCTAATAAAGAGCTTTGTTTAGAGTAGAAAGGTTTCGAAAATCAAGCAGTCTTATGACAGTTATTATACCTGCACCAGTACCTGCTGCTAAAAAACTTGGTGTCTTGTATAAAGTGGGGCTTGGTATCTTATATAAGGTCAGGCAGAACATCACCATCATCATTCCAGCCTATATACCTCCCACTGCAGGGCACAGGCCTCCTTTCAGAATGAGGGGGCTTGGGCTGTAGCACAGAATATATAATAGTACTAACGTACAGAATGGACACGCTCCGCCCCGCACCGATTCGAGTTACCCCACCCCTCAAGGCGCAGATTGCCGGACACCGCCTGAATCCAGAAGAGTGCGCGCGCGATGTATGTAGGCGTACGCGTGTACAGACGTCGTCGTGCTTATGTAGATTCAAGAACGCGTATTTTGTACGTCGTGTCCGCCGTGTGGCTGTAGTTTCCACGCGGGTCCAGTGCG